>CM052548.1:46613740-46664651 GCA_028533065.1 Trachops cirrhosus
TGCCTTGGTGTGTTTCTCCTTGGGTCCAACTTCTTTGGGACTCTCTGAGCTTCCTGGACTTCCTGGAAGTCTATTTCCTTTTCCAGATTGGGGAAGTTCTCCTTTATTATTTGTTCAAATATCTTTTCCACTTGTTGTTTTTCCTCTTCTCCTTCTGGTACCCCTATAATTCGGCTGTTGGAACATTTAAAGATGTCCTGGAGGTTCCTAAACCTCCTCTCATTTTTTTGAATTCTTATTTCTTCATTCTTTTCTGGTTGTATGTTTTTTTCTTCCTTCTGGTCTACTCCATTGATGTGAGACCCATCTTTCATTCCATCACTATTGGTTCCCTGTGCATTTTTCTTCATTTCACTTATTGTAGCCTTCATTTTTTAATCTAGTTTGCGACCAAAATCAACCAATTCTGTGAGCATCCTGATCACCAGAGCTTTGAACTGTGCATCTGGTAGGTTGGCTATCTCTTGGTTACTTAAAAGAATGAGTTCTGGGGCTTTCAATTCTTCTTCTGTTTGAGCCATCTCTTTGCTGTTTATTTTTGGTCTTATTGAGCACCTGTAGTGAGGGGTGGGGTCTTAGGTGCACACCAGGGCGGGGCACCCCAGTTGCTTGGTTGTGAGGCTGTACGTCGGGGCGGGGTCCAAGAAGGAACAATGGCGCTTGCTCCACTCCTAGGACCCCAGACCCCTCTGCCACTGTCTACAAGCCAACTGTGCCCCTCTGGCTCCAATTCCTGTGTGGGTGGGCCTGTGCACCTGGCGGGACCTTCCTCCTCAGTCAGTGACCCAAAGCTGTATTTCCTGGCGCTGGGACCCTGGGTTGGGCGCAGTGCCTTGCTTCACAATGGCTGCCTTGCTGGGTCTGCTGGTCGCCAATCCCCAGCTGGGGTCCGTCAGAGACTGCCGCTTGTGCGCCCAGGGTCTGCCCGCTGCAGTCTTGTGCACCGCCCTGGTTGCTCTGCTCTTGGCTCTGTTTCTCTCGCTGCCCGACTCTGCCCCTCCTACCGGTCTGGATGAATGTGTCTAATTTTAACTCCTTGTGTGTCCGAGTTCCATAAAGTTCAATTCTCTGTCAGTTCTGGTTGTTATTTTGTTTCTGTATTGTTGTTGTCCCTATCTTGGTTGTGCAAGGAGGCACAGTGCATCTACCTATGCCTCCATTTTGGCCAGAAGCCTGGTTATTTATTTTTTTTTTAATTTGTTGTTGTCTTTTGGTTATGCAAGGAGGCAAAGTGTATCTACCTATGCCTCCATCTTGACTGGAAGTTTCCTGAGTTCTTAACTGATTCAGAATGGCTATTTCTTGCCTTTATATTTGAAGGAGAATTTGGCTGAGTAGCAAGTCTTGGGTCACATTTTTTTTGCCCTTGGATTTCAGACATTCCTCTTCATTTTTGTTAGCAGGTGCTTGCAGAGGAAAAGGCTAAGGCCAGGTTAGTATTTTCCTCTCTTACACATGACTAGCTTTTTCTATGCAATTTGCCCCTAGTATTCTTTCATTCTCTTAGAATTTAGAGCTTTTTCAGCTTTTCTGGACTTTGGTTGTTTTATGTCTATAGATTTAAGTCTGTCTTTGCATCAAAAAGTTTTCCTCTATTAGGTCTTGTTTTCTTTTTTAAAAAAATTTGCTTTTATTGTATTTTTTCCATGACTGTTTATCCCCCTGATAGTCTCTTCCACCTCCACCCCCTTCACATGCCCTACAATCACTATACTGTTTTCTGTATCCATGAGTTCTTTCTCGTTTTGACTTGATCCCTCCACCCCTGAAACATCCACCCCTTAAGAGCTGTCGGCCTGTTCTATATCTATGAGTCTGTCTTTATTTTACCCGTTAGTTCAGTTTATGGCTAATAGATATGAAAAGATGCTCAATATCATTAATCATCAGAGAGATGCAAATTAAAACCACAATGAGATGTCACCTCACACCTGTCAGAATGGGTATCATCAATAAATGAACAAACAAGTGCTGGTGAGGATTTGGAGAAAGAGGAACCCTAGTATACGGTTGGTGGGATTACACATTGGTGCAGCCACTGTGGAAAGTAGTATGGAGATACCTCAAAAAATTAATAGTGGATCTACCTTTTGACTCAATGTTCCTACTTCTGGCAATATATCTGAAGAAACACAAAATCCTAATTTGAAAGAACATAAGCTCCCCTGTGTTTATTGCAGCGTTATTTATAATTGCCTAGATATGGAAGTAGCCAAAGTGTTCATCAGTAGATCAGTGGATAAAATAGCTATAGTACATTTACACAATGGAATACTACTTGACCATAAAAAGGAAGAAAATTTTACTGTTTGAGAGAACATGGATGGACTGGGAGAACATTAGGGTAAGTGAAGTAAGCCAGTCAGAGAAAGACAAATACCATATGATTTTACCCATAGATGGAATCTAATGGACAATGTATTATATCTTTTAATATTTTTGTACATATTTTCAATTGTATTCATTTTTCAAGAACTACAGTTGCTGTGTTCTGTCCCCTTCATCTTCCAAATCTAGTATTTGTTCTTGTAATCATTTATGTATCTTTGTTTCTTTCCATTTAATTTTGAGTGACTTCCTCAGTTTGCTTCCTATGTCTATGTGTTCAGGTACTTATTCTATATTTTATTGTTATAGTTGTATGACTTCTATTTTGTAAATTTTTTCTAATCCATTTCTTTAGCCCTTTTAGTCCACTTAAAATCTCATATGACTGACCATCATGTCTTGGAAACTTCATGTCTAGTGTTTCAGTCCCTTTTTTTTAGAGAGACAATTTTATCTTTAATATTTTTCAAACAATGGAGAGCGCTTTTTTTTTCTGAACTCTTTGTCTGTTACCTTTGTTGATTTTCATGGCCAGCTTTATGGGTGTGTGTTCTGTGCAAATGCACAGTTAAAGATCACACAGTTAAATTAATGCTGTGCTATCACTGTCTTGAAAATCTTAACAGTTTTTGAACAATGGACCTGGATTTTCATTATGTAATAGTTACTCGTGTTGATTATTTTTACAATGCATATTGTCATCTGCTTTTTACCTGTGTTCCTCCTAGTCCATGATTACTCATTTTTTAATGAGGCTGATCTATTTGCTAAAAAACTGATGTGTGAGATATATTGAGGGTCTGAAGGCTGGAGTAGGGAGTATTGTGAAACATCTATTCATATTCATTGCCTCCACTATCCTTTTCACCAATTGTTATTTCTTTTACCTTAAGAATTATGTTCCTTGAATTTTAGCAAGCATTTTAATATATTATTTTAAACTTATATAATATGGGTGAGGGAGGATACTTAATAAGTGGAAAATTGTTGATTTGATATTAAAATTTAAATACAGTTTATAAAACAGTATGTGTAATATGATCCTGCTTTTGCTTTTTAAAAAAGTATGACTGCATTAAAAAGTATTGGAAGGAAAAAATACCAAAATGTCATTTCCTGATTTCTGAAATCCATTCTACTCTTGTGGTAACTGTGGGTAGTGGTAGCAGGCTC
Source organism: Trachops cirrhosus (assembly GCA_028533065.1). Taxonomy (NCBI): domain Eukaryota; kingdom Metazoa; phylum Chordata; class Mammalia; order Chiroptera; family Phyllostomidae; genus Trachops; species Trachops cirrhosus. The sequence continues at coordinate 46,617,242 of CM052548.1, forward strand.
TGTTTCCTTAGGGTATCCCAGTAATAATCTCTAAGACTTTGTGAGAAACTTCCAAAAGATTGTTTCAGTTACCCTACCAGTGGATTGAAGTAAAATTCATTTTTATGTTTTGGAAAATAATAAAGGTTGATCACCTTTAAGCCTATAACTATTTTTTTTAAGGTACATAATTTTATTGATGAGGTAGTTTGAATGGAGAAGAACCATTTTAACAACCAGCTCTCTGGAAAAACAAAAACAACACTCTGGTCCGTCAGTTCACTGATTTCTGTAGTGTAAATATTTCCACCATTGGCTGGATTTCAGGCTACTGATGTGACACCATTGAACACAGAAAGGAGTGTGCAGTGATATGTTGTTCTATAATATTGTCACTGTAGAAGTACAATAGGCAAAAAATAACCTTACGATCATAGTAGAAATATAGGAAAATAATTAGGAAGTAATAACATTTGAGTAGTTATTACCCTTGTTTTAAATACAACTTAACTGTAACTTTATGTAATATAGTGTTTAATAATGTATTTAGCAACTGACTAGTAAAAATTCCTGAAAAGTTGCTCTTATGAGCTGCTACAAATTGGCTCTAGCATACCACTGAAAATAATCTTTTTTTAAATAGTTTTGCTGATTGAAAATATTTATTTTCACAATGACAGTTTCTGTGCCCTTTTTTCTTCCTTCAGACCAACATACATAAACACATACACATAGAGACTAGAAATAAACAAACATTTATTTGTCATATGTAGAGAAAAGGTAATCCATGGTATAGCTTGTCATCTTACAAGTTCTTAGGAACATCAAACTACTTTGGATAACTTTCTTTGTCTTTTGTAATAACAAAGGTAGGTTAAGAGCATATCTTGATACTTGAGTGACTTTTTTTCCTTCAAATTTCCTAGGTATTTTTGAATGGCTGTTGAAATAATCCAGTGGAGAGGTCTGATGGAGAAATGGAAAGTTCTTTTATTCCCGTTCTTCTTGATGCTATGTCCAGGACCAGAGTTTTAATTTTTGTCTATCACCTTTTTACTTTTGTTTATATCATTCAATTATATGACATAATATATATGTTGAACATTCTCTACAGAGTTATTCAAATCATCAAGGCAGTTAGTTGTGGCTTGAGAAAAATAAAACAGCCCTGGCTGGTGTGGCTCAGTTGACTGAGTGCTGGCCTTCGAACCAAAGGGTTGCCGATTAGATTCCTAGTCAGGGCACATGCCTGGTTGGCAGGCCAGGTCCCCAGTGGGGGGACGCCTGAGAGGCAACCACACATTGATGTTTCTCTCCCTGTCTTTCTCCCTCCCTTCCCTTCTCTCTAAAAATAAATAAATCTTAAAAAAAAATAAAACACAAATCCTGAGGAGAATATTGTTCAAATGTGAGATTTCAACCTATGAGAGGAAATATTCTCCATCATCTAATGTTTCTTCTAATAGGTGCAGTGTTTGTTCTGCTGAACATAAGTTGGCAGTATTACCAACTTGAAGATGGCAGTTGGTTGTACTTCTGGGTATTTTGCCTCTCCTAGTAAGGCTGTCCTATAGTTCACATTTTGACAGTGCCCATGAGGGCAGGGTCTCTTTTTTGTTCACAGCTCCAGCCAGAAAACCTACAACAGTTCCTGTAAGCAAGAAACCCCAATAAATATTTGTTGAATGAATGAAGTTTCAGGGTACAAAGGTGAGGGTTAATGTTTAAAGGTTTTCAGTAATGCCCTCATGCCTTGACTACTTCCTGAACTGCCCAAATGTAGGGCCTGATGTGGGTCCCTCTGTGGCTATGAGGACAGTGACACCTGAGCTGGATCCTTCCTAGAGATGAGTCCCTGAGTAATTAACAAGAGTGTTAAACAGGAGGGCTTGTCCTGGATATCCAAGATACACCTAGTGGGCTTAGACTAATTCTTTAATTGAGATTGACCTTATATGTTGTGGGGGAAAGCTTGGGCCTCTTGCTCCAGGATATTTCCAGGGTTGAAACTCCAGGTTGGCTGCAAACTGATATGGTGCACAGAGGTTTCCCAGCAAGTCTGACACCCCCAGCAAGTCTGTGGGTGTCAAACTTGCATCAGCTTCATAGCATCTGTGTGCACATGTGAAAAGGCAGAATACTTCCTCTTCAACCATTTGTGCTTTCCCAGACCTCTTACCATTATGTTCTCAGTGAGTGACCAGTGCTGGGTAGCCTGCTGAGTCCTGACTGATGGAGATGTGCTTGATAACTAGGAGGTAGAGGTGAGCAGGAGGCATGAACTCATGCCCTCTGAAGAGTTTTAGGGAGATTGAGCACCTGACACAGGCTTCTTAAGGTTGTGGTGGTCAGAAATAATTTTTTTGTGGGTGTGTTTTTTTTTTTTGTTTTTTGTAATCATGAAGCCATATAAGAAAAGCATTTAAATTATACTTAAGGCCTTTTAAATATATTCCTAAGTAAATGTTTAATGTTTACTTAGATTACCATTGGCTGCTTTAAACTAAGTTCACTGCGTATACCTGTTTATTTTTTTCACACTTTGATCACTGTTACAGGTAGATAATAACTGTGTTCGACTATGTGAAAATAATTAGAGATTCTGCTAAGACAACTGGTATAACAATGAGTAGTACAGACATGGATTTGGATAAAGGATAAATTAGTTAACCAGATTATATACATTATAGGAATAGAAATTCCCAAATCAAATGTGTTAAAATTAATTGTATATTCAATACACAGAATGTGTACTTATTATTACCATGCATATTACAAAGACTTATTAAGTTGCACATAGTTGAATTTTTAATATAAAAACTAGTTTTTGAGGCCTATATAATAAATATGTTTTAAATTCTTATTTTCAGTTGCCCAGAAGATATTTCAAATGTAGTAGTGTATTATTAGAAATTTAGGAACAATAGTTGAGGTTTGTGATTTCAGTTAGCAGAAGCCTTTGGGGTGATTCTTTTTTTTTTCTTAATGTTGTTCAAGTATAGTTGTCTCCATTTTCACTTCACCACCTCCCACCCCCGAAACGACCCCCTTTGGCTTTGTCTATGTGTCCTTTATACATGTTCCTTGATGGACCTTCTTAATGAAAAGTTTATTTTTTTCTTTCTGATTTAAGTTCTTCATTTTCATGTTATGTAATATTTCCTTTACTAGAAATGTCTATGTTTAATGACTGAGATTTGCCCCCTCTATCTTCTGCCTATAACCATATGTCATTTCCCTCTCGTTCCTATCCCTTTGGTTTTCTTTACCCTGTCTATAATAGCCTTTTTTAAGCTTTTCTCTTTCTGAACTGACCTGCAGAAGAATTGCTGCTTAGTAATGTCTAGATGTCTGCAGTGGTAGTGGGATTAAAGTTATCTCCAGTCCTTTGTTATTTTTTAAAAAAATATTTTACAACAGTCTCTTTTCTGCAAGGTAATTTTGCATTGATATATGAAGAGAATTGATTCTTTTCCTATGTTATACCTCTAGTTATCTTAATAAACAGTAAAACTGAACAAAATTTTTTTCCTTAGGCCATTCTTTCAAGAGATACTTTTATTTTTAAATCAATATTCAAAAAAAGATCCTACCTCATGTTAGAAGTTTTTAACTCTGCATATGTTTATTTTGTACCTTTTCCTCTCTCTCAAATGTATTAGAAGCAGAATCAAGGTTGACTCATAGATTTGTGCAGTCCAGTTTCTTCTTAGCCAGGTAGCCAACGTAGTATGCCAATGTAGTATGGCGTTTGAAGTAGATCCATAAACTGTAGTGTCTTAGCTCAGGCCGCCATAACAATATACCATAAATTGATGACTTAAGAGAAATGTATTTCTCATAGTTCTGGAAGCGGGGAAGTCCAAGATCAAGGTGCCAGCTTGTATGATTCCTGGCGAGGGCTTTCTTTCTGACTTACAAATAGTCACCTTACTGTGTTGTTACATGGTCTGGTTTTTCCTTGGTGGGTGCGTGTGGGGAAGGGGCTCTTTCTCTCTTCCTTTTCTTATCAGGCCACCAATCCTCTCAAATTAGGACCCCATCCTTATGTTCTCTTTCATCCTTAGTTAATTCCTAAAAGGCCTCTCTTCAAATATAGTCATGTTGGCGGCTAGGGCTTGAACATATTTTTTGGGAGGACAACTGTTCAGTTCATAACATATGGTTTCCTTTTTTCCCCACTAAAAATGGTTACACAGTTAGTTCTTGACTTCAGAATACCAATCACAAATGCTCTAAATATACAGATAACTGGTCTTCTACCACCTCCCCTATATTGGTTCCTGGCTCTGTTGTTCACCTGTGCTCCAACCCTTTATAAGAGCGGAAACTTGACAACACAGCATGGCCAGGACTTCTTCTCCTCCCATCCCACACTCCTGGAGGCATTATGGGAACTTCCAGTCCTGCCTCAGCCATCATGGTGACCTCTGATGCTGCCGGGTTCCCCACAGTGGTCCCAGTTCTTACCTGCTTCCAAGAGCTTTGACCTGCAGAACCCTTAACATTATGAGCTGTTGAGAATTTGCCAGGATTATCAACATTAAAGACACTTCCTTGACTGGTCCCCTCCATTACCCTGCCCTTAGTGGAGCAAACTTAGGAGTCTATGAAACAGATGAAGTGAGTATTGGGAACACTGACTTGGGCTGCAGAATATAATTTTTAATAAAAATGAAACTATAAAATAGTAGTTAGATCTTGTTGATACTGTTCTAAGCTTCATTGTGCTGAAATGGGCTTCCCAAGGCTGGCTTAAGAACCCTTCTACTGTAACAGTGGAAAATGCATTTTAGGTTCCAAATGTTCATCAGTGTGGAAGTAAATATTTGGAATCCAATCTGTTCATAATCTATAGACTTCCAAGATGGATTTTATCTCATTTTCATCAACACCAGCAATGTAATGTTGAGTTTTTCTTTTTATTTTACTTATGAAAGGAATAATGTCCAAAAAATTTATTTTGCCATTAAAAAATCATTGAATATAGGTGTGTATTTTAAACTGATGAGAAAAATGAGGAAGCCAGAGAAATTTACCCATATAAGTAGTAAGAAGGACTCTGTCCTTCTAATTTTCAGTGGATATTTTATCAAGCAAAGTTAGTTTTGTGAGATGTATGTTTTTCTCCATTTCCTTACCTAAGCAACAAGTTGCAGATAGATGGTAGATAGGTAGGTAGGTAGGTAGGTAGGTAGGTAGATAGATAAAGCTCACCAGTGTTTCATAGTAAGATGCCAGGCTGCTAATTCTTGTCTTTTGATAATTATGGTTATCTAGTCACTAGCAAACCAGATTCTTCTTACATTTGTTTATTTCCCCTCTTAGAAGTGTACTCTACTACGAACAGCCAGCTGACTTCTTTATTTAGAGCAGTATGTCAGAGTGCTGGCATACACTACAAAGAGATATAACATGGGGTGTTTCGCACATTCTTATTAAATTCCTTCTTGGTGTTTCTGTGTTAGTGCTTTGTCATCCATAAATTTGATTTGTATGCCATTAAAACCTTCACTGAAGCAATTAATGAAAGATACCAGGTAAGTTGCAATAATTAAAGATACTTTTTAATTATTCAAGATTTTTTGGCACATGGTTCAGCCTAATTTATTTCTTGAATAATATTGAAACTGTGAGAGAATTTAATAGCCTATTCTTTAATGGTTTAATAGAAATTGCCTTCCTTTTCACATTCTGAAGGGAAGCCCTGTCATATGTTTCCTTGGATTTGGTAACCTTTAAGAAAGCTTTCTTTTTTCTTAAAATTGTATGACATCATGTCATTACTCACTCCAGGATACATGTCAGGAGATATGTTATATAGAATACAGGACATGTTTAAATTTGGGTGTTTGTTTGTTTGTTTATTAATATTGACATCAGTAATTGTTAAACAAGTTAATTGCATTTTGTGTTTGTTAAACAAGTTAATTGTTTAACAGTTACTGATGTCCCCATGTCCCTCCTTTGCCTGCCTCCACCCAGCCCCCATACTATCTTCCCTCAACATTTATTTCTTAAGCATCATTTCCAGAGCATTTGAAACTTCAGCAGAGAATGATAGATGGTGGAATAACTTTACTAAAACCTTCTTTATTTAATAATGAGGCTGTTGGGAATATCCTGACTTTTTTGAAAACAAACTTAACAATCCTTTGTAGATTACTAAAGAAAATACCTAATGCTTTTTACATTCTAGAAGTATTTTTAGTTATTTTATTAAGTCCTGCCATTTTCTCTTAAAGTAAAGGAAGAGAGTTGTCTCTTAGGACCTGTGAGATAAGCTAAATTACCTGCCAAGATACTGCCTTGACTGAACTGGAAATTAGCCACACAGTGTCTTCTCACTAAGCTGCAGGCCTTGCCTCTCATTTCTGACTGGAGCTGAGCTACTACTTTTGGAGGTAACATCTATACTCTCTCATTTGTATGACTGAAAAGCATTTCAGAGTAGACCCAAATAGAAGCAACCATGCCCTGGCTCAGTGGTTGGAGCGTCGTCCTGTAAACCAAAAGGTTGTGGGTTTGATCCCTGATCAGGGCACATACCTGGGTTGCAGTTTCAATCTCCAATCAGGGTGCATATGGAGGCAACCAATTGATGTTCTGACTCACATTGATGTTTCCTTCTCTCTCTCCCTCTCCCTCCCTCTTTAAAAAACCAGTAAAAGAAATGTCCTCAGTTGAAGAAAAAAATGGCAGCAACCACAATGTGTTTCATTAGGTGAATAGATGAACAAACTGTGGTACATCCAGACAATGGAATATTCTTCAGTGATAGGAAGAAATGAGCTATCCAGTCATGAAAAACCATGAAGAAATCTTAAATACATGTTGTTAAGCCAATCTGAAAAGACTGTATACTGTGTGATTTCAACTATGACTTTATGCAAAAGGCAAAACTATAGAGACAGTAAAATGATCAGTGGCTGTTGGGATAGGATGGGGCAGGGGCGCAGGGATGAGTAGATGGAGAATAGGAGATTTTTAGGGCAGTGGAATTATTCTGTATCATGTTATAATGGTAGATGCCTGGCATTTTGCATTTGTCAAAACCCACAGTACTGTACAACACAAAGAGTGAACCCTAATAAAAGCTATGGAATTGACTTAATAACAATGCGTCACTATAGGTCCATCAGTTGTAAAAAATGCAAGATGTGAATAGGAAAATTGTGTGGGGAAAAAGAGGGTATTTAGGAACTCTGTATTTTCATGGAAACATAAAAACTGCTCTAAAAACTAAAGTCTGTTAAAAATATTTTTGCTATCTGCATTACTCATAATGAGTCTGGCTTCTGCGTCCATTTCTCAGTTGAGACTCTGCATACAACTGATTACCCAATCATACTGGACCAAATGAACAAACTTTTCTTAATCCTTATTTCCCTATTTATTGCCTCCACAGCATTCAGCATTGTGGTTCAGCCTCTGGTTCTTGATGCTGTTGCCTCCTTAGTTTTCTGCTATGACTTTAGAATGATTGTCAGACTCAGTCTTTTATAAATATAGGATTCATCCATCAGGGAGAAAGTTGTCATAGACGTTCTCCCAAAGTCTTTCTAACTCTTGAGACTCTGATTCCTTCACTGATTCCCACTCATGCATGATGGCATGAGCTTCAGGCTGCAATCTTGGTACTTTATTTTTGTTCTATTTCCAGCCTCTCCAGGATGATGCCTGTTATAGTGTCACCTCACTCTTATGTGTGGATGACTTATAAAGTCACTTTCTGGAACCTCAGGCTTTATGCTCACCTTACCAATGGGAAACTTTGGAGAAAGCACTTGGGAGGAGATAGCAAGGGGCTGAGGAAGGGCCAGTGTTGAGGAAATGGAGGTCATGTCTTTTGGAATATTACAGGACATCCTTCATGCCCCGTAGTGACCCTCAGTCAGCCACAACTTGGATCTCTCGGCACTTTCTTATCCTGTTGCTTACTTGTGTCAAAGTTCTGGATTTGTCCATCACTCCATCTTTTGCCACATCTAATTTGTCATCAATTTGTAAAGATTCTTTTTTTTTTACTTCTTTATATATCTTCTTTTTTTATTGTTGTTCAGTTACAGTTGTCTCACCTTTTCCCCCATTGTTTTCCCCTGACCCACCTCCCCCAATGCCCATTCTTATATCCAGTCCCTACACGGTTGTCCATGCCCATGACTCCTCTATTTATGTTCCCTTTTTTTGGGTCTTTACCAATTGTTTATGGAGAAGGATTTAGCATTACCGTCAGAACCATACGATATTTATAGGTGTAAGTTATCTATTAATGATCCTGTACAGTCATTCCCCAGTGTGGATTTAGGCATTCTTATTTTGCCCTATCCATCACCATTTCAAAGTTTGGTGTTACAAGAAGTCCCTGTGATGATTGTAACATGAATAGTGAAAGGAGTGAAGCAGTAGACACATCTTATGACTCAGAAGTGATTTGGCCCAGAAGGGGTAAAGCGAGGAAGCAGCTCCTTTTACCCAAAAGCCTATCCTTTGTGAGTGCCACATGTAAATTACCATTTCACACTCCAAAACTGTATATACCTCTTTGAATTTTTATTCATTGTGTAAGGGTATGATTGCAATAGTTATTCCAGTGAAAAGTATGTCTATATTTAGAGGTCGATATTTTTGGTGGGTCATGAAATAAAATTTCCCTTCAGTAGTGACCATATGTTGACAGTACATGGCAGAGCTATGTATATGTGTCAGTATGGTTAGGAAGAAGGAAAGAGGCCTTCTGTCTTTTATATGCATATTCATGGTGAAACTCAAAGTTCTTTGAGAAGAGTTTCATTTATATATTTGATTCTTGATAATTAAAGCAATTAACTGAAAGGGAACCATTAAGTTCTTCACATTTTCTTTGCAATTTAATGCTACTAACACATGACAACTAATATGTTTAATGTATTGTTCAGCATTTATTTTCTGGTTGTATTATTTTTTTTATTTAATTGTTGTGCAAGTACAATTTTCTGTCTTTTACTCCCATGCCAGCCAACCTCCCCAGACCTCCCCACCTCCCTCCCATTTCCACCCCCGCTAGTTTTTGTCTATGTGTCCTTCATACTTGTTCCTGTAAAACCTTCCCCTTTTCTCCTGAAATTCCCTCCCCTCTCCCCTGTGATCACTGTCAGCCTGTTCTCTATTTCAGTGTCTTTGGTTATATTTTGCTTGTTCGTTTGTTTTGTTGTTTAGGTTCCTGTTAAAGGTGAGATCACATGGTATTTGTCTTTCAGCTGCCTGGCTTATTTTGCTTAGCATAATGCTTTTCAGTTCCATCCATGCTGTTGCAAAGGGTAGGAGCTTCTTCTTTCTTTCTGCTGCATAGAATTCCACTGTGTAAATGTACCATAGTTTTTTGATCCATTAATTTACTGATGGGCACCTAGGTTGTTTCCAGCTCTTGGCTATAGTAAATTGTGCTGCTATGAACATTGGGGTGCATAGGTTCATTTGGATTGATGTTTCTGGTTCATAGGATATAATCCTAGCAGTGGAATTGCTGGGTCAAAAGGCAGATGCATTTTTAGTTTTCTGAGAAAATTCCATACTGTTTTCCATTGTGGCTGCACCAGCCTGCAATCCCACCAACAGTGCACTACGGTTCCCTTTTCTCTGCATCCTCTCCAACACTTGTTTGTTGTTTTGTTTACGAGGGCCATTCTGACTGGTGTGAAGTGGTATCTCATTGTGGTTTTAATTTGTATCTCTCTGATAGCAAGTGATACTAAGCATCTTTTCATGTGTGTCTGGATCCTCTATATGTCCTCCTTGGAGAAGTGTCTGTTCAAGTCCTTTGCCCTTTTTTAATTGGGTTGCTTGTCTTGTTTGAGTGGGGTTGTGTAAGTTCTTTATATATTTTAGAGATTAAACCCTTGTTGAGGTATCATTGGCAAATATATTTTCCCATATGGTTGGCTCTCTTTTTATTTCAATACTGTTTTCTTTAGCAGTGCAAAAGTGATGAGATCCCATTTGTTTATTCTTTCCTTTATGTCTCTTGCTCTAGAGGACATATCAGCTAAAATGTTGCTGCGTGAAATATCTGAGATTTTCCTGCATATGTTCTCCTCTGGGACTTTAATGGTGTCACAGCTTATATTTAGATATTTTATCTATCTTAAGTTTATTTTTGTGTATGGTGTAAGTTGGTGCTCGAGTTTCATTTTTTTGCACAAAGCTGTCCAGTTCTCCCAACACCATTTGTTAAAGAGGCTATTGTGACTCCATTTTATGTTGCTGCCTCCTTTGTTGAATATTAATTGACTGTAGAGACTTGGGTTTATTTCTGGGCTCTCTGTTCTGTTTCATTGGTCCATGTGCCTGTTTTCATGCCAGTACTAGGCTGTTTTGATTACAATGGTCTTGTAATACAGTTTAGTATCAGGTATTGTGATCCCTCCTACTTTGCTCTTCTCAAAATTGCAGCAGTTATTTGGGGTCGTTTATGGTTCCATATAAACACTTTTTGAAGTGTTTGTCCTATGTCTGTGAAATATGCCATTGGTCCTTCAATAGGTATTGCATTGAATCTGTAAATTGCTTTGGGTACTATGGACATTTTCACAATGTTAATTCTTCTGATCCATGAACATGGTATATGTTTCCATTTGTTTGTGTCTTCCTTGATTTCTTTCTTCAGTGTTGTGTAGTTTTCTGAATACAGGTCTCTCACCTCCTTCGTTAGGTTTATTCCTAGGTATTTTATTTTTCTTGTTACTATATCAAATGGGATTTTTTTCTTGATTTCTGCTTCTGATGTTTCATTGTTGGTATTGAAAAATGGCTTTGATTTCTGGATATTGATTTTGATTTCTGGATATCCCGCTATTTTGCCAAATTAATTTATTAGGTCGATCAGTGTTTTGACCAAGTCCATTGGATTTTCTATGTACACTATCATGTCATTGCAAACAATGACAATTTTGTTTCCTCCTTTCCAATTTGGATGCCTTTTATTTCCTTTTCTTGTCTGATCGCTGTGGCTAAACCTTGCAATACTATGTTGAATAGAAGTGGTGAAAGTGGAAAATCTTGTCTTGTTCCTGATCTTAGTGGAAAGATTTTACTTTTTGCCTGTTGAATATGATGTTGGCTGTAGGTCTCTCATATATGGCCTTTATTATGTTGAAAGTTCCCTCTGTTCCCACTTTGCTGAGTGATTTTATCATAAATGGATGCTGTACCTTATCAAATGCATTTTCTGCATCTATTGATATGATCATGTGTTTTTGTCTTTGCTTTTGTTTATCTGATGTATTACGTTTATTGATTTGTGAATATTCAACCATCCTTGCATCCCTGGGATGAATCACACTTGGTCATGGTGTTTGATCTTTTTAATGTATTGTTGGATGCAGTTTGCCAATATTTTGTTGAAGATTTTAGTGTCTAGGCTCATCAGCGATATTGGCCTGAAGCGTTTTTTCTTTGTTATGTCTTTGTCTGGTTTGGGGATTAGGATGATGCTGGCTTCATAAAAAGAGTTTGGGAGTCTTCCATCATGTTGGATTTTTTTGAATAGTCTGTGAAGGATAGGGGTTCACTCTTCCTTAAATACTTTATAGAATTCTGTGAAACCAGCTGGTCCAGGGTGTTTGTGTGTCAGGAGTTTTTTGATTACTGCTTCAATTTCGTCTGTTGTTATTGGTCTGTTCAGGCGTTCTGCTTCTTCTTCATTGAGTTTTGGAACATTATATTATTCCAGAAATGTGTCCATTTCACCTAGGTTTTCAAATTTCCTGGCACACAGTTCTTTGTAGTAATTTCTTATAATCCTTTGTATTTCTGTGGTATCCATTGTAAATCTCCTCTTTCATTTCTGATTGTGTTTATTTGGGTCTTCTCTCTTTTTTTCTTGATGAGTCTGCTTAAAGGATTGTCGGTTTTGTTTATCTTTTCAAAGAACCAGCTCCTGGCTTTATTGATCCTTAGAATTCTGCTTTTAGTCTCTGTGTCATTTACTTTTGCTCTGATCTTGGTTATTTCCTTCCTTCTATTTGCTCTGGGCTGTCTTTGTTGTTGTTCCTCAAGTTCTTGTAGGCGTAGGGTTAGGTTGTTTGAAATGTTTCTGTCTTTTTTAGGTAGGCCTGTATCGCTATGAAGTGCCCTCTCAGGACTGCCTTTGCTGTGTCCCATAAGTTTTGGGTTGTTGTGAATTCATTTTTGTTTGTTTCCAGAAACTTTTTGATTTCTTCCCTAATTTCATTCTTGACCCATTCATTGTTTAATAGCATGCTATTCAATCTCCATGATTTTGAGTGTTTTGGTTTTTTCCCCTTTGGTTTGGTTTCTTGTTTCAGGTCCTTGTGGTTGGAGAATATGCTCGGTATGATTTCAGTTTTCTTGAATTTGTTGAAGCTTGTTTTGTGTCCTGTCATGTGGTCTATCTTTGAAAATGTTCCTTGTGCATTTGAAAAGAATACGTATTTACCTTCTTTGGCATGAAGAGCTCTATATGTATCAATTAAGTCCATTTCATCTAGGGCATTGTTCCATGCCAGAAAATCTTTCTTGATATTTTGTTTGGAAGATCTGTGCCTTTTGGACAGTGGGGGTATTAAAATCCCCCACTATCATTGTGTTGCTGTCAATATCTTTCTTGAAGTCCTCTAAGAGTTTCTTTATGTATTTGGGTGCTCCTGTGCTGGGTGCATATATATTTACAATGTTTATGTCTTCCTGGTGGATTCTTCCCTTGAGTATTTTGAAGTGACCTTCTGGGTCTCTCTTTATGGCCCCTTTTTTGAAGTCTATTTTGTGTGATGTGAGTATTGCTACCCCGGATTTTTTTCCCTGTCGGTTTGCTTGGAAAATTTGTTTCCAGCCCTTCACTTTCAGCCTGTGTAGGTCTTTGCCGCTGAGATGGGTCTCTTGTAGGCAGCATATGTGTGGATCATGGTTTCTTATTCATTCAGCTATTCTATGTCTTTTGATTAGAGCATTTAACCATTTACGTTTAAGGTTACTGATAAGTACTTATTCATTGCCATTTTCGTACCTGAGTTCCTCTCTCTTTTTGTTCCTTTCCTTAAAGCAGTCCCTTTAGCATCTCTTGCAGAGCTGGTTTGGTGTAGTTGTATTCTTTTAGACTTCTTTTGTCTGGGAAGCTTCTTATTTGGCCTTCTGTGTTGATTGAGAGCCTTGCTAGGTAAAGTAGCCTTGCTTGCAGGCCTCTGGTTCTCATTAGCTGAAATATTTATTGCCATTCTCTTCTGGTTTTGAGTGTTTCCATTGAGAAGTCAGCTGCTAACCTTATCGGGTCTCCCTTGTATGTTACTTCCTTTTTCTCCATTGCTGCCTTTAAGATTCTCTCTTTGTCTTGGAATTTTGCCATCGTAATTATTATGTGTCTTGAAGTGGGCCTCGTTGGGGTCCTCTTGATTGGGACTCTCTGTGTTTCCTGGATTTGTGTGACTTTTTCTCTCATGAAATTACAGAAGTTTTCCATCATTACTTTTTCAAATAGGTTTTCTATCCCTTGCTCTTCTCCTTCTGGTAACCCTATTATATGGATATTATTTCGTTTCATATTGTCTTGCATTTCTCTTAATCCCTCTTCATCCTTTCTGAGCCTCTTTGCCTTTTCTTGCTCTTTCTGGGTGTTTTTTGTATTTTGTCTTCCAGCTCACTGATCTGATCTTCTGCTTCAGTGATCCTGCTTTTGATTCCTTCTACTGTGTTCTTCAGTTCAGAAATTGTATTCTTTATTTCCCCTTGGCCCTTACTGATAGTTTCTATTTCCTTTTTCATGTTTATATAGTTTGCAGTGATTTCTTTGTAGTTTCCCTGTAGTTTTTTGTAATTCTCTGTGAGCTCATTGAGCTTCCTGATAACCATTGCTTTGAACTCCACATCTGATAGTTGAGTTGCCTCTATTTCATTTAGCATTATTGCTGAGGCTTCCTCCTTTCCTTCTATTTGGGGATTGTTTCTTTGTCTTCTCCTTGTTTGTGAGACCCTTCTTGTTAGCCTGAGATTCTTAAATTGATCTCTTCTGACTCCCTGGGTTTATGGTGTGAACTTCTGTCGTAGAATACCTGTGAGATTCAGTGGTGCAGTCTCCTTGGTCTTCCGAGCTCACTGGTCTTGGGCTGTCATTTAAGTTGACTCTGTGTTTGTCTTTGCTTTTTAATTATTGTTGGGTCTTTCCTTGATGGGACCTCTTCACCAGGTGGTTAACTGAGGGTCACTCTGTCCACCACCTCTTGTATTTTGTTGTTCTGGTGAGGGCAGGTTGTGTTGAAGCTGGTTGTTCTGTGTGTACAAGGTTTTGAGGATTCTCTCTTGCTCTTTTTCAGTTTTTGTACTGGATATTTTCTCCACTCTTTAGGTTTATTTCCAGATAGGTCCTGGATTGAGGTTTCTGTGGTTTCCATTCCCTCCTTCACCTTCTTCTGTTGTTCTCTGTTGGTGGTTCCTTTGTTGTTGGGTTTCCCCTTCCAGTAGGCATCCTGGTTTCAACACTTCCACCTACACTTTTTTGTGATCAGTTGGAGGGGGAAGGGAAAATGGTTTAAGAGAGCAAGAGGGTATTCTGTGATATTTACATTAGCAGCCAGTAGAGAAGAGATAGGAGATCCTTTGGCTATGTATAGTGTTAACCATTATCTTCCACCCAACTAGCAGATTTTTAGAAGGATGGAAATAATATAAGAGTCTTGTTGGGGAGGTAAGGGTTGTGAGTTGGATCTGGGAGGTAGTGAGGTTGTGGGACGTCAGATTCTGATGTGAGATGAGAGTAAAGGATAGTAAATAGGTGTACTGTGTGAGAGAATAGAGTTAACCACTACAGTAATAGAGTTCAGGAAACTGTGAAGTGGGCTAAGATCTGGCAGGGGTGTTGTGTAGTATTTACAATTGTATGGAATAGGTATTATTTTCAATAATATTAGAGCAGCAGTCCTATGACAGAATCTATGTGATCTGGATAGCAAGAATAGGGAGTATAGAACCTTGAGTAGTGTGCTAATAGAACACAAGTGAAGTGAAGGACAGTAAATTAGCGATGCATTATGAAGAGAGAACTGGGGAAACCTGTCAAATGATATAGTATAAGCAGCCAAGCAAAGAAGAGTAAACAGAAAGAAGAGGAATATAAAAATAATATTAAAATAAAAGATGTAAGAATAATGAAAAAATAATAATACAAATATGCAATAACTTGCAAGTTCTCTGTAATGGCAAAGTGAAATTCGTCTCACTGTCACAGCTGTTGTGATGCCTCCTCTTTGGGTCCAACTCTGGTCTTTTCACAGTTCCAGGGTTTTTTTCTCACTTGTGTGTCTTGAGAGAGAGAGAGAGAGAGAGAGAGAGAGAGAGAGAGAAGCAGAAGAAGAAAGGAGGAAGAGATAAAATTGGAAAGAAAGGAAGAAGGAGTAAAACAGGAAAGAAGAAGAGGGAGGAAAAAGGAATTGAATGATAAAATAATAATAAAAATTAAAAAGGAAAAAATTACTTAAAAGAAAAGCCTTTGGTAGTTTCAAACTGGCCACAGTGGTTTTTCTGGTCTTGCTGGCTGCAGCAGGTTGAGGGGCTTTTCTCCCTTCCTCAGTCAGCCTTGCGCACACCACACTCTCCCTAGAGCTAACCTGGCTCCTCTACGAGGGGCCTTGGGTGTGGGATCCAGGCCTTCCTCAGAGTGCACTCTGCTCCCGGTATACTGTAGGCTGGGGCGTTCCACAAAGTTCCATCTCCCCAGGTCTCAGGTGCACACACTGAGCCAGGCCACCTCCAGCCCCAAGGGTTCAGGCCTGCACCCTTCCCAATGCTATGGGGTCTCGCAGGGCTTCCCATGCCTCCTTGGAAGGGCTGGCCGGCTGGATGGGGAGGAGGCTGGAGTGGTTTCTGCAGGAGAATTCCCCAAACAGTGTTTCTTTTTTCACGTTTTCTTTTTGAGAAATTCCACCTACTCCAGCCTGCCTCTCCATACAGCAGCCTGGCCTCTTGCACAGCCTAATTCTCCAGCCAGACTGGGTACTATTAGGGTCTGGGCCCATCATGGCCCAACTCTCAACTCTCCCCAATTGGCATCCATAGACTCCATGAGTGCTCACAGCCCTTGTGTGTTTGTCACTGAGTCCTTATTTCCCTTTCTGCGACTTTAAGCAACCAGGTCTCTCCACGTGCTGCTCAAACCTTGTTTGCCTGGGGAGGGAGCAGATGACTCAGCTTTCTCCCAAGAACCCTGTGGCAGACCCGGGGAGGCGCTGGGCCTGGGGCAGCAGCCACCCTGCTCCCTGCATTCCTCCCTGGGACCTTATTGTCCTGAAGCACTATCTTTACCTTCTGGTTTTTCAATGTCTGCTAAATTTTGGTCTCCTATTTTCATATATGCTGGGGTACTGTTGGCTGTTTGTTCCTCCATAGGTGGGGTAGGTTTTTCTCCTGTGTGTAGGAGGAAGTGGAATCTGCTCCCTCCTACCTTGCCGCCATCTTCCTCCTCCCTCTATTCATGTTCCTTGACTTGACTCTTCCCCTGTTACCACCCTTAGCACTTCTGTCTGGTCACTGTCAATTTTTTTTTTTAATTACCAAGTCTCTTGTTTTATTTTGCTTGCTTGCTTGTTTTTTTTTTGTTGTTGTTGATTAGGTTTCACTTATAGGTGAGATCATATGGTATTTGTCTTTCACCTCCTGGTTTATTTCACTTAGGTTAATACTCTCTAGTTCCATCCATGCTGTCCTGAAGGGTAGGAGTTCCTTCTTTCTTTCTACTGCATAGTATTCCATTGTATAAATGTACCAGAGCTTTTTGGTCCACTCATTTACTGATGGGAACTTAGGCTGTTTCCAGCACTTGGCTATTGTAAATAACGCTGCTAGGAACATTGGGGTGAATAGGTTCTTTTAAATTGGTGATTCAGAGTTGTTAGGGTATAATCCCAGCAGTGGAACTGCTGGATCAAAAGGCAGTTCTGTCTTTAGTTTTTTGAGGAAATTCCATACTGTTTTGTACAATGGCTGTACCAGTCTGCATTCCTACCAACGATGTCCTAGGATTCACTTTTCTCCACAACCTTATCAGCACTTGTTGTTTGTTGATTTGTTTATGATGGCCATTCTTACTGTTGTGAAGTGGTATCACACTGTGGTTTTAATTTGTATCTTTCCGATCACTTTTGATGCTAAGCATCCTTTCATATGTCTCTGGGCCCTCTATATGTCCTCCTTGGAGAAGTGTCTTTTCAGGTCCTTTGCCCATTGTTTAATTGGATTGTTTGTCCTCCCAGAGGGGAGTCATATGAGTTCTTTATGTATTTTGAAGATCAAACTCTTGTACAAGGTATCATTGCCAATTATGTTTTCTTATACTGTTGGTTCCCTTTTCATTTTGTTGATGTTTTCTTTAGCCATGCAGATGCTATTTAAGTTGATGAAATCCCATTTGTTTATTCTTTCCCTTATGTCTCTTTGCTCTAGGGGATTTATTAGTGAAAATATTGCTGTGTTGGGTATCTAAGATTTTCCTGCCTTTGTTCTCCTCTAGGACTTTTATGGTGTTGTGACTCACATTTAAGTCTTTTATCTATCTTGAGTTTATGTTTATATATGGTGTAAGTTGGTGGTTGTGTTTTACTTCTTTTTGCATGTAGCTGTCCAGATCTCCCAACACCATTTGTTGAAGAGGCTATTTTTAGTCCATTTTATGTTCCTGTCCCCTCTGTCAAATATTAATTGACCACATTGATATGGGTTTATTTCTGGGCTCTCTATTCTGTTCCACGGGTCTATGTGTCTCTTCTTATCCCAGTACCATACTATTTTGATTATATTGGCCTTGTAATATAGTTTGATATCAGGTATTGTGATCCCTCCCACTTGGTTCTTCTTTCTCAAAATAGCTGAGACTGTTTGGGGTCTTTAATGGTTCCATATAAATTTTTCAAATTTTTGTTTTATACCTGTAAATTTGTAAAGCTTCTTTATGGCCAAGTATTTCCCAAATAAGCCTCCTTTCCCTCTATTCTCATCATTTCCGTCATCCTGTCTTGCTTGGTGTATTACAGTTATTTCCTAATTGACTCGTGTCTTGACCTAGCGAACACCTCACTGTCACATTTTTTTTTAAACTGCATGGTTTCACCTTGACTTATAAACCACAGTTACTCATTCTAATCCATTAAATGAACTTCCTACACCTTGACCTATTATTTCAGGCAGACCAAAAGCTGCCACTCACCTCCCTTTCTTATATTCTTTTCACATATGCTTTGTTCTGTTGGTCTGTATCCGTCATCAGAAAAACTCCTGGCACATGGTGGACACTCCTTACTTCCTTATTGAATGCAAGAAGGAACTCTAGCAAAAATGTGTCTTATCCACACTGTTTTACCTACCATCAGGGCTAATGAAAAACAGCCTTTTCCCAAGGATCAAGTGATTTTCCACTTCTCAGTAAGGTGGCATTCTGTGTTTCTGTAGCTTTTAAAGTTCATGTAATATGCCCATTGCCAGAAGTAAACAAATTGCCTTTAACGATTACCTTGTGAGTACCTGTTCTCTCATCTGATAGATTATATATCCCATAAAGGTATGTCATATGGTACCATATTACTGTTTTGTGTCCCATAAAGTGCTAAGTGTAGTTGCTGAAACATAATAGGCCCTCCTCAATGCTTGTTAATAGTGATCCCAATTAATATGATATTTGAAATATGTTGAGCAAGTGACTCCAAAAATATACTGAACTCTAATTAGGGGCTAAACAAGAGTTAGGTGCTTTCCACAATATTTGGAGAGGCTGACCAGCATCAACTGAAGACAAAGAAAGAGGACTTTAGTGAGTGGTTGGGAATGATGTGTGTTACATAGAGTGTACTTGGCAGCAGCGTAAGAATGTAGCCCATTTACACTGCAGCAGCATTGGAATGGAGGAACTGGTACAGGATGCCAATGATTGGGAGAATTCAAGTTAAACTTTTGTAGCTTTAAGTTATAATTGGTAGGCTTAGTTATTAATGCATGGAGAAAGCCATTGTTCAAGGAACTAGAATCTGTGACTAGACCTGTCTTGACTCCAGAGACATGTAAGCAATTCAGCCATTGTGCCTCAGAAGGACTGCAAGTGATCGTGATGGTATCTTAGCCATTGTGCTCCAGAGAAGGAATGTCCACCACCCAGGACACAGATAAAGAGTCACTGGGATGCTAGAAAAATAGCTGGACTGCAACTTATATCTGAGTAACCTTTTCCCCTAAATTCCAAACCCCTTACCTACCCTTTTCTTCTCCTTATAAAAAAGGTAGGCTTGAGATGAGATGTTAAAAGAGTATATTTAGGGTACGTAGCCTGCCATCTTCTCAGATTGCCGGCGTCTGAATAAAGCACTCGTAAATATTCAATCCTTGTCTCTACTTATGAGTTCTGGTAGTGACAGGCAGCACAAACACCATCTATTCTAGTTTCACATTCTGGTGACTCTGCTGGGGTTCTTTGGGACTCTCTGGTAAGTCTGGGTATTTGGTGGAGAGTCCAGTTAAGTGCCTGAAATGGGGAGTCCTATAGTGTGGATTTTGAGAGTCTCTAGTAGCTGCCATGTGATTTCACACGGGAACTCTCCTTCTCTTGACGCAGACACCTGGCCTGCAGTGTCTGTGGCGTTGTGGATGAGATGAAATAAATTCACATGGACTACTGAGTCCTGTGGAGGAAAAGGGATGGCACAACTTCTCTCTCAAGGGGAGAGCAAGCCTTGGAGTGCCTAGGCCACCCTCTCAAGAGGAGAGTGCCCAGACCCTTGCCTTGAGAGACTTTTATTGGATTCAGTTTGCATAAGAATACAGGGTGTATACATAAAGCTCATTAATCATTATCAGGCAGTCAGGATAAAACAATAGATAACATACAGAGAACTCTGAGGGCCTATTTTGAGTCAGGGTCAAATAGTTAAATGGCCATAAAACTTTGGGGAACAAACTCCCTTCTTGCTTGGACTCTTATCATTTAATTGAGAGCATTCTAAACAAAGCAGGTTTCACAGGATTTTACATATTCTTTCTTAGGCCTGATCACCTGAGGAACCTGCCCTTTCCAGCACAGGGCTGCACCACCCTCTGTCATTGTTTCAGGCTTAAGTCAGGCAGTGGACCTAAGGCAGCCAAGAGATTAGGAGACTTCTCAAAGACAGAATGAGGACTCAGGCTATGTCAAAGCCAAGGGGCAAGGGTCCATCACCCCATGTCCTATCCCTGGGGGCCCCATGATTGTGCCTGTCTTAGGTCGTCCCTCCCTTGAGGATTCTTACCCGTCATTGGCTAACTGATCAAGCATTGGGGGACAGGCAGAGTGAAGTAAAAGGAGCAGAGTTGGTGCCTCTGCCAGGGAGATAAGCTTTGTCTCCTTAGTGGCTTATGATCCGTAGGTCAGTCACTCAGCCTTAGCCATGTGGGGTTACAGCTCCTGAAACCAGACAGGGCAGTTCCCAACATTCTCTGACTCTTGGCACTCCCTGTTGCCTTCACTTTCCCTTGAATCACTGTGCATTCTGGTTCAGGATACAGTACCGAGTTATGACTTAGACTGGTCATCAGGAATTAAGATGCCTTATGGTTTGTGTGATATTATGGACCTCTGTCTGGTAGAAATGTGGGGGAGCCTCCTTTCTGGGCAAAGGCCCTTTGGGGTGAATTCTGGCTGATTGGTCGACCTCTGCTTATGAACCTATGACTAAAAAGAAAATGATTTTTTTATTGTAATGTTGCTTGACTTATGTGTAATCTGGATTCAGGAGAGTTCAGGCTGTTGAATGGGTATTTAAATTACAATACTGCAATTAGAGTTGTTTTGTCAAAGGTCGGGGAAATGGGATAAAATACCTTATATATAGGCCTTTATGACTTTATATAATAAAGATGCATGATTAGTTTCTTGCCAAGATGGAGATGTAGATAGATAAAGTTTTGCTTCCTCACACAAACAAAAGAAGGATAACAGCCATTTAAAAACAAAAAAACAACCAAAACTGCCAGAAATTCGAACCGTGTGGAACTCTAACAGCCAAGGAGTTAAAGAAGAAACATTCGTGCAGACTGGTAGGAGGGGTGGAGATGGGAAGTAAGGGTGAGAGGACATGCAAAAAGGCAGCAGCTGGTAGACAGGGCTGGTGGATGTGGCAGGTGAGGTGGCAGCAAAGTGGCTGGTGGACCTGGCGATCCCACATTCTCATGCAGATTAGCCGGGAGGAAAAATCTGGAGAGTGAGACAGACTGCGCAACCCAGGATTCTAGCACAGTAAACTAAAACCTCAAAACCTCTGGCTGAAAAAACCTGTGGGGGTTGCAGCAGCAGGAGAAACTCCCAGTATCACAGAAGATCCTGTTGAAGGGGATTGTGGGGTCCTACAATGTACATAAGCCCACCCATCCTCGAATCAGCACCAGGGAAGCACCTGAAAGGACATAATCCACTTGTGAGAAGCAGTATAAGTGACTTAAAGTGGGGTGAGAGCCGAGCAAGCGGCATTGTTTCCTCTCTGACCCCACCCCACAGACAGGGCCACAACACAGCTAAGTGGGTTGCCTCACTCTGACGAATACCTAAGGTTCTACCCCTTTCAATGTAACAGGTGCACTGAAACAGAAAAATGAGGCCCGAACGAAAGAACAGATCAAAACTCCAGAAAAAGAAATAAGCGACAAGGAGATAGACAACTTATCAGATGCAGAGTTCAAAACACTGGTAATCAGGATGCTCACAGAAATGATTGAGTATGGTTGAAGAATAAAGGAAGAATTTAAGACTATATTTGAAGTTAAATAAAGAAAAATACACAGGGAACCAACAGTGAAGGGAAGGAAACCGGGACTCAAATCAACAGTTTGGAACAAAAAGAAGAAATAAACATCCAGTTGGAACAAAATGAAGAAACAAGTATTCAAAAAAATGATGAGAGGCTGAGGAACTTGTGGACAACTTTAAATGTTCCAACATCTGAATCATAGTGGTGCTAGAAGGAGAAGAAGAAAAGGAAGAAGTGGAAAACTTATTTGAATAGATAATGAAGGCACACAGATAGTGTGTGCTTTCCCAATCTGGCAAAGGAAATAGACTTTCAGGAAGTCCAGGAAGCTTAGAGAGTCCCAAAGAAGTTGGACCCAAGGAAACACACATCAAGGCACATCATAATTACATTAGCCAAGATTAAAGAGGAGAGAATCTTAAAAGCAGCAAGAGAAAAGGAGACAGTTATCTGCAAAGGAGTGCCCATAAGACTATCAGCTGATTTCTCAAAAGAAACCTTACAGGCAAGAAGGGGCTGGAAAGAAGTATTCCAAGTCATGAAAGGCAAGGACCTACATCTAAGATTACTCTATCCAGCAAAGCTTTCATTTAGAATGGAAAGGCAGATAAAGTGCTTCCCAGAAAAGGTCCAGTTCAAGGAGTTCTTCATCACCAAGCCCTTATTATATGAAATGCTAAAGGGACTTATCTAAGAAAAAGATGATCAAAACTTTGAAAGTAAAATGACAACAAACTCAAAACTATGAACAAGTGAACCTAAAAACAAACAAACAAAGTAAGTTAATAACTAGAACAGGAACGGAATCACATAAATGATCACATAGAGGGTTATCAGTGGGGAGGGTGAGGGGCAGAATTGTGGGGGGGAAGTACAGGGAATAAGAAGCATTATTAGTTGGTACAAAATAGACACAAGGGGGTTAAGAATAGTTAGGAAGTGGAGAAGCCAAAGAACTTATATATCTGACACATGGACATGAGCTAAGGTAGAGGGACTAAGTGGGGGAAAATTGGACAACTGTAATAGCATATCAGTAAAATATAGTTAAAAATATAAAGATGCAGAGTTAAAAGGAAATAGATTAATGGCCCAGAAAAAAAGAGAATTTTCCTCTGGCACATATCAGAAGTTCAGAAGAGAGAGACCAGGAATGTCAGGATGTTATGACTATTGGGAGCATGATCAGTGTTCCCACAGCCCCTCTAACCCTGGGTGATCTTCCTTGTTACTTGACTGAGGAAGCTGGAGGATATAAGTCTGAACTGGTCTCTGTTCCAAACCTGTCAGTTTTCTGACATTGGTCGAGGGCAGACACCTGGTGCAGGGTGAAGTCTTTGTAGATTTCCAGTGGGAGTAGGACCAGATGGCCAGCCCAGTAGATATTACTGGACATATACTCTTTGTTCTAATTTAGACCTGTTAAACTGGAAAATCTCATATTCTTCTTATAGGGATGATCCTACTAAAATGACTGACTTATGTCAATTTTTGCCATGTACCTTCACAACTAGGGAGGCATAGAAGCTTTACTGAATGTTTTTCATTTGGGGGATGATTAAAGGTTGGTATTGTATAAGACAAATGAAGAGGCTTGGAGACTGAAGCAAAAAAAAAAAAAAAAAAAAAAGGGAGTCAGGTGGGGCTCCCAACCCTCCTGAGGCAATTCCTTTAACCAAGCCCAACTGGGACCCTAATGAGAATGGCCTTCCTCTCTCAGAGCATTATAAGAGGTGCATCCTTGAGTGAGAGAAGAAAGGAGTCCCTAAGCAGAAAAGTCTGAATATAGTGCAGGTGGTACAACAAAAGCTCACAGAGGACCACTCTCGGTTTCTTTAAAGATTATACCAGTCCTATAGAAAATATACTGATTTGGCCCTGGCTGGTGTGGCTCAGTAGATTTAGCACCGGCCTGTGGACCAAAAGGTTACTGGTTTGATTTCCAGTCAGGGCACATGCCTGGGTTGCGGGCCAGGTCCCCAGTTGGTGACAGGCAACCTATCTCTTTCTCTTGCACATCATTTCTCTCCATCTCTTTCTCCTTTCTCCTTTATAAAAATAAGTAAACATATTAAAAAATAAAATATACTGGTTTGGATCCACAAGCCCCTGAAAATATTAGAATGGTGAATATGACCTTTATCTTTCAAAGTGTACGTGATATTAGAAAGAAACTTCAGAAATGAAGGAGGAATAGGCATGAATCCTTCCCAATTAGTAAACATTGCCTTCAAAGTTTATAATAACAGAGAACATAAAAAGGCCTAAGCAACCAGTATTTTCTTGGAACAGGCCTCAGGGCAATTCCATCAGTGGACAGGAGGTGCCCAACGCTGTCTAAAATGCATGCCACTGATCAGTGTGCATATTAAAAAGGAAAGGGGCACTGGAAAAATGAGTGTTCCAAGCCAGGGAAAAGGAAGTCACAGTCTGAGAACTTGAGAGTTATGCTGGGGACAGAAAATAGCTCTGTTGATGAATGATGGGGTTCAGAGGTTCTATCACTACAACTACCTATTGAAGTCACCTCCCACCCCCAGGAGGTTAGGGGATGGAAGGACTGAGCAAAAAGGACTCATGGACATGGACAACAGTGTTGTGATTGCTGGGAGGAGGCGGGTATAAGGGGACAAAATGGCAATAGAAAAAATACAATAACGATTAAATAAATAAATAAAGTTACCCCCAGGAACCTCAGGTAAAACTAACAGTTGCAGGACAAATTGTAGACTTTTTGATTGATACCAGAGCAGTGTTACCATAGTCAGTAGATCTCTGATTTCTCACAACAGCCTGTAACTATAACTGGAATTTCTGGAAACCTTGAAAGCCAATTTTTCTTGAAGCCATTAGAATGTGCTGTGAGAGATATGCTTTTATAACTCATAGATTTTTATACATTCCTGAGTGTCCAATTCCTCTTCTGGGAAGGGACCTGTTGTCTAAACTTGATGCTCAGATCACTTTCTCTCCAGAAGAATAACAGCTCCACCTTCAGGTCTCTGCAGAGCATGCTTGGCAGTTCCTTATGAAACCATCAGGGGAAGAAGAAAAGTTACTCTGGTCAGAAGAAATTGAGAATCAGGTAAACACTGCTGGGTGGGCTGCTGGAAAGCCCGGTTGGGCTAAACAAGCCTCCCCTGTTAAAGCTGACCGCAAATCAGGCGCAGGGACTCCCAATAAGAGGCAGTATCCCTTGTGGAATCAGATCCCAGAAGGAATATGCCCAATAATTCAGAAGTTTCAGGAATATGGACTTACTCAGCCCTGCTGCTTCCCATACAATACAGTCGTTTGTTAAGAAACCCCACTCAAATGAGTATCAATTTGTACAAGATTTAAGGGCCATAAATCACATTGTACAGGATATTCACCCCATTGTCCCAGATCCTTATATCTTGGTGAACAGTATATCCAGGGACAGCCTATGGTATTCCATATTGGACTTAAAAGATGCCTTCTTTTGCATTCCAGTTGATCAAAACTCTCAACAGCTGTTTGATTTTTGAATGGCAGGACTTGGAATCTCAGTTCAAGACTCAGTACTGCTGGACAGTTTTTCCACAAGGGTTCAAGAACTCCCCCACAATTTGAGGGGAGACCCTCAGCCAGTACTTAAAGGATCTAAACCTAGAAGGAGGAAGTCTGTTACGTTATGTAGATGACCTCTTAATTACAGGGACATCATTTCAGTGATGTTTAGCTAATACCTTAAACCATCTGGCATATTTTGGCTATAAAGTATCAGCACAAAAGTCATAGATTTGCCAACAAGGAGTAAGTTTTCTTGGGTTCTTGCTTGAACCTGGCAAAAGGAGTCTTACTGGAAACCAAAAAGAAACCATAATGCAAATGAGAGTTCCCAGTACCAGGAAACAGTTAAGAGGATTCCTGGGAATGGTGGGCAATTGCTGCATTTGGATTCCAATGTGGGCTCATTGCTAAATCATTGTATTAAGTTCTGAAAGGACCAAAGTATAGCACTTTAGCATGAATGAAGGAGTGCACTCAGGCTTTTGAGTCTCTGAAGATGAACCTGGCTTCTGCACCAGCCTTGGGTCATCCAAACCTACTAAAGCCCTTTCAATTATATGTTTATGAAAAGCAGGGAATTGCTGTAGAAGTCCTCGTACAAATGCTTAATGACATTCTGCAAGCCATCAATCACATAATTGTCAAATTAGATTATGCTGTTTAAGGATACCAGCCTGCTTGAGAACTGTGGCAGCCACCTTTGAGCTTTTACAGGAAGCTGAAAACTTTTCCTTGGAAAAGCCTGTCACTATTTATGCATCCCACCAAGTGTTGAGACTGTAGAGCAAAAAGGAAATCTGTGACTCACTGCTGGAAGAATGGGCAGGTACCAAGCAATTCTTGACAATCCCAATGTCTCTCTCAAGACTAAGTTAAATCCCGCCTCTCTTCTCCCTGAGCCTGGCCTGGGTTGGCTACACTAATGCATGACTGTGCTGAGGTAATTGATGAAATTTATTCTAGCAGAACTGATTTCCAGGACCATCCTTTAGAAGCAGGCTGGATTCTGTGTGCAGATGGAAGCAGTTATAAGGACAAAGGAAACAGAAAGGCTGGGTATGCAGTTGTGACTTTTGAAGGAACAGTAGAGGCCAAGGCCTTACCGCCAGAAACCTCTGCTCAGAAGGCTGAACCAGTTGCATTGACTAGGGCACTGAAATTGTTCCATGAAAAGAGAGTGAATGTGTATACCTAATTATTGCACACACATGGTTCCATCTGGAAGGAAAGAGGACTGTGAACCTCCATGAAAAATGAAATTTTTAAGCATGCAGCAGAAATTTTAAAATTATTAGAAGCTGTCCAGTTAACTTTATAGGTGGCAGTTATGTATTGCCTCAGGCATCAGAAACAGGACATTGAAATGGCTAAAGGAAACAGTCTGGCCAATTGAGCAGTGAAAGAGACTGCTAAAGGAACATTTGCAATGCCTTGGGTATCTGTTATAGACTTGTCACAATTCTACCCTGAATATTCGACTGCAGACTTAGAGAAAGCTAAGAGCTGGGGTTGTGATGAAGAGGTCCAATAGTAGATGGAGCAAGAATAAGAAATGATTTGTACTACTTGCTGAACATTTAGTAGAGCCAATCATGAAGCATTTGCATTAGGCTACTCACTATGGAAGGGATTCATTAACCACCTATATTAAACCATGGCTCACAGGTCCTGGACTTTCTAAAGCCATATGAAAAGTAATAGCTAGATGTATTGTGCATCAGAAGAACAACCACAAGATATATCCCTATGAAAAGAAAGAAGTGAAACAATACCAAGGACCGAGTCTATTTGAGGACTTGCAAAATCCCAGATGCCAAGGGTCTGAGGATGAAAATGTTTGTTAGTCTTTGTTGATACCTTTTCAGGATGGGTAGAAACCTATCATACTAGAACTGAGAAATACTTGGAGGTAATGAAAACCCTACTGAAGGAAGTAATTCCTCACTTTGGCCTACCTGGCAGCATCCAGAGTGATAATGGACTGCTTTTGATTCAGAAATTACACAGAAGGTTAGTGAATTTTTAGGAATCAAGTGGAGACTCCACATGGCATGGAGACCTCAGATTTCTAGGAATGTAGAAAAGATGACTCATACCTTAAAAAATATATAGCCAAACTGTGTCAAGAAACCCATCTCCATTGGGATTAAGTTTTACCTATTGCCCTGCTCAGGATAAGGGTGACTTCTTGGAAATGGATTCAATTGAGTCATTATGAAATTGTGTACAGGCGACCATTTCAGGCTGTGATTCAGGTGGGAGATATGTCTGGAGGTGAAGGTAAAGATCTATGTACAACATTTAACTGAGACCTTAGCTTTAATTAATGACCTTGCTTGTATTAGAGACCTCTTCCTCGTAGGTTCACTACATTCCTTTGAGCCTGGAGATAAGGTGCTACTCAAGACATGGAAGACAGGATCCCAAATGAGCCAACTAGACAAGAAGTGGACACAGCCTTGGGACATACTCCTTATCACCCCAACCATGATGAAATTGGCAGGAATAAAACCTTGGATCCATCACACCAGAGTAAAAAAAGCACCTGAAGAACAATGGGCCACCGAATGCAAGAAGACCTGAAAGTCATCTTTCAAAAACACTGACATACTTTTTTCATTACTTATTGTTTAACCCCATGTTATGGACAACTTATTCCTTTCAAATGAAATGAAAATAACAGGAGTCTTTGGTATTGGCTTAATCTAAACTAACCTCCTAGCTGCCTAGTATTTGTGGTCTAAGAGAGGCATTTGTTTTTTTCTTTCTTTTTATCTTTTTCAGTATCGTGGCTTGTTGCATACAGTATGCCTCTGTATGTGGTTCTCTAACATATTCCTAAACCCCCTATTGAGACTATCCAATGCTAAGATACATGTTTAACAGCAAAATGATTACTTCCATGTGAAGCTGATTCATAGAAATAAGATAGTTAAAGGCTAACAGTAGGGAATGATGGGCGAACTCAAGAGTTAAATATTTTAGCTTTGGTATAGGTAATAGGCTTAGTGACTAATGCATGTAGAAAGCTGTTGTTCCAGGAATTGGAATGTATGACAGGACCTGCCCTGACTCCAGGAGGCCTGTAAGCAATTCAACCTTTGTGCCCAGGGAGGACTGCAAGTGATCAAGATGGTATATGAGTAACCTTTTTCCCTGAATTCCAAACCCCTTACCTACCCTTTTCTTCTCCTTACAGAAAAGGTAGGCTTGAGATGAGTTGTTAAGATGGCATAACCTGCTGTCTTCTCAGATTGCTGGCATTTGACTAAAGTGCCTGTAAAAATTCAGTCCTTGTCTCTACTTCTTGGTTCTGGTAGTGACAGGCAGCATGAACACCAACTTTCCTGGTTTCACAACCTGGTTTCTTGTCTTCAAGAAGACCATCTATCTCCTTACATTTTGTTTATTACCCTGGCCTTTTATTTAAAGGTATAACGGAGGGGGGAGCTAAAGTTGAAATTTTTATTCTCAGAATTATAAAGAAACTAACATTAAAATTGGAGATTTCTGGTTTTCTGATTATTTTCCTACTTGGATAAAGGAGCCTTCTCTTAACAGCACCTTTTACTTCCACCTCCATTCTACACAGTTTTGTCTTTGCCTATTTATTTAATTGAGGTGAAATGCTCTACCAAATCAGTGAAAATACAAACAAAAGTATTGTCTTAAATTGTTTTTATTTATTTTTAATGATTTTTTAAAAACATTTGTAGAGCAAGGTTAGAGTATAGGTTAAAATTTGATTAGAAAAGGAATGCCACTTTTTCTTGCCAGGAGCTATTGAAAAAAATCAGACACTCACTACATTTGGTGCACATGTGAAACTCGGAGTAGAGATTTTTTTTGAAGTTGTCTAACCAAATAGATGCTCGAAGTGTGTCAGTTGGATTTACCTATGTTAGCCAGTTCTCATTGGGAACCTTCAAAGGTGCTCGACCTGTGGAGCCTGCATCAGAATTCCTGGAAGGCTTATTGCAACCCAGGTGCTGGGCCCTGCCTTTCATAAAAAATTAGCATTTCTAACAAGCTCCCAGATGATGCTGATGCTGCTAGCTGAGTTGCAAGCACATTTTAAGAAGCCCTACTTTATTAGCCTGCTGTATATGGTCGACTTTTTCTCTGTTTTCTAGGCACGTAACATGATAGCTAGAATGGATACAGGATTGCCTGAAGTTGTTCTTACAGTCCCCAGGTCTGAGGCTAGGACTGTTTCTTGTAATAAAACAAGAAGAGCACATCACACTCCTAGGTTTATATAAATAGTGCCATTCCTACCATTCTGGACTTGACATCTAGTTGACAATGCAGGAAAAGAGGAGAAAGGCCTGGTGAGCAAATGAGATAAATACAAGCCAAACACACGTGAAACTCCAAAGAGAATAAAGTGAGCTCTTCCAGCCCCCCTTCCCCGCGCCCCCCCCCCCCACCATTTAAAGAGTAGATAAGGAAAGGCTTTCTGGAGGAGATGTCATTAGAGCCAGGTAGACAAGACAGTATTTTGGGAGGAAGAATGTGTTGCCACCCTTCAAAGCCCGGCAGGTTCATGGTATTTGTGCAGACGGAAAAATATCCACAGAGTGATTGGGATGTCTGGCATGCCTTTATTCATGGGTGGGTGAGCCACGCATGCTGCAAGCTGCGTGTCTATCTGCATGTCTCATGTCATGGCCCTTGCTCCCCAGCATGTCACCCATCATGGCACCTGTCCCCTTGCATGTCTCTCATCATCACCACCTGCAGGGAGTCCCTACCTATTTAAGTACTAGAGGGGGAGAAAGCTGGCAAGATGGCAGAAAATATAACATAACATAATTCTGCACATGTGAGCTCACTTCATGTTATGGGAATAGTTTATCGGATCCAGTCTCAAGGCTGTAAGAACACTAGTTATCAGGCCCCTCCAAGGCTATGGGAACACTGCTTCCCTTAGTTACCCAGACACCTGGGTGAGGAAGCCAGACTGCCTCTACTTACCCTACTAAGAAACAATATCAACAGCACAACACCAGAAAAATGCAGGTGTGCTGAATAGCAGAGTCCGGTTGGATTAGCAAACAGTTAATTTACAAGGGGAGAAATCAGGGC
Source organism: Trachops cirrhosus (assembly GCA_028533065.1). Classification (NCBI taxonomy): domain Eukaryota; kingdom Metazoa; phylum Chordata; class Mammalia; order Chiroptera; family Phyllostomidae; genus Trachops; species Trachops cirrhosus. The sequence continues at coordinate 46,647,586 of CM052548.1, forward strand.
AAACTGTTGAAGTGCCTTACTGGAAATTTTCACATTTAATTTGGTATTTATTATACTCAAGTTTTTGAGTAGAAAAGGGATATGGTTAAAAGTAGACTTTTGAAATAACCTCTGTGAAAAGATAAAATTTCTCTTCTGCTTGAAATTTCCAGAGATTTGTCAGGGGCATTTAAGGTAGTCTGTTTAATTTAATTTTATTTTCTAGGAACAGAGAGGAAAGACAGTGAAGGAATAATCTTCATGTAGCTGCTACAGTTTAGTTCTCTTTTCCTTACTTTGCATCTGCAATAGGGCACCTATTTGTAAATAGTATCCTGGTCTCCCAAATTATCAAACAGGCCAAACAGTCTCTGGCCTGTTTGAAGTGTCTGGTTCATGTAAAACAGCTGATCTGCAGTTGTTTCTTTTGCTCACAGACTTTTTTGAAATAAGCAGATCTATCCACACAGGTAGCTGTTTTTGGACTTGCTCAAAATCCCTTATCTAAAGTCCTTGTAAAAAAGCCAATCTTGGCTGGTTGTGTTCTTGAGACAGTGCCTTACAGCCAGCTCTTCTGGGGTATATCCTCCCTATCTTCTCCCTCCCATCCCCATAGTCACCTCCTGATTTTTGGCTCCCTGAGGGACAGGAGCACAAGGTGGCTTTGTAACCAGGAAGTGTGTGGCTCCTAAGGGAAGAGGCAAATTTGAATGGAGCTGGTAGGAATCACCCACCTTTCACCCTTTGCTCTCCCGGATGTCTGACATAGCTGATTTTTGTCCCCACAAAAGGGCAAATTCATGATTCTTTATGCTCTGTATGGGGCAGTTAGAAGTGCTTTGGTGGCTGTAGAGTCCAGCCCTGTAGCTTCCTACCAATCTACCTTGTGGGCTTCTCTTCTCCTGTGAATAAACACTTTCTATGAATTTTTCTTTACCTAGTATTTTTAAGTGGCTTATATTTAAAACTGGAGGGAAAACTTGTCAGAGTTCTCAGTCAGCCTATTTTGATAGTTGTCACTCTTTACTGTGATCTCATCTTACTACATTTCATTCTCTAAATGGGGTTGGGGTACCTAGTAGGATGTTCTTAGTAGATTCATTCATTTTATAAAATTGTTTATTTTTTAATAGGTAATATGTATATATGGTATAAGATTTAAAGGGTTCAAAGTGACAACTAAGTTTTAGGTCACTCTCACTCCTGTCCTTCACCAGATTGGTTGCTTCAGCAGAGCCAGCTTTCCTACTACTTATGTCTTTGTCCTTCCACAGAGGTTTTGTGTGTTCACAAGAATATTCATGTGTGTGTGTGTGTCCATTTACGTATAATAAAGTTGACCTGTTTTAAGTGTACAATTCAAAGGTTTTTAGCAAATTTACGGACTTGTATGACAATCTAGATTCACCACAATGTAGTTTCAGAACATTTCCTTACCCTTCAAAAGATCTCCATTCCTCTGGCCCTTTGCTATCAGTCCTAGCTCCTGTCCCTAACCCCAGGCACCTATTTTCTGTCTCTACAGATTTGACTTTTTGGATATTTCATATCAGTAGGATCATATGCTATGTATTCTTTTGCATCTGGCTCCTTTCATTTAACAAAATGTTTTTGAGGTTCATCTATGTTGTAACACGTATCATCATTTCATTTCTTTTTGTTGATGAATAATAGTTCCTTGTGTCAATGTAAGAAACATTCAGACCAGTAGAGAGTTTTTGTGAGTTTTTTTAAGCCAGACTGATGACAACTGCTGGGAAGCAAAACTTCAACAGACTGAGAAAATGCTCTGGAAAATAGCAGTTTAACACCTCATTTTATACATTACAATCAAAAGAGGAGGTATAAGGGGGTTACAAGAAATCCACTGGTGATAGATTAGGGAGGTGGGAGAAAGCAAAGCATGGGTTGGGGGAGACCTCTGGAATTGGGTAAAAAGTGAAATGATATTTACTTTTACATAGGTGGGAATAGGATAGTTAATAGTCAACAATTAACATTGATAATGATAACAATGAGGGGATTTGTGGTCTCCCCCTGGTGCCTTACCTGGGCTTTGAGGGATCTGGAGAAAGGAAATATGACATTCCAAAGGTATGTTATCATAGGTGCAAAAAGACAACAGACAGGATCAGGTAAGGTAAAGATTGACCTTTGTTAGGAAAAAATACCAGCCTAGGACATGACTACCTGCCATGACTTGCTTTCAGTTAGAAAGTTTTAATTTCAGACCATCCTATCTGGTTACTTTAGGACTCTGAGTTTATAAGGCTGCCATACCAGCCTCCCCTGAGCTTGTCAGATTTCGCACTTGGCCCCTTTTCTGCCACACTTGTATGGGCATGACACATTTTGTTTATCCATTCACCAGTTGATGAACATTTGGGTTATTTCCATTTGCTGGTAATTTTTAGCTGTGAACATCTGCATCCATACAAGTCTTTTTGTGGACATTAGTTTTCATCCATCTTAATGTGATACCTAGGAGTGGAGTTGCTGAGCCACTAGGAAAATCCAACCGCTGGGTTGTGTGCTGAATTTATGATTATATTTTTAAAAAAGGATTTTTATTTAATTTTTTTGAACAAGGGGGGAAGGAGGGAGAAAGATGGGGAGAGAAACATTGATGTGAGAAACACCGATTAGTTGCCTCTCATATGCCCTCTGACCAGGGATTGAACTCACAACCCAGGCATGTGCTCTGACTGGGAATCAAACTGGTGACTTTTGCTTTGTGAAAGGATGCCCAACCAACTGAGCCACTCTGGTCAGGGCTTTGATTTAATTTTTAAAAAACTACCAGTATGTTCACCAAAGTGTGTATACCATTTTATATTGCCACCAGCCACCAGCATGTATGAGAATTCCAGTTTTTTCACATTCCCCATAATAGTGTTAGTGTTCATTCAGTAGGTGTGAAATATTTTCTCATTGTGGATGTAATTTGCATTTCCTAATGACTAAGGAACGATGTTCTACATCTTTTTATGTGCTTGTTAACCATTTGTTTATCTTTAGAGATTTGAATTTTTTATTATTAATTTTAAAATGTTTGCTAATAGTTAACTTACAGTGCTTCTGACCACCTCTCCTCCTTCCCTTGCCAATTTTTAGTTCTGTTATTGCTACATTGTCAGGACTTACAATATTCTGCAGCTATTATAATTATTTTAGTCTTCCTCTTACAGTATAAATGGAAGTTTACCAATAATCATTTTCCATCATTTCACCACATACTTTTGCCTCTTATTTTGCTGAATTTTATCCTTTAGGAGAGCTAGGATAATATTTTTCTGAGTTCTCAACTACTTAACATATTTGGCTATTATATTTGAATGAAAATTCAGCTGGACTTAATGTTTTGATTCCTCTGTTATTTCTTTGAGGACATTTAAGCATGAATGCTGCTGTGAATAAGTCTGAACTTTTGTTCCCTCATATTTTTTTGAACATGTTGTCTCAGTGCCCAAATGATTCCTTTTTAATTTTTGAAGATCAGTGCTGACACAGGAAATATCTTGGTGTTCATCATTTTATGTTAGTTATTTCTGGGATATGGTATGTTCATTTATTATGGAAAATCATCTTTTATTTCTGAAATGTTATCCAGAATTATATCTTAAATTTTTCTTATTCATTTAATTTTTTTTCCTTTAGGGATACCAACTGTGGATATTTTGAATCTCCTATTTTTCCATGTCTTTCCATATTTACCATTTTTCTATCAGTTTTAATATTTTCGTGTTTAATTTTATTTATTGATTAGGCCAAAAATTAGTTGTTCTGATGTTTCCCTCTTAGCCCCCCTTTACCCAGTGTCCCTTACTCCCTCAGGCAATCCCCCCACCATTGTTCATGTGCATAGTCATTCATATATGTTCTTTGGCTACTCCATTTCCTATCCTGTACTTTACATTGCCATGGCTATTCTGTAACTACCTATTTGTACTTCTTAATCCCCTTACCTCTTCACCCTTTCTATCCACCCCCTCGAATATGGCATTATTGTAGTAACTAACTTCTTATCTGTTGCTTTTAAGAGTCTCTCTTTATCTTTAACCTTTGGCATTTTAATAATGATGTGTCTTGGAGTGGGCCTTTTTGCATCCATCATAATTGGGACTCTCTCTGTCTCCTGGACTTGCATGTCTATTTCCTTCACCAAATTAGGGAAGTTTTCTTTCACTGTTTTTTTCTGATAGATTTCCGGTTTCTTGCTCTTTCTCTTCTCCTTCTGGCACCCCATATGAGGTGAATATTGGACCTCTTAAAGTTGTCTGAGAGGCTGTTCATACGATTTTCATTTTTTGGATTCTTTTTTCTTCTTGTTTTTCTGCATGGTTGTTTTTTGCTTCCTATGTTCCAAGTCATTGATTTGATTCTCAGCTTCATCCAGTCTACTATTTTTTTCCCTATAAATTGTTCTTTATTTCAATTAATGTTCCCTTCATTTCTTTTCATAATTTTGTGAAAGATTTTATTATTTATTTATTTTTAGAGAGAGGGGAAGGGAGCGAGAAAGAGAGGGAGAGGAACATCAATGTGTGGTTGCCTCTTGCATGCCCCCTACTGGAGACCTGGCCTGTAACTAAGGCTTGTGCCCTGACTGGGAATCAAACCGGCGACCCTTTGGCTTGCAGGCCGGCACTCAATCCACTGAGCCACACCTGCCAGGGCTTAGTGTATCCTTCATTTCTGACTGGGGTCTTTTTTATGCTACTGAGGTCCTCACTAATTTCCTTGAGCATCCTTATAACCAGTGTTTTGAACTCTGCATCTGGTAGATTGCTTATCTCTACTTTGTTTAGTTCTTTTTCTGGAGTTTTGATCTATTCTTTCATTTGAGTCTCTTTGTCTCCTTATTTTGGCAGCTTCCCTGTGTTTGTTTCCATGTATTAGGTAGAGCTGCTTTGACTCTGTGTCTTGGTAGTGTGGCCTAATGTAGTAGGTGTCCTATAGGGTCTAGTGGCACAGCCTCTCCTATCACCCAAGCTGGGTACTCAAGGTGCACCCTTCATGTGGGTTGAGTACACCCTCCTCTTGTACTTGAGCCTTTGTTGCTGTTGGTGGGTCAATAGGAGGGATTTACCCTGGCTAGTGAGGTGCAAGGACTGTCTGTGACCACTGACCACCAACCTCCACCATCCGTGGAGGATCAGCTGTACAGGGACAGGGTGGTGGTGATCCTACTTGGCCTGTAGCTGTCCACTGGGTACAGTGGCCCTGGGGTTTCCTGGGTGGTGCAGGCCAAGGTTAGCCCACACCTTTGTTTTGCCCAGTGCACCCTGCCTGAGCTGTATAGTAGTCTGAGATGGCTGCTGCTTGTGCTGGGCTTGGAGATTCCCTGGGAAAGCCAAACTGTAACTCTAATTTGGCTGCCTGTAAGGCTCACTGAAGCCAGCTGTTGCTTGTTTGACAGGATTTAGGAGATAAGACCAGCCATTCCTTTCCTCTGGAAAAGCTGCTTGGGTGGGCTGGTAAATTGGGTGGGGTAGAGCCTCTGTGGACCTTCAAGGTGGGTCACACAGTGTTAGCCAGGTTAATGGAGTCTCAGAGATGGCACCAGCGTACTGGCTTTGAGCTCAGCAAAGGGATAGTGGCCTCTGCTCACCTTGATGCCATACTTCAGTCTCTCCCTGTATACCACTGGTACCCTTCAAACTGCCATCCTGGTGCTAGAGCTCAGAGGGAGAGAGTCTGAGAAGGTGAGTCCGTGTGTGGGTTCCCCAAGAGGAACTGCTTAGGGCTCCAGCAACCTCCTCTACCAACTTAATTACTGCTGGTTTTCATACCCAGAAGTTGTGGAGACTTAGCTTCCTGGGGCTGGAATCCTGGGCTGGGGGGCCTGGTGTGGGTCTGGGACTCCTTGCTCCCAATATATCCCTCCCAAATTTTTATCCATATGGGTGTGGGGCCAGTCCATTCTGTGTCTGCACACCTCCTACCAGTCTGGATGGATATAGTCACTTCAATTTCGTAGTTGTCAGATTTCCATTCAACTCGATTTCTGATGTTCCTGAGTGATAGTAGTTTTATATTTTAGTTGTAATTTTGATGTGGTTGTGCAAAGAGGCAAGCCATGTCTGCCTATGACACCATGTTGACCAAAAGCCTTATTGTTTTAATATTTTTCAGTATTTCCCCTGAAAACCCTCATAGTTTCACCAGTGCATATTTTTTAGCTACTTTCATTTTGATGATTATCTTAAGCTGATTGGGTTGCTATAATAAAGCATCATAAACAAGAAGAATTAAAAACAACAGAAATTTATTTCTCATAGTTCTGGAGGCTGGGAAATTTAAGATCAATGGCTAGTGGCTTCAGTGTCTTGTAAGGTCCCTTTTCCTGTTCATAGATGGCTGGCTATCTTTTCATTTTGTCTTCACATGGTGGAAGGGACAAGAGAAGTCTTTGGAGACTCTAAAAATTTTTTTTTAATTTATTTTTAGAGAGAGGGAGAAAGAGAGAGTGAGAAACATCAGTGTGAGAGAAAAACATGGATTGATTGCCTCTTGCATGGGGCCCTACTGGGTGCTGAATCTGCAACTCAGCCATGTACCCAGACTGGGAACTGGAGGACTGTCACTTTACAGGATAACTTATGCCCAGCCAATTAAGCCACACTGGTCAGTGCTGGGGCCCGTTTTCATAAGGACACTAACCCATTCATTAAGGGCTCCTGTTTCACCATCTAATCACCTTCCCAAGGCTCTACCTCTTAATACCATCACATTGGGGATTCAGTTTCAAAATACAGATTTGGGGGTGAGGCACAAACATGCAGTTTATAGCAGAGATTTTTTTACTCATTCTTCCTTTTTTTCCTCTCTCAGGTCTGCCCTCCTGCTTTATTTCCTTCTCATGTTTTTCCATAACTTCCCTGAAATCTTTTAAATTTTGTTATGTTTTTGTTTATAGAATTGGTTATTTTATTGCTTTGTTAACATTATGACAATACGTTTGCGCAAAATTTTGATCTGCTGCATGTAACGTTTCTTTTGTGGGTGTTGTTCATCTGTCATTCATTTTCATTTTTCTCTCTCTTCTAGCACATCTTTGTAAATATCACTTTTTGTTACCAGTCAAGTTTTTATGAAGTTGCTGTTTGTAGGAGCTTCCTGTGAGTCAGTAGACAGGGCCATGTCCTATGCTAGTAGAAATTCTTGTGACCTGAGGGGGGTGTGTGTGTCTACGTGTGTGTATGTACAGGTAATATTTTCAACCTTTATTTTTCTCCTGGTTGCTGAGACTGATATTATTTCCAATGCTGTTTTTCTCTTTTTTCACCTTGCCTTAGCAAATAGATTGCTTCCTGCAGATATGGCTTGGCTGTGTAATTTCTCATTCAAGTCCAACTTTAGTGCTTCTGGAGATTTCCCACCACAATGCATTCAGTGAAGCTCTTAGTGGTAATCTGTATATCTGTTCCCCTTGTTCCCAGAAAGTTGTTGCTGGGTTTGTTGCTAAGAATATTCTACTTATTGGGAAGTGTGGCTCTGCGGGCATGGACAGCCACTTAAAGCATTTTCCTTTTCTCTGTCTGACTTCCAGTGCAGTTTGGGCTCCTCTTTGTCACATTTTGTGGTTCAGGATCGCAAATGTCTTTGTCTAGATTCCTCAGTGATAGAGTTGCATTTCTGTGTGTGCTTTTGGGTGACTTCAAAGGGGAAGTCTTTAAGCCAGGATGCTATGACAAGATAGCTCTAGTTTTTTATCTTTTCTCTGCCAGTGAAAAATATTATTACTTTTGTTGTAGCTACTATTTCCTTTTAACTAACTTTTCACATAGATCTAAAGAATAAAGTAGTTTCACAAATAGTTTTTTATTTTTTGGGCTGGAATCATCATGTTAGTACAATGTATCACAAGAAAAGAAATACTAATTTCCTTTACTCTGACTCTTGCTTAAGGCAATCAGAAGTCAGAGGAAGTTATGGAGGTAAAATCAAATAGAGCATGGCTTGATATTTATAAACAGGAGGCTTTTAGGTTTGTTAGACTTCTAGTTATCAACTCAGTAGTTTTGATATCAAGCATCCATTATGGTTACTCACTTATGACTTTGCCAGTGTTCCTCACATATTTCCTTGACATTCTTAGGATGTTCAACTCAGAACTCTTGGCTGGATTTATATTTGAATTAAACAGTGCTTTCCATGTACAGCAACAGTCTGCATACAAGTATGCAGAGTAAAAGAAAGTGTGATATACTTTGTTTCAACAGTAATGTCCAGAAGTAGAAATAATATAGGCATGGATGAAGTCATTCAAAGACTAAAGAAAAAGTAAGTTAAAGTAGCAAGTATCTGTGAATCACCAAATCAATTTTATTTTTAAAGGTGCTAAAAATAACTATTCATCTGGAGATGTTGGACCAGAGGGAGAGATAGGATTAAGTTTAGGGGATTAGGGGCCTTATTCTTTGTTTGGGTAGGACAAGGAGAAAATGCATTTGTGGGGAGGGGCCCTAACACCTTTGAGATGGGGTGACATGGGGGAATAGGCCCTTCCATCAGCTCCCTGGATGGGTGTCAGAGCCACAGCCAGACCCATGTTTCCTTGACTCAGAGCAGTGGTAAGCAAAGTGTCCAGGTCCAGCATCAGCGTTCAAGGGCAGGACCCATTCATTCTGATGGTATGCAGGGCAGAGAAGGCAGGTTCAGAGGTGGGATGCTTGGAGAGGAAAGGAGAGGTGAACACCAAAGTAGGGAAGAGAGCAAAGAAGACAACTGGGAATGAGGGGAGGGAGGCAACTGGACTGATGTCATAGTTTTCTCTGGAAGTTGCATCTATTGGGTTTGCCAAAAAAGTCTGTTTAGTTTTTTCTGTAAAATAAAAGACATTTTCATTTCACCAATGATGTTTTAGATTTGAATTATTTTGAGTATGTCAGCTATCTCCCATGTGGTATAACACTGATTGCTCTCAATGTCTCAGTTTGATCGCTATCAACTTCACCTGGTCTACCAACCATGGAGCATCATCCAACAAGAAATCTCCAGCACAGAACTTCACAAACCACTTTTGACATGTCCAGTCACAGTACCTACTCCATACATATCACAAATCTTTTTTTTGCATTTCAGTTGCATTTTTACCTTTCTTGAAATAAAGCATAATATGCCAAAAATGCCGCATATTTTCTTCCATCTTCAGTATTAAAATGGCTACACAAAAATTCACCAATTTTGATGTTCTTTTTAAATGCATGCTGATATGACAGTTGTCACAATACAGTCTAACAAAATTGTTTCGAATGAAGTTAAAGACAACGAAGGACTATTAGAGCCAGCTTATGGAAAAAAACAAACAAACTTTTTGGCCAGCCCAATATTTTTAACCATGAGACAATGAACAGAAAACATTGGGAAGTGATTTCTGGGGCTCCAGCTGGTTTGTGAAGATTATTTTAAACACAACTGATTTCATAATTAACTAAATGTTTAACATCTAGATTTGATTCATTGACTAAATATTGATGATCTCTTTTTCACTTGGTGTAAGGCATTGTGCTAAGCTTTATAGATGAACAAGGTCTAATCGTGTCTCTTAAGACTAATAGAGGAATTAAGCAAAGCACAGATCACACAACCAAACTGACTAGAATTAGGTTCTTTAAAAAACCTTATTTGGGGCAGAAATTGGAAAGGTGCTTATATAACAGACCTGTGAAATCACAAATGGGTATTCAAAAAAGATAGAGCAATTCTCAGAAAGGCTGGTCCTTAACTAGCAATGCCTTGTCATAGTACCCCAATTTTAAAGGATTGCATAAGAATGAACAATAATCTCTTACAGGCAAGGGTGGAAGGTTGGTGGAGAAGTATTGGGAGATGTAAGTAAATACTATTTCCTATGTGGTGACCAGACCCTTTTCCTGCCCTATGAAAGGACATGTCTTTTTACTATAGGGTGGTTTGAGGTGACTCCATTGCTTTTGATCTGCTACTTCATAGATGGCCCTCCATGTCATGGTGAGAAGGTCAGAGGTTTTGCTGAGAGGAAGGGAATGTTTTCCATATGGAATTTTTTTGGGAAACTTCTGGAATCTGACTCTTAAAGAGAAAGATGAACATGAATTGGGCAAGAAGAACCTACAAAATAAGATTTCAAACTGGATAGTTTTTCCTGAAGAAAAGAGCTGAAGGGAGACTCATTTTCAAATGTGCAGGTAATACACAGCCCCCTTAGTTCTGTCCCTCAGACCACAGGTGACCCCTTGATGTTCCTTCCATGGCTTTGTTTGTCACTAAGTGTCCCTGTGTCATTCTTCCCATGCGTCTTTCCCATCTTCTTCATTGCCTTATATGAGTTTGCTAGGGCTGCCATAACAAAGTGCCACAGACAAGTACTTTGTCATAAGAGAAATTTATTTTCTCACAGTTCTGGAGGCTAGAAGTCTCAGATCAAATGTCAGCAAAGTTGGTTTCTCCTGAGGCCTCTCTCCTTGGCTGGCACATGGTTGCCTTCTTGCTGGGTCCATATACATGGTCTTTCCTCTGTGTTCTCATATCCCTGGTGTCTCTCTGTACAAAATTCCTTTTCTTAAAAGGACAATATATTGGATTATGATCCATCTTAATGGTCTTATTTTAACTTAATCACAGCTTTTAATTTCTGCAAATATAGTCACATTCTGATATTACTGGGGGTTAGGGCTTCAGCATAATTTGGGGGTTCAGCAAATAACAGACTTCATGACTGGGCATGTTTGTTATTTTTACTCTGGTTCTGTGTCCCTGACTTCCCTTCACTTTCATCTTGGCTTTTACTTACACCTTGAGATGGATTTTGAACCCATAGTTCACATCCAGCTCCACCTTCCTGGCAGCCTACTTTATGTCCTTTTATAACCCTGAAAATTATCTCCAATTAAAGGCGCACCTCCCCCTCCTACTTCCTCTTCTCTGCCCTCATTGAAAATTTTCTGATCATTATACTTCTATCTCCTGTCAGTAGCTAACCAATTACAACATTGGGTTAATTTTTTTCACAAAAGTGGGTTTTATATAGTCACCTTTTCATTTTCATCACTGTTGTCCAGGTTATCCCCTCAAGCACAAATTGTTGCAATAGCTTTGTAATTAAATGGTCCCAGCTCTTGCCATCCCATCTCTCTTTTTGCACTCCCTATTATATATTACTTTTCAGATTCATTTTCCAAAAGTCCTATTTTGTGTCATTATTCTTACCCTAGTGGCTCTCTACTACCTACCACGTAAAGACCATATTTCTCAATTGGCATTTGAGGTTCTTTATCATCTGATTCTTAATTATTTTCTAAATGTATTTTTAACTCTTTGGCATTAATTCTCACTCTTCTTCCTTTATGGCATTTTATATCTGTCCCATAGCTTTGTTGGTGTTGTTGGCATTCTGGCATGCCTTCTCTTTGTGTATTTCTTCTTTCAAGTATTACCTGATATCTGAGACTAAATTGAATTGAATCCCTACCTTCTCCATGATGGAAGTCCCCTGCCAAAAAAACAAAACCCCCCTTCATCTCATATTGAAATCTCATTTCTTTGTGCTCTTGTCACATTTATGATATTGGCCATAGTATAAATGTTCTGGCCGATTAATCCAGTCATCAAGCAACCATTAATGAATTCCACTCTGTGCCGGGCATTGTGCCTAGGTAGATGCTGAAGTCCCAAGAACATTCAAAATTTGGTTTCTGCCTTAGGGTTATCATGATGTCATGGCAAATGTAGATGGAACTGACCACTGTGCTGAAGCTTGCCAGGGTAATGAACAAGAGTGGCCGCAATACCTGAGTTCTGCCTCGCTGTCAGGGATGAGACATTTTAACTGAATTTTAAAGCTAAGGTAGAAGCTTCAGGTGGAGAATGAGTGCAAAGCATTTATACAGAGAGAGCTACACATGCAAAGACCTGGAGAAAGAGGCAGTAACAGAGTGGGAAGTGGGTTTGTGACATGAAGGAAGAGTAGACAATTTGGAAAGATTATTGTGTTTTGCTTTTAGGAAAATAACTCTTTTTAAAAAGATTTTATTTATTTATTTTTCGATTGAGGGGAAGGGAGAGAGAAAGAGAGAAACACTGATATGAGAGAGAAATAATGATCCATTTCCTCCTGTATGTGTCGACCAGGGACTGAGCCCACAACCCAGGCATGCGTCCTGACTGGCAATCGAATGGGCAACCTTTCACTTTTCAGGATAACATCCAACTAACTGAGCCACACTAGTCGGTGCAGGAAAATAACTCTTGATACAATGATATCAAGAGTTATGTACTTGGGAAAGAGTTTACAACTTTGGATGGTAGCAAAGAAATGAATTAGGAGGTAATTGCCGTGGAAACAAGCAGAAGAAATCAAAAGACCCTACATTATTTCACCTGTGTTTATGTGAGTGTACATTTAGTTTCCTCAACCAGATTATAAACTCGGGAGCCACAATGTATGTTATCTATTATATTTGTAATACTTACATTATTTAGTATGTTAGTGTGTCCATAAAAGGTAATTAATGGATGCTAATGATATGGCTTAGGTACCGTTAATCATCTTCCCACTAGACTCGAAATGTGTAAAAAGTAGTGCCTGGCTCATAGTAGACACTGAATATTTTGAACACAACGGACTCTATGGTATGAATAATGAAGAGCTGACTATAAAATGAAGAAAGAATAAAATATGTAAAAATATGCAAAAGAATAAAATATGCACCATTATTTACATTCCTTGAGTGATTGAAGGGGATGTTGTTGGTAAATGGACCAAAGTCTAACCCTGTGTGGTTCCTATGCAGACAATGGAGAGCCTGGTGTGATTTGGGGAAATTCCTAAAACGAAGGGCAGAAGATGACAAGTGTCACTTAGGTGGTTTAAATGAGCGAGTCTTCTTCTGATTGATGTATTTCTCTTTGTTTCTGCTTCCTACAGATATTATATAATCTGCTTTCATCATGGGAGAAATAGAGCAGAGGCCAACTCCAGGATCACGACTGGGGACCACAGAAAATTCGGGGATCAGTACCTTGGAACATGGACAGAAGCTGCCCCCACCACCTTCTGGAAAACTCATGTCCATCAAAATTCAGATGCTGGATGACACCCAGGAGGCATTTGAAGTTCCAGTAAGTTGGGGGTATATCTGTTAATTCAAGTGTGTGGGCAGCCTTCAGCATGGGGAGGTTCATCTCATTCCCAAGTTTCAGTGACACAAGGTGTCAGGAAGAAGATCTGTGTATTCTGCACTACCCTACCCGGCTCCCCAACTTGCTCCTCTGACGTGCTCTAGTTTTGAACTGTCTCATGTTTAGATTATGCATGAACTGCCTATATAATGATATCAGTGGGTATATCACTTGAATTTTACTGAAGTTCCATATATAAATATTCAGAGTCCAGCAGAAGTAAGGCCTGCTTGAGTGTGGTTGGTAGGGTAATAATGGTGTAATAATTTATAGTTTTAATTTGAACATTTCACCTAAAATGTCATATGGTGTACTTGACTGTGATATTGTTATGTTACAGAATTACATGCTTATGATTTTTGTAATAAAAAAGGAGCATATTTTGTGCCAAACCCTGTATATGTATATGTATGTGCACATATATTATATATATTTGTATTCGAGAGAATTGTGGTCTTATGACCAGATCTCAGTTTAATTTGCTTATTACAGACAGTTTCTCTGTGTGTGTGCATGTATGCGTGCACCATTTCTATAAAGTACTGGCAAGAAAAATCCTGAGAAGACCATGGAAGACCTGTATGGGTGTTCTCATATCAGAAGAGAAGTAGATGACCATGTTTGTGGAGAGTAGAGTATAAAAAAAATCCTGATCCAAGGCCACAGTGTGGCAGCTCTAGAGTGGAAGAGGCTCACTATCCCGGGGGAGGACCAAAGGAGTGTCTGGGAGCTGGGCAGTGAAGAAGGACCTGCTAGCCTCAGCTTCTTCCATCAGTTGGAGCTCCATGCCTCCATGGTTCTGCTATTTACCTCAGAGTACCTGCCTCATCATCCCCTGCCCTCCCTCATCCTTCTTCACAACCTCCTTCATAAACAGAACTCCTGCTAGAGGTTAGGGACCCACCATCAGTTACAGATGTAGATGTAGGATTTCTTGTTCCCAAGGCAGGGAAGGTCACATGTGTGTGTCTAGCTCTCCAGAACTTGTACTGCACTTTCCTCAAGAATCATTATTCTTTACATGGATCAGAGTCCATAGAATTCTTAGTACACTTGGGCTTTCGTTTTCTGTGTTCTGTTTTGGATACTAAGCACTATATCTAACATTGTTTGGGGAGGAATAAAATAACTCTCAAATTGTAACAGCCCACTTATAAACAAACTTTGATCCCGTTGACTAGAGCAACTGAAATTTAAGTTGGTGTTGTCATCATTTAATCATTTAAGTGATATGACTTACTGAATATATTCATTTCAAAGAATATTATCGAGAGAGTGTGAATTATCATTGTCTCAGGGAAAGATAAACCTCAGAATAGCTATGTGTAAAAACCACCAGTTTATTGCACATCACAAACAACCTTTGTGTATTTCTAATTTTCTTGTTTTAGAATTCATATCTCTCAAGGCCTTGGAAACATCTTTGTATTTTGGTGAACAAAGCTTGCTGATCTGCTGAAATTGTAAAAATAAATTGAGGAGTGCACCTGCCAGCCTGTTAGAATTAGGCCTTTTAGAATCTGTGGCCCGCCCTCTCTTACCCCCAGGCAGTTTTTTCTCTGCATTGCTGGACCGGTTTGGTGAGGTATTTAGTTTCATTGTTTCAAAATTTCCTATTTGGTACTGCTGAGGACTTCTGAGCCCAAGTCTCTTTTCTAGCAACAAATTCTATTAAATGCTGTTTCTGTATGTGGTTTGGGCTGGAGAGCTATCAAATGCTGCTGTTGTGTGCATGAGCTATAGGAAGCGTTGTACTATATTCAGTTGCAGTTCTTCAGTTTCCCCAAACCAAGGAATGTCAAGACTGTTCTTAGCTACTATTTAGGAACTATATAGGAGCTCCCTGCCTAAGAAATAGGAATAGAAATATGTTTTTATCTTTTTAATTTGTATTACTTGACAATTTCTGATGTCTGTGCTTTGTATTTGTAACTCCTCTGCCTGGAGGGAACCTTTCACCTCCCTCCCCCATAAACTCATATGCACCCTTAAAGGCCCTATCAGTTATATCTAGATGCCAACTTCTTGAGGCAGTGGCTGAGGCTCTTTCTTCCCTCAATCAGACCTGTTTGCTCATACACTCACTCATTAGGGTGGAGCTTGTCTGCCTGGGTTCAAATCCCAGCATCTTTTACTAACTTATGATCACCCTGAACAAGGTATTTAACCTTTTTATATCTCAATATTTTACCTTTAAAATGAGGCTAATAATAAACCCTGCCCCATTTTCTTTTTTAAAAAAATATATTTTATTGATTATGCTGTTACAGTTGTCCCATTTTTTTCTCCCCTTTATTCCCCTCTGCACTGTAACCTGCCTCCTACCATCATTCCCCCACCTCAGTTCATATCCATGGGTCATACATACAAGTTCTCTGGCTTCTCCATTTCCCATACTATTCTTCACCTCCCCCTGTCTATTTTGTACCAACCCTTGATGTTTCTTATTCCCTGTGCCTTTCCCCCTATTCTCTCCCACCCACTTCCCACTGATAACACTCCACGTGATCTCCATTTACGTGATTCTGTTCCTGTACCAGTTGTTTGCTTAGTTCATTTTTGTTTTTCTTTTTTTAGGTTCGGTTGTTGATAGTTGTGAGTTTGTTGTCATTTTACTGTTTATAGCTTTGATCTTCTTTTTCTGAGATAAGTCCCTTTAACATTTCATATAGTAAGGGTTTGGTGATGATGAACTCCTTGAACTGACCTCATCTGGGAAGCACTTCGTCTGCCCTTCCATTCCAAATGATAGCTTTGCTGGATAGAGTCATCTTGGATGTAGGTCCTTGCCTTTCATGATGTTGAACACTTTTTCCCAGCCCCTTCTTTCCTGTAAGGTTTCTTTTGAGAAATCAGCTGCCAGTCTTATGGGAACTCCTTTGTAGGTAACTGTCTCCTTTTCTCTTACTGCTTTTAAGATTCTCTCCTCTTTAATCTTGGGTAATGTAATTATGATGTGGCTTGGTATGTCCTTCCTTGGGTCCAACATCTTTGGGACTCTCTGAGCTTCCTGAACTTCCTGGAAGTCTGTTTCCTTTGCCAGATTAGGGACGTTCTCCTTTATTATGTTTTCAAATAAGTTTTCCATATCTTGCTCTTCCTCTTCTCATTTTGTCACCCCTATGATTCAGATGTTGGGATGTTCACAGTTGTCCCAGAGGTTCCTAAGCCTAAACCCTACCACATTTTCTGAGAATGAAAAATAGTTCATACAACTGAAGTGTTTGGAACAATTCTTGGCACATACAATGAGCTTGACACAAGAATGATTAGTAGAATTGACATCCATTTGCCACCCACTGTTGGCTTCTTGGCACAGGGACCTTATCTAATCCCCAGCACCTAGCACAGCACCTTTGCATGTAGTGGGTTCTCATTAAGTGTTTGCTGATTGAATGTTGGACTGAGTTTATTTTACAAGTAGAATTAATTGTTAGTGTTTCACGTGCCTCATCCATTCATACTTTATTTTTATTTTTCTACTTTGGTTAGAATGTTCCTTCTCAAACAGTGGGCAACAGATATTTTTTTTTATATTTTATAACTTTTAACCATAATAGTCCACGTATACTATTTGTTAGATTTATTCACAAGTTCTTTTTTTTTTTAAATTTTTTTATTTTTGTTTATTCAGTACATTTTCTATCCTTTATTCCCATTCTAGCCCACTCACCCATTCCTCCCCTCCTCCCTCCCCTTTCAAACCCCCCTAGTTTTGTCCATATGTCCTCTATATTTGTTCCTGTAAACCCTTCCCTTCTCCCCTGAAATTCCCTCCCCTCTCCTCTCTGGTCACTGACAACTTGTCCTCTATTTCAGTGTCTTTTGTTATATTTTACGTGGTTCTTTGTTTTGTTGTTTAGGTTCCTGTTAAAGGTGAGATCATATGGTATTTGTCTTTCACTGCCTGGCTTATTTCGCTT
>CM052548.1:46665151-46693483 GCA_028533065.1 Trachops cirrhosus
GAAATAGGTTTTCTATCCCTTGCTCTTGTTCTTCTCCTTCAGGTATTCCTATTATACGGATATTATTTCGTTTCATATTGTCTTGCATTTCTCTTAATCCCTCTTCATTCTTTCTGAGCCTCTTTTCCTGTTCTTGCTCTTTCTGGGTGCTTTTTTCTACTTTGTCCTCTAGCTCGCTGATCCGATCTTCTGCTTCATCGATCCTGCTTTTCATTCCTTCTACTGTGTTCTTCAGTTCAGAAATTTTATTCTTCATTTCCTCTTGGCCCTTGTTGATAGTTTGTATTTCCTTTTTCATATTGATATAGTTTGCAGTGAGTTCATTGTAGTTTCCCTGTGGTTTCTGGTAACTCATTGAGAGTTCGTGGAACTTCCTGATAATCATTGCTTTGAACTCAGAATCTGATAGCTGCGTTGCCTTTATTTCATTTAGCATTCTTTCTGGGGTTCCTCCTTTCCCTTAATTTGGGCATTGTTTCTTTGTTTTCTCATTGTTCGTTAGAGTCCTCTTGCTAGCCTCAGCTTCTTAAATTGATCTGTTCTGTCTCCCTGGGTTTATGGTGTGAACTTCTGTTGTAGAGTACTGGTGAAATTCAGTGGTATAGTCTCCTTCTGGTATCTATGTGATCGCAGCTTCCACCTACTCTTTTTTGTGATCAGTTGGAGGGGTAAGGCAAAATGGTCTAAGACAGCAAGAGAGCATTCTATGATATTTACTTTAGCAGCCAGTAGAGAGGAGATAGAAGATCCTTTGGCTATGTATAGTGTTAAGTGTGATCTTTCACCCCTCTAGCCACTTTTAAGAAAGGATGTAAAGAAGATCAGACTCTTGTTGGGAAGGAAAGGATTGTGAGTTGGCTGTAGAAAGCAGTGAGGATGTGGGAAGTCAGATTCTGAGGTTGGGTGAGAGTAAAGAGTAGTAAATATGTGAAGTGTGTGAGAGAATAGAGTTAACCACTACAGTAATAAAGTTCAGGAATCTGCGAAGTGGGCTATAATCTGGAAGTATTTACAATTGTATGGAGTGGCTATTATTTACAGCAATATTAAAGCAACCGTCATATGACAGAATATATGAAATCTAGGTAACTAGAATAGAGAGTATTGAGCCTTGTACTCAGGAATAGAGAGTATTGTACTAATGGAACACTAATGAAGGACAGTATATTAGCAATACACTATGAATGAGATAATGGGGTAACCTATCTAATGATACAATATAATCAGCCAAGCAAAGAAGTCTATACAAAAAGAACAGGAATGCCAAAATACTATAAAAATAAGAGATGTACGAATAATGAAGTCATGAGAATACAATTATGCAATTACTTGCAAGTCCAAAAAAAAGAAAAAAGGAAGGAACCAAGCAGATGATGGAAGGAAGAAGAGATAAATTTGGAAAGCAAGGGAGCAGGGTCAAGGCCAGGGTGACAGAAAGAGAAGCATAAAGAATTGATAGGTGAAAAAATAATAGGAATTAAAAGATGAAAGGTTACTTTAAAATAATTAAAAGAAAACAAAAACAAAACAAACACACAAAAAACAAACAAAACAAAAAACACCTATTGTTCGTTTGAGACTGGCCAAACTGGTTTTCTAGCTGGCTTCAGCACACTGAGTGGTGACTGGAGACAGTTTGTCTCTGTTCCCGTTCAGGACTCAGTCTGCCTCTGGCGTACTGTTCATAGTGTAGGCGCGCATTCTCCCCCAAGCCCCTGTGGTGCTTCCCAGGTGGATCTGTGTGTGGGGGCTGGGTGCAGCTATGTGAGTCCTTGGGGATTCATCGCCGTTTGTTCCGATGTCCCGCATAGCGCCCGTGCCCTTTCCGGGTTCACAGGTGCGCACTCTCTGGGTCCCGAGGGCCGCCCACTTCTCCTACTTTCAGGGCCTGGGCCTCACAGGTCCTGCGGAGCGCCCGCGCCTTTTCCTTTTTCAACGCTGTGGTTTCCGAGACTTTCACCAAACCACGCTCTCTCTGCGTTGGGGGCGCGGGCGTAGAGGCGGGTGCCTTTGGATGCACCGGGTGGGTTGCACACTTTCATCAGGTCTTTGCGTGGGTGCTTACAGACCCTGTGTGGGTGCCTCTTCGTCCTCACTCCTCTCTCATTCCTCTCTCTGTGCCCTCCGGTAAACTGTCCTCTCCCGGTGCTGCTCAGTCCTTGTTTGGCCAGGGAGGGAACAGATGACTCAGCTCTCTCCCGGGAGCCCAGCGGCTGACCCTGGCATGCCGGGCCTGGAGCTGCAACCTCTCTGGTCTCCTCGCTTATCCACATAGTCTCCTTACCGTCGGGTTTTTCAATGTCCGCTACAATTTGCGATCTCCTATTTTCATGTATGACGTGATAATGTTGGCTCTTTGCTCTGTTCCTACCTAGAATGACTAGGATTTTTTTCCTGGTTGTGGGAGAGTAGAATCTGCTGTGTCCTACCACGCCGCCATCTTGGACTCCTCCCGATGTTTTTATAATCACTTGTAGAAAGGCAGATATCAGCATTTTTATTTACTAACCTGATTCTCAATTGCTAGTTTGTGCTCTTTAAGAACTAACTGAAGCAACCAGCTCTTTGTGCAGCTGGAAGGCATCAGGCTGGCCATGGTGACACAGGATTGCAAGAGACCAAGTTTCCCATTAGTGCTTTAAAACTTTGCTCCACGCCCTGGCTGGTGTAGCTGAGTGGATTGAGCACGGGCCTGTGAACCAAAGGGTCACCAGTTTGATTCCCAGTCAGGGCACATGCCTGGGTTGCGGGCCAGGTCCCCAGCGGGGGGTACATGAGAGGCAACCACACATTGATGTTTCTATCTCTGCTTTCCTTCTCCTCTCTCTAAAAATAAATAAATAAAATATTTAAAAAAACCATTAAGCACACAGCAGTATGCTATGATTTAAAAACAAAAAACAAAAAACTTTGCTCCAAAACTATGCTGTGAATTCATCAAGGCTGAGTGACCCTAGAAGGGCTCCCCTTCCCACATGTGATCCCTTCTTCAATGGGTGCCCCAAGAGAATGAAGTCTCCTTGCTTACTCACTTTTGCCACACAAATGAGCAGGACACACAGCCAGAAGTCGTTACAGTTTCCCTTTGGGAACATTGTTCCCGAAACACTTTTTCCCCTTGGGGATTGAATTTCCTGGATGTTGTTGTTGTTTTTTAATTACTTTAGTATGGATACAGGCAAAATCATCTTTGTAAATGCAAATTCCCTAAACATTTCTGGCACAGATCATCAAACCATGCTCTCCATGGTTGCCTCTATGGCAATTGGTATATAGCCTTTAAAAAGTTATTTAAGAGTTTAACCTCTTGAAAGGCCTCAGCAGTGAGCATCAAACTTTTCTACTCTGTAGTTAGTTTTACCTTTACCTTTGCTCTTGAACTTGGGCCATCTTCTTAGGTATTTCCTATACAGAGTTGAAAGTTCAAAAACAATACTTAGAGTAATTTGTTATATGGTGTTTTGTCATCTTTATGTGGGTAAAGCTGTGCAAATAAGCCTCACCCTGTGGTTTATGATATATGTAGCTTAGTCTTTGAACCAGAGGTTATAAAACCAACTGACTCTTGAGGATTTGAAAGCATTCAATACATCCCTCCACAGCCCCACAATTATCATCACCTCATAAGGTCCCTGAGAAGGTTTTATGTGTCCTGTCCTCATGACCCTGCTGGTAAACAAACACAGTTCCTATTGACGTTTTGGGGAAGAAGCAGATGGTTTCCTCTCCAAGTGTTTATTCAGTTTGTGTGTTTTCACTAGCAAGGTCACTCTAGGAAGAGCCAAGAAGAACAGAGGAATTAAACCAAGCCATCTTTTGCTTCTCTTGAGCAGACCAAGTGAGAATGGTTGAGAAATGTGCTCATGGGTGACAAAGAGACTCCTAGTCTTTGTTGAGGAGTGAGCAGGAGTGGCCTGGGTGCAGGTGTGGGGAAAGTGGTGTGGTCTTTATGAGGGCTGACCACAGTATTGTGGCAGAAAGACCTCAATGTAAACAGTGGTCATACCAGGAAACAATCATTTTGTGGGTTTTTGTCATCATGTCTTATCACTTTACTCAGATGCTTTATAGCTTCCAACGCTTTAGGGTAAACTACGAACTTCTGAATTGGAGAGGCTGGGAGAGACCAGTGATCCCTCATTGAGGGTCTGCTATAGACCATTCAGCTTTTTGAGCTGCTTCCATTGTTATCTCCACCATTTTCCTAGGTGTTTTACCTTTTGCATGAGCATCTCATGCCAGAAAATTCTTTTCTTTGTTTATGTGCTAATTTTTGACCTCCCACAAGTAGAGTGTGAATTCTTTGGGGAGCAAGGCCTCTTCTGTTCTTTTTTATCATTGGATCGTACACCTGATCTGTGCCTGGACCCAGCAGATACCCAACATCTGTGACCAACTGCCATACCTATGTTCAGTCGTTTAACTCTCACATGTTATAAGACAAAGTTGATGCTGTCTTCCCGCTGAGATGAGGGAACCCATGAGAGAACCTTTTAGTCACTTCCTCACTTTTGCACAGAGTTAAGATAGAACTGGGATTGGAAGTGACTGCAACCTGGATGACCGCAACACTGTCTGCCTTCACTGCACTAAGCAGCACCTTATAAGATCCATGGGCTTCCACCATCTCACCCCACTGGGTCTTTTCATACTTGCCTCCAATGGCTCCCAAGTGGGAGGTCACCACATTCTTACCCTTGTGCTGCTATGGATAATTTTCCATTCTAAATACCACTCATCCTCCACTTCTAACAAATTGATAAAATTCCCACCAACTGTCCAGGCCTCCACCCAAACCCGGCTCTCACTGGGGATCATTTTTCTCTTCTCACAGTACTTATTATCTGTATCTCTAATTAGATTTTGAGTCATGGTCCCTAATCTTGCTTCTCTCCCTAATTAGTTCCTTTATATCCCTGCTGAAACTTTGTTTGCTCATCTGCAAAATGAGATGTTTGGTCCAGATGATATTTAAGGCTTCTTTTCTCCTTTCCATTTTTTTGGAAGTTGGGACCCTGCGTTGACTTCTTTGTTGATGAATTGTTTAACTCTTTGTGCCTGGATTTGTTAATTCCTTAGGCAGATGGTAAACTGAGAAAAGGGATTTTTAATTAAAACCTCCCCTGCCACCACCCTGCCTGCCTCCCCACCCCCCGGCCACCTTCCAAAACCTGTTCAGACATAGTAGTTACGGTGTACCTGGTAAAAAGTGCTAAAAAGAATATGTGGTAAGGATGAATCAGCATGCTATGATTTGTATATGAAATGCTACTTAAGGAGCATCAGGAAATGTCAGGATTTAAATTGTGTGTGTGTGTCTGTGTGGTGGGGGGTAATATACATAAACCTCACTGAACTAAATAGGACTGAACTATATGCCACTTGAGAATGGGTGACAGAAGACTAAAAGAAATCAAATGCATTATAGAAGACACATTAGTAGTAGGAAATAAACAGGTTTTTTGAAAACAGAGAAACATCTAAAAATTTTAAGACAAGCAATTTGTTTGCACGTCATAATAAAAGAGACTGCAAAGGTTTTTTACTAGGTGCAAAATTGCCTCTGCTCTCTGGGAGACCTAATGAGGAATCTCATACTGTCAGCCCTTCAATGATGAAACATTTATTTCATTTTCTTACCTTTTGAAATTAAAATCATTTAATTTCTTTAATTATTACTGAAAACTGGGCTTGACATCAGTTTAGAGCTTCTTCTTTCCTGGGTTTTATGATTCCAGGAAACATCTTACATGATTGTAGAATTCTAACGCTGTCTGTATAAGCTTTAGCTCAGACAAAAGGATGAGGGAGATCCAAGGTGGTGGAGAAGTTAAGTGGAAGCTACATTAACCTCCTCCCAGGACCAATCTGGAATTATAGCTAAATTGTATAGAAATCATCCTGAATAACCAACTGAAAACTAGCTGGAGAGAAGCCTTATAACCACGGGTAGACAGAACAAAATATTTCACTACAGCGAGACTGGTAGGGAGTGCAGAAGAGGTATAAGAGGTCTGGCTGGGCTCCCATGGGAGGCTGCTGAAGTTCCAGAGGAATATTACAGCAGCTGGAGGGTTCCGCCGAGATGTATGGGGTCTAAACCCCAAGCTGAGCACCCCAGCCTATAGGGCCAGAACTGAGAAAGAAACCCAGATAACATCCAGCTGTGAAAAGGAGCAGGGTTCCTGTCCATCAAGGAGAGATGGCTAGACTTGGAGAACCTCTTAAAGCGCCAACACTCAAAATTTCATTTTCTGCCACTTACCCTGGGCGCCAACAGAGGGAGGGCAGAGTGAACTAGAGACACTTGAGGAGAGTCTGGGGTTGGTGGCTCTAGGGAGAGAACAGAAGGAACAGCCAACAGGATCACTGTGCTGTCATTCCCCATACTGTAGAGGACATCTTTCTCAGGCAGAACACTCCTCTCTGAATGGCATCAACCTGAGGGGAAGCAATAGCCCCACCTGTAGGAATTACTCTGCCCTACCCTGTGGAGCTTAACCTGGACTGCTGATTACAGCTTGAGGCTATCTACTGATTAGTTTAACAACAGAGGTAGAACAGGGAGCTCCATGAGACTTCAGGTGACACTCCCTTAGAGCCCAGTGCTGGTAAAAGCAGGCCTTGGTACACAGCCTGGTTCTTTCTGATCACAAACAAGCCCAGCAGAGGGAGCCACACACTGTGGATTGCTAATAGCTCCAAACAGTTGACTGGGATCAGTCACAAGCAGAATATGACAAAAGTATACACCACAAACATAGAAATACAAAAAAGTAGCCAAACTGGGAAGACAAACACACCCCAAATGAAAGAACAAGAGTATTTTCAAGAAAAACTAGATGGAATGGAGGCAAGCAATTTATCAGGTAAGTAGTTTAGAGTAATGGTTAGAAGTATACTCAACAGCATGAAAAGAGACATGGAAATCATAAAAAATGATCAGTTAGAAATAAAGAATGCAATATCTGAGATAAATAATACACTGGAAGGAATAAGCAGTTGGTTAGATGAAGTAGAAGATTGAAGCAGTGATTTGAAAGACAAGGGAGAAAAAAACACCTAGGCAGAGGAGCAAAAAAAAAAAAAAAGCATTTTAAAAAATGAGAGAGCTTAAGAAACATATTGGACAATATGAAGCATAACAGTATTGCATCATTGCAATGCCAGAAGGAAAAGAGAGCAAGCAAGACAATGAGAACCTATTTGAAGAAATAAGGACCAAAAACTTCCCTAAACTGGTAAAGAAAAAGGACACACAAGTCCAGGAAGCTCAGAGAATCCCAAACAAGTTGGACCAAAACAGGCCTACACCAGGATACATCATACCAAAGCAGCAGAATATATATACTTTTCAAGTGCACATGGAACTTTTTGTAGGATAAACCACATGCTAGGACACAAAACAAGTCTGAATAAATTTAAGAAGATTGAAATCATATCACTCATTTCCTCTGACCACAGTGCTGTGAAACTAGAAATCAAACACAAGAACAACACTGAAGAACATGCAAAGGCATGTAAGGTAAATAATATGGTATTAAACAATGAATGGGTCAATAACTAGATCAAGGAAAAAACCAAAACATACCTTGAAACAAATGAAAACGAGGACACAAAAATCTAAAATCTGTATAACGCTGGGAAAACAATTCTTACTTTTTCAATTTTTTTATTGTTGTTCAGGTACATTTGTCTCCATTTTCACCTCACTACTCTCCCCCACTCCAGCCATTCCCCCTTCCTACCCTCGATCCTACCCCCTTTGCCTTTGTCCATGGGACCTTTATAAATGTATCTTCACAATCTTTCTCCTTCTATCCTCCGTTATACCCGTTCACTCTCCCCTCTAGTTAAACTGATTCTGTCAGTTTGTTCTTTACTTCAGTGTCTCTGGTTCTATTTTGCTTGCTTGTTTGTTTTGTTGATTAGGTTTCACTTCTAGGTGAAATCATATGGTATTTGTCTTTCTCCACCTGGCTTACTTCACTCATCATAATGTTCTCCAGTTCCATCCATGCCAATGCACAGGGTAGTAGTTCCTTCTTTCTTTCTGTTGCATAGTATTGCATTCAGTAAATATACCATAGTTTTTTCATCCATTCATTTACTGATGGGCACTTAGGTTGCTTCCAGCACTTGAGTATTATAAATTGTGTTGCTATGAACATTGAGGTACAAAGGTTCTTTTGGTTAGATGTTTTCAGATTAGTCTGCTATAATCTCAGCAGTTGGACTGCTGGATCGAAAGGCAGTTTCATTTTTAGTTTTCTGAGGAAATACCATACTGTAATCCACAGTGGCTGCACCAGTCTGCATCCCTACCAACAGTGTACTAGGGTTCCCTTTTCTCCACAACCTTGCCAGCACTTATTGTTTGTTGATTTCTTCATAATGGCCATTCTGATAGGTGGGAGAAGGTATATCATTGTGGTTTTAATTTGCATCTATCTGATGGCTAGTGACACTGAGCATCTTTTCATATGTCTCTGGCCCTCTGTATGTCCTCCTTGGAGAAGTATCTGTTTAGCTCCTTTGCTCATGTTTTAATTGGATTGTTTGTCTTCCTGATGTGGAGTCATATGAGTTTTTTCATATTTTGGAGAACAAACTCTTGTCCGAGTTATCATTTGCAAATATATGTTCCCACAGAGTTGATTCCCTTTTCATTTTTTTGATGTGTTCTTTAGCTGTGCAGAAGCTCTTTATTTTGATGTAGTTCCATTTGTTTATTCTTTCCTTTATGTCCCTTGCTCCAGAGGATTTATAAGTGAAAATATCGCTGTGTGGGATATCTCAGATTTTCCTGCCTGTGTTCTCCTCTAGTACTTTTATGGTGTTGTGACTTACATTAGAGTCTTTTATTCATCTTGAGTTTATTTTTGTATATAGTATTAGTTGGTGGTTGAGTTTCATTTTTTTGCATGTAGCTGTCTAGATCTCCCAACACCATTTGTTGAAGAGGCTATTTTTACTCCATTTGATGTCTGCTGCCCCCTTCGTCAAATATTAATTGACCATAGATACTTGGGTGTATATCTGGGCTCTCTATTCTGTTCCATTGATCTATGTGTCTGTTCTTATGCCAGTACCAGACTGTTTTGATTACAGTGGCCTTGTAATATAGTTTCACGTTAAGGTATTGTGATCCCTCCCACTTTGTTCTTTCTCAGAATTGCTGCAGCTATTCAGGGTCACCTATGGTTCCATATAAATTTTTAAAATGTTTGTTCTTTATCTGTGAAAAATGCCATTGATGTTTAATAAGAATTGCATTGAATGTATAAATTGCTTTGGGTAGTATAGACATTTTGATGATGTTAATTTTTTCAGTACATGAATATGCTTCCATTTATTTGTGTCTTCCTTAATTTCTTTTTTCAGTTTGTGTAGTTTTCTGAGTCTTTTACCTCCTTGCTTAGGTTTACTCTTAGTTACTTTATTTTTCTTGTTGCTATAGCCAGTGGGAGTTTTTTCCTGATTTCTGTTTCTGATATTTCATAGTTAGTGTACAAAAATCCCTTCCAATGTCTTAATGATGACTTCCTATCCCACTGCTTTGCCCAACTCACTTATTAGGTCAAATACTTTTTGCTGAGTCTGTAGAGTTTTCTATATATACTATCTTATCATCTACAAACAATGACAGTTTTACTTCCTCCTTTCCAATTTGAATGCCTTTCATTTCTTTTCTTGTCTGATCACTATAGCTAGGACTTCCCATACTATGTTGAATACACGTGGAGAAAGTGGATATCCTTGTCTTATTCCTGATTTTAGTGGGAAAGCTTTTAGTTTTTGCCTTTTTAGTATGATGTTGGCTGTAGGTTTTTCATATATGACCTTTATTATGTTGAGGTATGCTCCCTCTACTCTTACTTTGCTGAGTGTTTTAATCCTAAATGGTTGCTGTACCTTATCAAATGCATTTTCCTTATCTATTGATATAATCATGTGATTTTTGTCTTTCCTTTTGTTTATGTGCTGTATTACATTTTTTGATTTACAGATACTGTACAATCCTTGCATCTGTAGGATGAATCCCACTTGATTACAGTGTATGGTTTTTTTAATATATTGCTGGATGCAGTTTGCCAATATTTTGTTGAGGATTTTATCATCTATGTTCATCAGCAGTATTGGCCTGCAGATTTCTTCCTTTGTTGTGTCTTTATCTGGTTTTGGAATTAGGATGATGCTGGCCTCATAAAAAGTGTTTGGGAGTCTTCCCTCTTCTTGGAATTTTTGAAATAGTCTGAGAAGGGTAGGGATTAGCTCTTCCTTAAGTGATTCGTAAAATTCTCCAGTGAAACCATCTGGTCCAGGGCTTTTGTGTGATGGGAGTTTTTTATTACTACTTTGATTTCACCAGCTGTTATTCAGTCTTTCAGGCTTCTTGCTTCTTCTTCATTCAGTTTTGGAAGATTATAGTTGTTTAGAAATCTGTTCATTTCACCCAGGTTTTCATATATCTTGTTCATAGCAATTTCTTACAGTCCTTGGTATTTCTCTAATATTACTTTTAATCTCTCCTCTTTCATTTCTGATTGTGTTTATTTGAGTCATCTTTGTTTTTTTCTTGATCAGTCTGTGTAAAGGCTTTTCAATTTTGTTGATCTTTTCAAAGAACCAGCTCCTGGATTCATTGATCCTTAGAACTATTCCTTTAGTCTCTATGTAATTTAATTCTTCTCTGATCTTGGTTATTTCCTTCCTTCTACTTGCTCTGGGTTTTGTTGTTTTTCCTCCAGTTCTTGTATATGTAGAGTTAGGATATGTAGAGTTATGTAGAGTTGTTTGAAATGTTTCTATCTTTTTTAGGTAGGCCTGCATTGCTATGAATTTTCTTCTCAGCACTGCCTTCACTGTGTCCCATATGTTTTGGATTGTTGTGTGTTCATTTTCTCTTGTTTCCGGAAACTTTTGATTTCTTTCTTGATCTCATTGTTAACCCATTCATTGTTTAATAGCATACTATTGAATCTCCTTGAGTTTGAATGTTTTCATTTTTTTTCCTTGAGGCATTGCTTTCTAGTTTCAAGCTCTGTGGTCTGAGAAAATCCTTGATATGATTTCAGTTTTCTTGAATTTGTTGAGGCTTGTTTTGTGTCCTGTCATGTGGTCTGTCCTTGAAAATGTGCCATCTATATTTTGAACAATGTGTATTTTGCTTCTTTAGGATGAAAAGTTCTGTATATATTGGTTAAGTCCATTTGATCTAGTCCATCATTCAGTTTCACAATATTGTTGTTGACATTTTGTTTACAAGATCAATGCATTGTTGATTGTGGGGTGTTAAAATCACCTACTCTAATTGTGTTGCTGTCTATATCTTTCTTAATGTCCTCCAAGATTTTTACATATTTCGGTGCTCCTATGTTGTACGCATATGTATAATATTTATGCCTTCTTGATGGATTCTTCTCTTGAATATTATGAAGTGTCCTTATGTGTTTCTTTTTATGGCCCTGTTTTGAAGTCTTTTTTGTCTGATATAAGTATTGCTACACAAACTTTTTGCTGTCCATTTGCTTGGAAATTTTTTTTTAACCCTTCACTTTCAGTCTGTGTAGTTCTTTTGTTCTGAGTTGGGTCTCTTATAGGCAGCATATGTGTGAGTCATGTTTTCTTATCCTTTCTGCTACCTGTGTCATTTGATTGAAGCATTTAATGCATCTACATTCAAGATCATTATTGATAGGTACTCCTTTGTTGCCATTTTACTCCTTTTGTTCTTGTGTTTGTCTCTGTCTTGCTGGTTTTTCTCATGATCTTAAATCAGAACCTTTAGTGTATGTTGCAATGCTGATTTGGTGGAAGTGTATTCTTTTAGCTTTTCTTTACCTGGGAAACTCCTTATTTTGCATTCCACCTTCATTGAGAGCCTCACTGGGTAGTGTAGTCTTCCTTGTGGGCCATTGCTTTTCATTACTTGAAATATTTCTTGCCATTCCTTTTTGGTTTGTAGTGTTTCTCTTGAGAAGTCAGCTGCTAGCCTTATCAGGGCTCCCTTGTATGTTACTTTCTGTTTCTCCTCTGCTGCCCTTAAGATTCTCTCTTTGTCTTGAAGTTTTGCCATTTAATTATGGTGTGTCTTGAAGTGGGCCTCTTTGGGTTCTTCTTGATTGGTACCTTCTGTGCTTCCTGGGCTTGTGTGGTTTTTTCTCTCATCAAGTTAGGGAAGTTTTCTGTATTACTTTCTGAAAGAGGTTTTCTTTCCCTTGCTTCTCTTCTTCTCCTGGTATTATACCTGTATTATTACATTTCATGCTGTTGTGCAATGTCTTAATCCCTCTTCGTTCTCTTTGAGTGTTTTTTTTTCCTTTTCTTACTCTTTCTGGAGGTTTTTCCTACCTTGCCCTCCAGCTTGGTGATTTGATCCTCTGCTTCAGGTAGCCTGCTTTTGATTGCTTCTACTGTGTTCTTTAATTCAGAAATTGTATTCTACATTTCCTCTTGGCTCTCATTGATGTTTTGTATGTCCTTTTTCATGCTGAAATAGTTTGCAGTAAGTTCCTCATACATTCCCTGTAGTTTTTTGATAATTCTCAGTAAGTTCATTGAGCTTCCTTATAACCATTCAGTTTTGAACTGAATATGTGATAGTTCTGTTGCTTTTAGCACTCTTTCTGGGGATTTCTCATTTCTTTTCAGTTGGGGTGGTTTCTTTTTCTTCCCATTGGTTTTGAGATTCTTATTGTTTGCTTCTGCTTCTTAAATTGATCTGTTTTGAGTCCCTGACTTTGTGGTGTGAACTTCTATGGTAGGAGACCTGTGAGATACAGTGGTTTAGTGTCCTTGATGTCCTGAACTTGATGCTCTTGTGATGCCCATTATTCCATTTATATTGGCTGTCTGGATATAATTGGGTTTTGATTAATGTTGGGTCATTCTTTGGTGGGTTGTTCCTTCCAGCTGGTTGATTGAGGGTCACTCTGCTCACCACGTCTTGTGTGGTGTTATTCATGTGCTGCCTGAAGAAAACCACAGGCCCAGAAAACAATCCCACACCCACAAACATAACTCCCTTCTGCAATTCCACTATCAACAGCAAATGAACCATTATTAATAAGAGTGAGAAGGGTTAAGACAATTATAAGAAATGAGAGCGGATATGAGATGACCTACTCAAAGAAAATTTGTTTTTATAGACGAGAGGGGAGAGCTCTAGTAAGAGTTGGGAGTCGGAGCAATATGAAGGGAGAAAGTGAAATTTACATCATGGATAAAAAAGTAGGGAAGGCAGAATATGCAGAAACTTGATGGAGAAGAATTGAACATTAAAAGGCTATTCAGGAAAGAAAATATCACAAGTCATGGAGAAGACTACAGTGGATTTCATCTAGGTAGCCTCTAGTATTTACCGCTGTTTTTTGTTTATGAATCCACCTCTCGTAATGTCTCCTGTTGACCCTCTCTGACCTTGGACCGCCTATTGGAGACTTCTAGTGATCTACTGTCTATGGCTATCTCCTTCAGTTGTTAGTCTAGTCACTCTGCACTGAGCAGTCAGGCTTAAGCACCATAGGGTGGGGCATAATCACTCTTGGGGTTGGAGGTATTTCTCCTCAGGCTACTGCAGCTCAGAGGGGAGTGGTCTGCCTGAGCAGGATGGTTGCTATGTATGGGGAATGACTCAGCACCTGGATCCTGGTGGCTACTACTCAGTTCTGTCCCCCAAATCCTCCGCAACCTTAGTCTCTCCTCAAGTTCCTCCAGTTCACTCTGCTCCCTGCCCCCACTGCCTTTGCCAGAAGTCTACTGTCTGTGGCTGACTGCTTTGATTGTTTGATTGTGGATTAAGCACCACAGGGTCAGGGAGAGTTCTTCCTGGGTGGTGGCTGTTGTTTCTCCTGAGGCTGCTGGTGCTTGGATGAGCGTGGTCTGCCTGAGCAAGTTGGCAGCTGCTCTATGTGGGATGACTTAGCACTGGAATCCCAGTGAGTCTACTCTCTCACTTCTCTCCCCAATGCTTCTATCCACAGTCTCTCCTCAGGTGTCTCTAACCCACTCTGCCCTGGCCTCTGCTGGAGAACAGGGTGAGAGGCAGTCAGTTGTGCTCAAGCTGATTCTTCTGTCTGTCCAGGATTATAAGTCTTCTTTCTCAGTATTGTTCAGTTGTTTGTTCCACGTAATTTCTCCACAATTTAGTTGTAATTCCAGATTGGTCCTGGGAGGAAGTTAGTGTGACTTCCATTCATTCCTTCTCCATCTTGCCACGCCTGGGAAAGCAATTCTAAGAGGGAAATTCATAGCATTACAGGCCTATGTCAAAAACCAAGAAAAAGTTAAAATAAAAAACATAACATTACACTTGAAGGAACTAGAAAAAGAACAACAGGCAAAGCCCAAAGTGAGTAGAAGGAAGGATATAAAATTAGAGCTTAAATAAATGAAAATCTAAAAACAATACAAAAGTTCAATGAATCCCAGAGTTGATTGTTTGAAAAGATAAACAAGACTGACAAACCTTTAACCAGACTCATCAAGAAAAAACAAGAGAGGACCCAAATACATAAAATCAGAAATGAAAGATGAGAAATAACAACTGATACCAAAGAAAGTGGTTGTAATAAATATTATGAACAACTATAAGCCAACAAACTGGGTAACCTGAATAAAATGGATAAATTGCTACAAATGTGCAGTCTTCAAAAAATAAATCAAGAAGAGTCACAGAATCTGAATAGACAAAGTACACCTAGAGAAATTGAAACAATAATCAAAATTCACTCCCAATAATGAAAAACCCTGGATCGAATGGGATTCACAGGTGAATTTTACCAAACATTGTGAGAAGAAATCAAACATCTCCTCAAACTGTTTCATGAAATTCAAGAGGAGGGAAACTCCCAAACTCATTTTATGAGGCTAGCATTAGCATTATCCTAATTCCAAAAGCAGATAAAGTCACTACAAAGAAAGAAAATTGTAGGCCAATATTCCTAAGTAACATAGGTGCTAGAAACCTCAACAATATATTAGCAAACCAAATTCAGCAGTGCATCAAAAAGATCATACATCATGATCAAGTGGAATTTTTTTATGGGAATTGAGGGATGGTACAACATTTGCAAATCAATAAGTATGACTCACCACATAAACAAAATGAAGGATAAAATCAAATGATCATATGAATAGATGCAGAAAAAACATTTGATAAAATCCAGCAACTATTTATGTTAAAAAACTCTCAGCAAAGTGGAATTAGGAGGAACATACCTAAACATAATAAAGGGTATATGTGACAAACACACAGTTAACATCATACCCAATGGGCTAAAAGTACTAGCATTCCTATTAAGAGTGGGGACCAAAAGGGATGTCCACTTTTACCTCTCTTATACAACATAGTAGTAGCCAGAGCAATCACACAACAAGAAGAAATAAAAGACATCCAAATTGAAACAGGAGTACAGCTAAGATGAGGTGGATAGGGGGTGAAGGGATTGAGCAAAAAGGAAGAGGAGTAATGGACATGGTGATTGCTGGGGTGAGGGGGTTATGAGGGGACTAAATGGTCATGGAAAAAGAATACAATAAAGATTAAATCAAAAAAGAAAAAAGGATGAGCAGAAGTTGATCTTTTTTTAAAAGCTCTGTTTTTGTTTGTTTGTTTGTGTTGTGGGCCTCTAGTTTATACTGGGAAAAGCTGAGCTTGCCAGCTGTGAGCTTGGAATGTGCTCACTTATAGCCCCTTGGTCTTTAGGAAATCCTCTTCCTTTTCCCTTTGTTTTATTTATTTTAAAATAATTTTGTGTTCCTTTTTTATTTTTCTTTCAGCCATCTTAGGGGGAATATGCCATCTTTTTAAAGTACATTTTATTGTTTATGCTATTATAGTTGTCCCAATTTTTTCTCCCCTTTATTCCCCTCTGCCCTGCATCTCCTCACACCCTGCAGCACTCTGCCCCTTGCCTTAGTTCATGTCCATGGGTTGTACATACAAGTTCCTTGGCTTCTCCATTTCTTATACTATTAAATTCCCCCTCTTTACTTTGTGCCTACCAATTATGCTTCTGATTCCCTGTACCTTCCCCCCCATACTTACTCTCCCCACTGAGAACCCTCCATTTGATCTGCATTTTTGTGATTCTGTTCCTGTTCTAGTTGTTTGCTTTGTTTTTGTTTCTGTTTTTTAGATTCAGTTGTTGATAGTTATGAGTTTGGTGTCATTTTTCTGTTCATAGTTTCTGATCTTTTTCTTAGATAAGTCCCTTTGACATTTCCTATAATAAGGGCTTGGTGTTGATGAACTCCTTTAACTTTACCTCATCTGGGAATCACTTTATCTGCCCTTCCATTCTAAATGAGAGCTTTGCTGGATAGAGTAATCTTGGATGTAGGTCCTTGCCTTTCATGACTTTGAATATTTCTTGCCAGCCCCTTCTTTCCTATAAGGTTTCTTTTGAGAAGTCAGTTGACACTCTTATGGGAACTCCTTTGTAGGTAACTGTCTCCTTCTTTTTTTGCTGCTCTTAAGATTCATTATCTTTAATCTCGGGTAATTTAATTATAATGTTCTTTGGTGTGTTCCTCCTTGGTTCCAACTTCTTTGGGACTCTCTGAGCTTCCTGGACTTGCATGTCTATTTCCTTTGCCAGATTGGGGAAGTTTTCCTTCATTATTTTTTCTTTTTTCTTTTCTCTTTATTATGCTTTTATCAGAATTACATACAGAGCTTACAAAAATATTCATTGCCTTACCTCAATTTCAATTCAATTATTGCATAGGGTTTATCTGAGGCAGCTTGTATGTAGACTTAATGGCCTGAATAATTACTTCTCTCGTTTTCCCTGATCTGTGCATTATTTTATCACACATAATTTTAGGTGGTTGCAAGCATATTGCAACATACACTTTCCAATGTATTTAATATGCAAACAAACTCAGATTACACAAGGCCCCTTAATTTTGCTCTAACTTCATCTCTCACCACTTTCCTCCTCAATTTACAATGTTCTAGCCACACCAGGTTTCTTTAATTTCCTCAGTCATGCTAGGGCCCCACCCCCTGCCTTCTTGAACCTCACACAGTTCCTATCTTACATCATTAAAAAAAATTCCAAATGAGTTAAAGTTAATAAATAAAGCCATGAAAGCATTACAGTATAACATCGGAGAATATGTATAACCTTATGATAGGGAAGGCATTTAAACATGTTAAATGTTTAACATGCTTTATGTTAAATGCTTTATGTTAAAACACAAAACCTATTTAGCATAAGTTTGATACATTTCAGTGTGTGAAAAAATTGTACATAACAGAATAAAGCTTCAACAATTAAAATACAGAGACAGAGTAGAAGAAAAGTTATGTAGAAAATATAGTATAATGATATTTTTTTCAAATACATTTTCATATTCTTGCTCTTCCTCTTTTCCTTTTGGCACCTCTATGTTTCAGATGTTGGAATGTATAAAATGGTCCTAGATGTTCCTCAGCCTCTCCTCATTTTTTTGAATTCTTGTTTCTTCATTCTGTTCTGGTTAAATGTTTATTTCTTCCTTCTGTTCAAAATTGTTGATTTGAGGCCCAGTTTCCTTCCCTTCAACGTTGGTTCCTTGTATATTTTCCTTTATTTCATTTTGTATAGCCTTCACTTCTTCCTTCATTTTGCAGTCATACTCAATCATTTCTGTGAGCATCCAGATTCCAATGTGATGAACTCTGCATCTGATAGGTTGGCTATCTCCTTGTCGCTTAGTTCTTTTTTAGGAGTTTTGGTATGTTCTTTCACCTGGGCCATATTTCTTTGTCTTGGCGCACCTGTTATTTTGTAAGGGGCAGAAGTTTAGGTATTCTTCAGGGTGGGATAACCCACTTCTCTGTGTTGTGGTGCTGTATGTGGGGGAGGGATCTGAGAGGGAACCATGCCGCTTGCTAGCTTGCTCACCCCGCTTTCTTTCACTTCCATCACTTCCCACAAGTGCCCTTTCAGGCACTGATTCCCAGGTGGCTGGACTTATTTACATTCTAGGACCCCAGTGGCCTTTCCAGTGGACTCTCCTGTGAGACTGGGAGTTTCTCCCATCACCACAACCCTCACAGAATTACAGCTAGTGATTTTCAGGCTTTATTTCCCCACACTGAGACCCTGGTGCTTGGTCTGTCTCACTCCCCAGTAGTTCCTCCAGGCTTATGTGCTTGTGAATGTAGCACCACCCAGTGTGCCTGCTGTCTCGCCTGCCCCGTCTGCCAGCTGCTGCCTTGCCTCGTGTCGTCTCCCCCTTTACTTCCCCTCTCCACCC
Organism: Trachops cirrhosus; assembly: GCA_028533065.1. Lineage (NCBI taxonomy): Eukaryota > Metazoa > Chordata > Mammalia > Chiroptera > Phyllostomidae > Trachops > Trachops cirrhosus. The sequence continues at coordinate 46,683,404 of CM052548.1, forward strand.
CTCCTACCATTCTGGATGAATGTTTCTTCTTTAACTCCTTGGTTGTTGGACTTCCATACAATTTGATTTTCTGGCAGTTCTGGATATTTTTTGTTTTTAGATTGGTTGTTATCCTTCTTTTGGTTGTGCAAGGAAGTGAAACACATTTCTATATATGCCTCCATCTTGGCTGGAACTCCGGAATATGCCTTTTTTGATAAGCCACTGATATTCTTTTTCTCTTGTTGCTAAAGTGGTGGGATGTACATTTAACTAAAGGCCTTGGGGGAAATATGTCTTATTTACTTTCTTATAAGAATACTTTCTTATGTATTCTACTTCTCACTCCAGTTGACCTGATTATAGTGATATTAGAAGTCAGGTATGAGTTCCCAGGCTACTTTATTTTCTTTCTTTTTTTTTTAACATTAAATTTATTGGGGTAACATTGGTGAATGGCATTATGTAAATTTTAAGTATACAATTCTATAGTACATTTCCTGTATATTTCATAATGTGCTCACCAACCAAAGTCAGGTTTTGCATGACATGCCCATTAGAAGAAGTTTTGAGGGTGGTGGTGATATCTAAATAAAATATAATTAGCCATTTAAAACCAGAAGGAAGATATGTATGCCCAGAGCTGTATTAACTACCTCTTAAGCAGCTACAATTTAAACCAGAATGAGGAAAAGGAATGTCACAAGTTAACTGAGCTTTTTAAAAATGAGTCAGTGTTTCTTCCTTCTTATCAGTGTTGTTTTTGGCTCCTTTTACTAGCAAAGTTTGTGAAACAGTATTTCTGTCCATTCTGCTCGGCATACTCCTTTCTCTGTTTTATTTAACTTGAATGATAAATGGTGCTGTCTGGGTCCAGCCTCATGTGGATACATTTAAAGGCTATTTTAATAGATTAAAACTTTTTTCATAAATCATTTCAGCTCAATACTGTTAGCCTTTCTTTCTAGCTCCTTAGAAGCAAAGAGTGTTATTTAAATGTTGGCCCAAAATGTTTGTGTGTGCCCCTTTCAACTTTAGACAGTTGTGATCAAAGTCAGATCTGTAGCTCTGAAATGATGGCAAGAATTCTTTAACAGCTGTTTGCTATTTTCTCCCTGAAAAAAAGAACCACTGAATAGACCCTAATAAATAAGAAGAATAAACTGTAATTGAGAAGGTCTGTATCTGACATTAAAGTGGCCAACATTCTGAGAAAAAGTAGGGAGTTAGAGAAGCTGCTCTTTTTCCTCTCTTTTAAGTGGAGATAAATTTTCTTAATGATAAGAAATAACAGGTTGAAGGGGAAAGTGTAGGACCTTGGATCTTGGCTGTGTAGCTCTGGATGAGTGGATAACCATTCCCAACCTATTTCTTTGTTTCTAAATAAGGAGATTACCTACTTCATGCTGTTGAGGTGAAACTCAGATGAAATACACTCTGTACAAAACACTTTGCAGAGTTCTGGACACATATTAAGTTCTCATAAAAGTCAGTCCTTTTTTTTTTTGCCTTCATTCTAAGCTTTAAGTTCATTATTGTTCTTTAACATAATTGAGACCCTGCTTTCATTGTAGAGCTGTTGGGTAGGTGAAATGGAAAAAAGAAAGCATATGAAAATACTTTAAAATAAAAAATTGCATTCTTATGTTGGTGGAGGTGGGTGGTTAATTCTCTTCCCCCTGTCCCCAGCTTTTTGTAGTCTCACATTAGAGCTGAGCTTTCCTTGGAGGGTGATTCATTAGCTAAAACAGAGATTACCCCATGTGGCTTTCAAAGGGCTATAAGAATGAAGTGACTCTTGGACAGTGCTGATGAATTTCCAGTTTCTGACAGCATATTTACTTCCTTTTTTAAAAAAATCTGCAGCTTGTCTGAGTTTAGTTAGGTTACTTTTTAAAGTTGAGGGTTTTCTTTCAGCTTAAAATTCTTATGTGCATTTTTGCTTTGCTGGGTTTTCTTGATCTATTTACTTGGCCCAAAGCTTTTCCATTTTCTTAGGTTCAGGATTTTTCTAGGAGAAACTTGCCTCTGTCTAGCATAGACCAGATGTTGGTTTTCAAGACCCTCTGGGGCAGCTCTTCACATTGTGGGCTCTGTGGGCCCAGGTGAAAGGAATGCTTTGCTGGCTAGACAGTCCTGTTTTAGTATTAATCTGAAACATACTGACATACAAATCAGACTGATTTTTAAATTGTTAGCTTTTAAAATGATTCACTTATTTGCTGTCTTCCATCACCTTGAACATTTGAGTTGGGCATCATGGTTTTAACTCCTAAGAAAAATATGAAACAAATTATTTAACTGATTTGGGGTTGTCTGTAACTGAAATGATTGTGTAGAGTGATTCTAAAAGTCTTTACTACTTTATATTTGTGAGAATTTTGTAGGTTTATGTTTCCTCATTTACACAAACAGGAAGTTAGCCTGGATACCCACAATGGAATTCTGTGGCTCTGGTGTTATTTTATGGAATGTGAATTTGGACACGTGATATGCATTCTACAAATGTTTGTGGACATATGAGGCAAGTGCTACTGGTGATAAGAAATGAATAAAAATAATGGCTACCCCTTTAAAAATCCCTTGCTGTGTGACAGACATCGTGCTAAGTCTGTACAGACATAATCCCACTGATGGCTGATCAGTGACCCTATGAGGTTGGCATGAATGACCCTGGCGAGACTTAAAGGGCATAAGGGATTTGGTCAGGGTCCTAGAGCTGGGGATAAGGAGCCTCGTCCTGGCCCAGCACCACCCCACACTTATGTGCTTTTTCAGCACTGTTAGATGGTTCTGGACCATAAGGACCCGTCAGGGAGGATAACCCAGCGTGTCGGTCATGCTATTCCCCAAGACAGATGCCAGTGATAGGCTCTCGTAAGTGGGTAGTATATTGAATAGGGCTGAGCCTGTGAGAGGGATGCCTAGTGGACAGAGTACTTGCAGTGTGCTGTAAGCATGGTGGGGACTGATAAGGGCCTCAGAAAGAATGCCAGGAACTGACAGACACAGGAGAAATGGAGGAGGTAGAATTGTTAAGACTTGGCAGCTGATGGGAAGGGAGCACCCAGAAAGTGAAAGAACATAGACAGTCCTTAGGTTTACAACCTAAGTAGCGCTTTGCTGTCACAGAGGACTAGGAAATCAGATGGCACAGCCCTTTCTATGACAACTGTTATACTTATAGGGAGCTGATCTGCCTGGCAATGGCAAATGTAGCCCAGCCCTATTGGAAAGCCCATAGGCACGTGGTGGCACACAGGATGCCAAACCCATGGATCGGTTCTCCCTTGGGAGATCAGGCCTGCATTATACCTAGACTCCTTTGTGACTTGCTTTTTTTTAAAAATTTTTTAAATTGTTGTTCAAGTACAGTTTTCTGCCTTTCCCTGCCCCCCACCACCCTAGCCCTCTCCATCTCCCTCCCATGTTTCCACCCCCCTTGTTGTTGTCATATGTCCTTTATAATTGTTCCTGTAAACCCTTCACCCTTTTCCCTGTTTATCCCCTCCCCTCTCCATTCTGATCACTGTTGGCCTCTTCTCAATTTCAATGTCTTTGGCTCTACTTTGCTTAGTATGATTAGGTTCCTGTTGATGGTGAGATCATATGGTATTTGTCTTTCATCGCCTGGCTTATTTCACTTAGCATAATGCTCTCCAGTTCCATCTATGCTGTCGCAAAGGGTAGGAGCTCCTTCTTTTTTTCTGCTACGTAGAATTCCATTGTGTAGATGTATCATAGTTTTTTCATCCATTCATTTACTGATGGTCACCTAGGTTGCTTCCAGCACTTGGCTATTGTAAATTGTGCTGCTATGAACACTGGGGTGCATAGGTTCTTTTGAATTGGTGTTTGAGGGTTCTTAGGATATAGTCCCAGCAGTGGAATTGCTAGGTCAAAAGGCAGATCCATTTTTAGTTTTCTGAGGAAGTTCCATACTGTTTTCCATAGTGGTCGTACCAGTCTGCAATCCCACCAACAGTGCACTCGGGTTCCCTTTTCTCCACATCCTCTCCAACATTTGTTTGCTGATTTATTTATGATGGCCATTCTGACTGGTGTGAAGTGGTATCTCATTGTGGTTTTAATTTGTATGTCTCTGATGGCTAGAGATACTGGGCATCCTTTCATATGTCTCTGGACCCTTAGTATATCCTCCTTGGAAAAGTATACTCATCTTTATTTTAATACTTACTCAAGGATATGTTTATTGCTTTGAGAGAGAGGAGGAGAGAGAGAGAGAGAAATATCAATGTGAGAGAGAAATACTGATCTGTTGCTTCCTGTATGCACCTTGACCTGGGATCAAACCAACAACATTTTTGTGTATAGAATGACATTCTAACTGATTGAACCAACTGGCTAGGCCTCATCTTATATTTTTTAATGCCAGTTTTAAATAGAAGAGCATTAACTCATATATGTGGAATCACTGAAATTACACAGTTATTTCTTTGTGACTTGTTCTTGCTAAAATTCCCTCACCCTGAGTTGAGGCAGAAAATGCTTATTGCATATCTTTGAAGTAACTTCCTGAAGTCTGTACTAATTCTCCCAAGTACTGAAGCATAACCAGACCAATTACTGTTATTGTTCCCTTGCATTTGCAACATTTTTCCCTTGTTAATCTGTAACAGGTAATCAGTAACATCCTTTCTGTTGCTATCTGTAAAAAGTAATTACATAAAGCAAACCTAAGTATAATGAATGATAACCTTCTTTGATGTATGCTATTAGAAAGCCAATAAAAGCTTGTCAAGGCATGGGTCGGGGCAGTCTCCCATTGAGAGAGTGGTCATGCCATCCCTTTTTCTCCATAGGACTTGGTAGTCTGTGAATTTGTCTCGTCTCATCCATAATGCCGTGTACACTGTGGGCCAGTGCCCACATTAGCTGGTGCCTGGAACAGAGACCCAGGGCTATGAGCTGTTGTTGTAGACAACACATCAACTTGGTTGGAGTGTGAGCATCAGACCAGATAAGGGCTGATGACACCAAGTACTTTTTGGTTAGGTTGTAGGGTGTGTTGCATTTCAGAGGAAAAGGGTTTTCTTCTTATGTCGCCCTCTTTTGCAAGTGCTTTACAACTTTACCTTCTTTAGTAAGCAGGAGCCTTGCTCTCTCTCTCCCAAGTATTTGCTGCAATCTCGTGGGCACAGGTCGAGCAATTAAGAGCCACAAGGGCTCTCGTCTCTAGAAGACACCCGTGAGAGTATGAGGCAGAAGGTGGACCGGGACAGAACACTAGGTTTTCCGCCAGCCACAAGCAAAAGTCCATGCAACGACAGGCACACTGTAAAAACACTCACAAGCCCATCCCCATGGCAAAACCCCCAATTAGGTTTAGGCTTGTCAGAAAGAGCAAAGACTTTCCCTTCAATCAGCTTCAAAAACAGCAACTAGTTACAGGGCTATTTACAAGTATATCAGCAAATTGTTTCTTTCAAGCTGCCTCTTGCAGTCCTTTCGATTTTGCCTTTTCCCTCTGCCCACCTGCATAAAGAAAAGCAGATAGTGAATGAGTGTTTCAGTTTCAACTGGACCCCAAAGATTGCTTTCCAGAAAAATTTAGTGTTAGTCACAGGTATTGTATGAGAGCTTTTGGCATTTGCCGAGTTCCGAAGACAAAAGGCATTTCCTCCCCTCAGCTCAAGAAATCGGGTGTTTCCACGTGGGTCGGAACCTTGCGAGGGTGTCTGGGATCAATTCCTGAGATGTGCAGGGGCTTTATAGGGACCTCCAACACCACTTAATCTAACTTCTGGCTCATCTGGGGAAGCACGATATAAAGGCTGGTCACCTAGGGCTTTGAGCCCCCCCTTGCAGTCTTAAAACACTTGGGGGAGGACCTGAGACCCATAAGCGGGATTAGAGTACTCAGAAAGTCCCGTACTCTCTCCCTGACTGTCTTCCACCAACAGCACATTTCAACCCACCACACTATGTCCCCCAGTAACTAACTAACTAGGGTTCAGGATAGATGGTGGAGTCAGAAAAGACAACAAGTGAAAGTAAAAAGGAAACTTTTAATAGCAAGAATGGGCTCTGGTTTATCTAAAGAGCAGGAAGTCTACCTCCGTGTGTTATAGCAACTCTTCCAGGGAGCAGGATGTAAGGAAAAGGAACAGCATCTCATTCAGCATTTACAAACTATAAAGGAATACTGCCCTGCTTTTCCTGACAAGGGAACCTTAGATATTGAAATTTGGGAAAAGGCTGGTGACAAGGTGAAATCTTTACAAGACAGTGGTGTTTCTGTCGGAGTTCACAATTTAGTAACTTGGGGACTAGTGAGGACTGCTCTCATGCCTATATGGGCTAAGAAAACGGAGTTAGTCACAGAGGAGAATGAGGAATCTAGTTCAGAGGAGGAAGTCATATACGACACAACAGGAGAACAGGCCACGGAAGTTCTGCCTTCAGCCCCACCAGAGTGCCTGCTGAGTAGTTATTGCTCCTTGTCCCAACTCTGGGAGCATTCCTCCTTGCAGGGTATGTCACCACCAACAAAGCAAGAAAATTCAGACAAATAACTTATCAGGGCTATGCGACAGTGCCTTCAGCAGGCAGTGGAGGCTGGGGATTGGGAAGCCCTTTTAGCCTTCCCCATTATAGTTAAGGGTCAAAGAAATGTTCATGAGCCCCTTCCCTTTTCTCTTTATAAGGATTTAAAAAAGAGCATTAAGGAAAATGGGCTTCAGTCTGCCTATACTAGTGGACTATTTCAAGCCATTACTGATAGTTATAAAATGGCCCCTTGTGACTGGATTGCCCTTGCCAGGACTGTTTTAACCCCAGCTCAATTAATTCACTGTCTAGCATTCAGAATATTCCCAAGGGGCCAGCACCCAAGTGACTGAAAATGTATGAATAAATAATCCTGTCACCCTCCTTGTGCTGCTTGGGTCTGGTGAATGTGCCACCACTGTGGATCAAGCCAGGCTTAATCCTCATGCTTTTAGTCGAAGTGTTCAAATTGCTATCAGAGCTGTGCCCCATTCTCAGACCAAGGAAACTTCTTCCTTCATGAATATCCATGAGGGTGCTACAGAAGCATATACTGACTTTATTAATTGCCTCCAAGAAGCTATTGAAAGACAAATAGATAATGACAGAGCAACCAAAACTCTTTTGTGCCATCTAGCTTATTAGAATGCTAACAAGGACTGTAGGGCCATTATAGGATCCCTGCAAACTACCACAGAAGACATCAGTGAGTTTATCAAGGCTTGCCAAGATGTTGGCAAAGAGCAGCATAGGGCCTCTCTTCTCGTTGCTGCAATTAAGCAAGATTCGAAATGTTCTAACTATAAACAGCCTGGTCACCTGTGCAGGAACTGTCCGCCCACACTGAGAGGAGGTGTAATAAGTAATGACAAGCCTCCCTTCAAGGATTGTCTGCATTGTGGCAAAGACAAACATTGGGCAAGAGAATGCCGCTCTAAATCTGACAAAAAAGGCCAGCCCACCATGCATGCCCACTGGTTCTACTTCCTCCTTCTGCACATCTGGTGGGCTCTCCTCCAGGCAGGTGCCGCTACAGTAGCCCCCATACCCCTACATATGAGGGTGCAGCCCTCATTGCCCTCCCCTCTGGTATATATGCTGGGCCTCTACTGCAACCCAACCTGGGCGAACATCATCTGCAGTTTGCAGGTGCAAGATGTGAAGGTGGATGGGCAGAACTGGACCTTTGCTTTTGACTTGTCCTTCTGGGCCAAGAAGAGGATTTGGAGTGGGCTGATCACTGGCTGCAGCTGTCCAGCCCTGTGGACCTTTCCCCTGATGTCCTGCTCTCCTTTGAGACTTTCCATCAGCCAAAGCTGGAGGAAGATCAGGACCCAGTCAGCTGCCTGGAACGTCTTCGGATGGAACTGTTCCCTGTCACTTTGTCCCAGGTTACCTTTTCCTCAGGCAGCATGGTCCTAGAGGTGACAAGGCCACCCTCCAAGTGGCTGAAACACCCAGGGAGGTGAAGGAGCAGATGTCCAGTTTGGCTCGAGAGTGTTGGCAGTGGCCTCCCATGCCCCCTGTCACCAATGTGCTCCTCCTGTTCTACTCCAACCTCTCTCCTGAGCAGAGGAGGCTGGGAGGCCCCACCTTGCTGTTGGGAAGCTGTGAGCTCCTGGAGGGCCCAGAAGGGACAGCTCTTCTGGGAGAGGGGCAGGAGGCACCCACAATATCCTTTGCCTGACAGAAGCCAACTATGTCTGATGGTCAAGTACCAAGTGGACTTCAACCTGATATCCCCTATAATCCTAGAAGTCACAAAGGAGTCTAGGTATAATGCAGGCCTGATCTCCCAAGGGAGAACCGATCCATGGGTTTGGCATCCTGTGTGCCACCACGTGCCTATGGGCTTTCCAATAGGGCTGGGCTACATTTGCCATTGCCAGGCAGATCGGCTCCCTATAATATTAGGAATAATGTCTTCCTTTAGTTGATGTGAAAGGAGCATTGCTAATGTTGCTAACAAAAGGCATTGCCTTATTTTAATCACAAAGAAGAATGTGTGGCTCTGTAAATGAACCTCCAAGATTCATAGTGATTATGTAAATTGTACAAAGAAGTATGAACCGGAAGTTGATTGCTTGGTTTCCATTTATATTATAAAAATTATATTTGCTCTTTGCATTTCAATTTCCTTGCCACACACAACTGATGGCTGGACTGGGAAAACATTTAAACCCAGCATCTTCAACAGACTCTTCAAAATTATTGGAAAGGGTAGGGGTGATTGTTTTCATTAACTTGTTTAATTTTGATGAAATTTACTTATGAAGTGAACCATAAAGTGCATTTGGCTATTATATAACCTTCCACTGGTCATTTGTCAGAATGTTTCTGACAGCACACAGAACTCAAATGCTCAGTTACCTTTGATCTGGACATAAGACTGAATGTCTACTTCTGGCCAAGATGGAGGCATAGGTACACAGACTGTGCCTCCATGCACAACCGAGATAAGGACAACAACAATTTAGAAACAGAATAACAACCAGAACCGACAGAAAATTGAACTGTATGGAAGTTGGACAACCAAGGAGTTAAAAATAGACATGTTCATCCAGACTGGTAGAAGGGGCCGAGTCGGGCAGCTGGGGGGAGGAGGATCTCGGCACAAAGAGCTTGGGACGGGGTGCGTAAGACCGCAGTGGGTGGACCGTGGGTGCGCAAGTGGCAGCTGGCAAAACCCAAAAGAGCTTGGGATGGGGTGCGTAAGACCACAGTGGGTGGACCGTGGGAGTGCAAGTGGCAGCTGGCAAACCCCGGCCGAGGGGTGGCAACGGGCAGACCCAGAGAGGCAGCGATTGTGAAGCAAGGCACTGCACTCAACTCAGGATCCCAGCACTGAGAAATAGAGCCTCGGGGCACTGATTGAAAACACCTGTGGGGGTTGAGGCACAGGGAGAGACTCCCAGCCTCACAAGAGTGGTCACTGGAAAGACCCACGGGGTGCACAAGCCCACCTACACAGGAATCAGCACCAGAAAGGTCCAGTTTGCTTGGGGGAACCAGCGGAAGGGACTGAAGTCTCATGGAGAGCAGCAAGCGCCATTGTTCCCTCTGGGACCCCGCCCCCACAGGCAGCCTCACAACCCAGCAACTGGGGTGCCCCGCCCTGGTGAACACCTAAGGTTCCGACCCTCACACATAACAGGCCACAAAAAAAGATGGCTGAAACAGAAGAACAAATGAAAGCTCCAGAACCCATCCTTTTAAGTGACCAAGAGATAGCCAACCTAACAGATGCACAGTTCAAAGCACTGGTGATCAGGATGCTCACAGAATTGGTTGATTTTGGTTGCAAATTAGATGAAAAAATGAAAGCTACAATAAGTGAAATGAAAAAAAATACACAGGGAACCAATAGTGATGGAATGAAAGATGGGTCTCACATCAATGGAGTAGACCAGAAGGAAGAAACAATCACACAGAAAAGAATGAAGAAATAAGAATTCAAAAAAATGAGGAGAGGCTTATGAACCTCCAGAACATCTTTAAATGTTCCAACATCTGAATTATAGGGGTACCAGAAGGAGAAGAGGAAGAGCAACAAGTGGAAAAGTTATTTGAACAAATAATAAAGGAGAACTT
>CM052548.1:46693583-46712763 GCA_028533065.1 Trachops cirrhosus
AAGGAGGAACACACCAAGAGACATCATAATTACATTAGCCAAGGTAAAAATGAAGGAGGGAATCCTAGAAGCAGCAAGAGATAAGGAGACAGTAACCTACAAAGGAGTTCCCATCAGACTGTCAGCTGATTTCTCAAAAGAGACCTTACAGGCAAGAAGGGGCTGGAAAGAAGTATACAAAGTCATGAAAAGCAAGGACTTATATCCAAGATTCCTCTATGCAGCAAAGCTTTCATTTAGAATGGAAGGGCCTATCAAGTGCTTCTCAGATAAGGTCAAGTTAAAGAAGTTCATCATCACCAAGCCCTTATTGTATGAAATGTTAAAGGTACTTATCTAAGAAAAGAAGATCAAAAACATGTATAGTAAAATGACAGCAAACTCACAATCATTAACAACCATACCTAAAACAAAAAGAAAAACAAAAACAAATTAAGCAATCAGTTAGAATAGGAACAGAACCACAGAAATGGAGATCACATGGATGGTTAGCAATAGGGGAGTGGGAGGAGGAGAGAGTGGGGAAAGGTACAGAGAATAAGTAGCATGGATGGTAGGTAGAAAATAGACAGGGAGAGGGCAAGAATAGTATGGGAAATGTAGAAGCTAAAGAGCTTATGACACATGGACATGAACTAGAGGGGGGAATGTGGGTGGGGGAGGGTGTTCAGGGTGAATGAAGGGGGGTAATGGGACAGCTGTAATAGCATAATCAATAAAACATTAATAAAAAGACAAAAAAAGACTGAATGTCTAAGTTATTGAAAAGCAAGACCAGAGAGTATTGGTCATTAGGCTATCACAACAATACCTTTTTCATTGTTAAAATCTGTGCTAATTTCCCATGGCTGCTGTAACAGAGTACCACAGATTGGGGGACAGGAGCGATTTATCCTCTTAAAGTTCTGGAGGCTAGAAGTTCAAGATCAAGGTGCTGGCAGGGTTGGTCCCTTCTGAGGGAGAATGTGTTCCGCATCTCTTACCTTCTGATGATTCACTGGTAATCTCTAGTATTTCCTGGCTAGATGAAGGCCAGTCTCTGCCTTCATCTTGACATGGAATGTGGGTGTCTCCAAATTTCTCCTTTTTATAAGGACATGGGTCATATGGAATTAGAACTCACCCTCATTTTACTTAATTAACTTAACCTCATTTTAACTTAATTACCTCTGTACAGAGCCTATTTCCAAATAAGGTCACATTCTGAAGTAATGGAGGTTAGGAGTTTAATACATGAATTTAGGGGAACACATTTCAACCCTCAACAAAAACACATTTAACATTGTAAAAAAAGAACATGTATTTCACTGTGAGCTTCAAGAAAGATTTCCCTCAAGACACAGCTCACTAAAATAAACCAGTTTCGACTTTACTCTCACTGGAAATTTTATAGAAAGATTTCCTTTTTAATACATTTTGAAAAAAAATAGTTAAGGCTTATTGTGTCTAAGACACTGTATGATAGATAACTTAAAGCATCCCTTAATTCCACATTCTGAGTGTGTAGAACAGCAGAAGACATAAAGGGAATGTGTGACTGGTCTTCTCAGGGTATAGGGGACCCTTGAATGTGATAGATGTCCCATAGTAAATACTTAGTAACATTTCAGTGAAAGCTCATATCCTGGTGTTGGTGATATTTTTCCATTGAGGTGGTGTTCTGAATCCTAACTGATCTGCTTCTTTATCTTGTCGCTCCCATTATATCTGTCCTTTAGCCTGGTAGTGACTTCAGCCTTCTTTTCCCAGACACCTGGCCTTGATCCTGTGCTCTCTGCTCAGATCTCAGTGATTTAGCATTTAGGATGTTCATCCTATGCCAGCACCTCAGATCCTCTGCTGCCTTGCTGCAATTCTAGCAGCGGCCCTAGCTCCTTCCTTCTCTGCTGCTATACCTGGGCAGTTAAGAGCTGTTGGAAAAAATTGGCAATTGTCACCACTATAAATTTACAAACTCAGATCTCACCTGGTCCTTGGAGCTTCCCTTGGACCACTGCTTTCCTGTGTCCCATGGAGGCTTTTGCAGACCTTTCAGACCCTCCAGGTCCTTTTAGTCCTGAGACTCCCCCACCCCCGCCACAAGTCATATTCATGGCAGGAAACACATGACACCCTCAGAAGGTTTTACTGGAAATGATTTACTGACAGGATAGTTCATAGAATTGTGGACAGGAAGATTCAGGAATGCAGTAAGAGATAATGAAGCAGCACTGGGAAGCTCTTATCACCCTTAGTCCTAAAGGGGCAAGGAGAAGAATTGGGTCTCAAGGCAGTCATGCTGTGGCTAGCAGGAAGGGCCGGTCAGCAGGAGCTAGGGTCACTGCAGGGCCATGAGGGAACCAGGGGAGGGTAAGTGATGAATAGTCCACTTTTTCTTCCTGACCACCCATCAGTGTCTGTCATCGCTGAACCCAACCAGAGCCCACAAGGGAACAAAGGTGGGCAGCCTGAACAGGCCAGCCAGCAGGGGTAGTGAGAGAATAGTCATCTCTCTTTTAACAGATGACCAAGACTCCTGCCTCATAGAGAAAATCAAGGTCTTCAGGGGTGGGCTCCATCAAGGTCATACATACCTCTAAAACTTAAGCTCGTCTCCCTTTCTCCACCTTCATTTCTATCCCTGAAGTCTCAGGTGTTGTGTTCCCCTTTATACCCATTGACTCTCTATCCTTTATCCCATCTTTTGTAGGATGTCGCTTCACATATGTGAGTAAAAGGCACCAAATACCTTTTATTCACATATGGACATGCCTTTATTTAATTTGTAGAGAGTTTTATTGGTAGAATCCAAATGAAGAATGTATATGTGAGTTGAAACAAAACTTACATGTGTTAGCCATCTTGTCATCCTTTAGTCTGATTTAATTAATTTTGTAAGTACCAAGATGACATATTTTAATAGAGCAGGTATGTCTGGTTTCATAGGATAGTGTGGAGAATTACTTTCCCTGTATTAATTGGGTTTCAGTTGTGTTTAATAACTTATTGCATCCAGATGTCCGTGATGATTGGAGTTCCTGTGTGCTGACCACATGATGAAGCACCTGGATTCATGCCATTGACCTGCTCAGAGTCTTTTGCTGTGTTGAACTCTCATCCATTATTCAGATCTAAGGAGAAATACCTTCATTCCAAGCAAGATCTGAGTGTTTCTTAACTTTCAGAACCCCTAGTGAAAAAGATAGTCTTTTTTACCAGCCTTTCCATTCCAAAGACAGTTTCTCTAAGTTTAGCTTTTCTGTCAGTGCCCCCTGCTGCCTTGCGTCTGTTGTGAAGCTCAAAAAAGGTCCATGGCAGTCTTAGAAAGTAAAGTCCTAATTTTCTCCATAAAACTGGTTCATCGGAAACTAAGACACCACCAGCAGCAGCCCTCTGGCATCCTGCCAACCCCAGGGCCTTTTAGAGAGAGGTTTTATGTGGATACAAGTAGCATTGTTTAGCTGCCAAACTTATTTTTGCCCTCTGCCTGGCTCCAGAAGTTTCCTGGGGTGTTGGTTTGTTTTTGGTCATTGTATGATGGAACACAAGCAAGTCCTTTTTCTCTGTTCCCTGTACCCACATGAACCCTTGGTGGTCAGTAATGGTTGTAAGTCATACTGGCAACACTTTCTGCTGTCACATCAAGATGACACTTCAGTTGTAGTCTATTTCTTTGGCTATTTCCTCACTTAATGACTCAATTTCACATTTTTTGAAATATAGATATTAGTTTGCTAGGGCTTCTGTAACAAAGTACACAGTTTCAAATCTATTGTCTCACAGTTCTGAAGGCTAGAAGTCTGAGATCAAGGTATTGGAAGGCTTGGTTCCATCTCAGGCCATGAGGGAGAATCTGTTCCACGCCTCTCCCCAGCTTCTGGTGATTTGCTGGCAATCTCTGGTGTTCCTTGGCTTATAGCTGTATCTCTGCCAATCTCTGCCTTCATCTTCACATGATGTTCTCTCTGTGTGTGGTGTCTTCTCCCAGGTTCTTCCTTTTATAAGACCATGGTCATTCATTAAGGGCCCACACTAATGACCCCATCTTAAGCTGATCGTCTTTCTGCAAAGACCCTACTTCCAAATAAGATATCTGGGAACTGGGGCTGAAGACTTCAGCATAAGAATTTTTGGGAGACACAATTCAAACTAAACATATAGCAGCTTTCACTGTTTGGCTTCTTAACGAAACATCATTTGAGAAATGGTTGGGCCTTTTGCTGTCCTGACTTCTAGCTCTGCAACTTATATATCCAGTTTTCTTCTCTGGTTCCTTTGGAGCACAGTGTAGAATGGGACATTTTTCCAAAAATGGAAGTGAACCTTAGCTCCCTAAACTCTCTTAAATCACACACATACATAATTAAAATGAGACCTGTAATTTGGACAGCCATATTAGATGAGAAATCTTGGCTGCTAAATCAAGTGAACTGTAGGAGTAGGTTGGTTTTGAGTAATTTCCCTTTCTTCCCCAGAATATTTCAGTGACTCAGTAATGGGAGAGTGCTAGTTGGAAAGTCACTATATAGTACTTCCTAACATAGTCCTGTTGTGTTTCTAATATCACACACTCTGATTCTGGCTAATAGCCATTCTTTTGATGTATTAGTCCAGGTTGAAAAAAATATGCCTTCACTGTTATTCCAGAATTCTCTGTCTTCAAAGAGTTATGCCAAAACTCATTAGTGAAACTCAAATTAAAATCACATTAGAATGGCTGCTATCAAAAATAGAATATAACAAGTATTAGTGAGGATATAGAGAAATTGAAACCCTTATTCCCAGTTGATGGGAATATAAAATGGCAGTCTTCATGGAAAATATTATGGTTGTTGCTCAGAAAATTAAACATAGAATTTACTATATGGTCCAGCAATCTCACTTCTGGGCATATGTCCAAAATCATTGAAATCAGGATCTTGAAGAGATATTTGTATACCTGTGTTCATTATAGCATTATTTACAATAGTCATGGGGTAGAAATAACCCAAATGTGTATCAAGGATGAATGAATAACATACTTTGAAATATTATTCAATCTTAAAAAGAAGGAAATCCTGTAAAATGCTATAACATGGATGAACCTTGAGGATATTGTATGTTAAGTGAAAAAGCCAGTCACAAAAAGATAAATGATATATGAATCCAAACACAGGAGGTAGCAAGGAGTAGTCAACTTCTTGGAGACGGAAAGTAGAATGGTGATTGCCAGTGGCTGGGGAGAGGGGGAAATGGAATGTTGTTTTTTAGTGGGAATGTAGTTTCAGTTTTGCAAGATGAAACAGTTCTGGAGATCTATGTGAATATACCATAACACTACTGAACTGTATACTTAAAAACAGTTAAGGTAGGAAATTTGATGTGGTTTTCTTTTTACCACAATTTAAAAAATAAGGAAACTAGTGAAAATAGCCACCGCTGATTTTAGCTCCTGAGGAAACTAGTCTAGACCTTCATTTCCACTTGCACATACAGCAGTTGAATTCTGACAGTGCACCAGGCAGGTTCTGGGGGATGTGGGAATAAATTTAACTTTTGGTAAGACTCGGAGGATGGGAAAAATTCATTTAAATGAACTAAAATACTACTTCACAAGTATTGTGACTTTAGCTCTATAGATGACTAATGAAGATGCTTTGAATACATCCAAGGTAACTTTAAGTTTCACTACCATGCAGGGCATTATTGATATTTATCATCTGTTTACAAATCATTAGTTAATATTTTTACAGCTCTTGTTTCCCAGAGAGATGTTAAATCCTTTTAAGGCTGGAACTGGATTATTTGTGACCCCCACAGCTGCAAGTGTGTGTCTTCCACATACTAGGAATAGTTAGTTAATAAACCCTTTTTTGTCCATTGATCTACCTGTGGGACCTTTAGCAAATTACTTAATTGTAAGGGTAATTTCACCTCCAGTTGCATTATTTTCTGAGTTTTACACTATGTAACATTTGAAAACACTTTGCAAAGATGATTTCAAGAAGTTACTTTGCAAAGATAATTACTGAAGTTACCAAGGAAGTGTATATTTATTAATATAGTTTTATTTTTTAAATTTTTAAAATTATTTTAATGTTCTTTTACAGTTGTCTGTATTCCCAGACCCCCACTCCCCCAAACCGGAGCCAAACCCACCTCCCTCCCTTGCTTGCACCCTCCCCTTTGGCTTTGTCCATGTGTCCTTTATATTAGTTCCTGAAAACCCTTTCCCCCGTTATCCCTTCCCACCTCCCCTCCAGTTACTGTCAGATTATTCTTACTTTTAGTGTCTCTGGTTATATTTTGCTCGCTCTTTTCTTTTGTTCATTAGGTTCCACTTAAAGTTGAGATCGTATGGTTTTGTCCCTCACCGCTTGGCTTATTTCACTTAGCATAATGCTCTCTAGTTCCATCCATACTGTTATGAAGGGTAGGAGCTCTTTCTTTCTCTCTGCTACGTAGTATTCCATTGTGTAAATGTACCATAGTTTTTTTGATCCATTCATTTACTAATGAGCTCTTAGGTTGCTTCCAGCACTTGGTTATTGTAAATTGTGCTGCTATGAACATTGGGGTGCATACATTCTTTTGGATTGGTGTTTTAGGGTTCTTAGGATATTAATCCCAGTAGTGAAATTGCTGGGTCAAAAGGCAGTTCCATTTTTAGTTTTCTAAGGAAGTTCTATACTGTTTCCCACAGTGGCTGCACCAGTCTGCATTCCCACAAGCAGTGCACTAGGGTTACCTTTTCTCCACATCCTCTCTACACTTGTTGTTTGCTGATTTGTTTATGATGGCCATTCTGATTGGTATGGAGTGGCATCTCATTGTGGTTTTAATATGCATCTTTCTGATGGCTAGTGATGCCGAGCATCTTTTCATATGTCTCTGGGCCCTCTCTGTGTCCTCCTTGGAGAAGTGTCTGTTCAGGTGCTTTGCCCATGTTTTAATTGGATTTTTTGCCTTCCTGGAGTGGAGTCATGTGAGTTCTTTATATATTTTGGAGATCAAACCCATGTCCAATGTATCATTGGCAAATATGTTTTCCCATAGAGTTGGCTGACTTTTTATTTTAATGCTGTTTTCTTTAGCCATGCAGAAGCTTTTTAATTTAATGAGCTCCCATTTCTTTATTATTTCCTTTATGGCCCTTGCTTCAGGGTATGTATCAGTGAAGTTCTTGCTGCATGGAATGTCTGAAATTTTCCTGCCGATGTTTTCCTCTAGGACTTTTATGGTGTCGCGACTTATGTTTAAGTCTTTTATCCACCTTGAATTTATTTTTGTGTATTGTGTAAGTTGGTGATCAAGTTTCCTTTTTTGGCATGTAGCTGTCTAGATCTCCCAACATCTTTTGTTGAAGAGGATATTTTTACTCCATTTTATGCTTCTTCCCCCTTTGTCAAATATTAGTTGACCATAGAGACATGGGCTTATTTCTAGGCCCTCTGTTCTGTTCTGTTGGTCTATGTGTCTGTTCTTATGGCAGTACCAGGCTGTTTTGATTACAGTGGTCTTGTAATACAGTTTGATCCTAGGTATTGTGATCCCTCCTACTTTGTTCTTCTTTCTCAATACTGCTGCAGCTATTCAGGGTTATTTATGGTTCCATAAAAATTTCTGAAATGTTTGTTCTCTATCTTTGAAATGTGTCATTGGTACTTCAATATGGATTACATTGAATCTATAAATTGCTTTGGGTAGTATGGACATTTTGATGATGTTAATTCTTCCAATCCATGAACATAATACATGCTTCCATTTGTTTGTGTCTTCCTTAATTTCTTTGTTCAGTGTTGTGTAGTTTTCTGAGTACAGGTCTTTTACATCCTTGCTTAGGTTTATTCCTAGGTACATTATTTTTCTTGTTGCTATATCAAATGGGACTTTTTTCCCAATTTCTGTTGTGATATTTCATAGTTGGTATACAAAAATGCCTTTGATTTCTGAATATTGACTTTCTATTTGGCTATTTTACCAAATTCACTTATTAGGTCAAGTAGTTTTTTGGTGGAGTCTGTAGGGTTTTTTATGTACACTATCATGTTATCTGCAAGCAATGACAGTTTTGCTTTCTTCTTTTCAGTTTGGATTCCTTTTCTTTCTTTTTCTTGTCTGATTGCTGTGGCTAGGACTTCCAATACTATGTTGAATAGGAGTGGTGAAAGTGGGCATCCTTGTCTTGTTCCTGATCTTAGTGGGAAAGCTGTAAGTTTTCCCCATTGAGCATGATGTTTACTGTAGGTCTCTCATATATGGCATTTATTATGTTGAGGAATGCTCCCTCTATTCCCACTTTGCTGAGTGATTTTATCATAAATGGGTGCTGTACCCTATCAAGTGCTTTTTCTGCATCTATTGATATGATCATGTGATTTTTGTATTTTGTTTTGTTTATGTGATATGTTACATTTATTGATTTGTGAATATTGTGCCATCCTTGCATCCCTGGGATGATTGCCACTTGACCATAGTGTATGAACTTTTTAACGTATTGCTGGATGCTGTTTGCCAATATTTTGTTCAGCATTTTAGCATATATGTTCATCCACGATATTGGCCTATAATTTTCTTTCTTTGTTGTGTCTTTATCTGGTTTTGGGATTAGGATGATGCTGGCTTCATAAAAGTGTTTGGGAGTCTTCCATCTTCTTGAATTTTTTGGAATGTCTGTGAGGATAGGGATTTGCTCTTCCTTAAATGCGTTGTAAAATTCTCCTGTGAAACCATCTGGTCCAGGGCTTTTGTGTGTCTTAAGCTTCTTGATTACTGCTTCAAATTCATCTGCTGTTATTGGTCTATTCAGGCTTTCTCCTTCTTCACTGAGTTTTGATAGAGCATATTTTTCTAGAAATTTGTCTGTTTCACCTATGTTTTCAAATTTCTTGGCATACAGTTCTTCACAGTAATTTCTTACAATCCTTTGTATTTCTGTGGTGTCAGTTGTAATCTCTTCTCTTTCATTTCTGATTGTGTTGTTTGAGTCTTCTCTCTTTTGTTCTTGTTCAGTATGCTTAAAGGCTTGTTGCTTTGGTTTGTCTTTTCAAAGTACTAGCTCCTGAATTTTGGCCCTTAGAATTGTGCTTTTAGTCTCTATGTCATTTATTTCTCCTCTGATCTTGATTATTTCCTTCCTTCTACTTGTTCTGGGCTGTGTTTGTTGTTGATCCTTGAGTTCTTGTACGCATAGGATTAGGTTGTTTATTTGAAGTGTTCCTATCTTTTTTAGGTAGGCCTTTATTGCTATGAACTTCACTCTGAGGACTGCCTTCGCTGTGTCCCATAAATTTTGGATTATTGTGAGTCCATTTTCATTTTCCAGAAACTTTTTTATTTCATCCTTAATGTCATTGTTGACCCACTCATTGTTTAATAGCATGCTATTCAATCTCCATGAGTTTGAATGTTTTGGAGTTTTTTTTCTTGAGGTTGGTTTCTAATATCACTGTCTTGTGTTCCAATAAATTCCTTCATATGGTTTCAATTTTCATGAATTTGTTGAGCTTGTTTTGAGTCCTAGCATGTGATCTGTATTTGAAAATGTTCCATGCGCATTTGAAAAGAATGTGTATTTTGCTTCTTTGGGATGAGAGGCTATATATATATATATATATATATATATATATATATATATATCATTTAAGTCCATTTGACCTAGGGCATTGTTGATATTTTGTTTGGAAGATCTGTCCATTTTTTACAGTGCAGTGGTGCAATCTCCTCCCGTAATTGTGTTGCTGTCAGTATCTTTCTTGAAGTCCTAGATTTTCTTTATGTATTTGGGTGCTCCTATATTGGGTGCCTATATGTTTACATTGTTTATGTTTTCTTGATGGATTCTTCCCTTGAGTATTATGAAGTGGCCTTTTGGGTTTCTTTTTATCGCTCTTTTTTTGAAGTGTATTTTTTCTGATATGAGTATTGCTACCCCAGCTTTTTTTTCCTGTCCTTTTGTTTGGAATATTTGTTCCCAGCTCTTCACTTTCAGTCTGTGTGTGTTTCATTCTGAGGTGGGTCTCTTGTAGGGTCATGATTTCTTATCCATTCAGCTACTCTATTGCCTTTTATTAGGGCATTTTGTCCATTTTCGTTTAAGGTTACTATTGATTGGTACTTATTCATTGCCATTTTTTCACACCTGTGCGTCTCTCTCTCACTGTTCTTCTTACTATTCTTACAGCATGCCCTTTAGCATCTCTTGTGGAGCTGGTTTGGAGGAAGTATATTCTTTGAGGCTTCTTTTGTCCAGGAATCTCCTTGTTTAGCCTTCCATTTTAATTGAGAGCCTTGCTCCATAGAGTAGTCTCATTTGCAGTCCCTAGGTTTCATTAGTTGGAATATTACTTGCCATTTCCTTCTGGCTTGGAGCATTTCCATTGAGAAGTCAGCTGCTAGTCTTATCGGGGCCTCCATGTATGTTTCTTCCTGTTTTTCCCTTGCTGCCTTTAAGATTCTTTCTTTGTCTTGGAATTTTGCCATTTTAATTATGATGTGTCTTGAAGTGGGCCTCTTTGGGTTCCTCTTGACTGGGACTCTCTGGGTTTCCTGGATGTGTGTGAGTTTTTCTCTCATCAAATTAGGGAAGTTTTCCATTATTAATTTTTCAAACAGGTGTTCTATCCTTTGCTCTTCTTTTTCTCCTTTTGGTATCCCTATTATATGAATATTATTACGTTTCATGTTGCCTGCATTTCCCTTATCCACTCTTCATTCTTTCTGAGTCTGTTTTCCTTTTCTTGCTCTTTCTGGGTGTTTTTTTCTATCTTGTCCTCCAGCTCACTGATCTGATCTTCTGCTTCATCTAACCTGATTTTGATTCCTTTTACTATGTTCTTCAGTTCAGAAATTGTATTCTTCATTTCCTCTTGGCCCTTATTTATAGTTTCTATTTCCTTTTTCATGTTGATTTAGTTTGCAGTCAGTTCATTGTAGTCTCCCTGTAGGTTTTGGTAATTCTCTGTGAGCTCATTGAGCTTCCAGATAACCATTGCTTTGAACTCCATGTCTGATAGTTGACTTGCCTCTATTTCATATAACATTCTTTCTGAAGCTTCCTCCTTTCCTTTCATTTTGGGATTGTTCTTGGTCTTCCCATTGTTTGTGAGACTCTTCTTGTTAGCCTGTGCTTCTGAAATTGATGTGTTCTGAGTCCCTGGGTTTGTGGTGGGAACTTTTATGGTAGAAGACTTGTGAGATTCAGTGGTGCAGTCTCCTTGATCTCCTGAGCTTTCTGGTCTTGGACTGTCATTTATGTTGGTTCTCTGGATATCTTTGGGTTTTGATTGTTGTTTGGTCTTCTTGGTGTGTCCTTCCCTGTAGCTGGTTAACTGAGGGTCATTTTGTCCACCATGTCTTGTGTTCTGTTGTAAAGGTGTGGACAGGTTTTGTTGAAGCTGGTTCTTCTGTCTGTATGAGGTTTTGAGGCTTTTCTCTCACTCTTGTTAGTTGTTTGTTCTGGGTTACTTCTCCAGCATGTAGTTGTATTTCCAGATTTTTCCTGGGTGGAGATTAGTGGGGCTTCCACTCCCTCCTTCATCTTCTGTTGTTATCGGTTGGTTCCTTTGTTGGTGGGTTTCCTCTTCTAGCAGGTATATTGGTGTTCACAGCTCCCACCTACTGTTTTTTGTGATTATTTGGAGGGGAAAGGCAAAATGGTTTTTAAGACAGCAGGAGTATATTCTCTGGTATTTAAAGTACCAACCCATAGAGTAGAGATAGGAGATCATTTGTATATGTATAGCGTTAACTCTGATATTTCACCCAAATAGCCACTGTTTAGAAAGGGTGGACGAAAGATAAGGCTTTTGTTGAGGGGAAAGGATTGTGAATTGGATTTAGAAAGCAGCTTTTGGGAGCTCACATAATGAGGTAAAGTGAGAATAAAGGATAGAAAATAGGTGTATTGGGTTACAGAATAGAGTAAATCACAATAGTAATAAAGTTTCAGAAACAAAGAAATGAGCTAAGATCCTGGAGGGTTGCTGTGTAGTATTGACAATTGTATGGGATAGCAATTATTTACAATAGTAACAGAGCAACAATCATATGACAGAATCTATGTGATCTGAATAACAAAATAGGAAGTACAGGACTTAGAGTAGTGTGCTATTGGAACATAACTGAAGTGAAAGACGGAAAATTAAAAATACACTATGAAAGAGAAAACAAGGGAAACCAGTCAAACAATGCAGTTTAACAAACGAAGGGAAGAAGACTGAACAGACAGAAGAGAAATACAAATATACTAATAAAATGAAAGATGTAAAAATAATGAAAAAGTAATAATAATACAGATATACAATAACTTGCAAGTTCCCTGGAGCAGCAAAGTGAAATTTGTCTCACAGTCTCAGTTGTTGGGATGACCCCTCTTTGGGTCTAATTCTGCTCCTTTCACCGCCCCAGGTTTAAAGTTTTACTTGTGGGAATAAAAGAAAAAAGGAAGGAAAGAGGGAAGAAGTAATTAAAAAAAGAAAGAAAGAAAGGAGGAAGATATTTTTAAAAAAGAAGAAGAAAAAGAATCTTCTTGCTGGCTTTTTCCAAACCAGTTCAGCTGGTCTTCCTGGCTGTAGCAGGCTGAGAGGGGATTGGTTTTGCTTTTCTCCCTTCCTATGGTTTTGCAGGGATGCGGGTCAGGTTTGAGCCACACTCTTCACAGTTGCTCAGCCTCCAGCCTAGCTTCTCAGTTCGCTGCCAGACTGGACCCCCAGTGCTGTTCTGCATCCATCCTACACCTTCAGTCTACCAGTTGTGCTGTCCTTGAGGTGCACCAGTGAGGGCAACTCATACACCACCTTCTCACTCTTTGCTGTCATAAATGCTAGGGATTCTCGGAGTCCCTTCAGGGTAGTTCAGACCCCGCCCTCCACTGAGTTAAGTCTTGCTTGGGATTGCTGACTCCCTGAGCCCTGCTGCTCTCCTCTGCAGGGAGGTGTCTCTGCTATCCTCTTAGAAAGCCAGTCGGCTTGCAGGGAGGTGGTGAGGGGGTGCCTTGGCTGCCATGGATGCAGGCGCTGGCCTCCTCTGCTCTTCCAGTGGAGCTGGTGGTGTCGGGTGTGCTCTGTCCCCGGGGTTGCGGGCATGAACACCTGGCCTCCACTGCTCCACGACAGCCACAGCGAGTGTATTGGTGGCATACTACTGGTGTCTCAGGCGTGGTTGGGCTCCCTCTGCTGCTGTGGCCTGGGGTAGGGGTGCAGTCACAGTCCTGTCAGCAGACATGGGTCTACGGCTGATGCTCCAGAGGGAGCACAGGTGCAGCCAGAGAAATAGGGGGCAGCTGCTGCAGGAGAATTCCCTAACAGCCTCGGAGTTCCTCTTTTTTTTCTTTTTTAAAAATACCTCCTATTCAAGCCGGCTACTCCAGACAGTCGCCTGGCCTCTCATACAGCCCAACTCTCCAACCAGACTGGGGAGTATCCGGGTCAGGGTCTGTCACAGCCCAAAGCTTCCCAGCTGGTGTCCACAGTCTCAGTGGGCCAACACCATCCCTGTGTGTTTGCCACTTCGTCCTTATTTCCCTCAGCGACTTCAAGCATCCACATCCATCCTGGTGCTACTGAAACCTTTTTTGGCAGGGGAGGGAGCCATTGACCTGCTTCTCTCCCACAAATCCAGCAGCAGACCCAGTGGTGCCAGGCCTGGGTCTGCTGCTGCCCCGATCCCCGCACTGGTCTCCAAGCTGGTCCCAGGGACCTTATTTTCCTGAAGCATTCTCCTACCATCTGATTTTTCAATGTTCTCTACAGTTTGGATTCCAGCCTTCATATATGCTGTGATACTGTTGGCTGTTCACTCTGTTCCTCAGAAGATCGGGTTAGGTGTTCCACCCATGTGCAGGGGGACGTGGACTCCACTCCCACCTATCTCACCACCATCTTCTGAGACTCTGAACTGTACATTTAAAAAAAAGTTTTAAGTATATTTTTTGATTATGCTATTATAGTTGTCCCATTTTTTCCTCCCTTTTATCCCCTTCTGCCCTGCACCCACCTCCCTCCAGCATTCCTCCCTCCCTAGTTTATGTCTGTGGGTCATACATATAAGTTCTTTGGCTTCTCCATTTCCTATATAATCATAACCTCCCCTCCTCTACTTTGTGCCTACCAATTATGCTTCCAATTCCCTGTACCTTTTTCTTCCTTTCTTCCCCTCCCCACTGAGAATCCTCTGTGTAATCTCCATTTCTGTGGTTCCTTTTTCAGTTGTTTGCTTGGGTTTTGTTTCTGTTTTTTAGATTCAGTTGTTGATAGTTGTGAGTTTATTATCATTTTACTGTTCATAGTTTTGATCTTCTTTTTCTTAGATAAGTCCCTTTAACATTTCATATAATAAGGGCTTTGTGATTATGAACTACATAACTTGACCTTATGTGGGAAGCACTTTATCTGTCCTTCCATTCTAAATGATAGCTTTTCTGGATAGAGTAATCTTGGATGTAGGTCCTTGCCCTTCATGTCTTTGAATACTTCATCCTAACCCCTTCTTACCTGTAAGGTTTCTTTTGAGAAATCAGCTGCCAGTCTTATGGAAACTCCTTTGTAGGTAACTGTCTCCTTTTCTCTTGCTGCTTTTAAAACTCCTTATCTTCAGTCTTAGGTAATTTAATTGTGATGTATCTTGGTTCGTTCCTCCTTGGGTCCAACTTCTTTGGGACTCTGTGAGATTTCTGGACTTGTATGTGTTTCCTTTGCCAGATTGGGGAAGTTTTCCTTCATTATGTTTCAAATAAATTTTCAAATTCTTGCTCTTGTCTTCTCCTTCTGGCACCCCTGTTATTCAGATGGAATGTTTGAAATTGTCCCAGATGTTCCTCAGCCTCTCCTCATTTTTTTGAATTCTTACTTCTTCTTTCTGTTCCAATCGGATGTTTATTTCTTCCTTTTCTTTCACATTGTTTCCCAGTTTCTTTCCCTTCACTGTTGATTCCCTGTGTATTTTCCTTTACTTCATTTTGTACAGCCTTCACTTCTTTTATTTTGCAGCCATACTAATCATTTCTGTGAGCATCTGATTACCAGTGTTTTGAACTCTGCATCTGATAGGTTGGCTGTCTCCTTGTCACTTAGTTCTTTTTCTGGAGCTTTGATCTGTTCTTTCATTTGGGCCATATTTCTTTGACTTGGTGCTCATGTTATGTTTTAAGGGGTGGAGCTTTAGGTATTCATCAGAGTAAGGCACCCACACTGTATGTGGTGGGGGGTCAGAGAGGGAACAATGCCACTTACTACCTTGCTAGGCTTTTGCCTCACTTTCCATCATTTACCCTGCTTCCCACAATCAGATTGTGTCCTTTCAGGTGCTGATTCCCAGGTGGGTGGGCTTATGTAGTTCTAGCTCTGTGGGCCTCTTCAGCAGACTCTCTTGTGAGACTAGGAGTTTCTCCTGCTCTTGCAAACCCCACAGATTTTTTACAGTAAGAGGTTTTGAGGCTTTACTTCCCCACGCTGGAACCCTGGGTTGCAAGGTCTGTCTTACTTCCCTGTTGTTCCTCCTGGATTATCTGTATGCAAATGTAGGACTGTGTGGTCTGTGAGCTGCCAACTTGCCTCTCATCCACTCCAGCTGCCCATTTTACATTGGTTGTTATCCTTCTTTTGGTTGTGTGAGAAAGTGAAGCATATCTACCTACGCCTCCATCTTGGCTGGAATGCCCAGGAATTGTGCACTCTTTATTTTCTACCAATTTCTATGTGAATTGACTACATGAATAATAGATTCTTAAAGCCTCAGAAACAGAATCTTTTAATGTCACATAAAACATACCTTCCAGTAAGCAAGCCAATAGTATCTTCCTGCTCCACTTGGCTTGCAGATCTGTAATTAAATATTTTTTTGAGAAATGTATGACATTCCAAGCAGAAACCTGTGAAGACATACCATTTAGACCTTGCTGCAGTTAATTCCCTGCAAATGATAAATTTTGTATTCTTTGCTCTGCACACACTTTTTCCTCCTTGCAAAGTTTCATGTGACAGAGAAGATTAAACAAGTCAAAATGGTATCTATTCTGTTTCTTTTGTAGCATTTTTAAACCTGTAGCCAGGAAATTTTTACAAGCAGTTTTAAATTTGTGTCCCAAGAGGATAGCATTTGGGTAGATTTTCCCATCATGCTGTCTATTTATATTTTATTCATCACTCGAGGCCTCTGAATGACAATGAAAAATATGATTAACTTATGTTAGAAATGGGACATATAGCATAATCTCAGCAGCATTTTTTTTCTGACAAGACAAAGTCATAGCACAGCATATGAGAGAAAGTAAAAGGGAGATGTCAGCAACATGAGTGGAAAGCTGTGGGATTTGCATTATCTCCCCTGAATTACTAGACCTCATTTATCTCTATTTTATTGGCCCTGGCAGGTTGGAGAAGTAGATTAAAAAGAACACGTAGGTTGAATATATAATTTGTGTGTGTGTTTTAAGACTTTTTCAGAAAAAAAACATTATTTAAAATCCAAGTTGTGATGTCATATTGACATTTCCTAGCAGATTGCTGGTCATGCCCAAGACCCAGGGGGACCATAGGATAAATGCCATTGCTTTTTACTTGCCTCAGAGAATTTGGTATGCCCCTCCCCAATGAGAGAGAGACAGACAGAGATTGATTTGGGCATTTTTGAAAAAGTTATCATTGTCCATGAAGTTGTCATAGTAGCTCATATTAATAATTGCTTGTTAACATGATATCTTTGAGTATTAGAGGTTTTAGCATCTTTGAACAGATTATAGGATTTACTGAGAACCAGAGAAACGTCTGGTCTTTAAAGAATAATAACCATAAAACCCTTTGAGTCCCTTAAGACCTCTAAAGCAATCTGTATTTATTGTAGAAAATTGGGAAAAATGCATAAAACTTAAAAAGCCACCATTATCCAACCAGACAAAAGTATTGATATTTTATGCTATTTCCATATAGTTGTTTTATATTTTTTCTCAGTCAAGAGTCTTTTTGAGTTGTAAAGCAACAGAAAATTGATTCTGGCTAATGTTAGCATGGAAAGGGGCTTATTCAAAAGTCACTGGGGCAGCTTTCCATCACCAATATAACTTGGCTTGGAATTATTTTAAGACAGGCAACAAAGAACCCCTTTCGTCTTTTAGAATATCTTTTTATAAAACCAGAACATATTGTACATATTGGGTGTTCCTCATTCTATCCACCTTGGGAAATATACTGTTACGGATGAATGGAGGGAGTCTCAAAAAGGAAGAATCTAGGAATATAAGAGGTTCACAAAGAAATTAACCTCTAGCTTGTCCACAGCACTGTGATTACAGGGAATGGTTTAACAGTTCACTGTGTTGGGCTTGGGGAGCAAGGATAACTACAAAATACTTTCTGGGCCAAGCTGGTATTTGGACAGAAGATAGAGAATGAATTCTTAAGACCTAGTCAAGAAAGGGATAGAAAGTGACAGCAGAAGAATAAAACCCTAGACAAATTTATTGTCAGCTGTGGAAGGACAATAATACCAGTTTTTAGGATAAAATGTAGATTTTCCCACTTAGATGCTGTTTTGTAATCCATTTCTGCTGCGGTCTTGGAATGATGAAAGGACTGGAGTATTTTTCTCTTTCTTGCAGACAATAAAATGTCCTCTTTAAAATTTGCCCTTGCACTTAGATTTTTGTTTAATGATTATGAATATTTAGAGCCCTATTATTTTTACTTTACATGGCCTCCTATTACCATTTAAGCCTTCTTTGTTGTAAACCGCAGTTGGTCATGCAGTGACTTCAGTTTAATTTACTGTTATTTTGGAGAACTGCTTGAGTTTGTAGGGGAAAGTATTTATCAGAATTAGGTTTTAGACTTCTGGCCAAGATGGAGGCATAGGTAGATACACTGTGCCTCCTCACACAACCAAGATAGGGACAACAACAATATAGAAACAAAATAACAACCAGAACTGACAGAAAATTGAAGTGTATGAAAGTTGGACACCCAAGGATTTAAAAATAGACACGTTCATCCAGACTGGTAGGAGGGGCAGAGTCGGGCCAGCAAGGGACATGGAGCGGAGAGCAGAGCAACCAGGACAGCGTGCAAGTCCACAGCAGGCAGACCCTGGGTGCACCAGCGGCAGTGGCTGGTGGGCCCCGGCCAGGGGGTGGCGACCAGCAGACCCAGCGAGGCGGCCACTGTGAAGCAAGGCACTGCTCCCAACTCAGGGTCCCAGCACCGGGAAATAGAGCTTTGGGTCACTGACTGAAAAGGAAGGTCCTGCGGGGTGCACAGGCCTACCCACACCGGAATTGGTGACAGAGTGGCCCAGTTAGCTTGCGGAGGGGAGAGGAGGGGTCTGGGGTCCTACAGAGAGCAGAGCAGGAGCCATTGTTCCTTCTCGGACCCTGCCCCCACGTACAGCGTCACAACCCAGCGACTGGGGTGCCCCGCCCTGGTGAACTCCTAAGGCCCTGCCCCTCACTACAGGAGCTCGACAAGACCAAAAAAAAAAAAAAAAACAAAACCCAGCAAAGAGATGGCTCAAACAAGAGAAGAATTGAAAGCCTCAGAACCCATCCTTTTAAGCGACCAAAAGAGAGCCAACCTATCCGATGCACAATTCAAAGCACTGGTAATCAGGAAGCTCACAGAATTGGTTGATTTTGGTCATAAACTAGATGAAAAAACGAAGGCTACAATAAGTGAAATGAAGAAAAATGCACAGGGAACCAATAGTGATGGAATGAAAGATGGGTCTTACCTCATTGGAGTGGACCAGAAGCAAGAAAAAATATACAACCAGAAAAGAATGAAGAAATAAGAATTCAAAAAAATGAGGAGAGGCTTAGGAACCTCTAGGACATCCTTAGACGTTCCAACATCTGAATTATAGGGGTACCAGAAGCAGAAGAGGAAAAACAACAAGTGGAAAAGTTATTTGAACAAATAATAAAAGGAGAACTTCCCCAATCTGGCAAAGGAAATAGACTTCCAGGAAGTCCAGGAAGTTCACAGAGTCCCAAAGAAGTTGGACCCAAGGAGAAACACACCAAGGCACATCAGAATTACATTAGCCAAGGTAAAAATGAAGGAGAGAATCCTAGAAGCAGGAAGAGATATGGGGACAGTAACCTACAAAGGAGTTCCCATCAGACTGTCAGCTGATTTCTCAAAAGAGACCTTACAGGCAAGACGGGGCTGGAAAGAAGTATTCCAAATCATGAAAGACAAGGACCTACATCCCAGATTGCTCTATCCAGCAAAGC
>CM052548.1:46713263-46733216 GCA_028533065.1 Trachops cirrhosus
TTTTCATGTGTCTCTGGGCCCTCTGTATGTAGTCCTTGGAGAAGTGTCTGTTCAAGTCTTTTGCCAATTTTTTTAATTAAAAAAGTCCAGCTTTTATTAAGATATTAGACACACATCACATATACAATTTAAGGTGTATGACATGAAGGATTAGTACATGTATAATTGTGAAATGATTACCACAATAACATTAGTTAACACCTATGTTCCCTTCCATAATTACCATTTCTTGTGGTGGTAACATTTAAGATATATTTTCTTAGTATGAGCAATACTTTAAACTCCCTTTGTGGATATTTTTAATATATTTTATTGATATTGCTATTACAGTTGTCCCATTTTCCCCCCTTATTACTCTCCACCCTGCACACCCCCTCCAAACCACATTCCCCCCGTTTAGTTCATGTCTGTGGGTCATACATGTAAGTTCTTTGGCTTCTACATTTCCTATACTATTCTTACCCTCCCCCTATTTTCTACCTACCATCTATGCTACTTATTGTTTGTACCTTTTCTCCCTATATCCCCCTCCCACTCTCTTGCTGATAACCTTCCATGTGATCTCTATTTCTGTGATTCTGTTCCTGTTCTAGTTGTTTCCTTAGTTTGCTTTTGTTTTTGGTTTAGGTGTGGTGGTTAATAACTGTGAGTTTGCTGTGATTTTACTGTTCATATGTTTCTTCTTCTTTTTCTTAGGTAAATTCCTTTAACATTTCATGTAATAAAGGCTTGGTGACAATGAACTCCTTTAACTTGACCTTATCTGAGAAGCACTTTTATCTACCCTTCCATTCTAAATGAAAGCTTTGCTGGATAGAGTAATTTTGGATGTAGGTTCTTGCCTTTTATGACTCGGAATACTTCTTTTCAGCCCCTTCTTGCCTGCAAGGTCTCTTTTGAGAAATCAGCTGACAGTCTTATGGGAACTCCTTTGTAGGTAACTGTCTTCTATTCTCTTGCTGCTTCTAAGATTCTCTCCTTATTTTCAATCTTGGGTAATGTAATTATGATGTGCCTTGGTGTGTTCCTCCACCAAGTGTGGGTCCATCTTCTCTGAGACTTTCTGAGCTTCCTGGACTTCCTGAAAGTCTGTTTCCTTTGCCAGATTGGGGAAGTTCTCCTTCATTATTTGTTCAGATAAGTTTTCAATTTCTTGCTCTTCCTCTTCTCCTTCTGTTGCCTCTATGATTCAGATGTTAAAATGTTTCACGATATCCTGGAGGTTCCAAAGCCTCTCCTTAATTTTTTGAATTCTTGTTTCTTCATTCTGTTCTGGTTGAATGTTTCTTTCTTCATTCTGGTTCATACTGGTGATTTGAGTTCCAGTTTCCTTCCCGACACTGTTGGTTCCCTGTACATTATCCTTTATTTCAATTAGCATTGCCTTCATTTTTTCTTCTATTTTGCAACCACATTTAACCAATTCTGTGAGCATCCTGATTACCAGTGTTGTGAATTGTGCATCTGATAGGTTGGCTATGTCTTCGCCACTTAGTTTCATTTTTTCTGGAGCTTTGATCTCTTCTTTCATTTGGGCCATTTTTTTTTTTTTGTCTCAGCGCACCTATTACGTAGTGAGAGGTGTAGTCTTAGGAGTTCACCAGGGTGGAGCAACCCACATGGGTACGTTGTGACACTGTATGTGGAGGAGGGGTCTGAGAAGGAACAATGGTACTTGCTCCGCTCTCTGCCAGTTTTCAATCACTTCCCCCACTAACCACAATCAAATTAGGCCCTCCAGGTGCTGATACATGGGTGGGTGGGTTTGTGTAAGTTCTTGGACCCAGTAGGTCTCTCCAATAATGTTTCTTGTGAGGCTGGGAGTTTCTCCTGCTACCGCCTCAACCCTCATCGGTGTTTTAAATCAGAGGTTTGAGGCTTTCTTTCCTTACTCTGGAACCCTGGGTTATGTAGTCTGTCTCACTCCCCAGTTGTTCCTCCCAGTTTATCTGTATGCGAATGTGGGACAACCCCCTCCACCAGCAGCTACCTTGCTGGGTCCACCAGATGCCACCTTGCCGCAAGTCCTCTCTGCCCAGCATCCCATCTCTGCCTCTGTAGTCGGTCTGAATGAATGTTTTGTCTTTAACTCCTTGACTGTGGGACTTCCATACAGTTCGATTTTCTGTCAGTTCTGGTTGTTTTTTTGTTTTGAAATTTTTGTTGTCCTTCTTTTGGTTGTGTAAGGAGGCACAGTATGTCTACATACCCCTCCATCTTGGCCGGACATCTGTTGCCCATTTTTTAATTGGGTATTTTATCTTCCTGTAGTGGAGTCATGTGAGTTCTTTATATATTTGAGAGATCATGCCCTTGTCCAAGGTGTCATTGGGAAATATGTTTTCCCATATAGTTGGTTCTCTTTTCATTTTAATACTGTTTTCTTGGGCCATGCAGAAGCTTTCTAATTTGATGAAGTCCAATTTCTTTATTTTTCCTTTATGCCCCTTGGTTTAGAGGTCCAGTCAGTGAAGATATTGCTGCATGGAATGTCTGAGATTTTCCTACCAATGTTTTCCTCTAGGACTTTAATGGTGTCACGACTTATATATAAGTCTTTTATTCCCCTTGAATTTATTTTTGTGAATAGTGTAAATTGGTGATCGAGTTTCATTTTTTGTCATGTAGCTGTCCAGATCTCCCAACACCATTTATTGAAGAAGTTATTTTTACTCCATTTTATGTTTCTCTCCCCCTTGTCAAATATTAATTGACCATAGAGACTTGGGTTTATTTCTGGGCTCTCTATTCTTTTCCACTGATCTACGTGTCTGTTCTTATGGCAGTACAAGGCTGTTTTGATTACAGTGGCCTTGCAATGCAGTTTGATGTGTCAGGTACTATGATCCCTCCTACTTTGTTCTTCTTTCTCAACATTGCTGCAGCTGTTTGGGGTCATTTATAGTTCCATATAAATTTCTGAAAAGTTTGTTCTATATCTGTGAAATATGTCATTGGTACTTTAGTAGTGATTGCATTGAATCTATAAATTGCTTTGGGTAGTATGGCCATTTTGATGTTAATTCTTCCATTGCAGAAGCATGGTACATGCTTCCATTTGTTTGAATATTCCTTAATTTCTTTCTTCAGTGTTGTGTAGTTTTCTGAGTACAGGTCTTTCACCTCCTTGGTAATGTTTATTCCTAGGTACTTTATTTTTCTTATTGCTTTAACAAATGGAACTTATTTCCTGATTTCTGTGCTCATATTTCATTGTCAGTGTACAAAAATGCCTTTGATTTCTGAATATTGACTTTCTATCCATCTATTTTGCCAAATTCACTTATTAGGTCTAGTAGTTTTTTGGTGGAGTCCATAGGATTTTCTATATACAGTAACGTGTCATCTGCAAACAATGATAGTTTTGCATCCTTCTTTACAATTTGGATTCCTTTTCTTTCTTTTTCTTGTCTAATTACTGTGGCTAGGACTTCCAGTACTATGTTGAAAAGGAGTGGTGGAAGCGGGCATCCTTATCTTAAAGGAAAAGCTGTAAGATTTTGCCCATTGAGTATGATGTTGACTGTAGGTCTCTCATATATGGCCTTTATTATGTTGAAGAATGCTCCCTATATTCCCACTTTGCTGAGTGTTTTTATCATAAATGGGTGCTGTACCTTATCAGATGCTTTTTCCACATCTATCGATATGATCATATGATTTTTGTCTTTGCTTTTGTCTATGTGATGTATTACATTTATTGATTTGTGAATATTGTACCATCCTTGCATCCCTGGGATGACTCCCACTTGGTCATGGTGTATGATCTTTTTAATGTATTGTTGGATGCAGTTTGCCAATATTTTGTTGAGGATTTTAGCATCTGTGTTCACCTGTGATATTGGCCTGAAGTTTTCTTTCTTTGTTGGGTCTTTATCTGGTTTTAGGATTAGGATGATTTTGGCTTCATAAAAACAGCTTGGGAATCTTCCATCTTCTTGGATTTTTTGGAATAATCTGTGAAGGATAGGGGTTAGTGCTTTCTTAAATGCTTTGTAAAATTCTCCTGTGTAATAGTCTGGTCCAGGGCTTTTGTTTGTCAGAAGCTTTTTTGATTACTGCTTCAATTTTGTCAGCTGTTATTGGTCTGTTCAGGCTTTCTGCTTCTTCTTCATTGAGTTTTGGAAGATTATATTTTTCTAGAAATCTGTCCATTTCACCTAGATTTTTAAATTTCTTGACATATAGTTCTTTGTAGTAATTACTTATAATCCTTTGCTTTTCTGTGGTATAGTTGTAATTCCTCTTTCATTTCTGATTGTGTTTTTGGGTCCTCTCTCTTTTTTTCTTCTTGATGAGTCTGCTTAAGACTTGTTGGTTTTGTTTATCTTTTCAAAGAATCAGCTCCTGGTTTTATTGATCTTAGAACTGTGCTTTTAATCTCTCTATTGTTCAATTCTGTTCTGATTTGGTTATTTCCTTCATTCTACTTGCTCTGGTCTGTCTTTGTTGTTGTCCCTTCAAGTTCTTGTAGGCGTAGGGTTAGGCTGTTTATTTGAAATGTTTCTGTCTTTTTTAGGTAGGCCTGTATCTCTACGAACTTCCCTCTCAGGACTGCTTTCTCTGTGTCCCATAAGTTTTGGATCATTGTGAGTGAATTTTCATTTGTTTCTAGAAACTTTTTGATTTCTTCCTTAATGTAATTTTTTACCCATTCATTGTTTAATAGCATGCTATTCAATCTCCATGATTTTGAGTGTTTTGGGTTTTTTTCCTTGATGTTGGTTTCTCATTTCAGTCCCTTGTTGGTGGAGAAAATGCTTGATATTGTTTCAATTTTCTTGAATTTATTGAGTCTTGTTTGTGTCCCATCATGTGGTCTATCTTTGAATATGTTCCATGTGCATTTGGAAAGAATATGTATTTAGCTTCTTTGGGATGAAGGGCTCTGTATATATCAGTTAAGTCCATTTGATCTAGGGCATTGTTCAATGCCACAATATCTTCGTTGATATTTTGTTTGTAAGATCTATCATTTTTTTACAGTGAGGGGTTAAAATCCCCTACTATGATTATATTGCTGTCAATATCTTTCGGGAAGTCCTCTAAGATTTTCTTTATATATTTGGATGCTCCTATGTTGGGTGCATATATATGTACAATATTTATATCTTCTTGATGAGTTCTTCCCTTGAGTATTATGAACTGATCCTCTGAGTCTGTTTTCATGATTGTTGTTGTTGTTGTTGTTTTTGAAGTCTATTTTGTCTGCTATGAGTATTGCTACCCCAGCTTTTTTTCCTGTCAATTTGTTTGGAATATTTGTTCCCAGCCCTTCTCTTTCAGTCTGTGTAGGTCTTTTGGTCTATGGTGGGTCTCCTGTAGGCATCATATGAATGGGTCATCCTTTCTTATCCATTCAACTATTCTGTGCCTTTTGATTGGGGCATGTAATCCATTTACATTGAAGGTTATTATTTATAGGTACCTATTCATTGCCATTTTTTGTACTTAGGTTCCTCTTTCTCTCACTGTTTTTTTCCTGTTCTTAAAGCAGACCCATTAGCATGTCTTGTAGTACTGGTTTGGAGGAGGTATATTCTTTGAGGCTTCTTTTGTCCAGCAAGCTCATTATTTTGCCTTCCATTTTAATTGAGAGCCTTGCTGGGTAGAGTAGTCTTGGTTGCAGGCCTTTGCTTTTCGTTACTTGGAGTGTTTCTTGCCATTCCATTCTGGCTCAGAGCTTTTCCACTGAGAAGTCAGCTGCTAGTCTTATTGGAGCTCCTTTTTATGTTACTTTCTTTTTTTCCCTTGCTGCCTTTAAGATTCTCTCTTTGTCTGAAATTTTGCCATTTAACTATACGAGTCTTGCGCTGGGTCTCTTTGTGTTCCTTTTGATGGGACCAACTTTGCTTCCTGGATTTGTGTGGCCTTTATATTGTCAAATTGCAAAGTTTTCCATCATTAATTTTTTAAACACATTCTCTATTTTTGCTACTCTTCCTCTCCTTCTGGTATCCCAATTGTACAAATATTATTATGTTTCATGTTGTCCTGCATTTCCCTTAATCCCTCTTCATTGTTTTTCAGTCTTTTTTTTCTTTTATTTTTCTTTGTGGGAGTTTTTTTTTCTACCTTGTCTTCCAGCTGAATGATTTCATCCGCTGCTTCATCAACCCTGCTTTGATTCCTTCTACTGTGTTCTTTAATTCAGAAGTTGTGTTCTTCATTGCCTCTTGGCCCTTGTTCATTATTTCTGTGTCCTTTTTTATACCGACATCTTTCTCAGTAAGTTCCTTTTAGTTTCCCTGTAGTTTTTGGTAATTTGCCCTGACCTCACTGAGCCTTATTATAACCATCGTTTTCAGCTTGATATCTGATAGTTGATTTGTTCTATTTCATTTAGCATTCTTTCTGAGTATTTGTCCTTTTCTTTTGATTGAGGGGTCGTTTCTTTGTCTTCCCAGTATTTTTAGACTATTCTTATTTGCTTCTCCTTCTTAAATTGATCTGTTTTGACTTTCTGACTTTGTGATGTAAACTTCTGTTGTGAGAGGACTGTGAGATTCAATGCTCCAGTCTCCTTGATCACCTGAAGTTGGTGTAATTGTGATGCCCTTTATGCGTTTTATGCTGGTTCTCTGGATATAATTTTGTTTTATTGCTGTTGGGTCTTTCTTGGGTCCTTTCTTCCGGTTGGTAGACTGAGTCACCTCGCCTAGCACTTCTTGCGTGCTGTTGTGCAGGTGCTGCCAGAATAAAACCACAAAGCTAAGGAAACAAACCCAAACTCACAAATGTAACTCTCCCACAGCATCCCACTATGAACAGCAAATGACCCAGTGTTGGTAAGGGTGTAATGAGATTAAGTCTATTAGAAGAAAGGAGAGTGGATATGAGATAACCTGCTTAAAAATTTTTTTTGAGAGAGCAGAGGGAGGAGCCCTAATAAGATTTGGGAGTTGGAGCAATGGAAAAAGAGAAAGTAAAATTTATCTCAGGAATAGAAAATGGAATGATGCATGTGGAATGAAGTTTGAGAAGAGAAGCATGTAATATTAGGTTTAAACACAAATTAAAATAATATAAAATAAAATGAGAGAGATAAAAAAAGGAAGGAAAAGTAGTAAATAATTAATAAGAATGTAAGAGCCTAATTGTAGAGAAAGATCCGCCATAGTACTATCAACAATAAACGAGCTAAAATTAGTATAGATGGTATGGGAATAAGAGGTGAAAAAGAAACAAAGAAAAGTGTAAGAGGTATTTAGAGGAATGGGAAGTGATTTTGAAATGATAGAGGGAGAGGGAATACTAAGAGTGAGGAGCAAAAACTAGACTAGGAGAGGTAAAAAGTAAAATTTGGGATGTAAGGAAAAAGAAGAAAGAAAAAAGGAGAATAAAGAAAAATAAAAGGGAAGAATGAAAGAAAAGTAGAAGAAAGAGAAAATGGAAAAACAGGCTATGACAGCAAAATTGAAATTTGAAATAAAAAAAAGAGTAGGAGAGGAGACCAGCAAAATGTGATACTTGAAATATAGAACTAGTGAACCTGTACAGATAAAATTGAGAAAGAATGCAACAACAACTACCCTACCCACAACCAACTAGCAAAGATTGTTACAGGTGGAGAGAGAACATGGGTATTTTAAGAGCAGGGAAAAGTATGTAAAATGACACTTGACAAGAAAATTGGTTTTGTGTGTCTGGACAGGAGGGACATAATAAGAATACAAAATGGAAACAGGTTGTAGCTAGAGAGAAAACCAAATTTGAAATGAAAATAGTGTGAGGAAAGAGGATGGTAGAATGTGGTAATAAGAGGAAGGAGGGGCAAAATATGTGAATCGAAATACACTATTGTATAAAATCTAGTGACTTATTATATAAAAACTTGCTGGACAAGGAATGTAGTAAAAAGCTGTGCAGGAAAGAAAATGTCGCACGTCATGAAGAATACTACAGTGATTTTCGTCTCAGTAGCCTCTTGTATTTACCACTGTTTTTTTCTTTCTGGATCTGCCTATGGTGCTGTCAGACAATGGCCCCATCTGACCTTAGGCAGCCTGTTCGATACTTCCAGAGATCTGTTGTCCCTGGCTGACTCCTTCAATTGTTAATCTGGTCACTCTGTACTCAGTAGTCAGGTTTAAGTACTATAGGGTAGGGCTGAATCCCTCTTGGTGTGGGGGCTATTGTTTCCCCTCAGGCTGCTGCCGCTCCGAGGGGAGTAGTCTGCCTGAGCACATGGCTGCTGAAGTATGGGGAATATCTCAGCACTGGGATTCTGGCAGTTGCTCTCTCACTAGTCTCCCCAAAGCCTCAGTCCTTAGTCTCTCAGGCATCAGCAGCCCACTCTGTCCCTGTCTTTGCCAGAGCCCAATGTAAGTGCCTGCAAATGAAAATTTGTGTGTTGGCCCTTTAAATGTCTCTTTGCGTCTCCAGCCATCCATCTCTGGCAGAGAGCAACCCTGCCACTTTTTGCCATTGGTTGTTTTCTGTGTACTTTTTGGGCTATGGTGTACTAGGCTAAGGAACCCAGATTAGGGTTTAGACGCCATACTTCTCAGGGGGGTCCGGCCAGCTGCTTAATTATCCTGCTGGCACTGCCTCTTGAGGGCACCCAGCCAGCCTTCTCGAGTCTCTACCACACTCCTTACCGGACAGAGACAGGTTGTGCCAAAGTTGGTTTTTCTGTCTGTCTGAGGTCATAAGGCTGATTTCTCGTTATTGTTCAGTTGTTTGTTGGGGGTGGTTTCTCCACAATTGGGTTGTCATTCTAGATTGGCCCCAGGAGGAGGTCACTGTGACTTCCATGCACTCCTCCATCGTCTTCCAGAATCCCCACTTCTGATTTCCAAAAATACATCACCCAGTGTGCTGGGACGTGGCCTTTGCATATGCTGTTTCTCCAACTGGAATAACTTTCTTTCATGATCTCTTTTACTCCCCTGCCCCCATCTTGAAAACTATTCCCCTTCCAAACCTTGCTGGGGACATTTTCTCATTTGGGAGGTCCATGCCACCTCTAAAGCTACAATGTGGTTTGTTATGGAACCTGAACAAATGGTATTGTTCATACTTGCTTACGTCGTACTATTCCTTCCTGACTTGTGTTCTTTAAAGGCAAGATTTTGGTCTTAGTTAACCTTATAACCTAATGAGGCACCAAGGATGGAGCACAGGCATCAAGAAAGGGGTTATTACTTTATCAAGGTGTTTAGCAAATTAACATAGTAAGAAAATCTATTTTTGCATAAACAGTTGCTTTATTTAGCCATAGGCTAATTCTTAAACAAGGGCCTCTGTTTTTCTAAAGAATACCCCTCACTCTGACATAATCCGTTGGTTTTGTGGCATCATGGGGCAGACCAACTGCAGTTGTTCTCGGAGCTTGTCTTCCTGCATCACAATCTCTGCTTTGTGTAAACTTGGCCTCTCTACCTTTGTCTGGTTACTGGTGTAGAGGTAGGAAATGTGGGGTTCGTAAATGCAGCTTGTTTATCCTTTGTTGATTGTGTAGATGCTTTCTATAGCCTGATTATGTCTCTTCAAACTCGTACTTGGTTTTTCTACAGGTCCTCTCCTTTAACCATGATATGAGGGGAGGGTGTGCAGAAGCCTGGGATCCCTTCCCCTGTTACATTGCCAGGTAGTGCATCCTTAAAGGGCTAGGTGGGTGGCTGTCAAAAGGACATGAAGACCCTTCCTCAAATCCAGTTTTTATTTCCCTGTAGGAAGGGATTCCAGTTCTTGGAAGCTCAAACAGGCTAAAGTGATATACCCTCGGTTCCCAAACCCTTAGGCGAGGTCAAAAGAAATATGACAGGAACCAAAACAATGTCTTTGCCCTCAAACAAAGGGTTATAGGACTCTAGGATTCTGGTTAATTGGCCTGTGACAGAAGCGATGTCTAGTGATTCTGACTGCTCTTTTTTAGCCGCTTTTGGTGACCTTGCAGAATATCTCACAGCCTGTCTCAAGATGAGGTTGAAAGGTGAGATTACATCAAGGGGCCAGCAAAGTACTAGCCAATGGGAATGGTTCTACTTTTTTTTTTTAACTTAAAATAAGTTTTGATGGTGGTAAGATATACATGCCATAAAATTCACCATCTTAACGATTTTTAAATGTAGAATTCAGAAGGGTTAGGTATGTTCATATTGTTGGGCCACAACAATCAAAGCTCTATTACATCCAGAGAGCCAACATCAATGTCATAAAGGGTTCCCAAGAGCACCAGGTACAGGAGATCAAGAAAACTACAGCACTGAATCCCACAGGTTTGCTACCATAGAAGTTAACACCACAAAGACAAGGAGTCAAAGCAGATCAATTTAAGAAGCAGAAACAAACAAGAAGAGTCTCCCCTAAAATGGGGAGAGAAAGAAACAACCCCCAATGTAAAGGAGAGGAGAATTCCCTAGAAAGAGTGCTAAATGAAAATGAGGCAAGTAAACTATCAGACATTGAGTTCAAAACAGTGGTTATAAGGAAGCCCAAAGAGCTCAGTGAGAATTGCAAGTGACTATAGGAAAGCTATAAGATACTTACTGTAAACTACATCAGGATGAAAAAGAACATAGAAACTATCAATAAGACCCAGGAGAAATGAAGATATAACTTCTGAATTGAAGAACACAGTAGAGGGGTTAAAAGCAGACAGAGTGAAGGAGAGGATTGAATCAGCAAGCTGGAAGACAAGGTAGAAAAAAATTCCCAACAGAGTAAAAAAATGAAATATGACCCAGAAAGAATGAAGAGGGATTAAGGAAAATGCAGGACAACATGAAATGTAATAATATTTGTATAATAACAATACTAAAAGGAGAAAAAGAGGAGCAAGGGATAGAAAACCTCTTTGAAAAACTAATGACAGAATTTCTAATTTGATGAGAGAAGTCACAGAAGTCTAAAAAGCACAGATAGTCCCAATCAAGAGGGACTCGAAGAGGCCCACACCAAGACATACCATAATTAAAATGACAAAATTCAAAGACAAAGAGCATATTAAGGGCAGCAAGCGAGAAACAGGAAGTAACATACAAGGGAGCCCCAACAAGGCTAGCAGCTGACTTCTCAACAAAAACATTACAAGCCAGAAGGGAATGGCAAGAAATATTCCAAGTAATGAAAAGCAAAGGTCTACAACCAAGACAACTCCCCAGCAGAGCTCTCATTTAAAATGCAAGGCCAAATAAAAGAGTTTTCCAGACAAAAGAAGGCTAAAACAGTACATCTCCACCAAACCAGCATTGCAAGACATGCTAAAGGAACTGCTTTAAGAATATGAAGAAAAAGAGTGAGATAGAGAGGAACCACAGGTACAAAAGGGGAAATATGACAATGAATAAGTACCTATCAATAATGACCTTAAATATAAATGGATTAAATGCTCCAATCAAAAGACATAGGGTAT
This sequence comes from Trachops cirrhosus, assembly GCA_028533065.1. Taxonomy (NCBI): domain Eukaryota; kingdom Metazoa; phylum Chordata; class Mammalia; order Chiroptera; family Phyllostomidae; genus Trachops; species Trachops cirrhosus. The sequence goes on from CM052548.1 coordinate 46,724,623, forward strand.
CTGAATGGATAAGAAAACATGACCCACACATAAATTGCCCACAAGAGACCCACCTCAGAACAAAAGACCTACACAGACTGAAAGTGAAGGGTTGGAAAATAATATTCTAAGTAAATGGACAGGGAAAAAAATGGGGCAGAAATACTGAAATGAAACAAAATAGATTTCAAAACAAAGGCCATAAAATAAGACGTAGAAGGACATTTCATAATACTCAAGTGTAGAATCCGTCAAGAAGACATAAACGTTATAAGCATATATACACCCAACATAGGAGCACCCAAATATATAAGGAAAATCTTGCAGGACATCAAGGAAGATATAGACAGCAATAAACTTATAGTAGGGGATTTTAACACTCCACTGTCAACAATGGATAGATCTTCCAAACAAAAATTCAACAAGGATATTGTGGCACTGAACAATGCACTAGATCAAATGTACATAATTGATATACACAGAACCTTTCACCCCAAAGAAGCAAAACAAACATTCCTTTCAAATGCACAGGGAACATTTTCAAAGATAAACCACATGATCAGACACAATACAAGCCTCAACAAATTCAAGATAATTGAAATCATACCAGGCATTTTCTCAGACTACAATAGCTTGAAACTAGAAAGCAACCTAAAGGAAAAACTCAGAAACAGTCAAATTCATGGAGACTGAATAACATGTTATTGAACAAATGAGTGGGTTAACAATGACATCAAGGAAGAAATCAAGTAGTTTCTGGATACAAATGAAAATGAACACACAACAGGTCAAAACCTATGGGACACAGTGAAGGCAGCTTTGATATGGAAGTTCATGGCAATAAAGGCCTACCTAAAGAGGGTAGAAAATTTTCAAATAAACAACCTAATCGTACATCTACAAGAATTGAAGAAGCAATAACAAACAAAGCCCAGAGTGAGTAGAAGAAAGGAAATAATCAAGATCAGAACAGAATTAATGGCATAGAGACTACAAGAATAATTCAAAGGATCAATAAATCCAGGAGCTGGTTCTTTGAAAAGATAAAGAAAATTGAAAACCATTTAACCAGAGTTATCAAGAAAAAAAGAGGACCTATAAAAGTAAAATCAGAAAAGAAAGTGGAGAAATTACAACTGATACCACAGAAATATATAGTATTGCAAGAAATTAGTAAGAAGAACTATATGCCAAGGAATATGAAAATGTGGGTTAGTCGACACGTTTCTAGAAAATTGTAATCTTCCAAAACTGAATCAAGACAAAGCAGAAAGCCTGAAGAGACTGATAAAAGCTGGTGAAATTGAAGCAGTAATCTAAATCTCTTGCCTTACAAAAGCCCAGAACTGGATGGTTTCATAAGAGAATTTTACAGTACATTTCAAAAGAGCGTACACTATACTTAAATTATTAAAAAAATATCCAAGAAGAGGGAAGACTCCCAAACTCTTTTCATGAGGCCAGCATCATCCAAATCTCAAAACCAGATGAAGATACAACAAAGAAAAAAAACTACAGGCTAATGTCACTGATGAACATAGATGCTAAAATCCTCCACAAAGTATTGACAAACTGTATCCAGCAATACATTAAAAAGATCATACACTATGATCAAGAGGGATTCATCCTAGGGATGCAAGGATGGTACAATATTTACAAATCAATAAACATAATACATCACATAAACAGGAGGCAAAACAAAAATCACATGATCATATCAATGAATGCTGAAAAACATTTGCTAAAGTACAGCACCCATTTATGATAAAAAGACTTAGCAAAGTGGGAGTAGAGGGAGCATTCCTCAACATAATAAAGGCCACATATGAGAAACTTACAGCTAACATCCTAATCAACAGGCAAGAACTTAAGGCATTCCCCCTCAGATAAGGAACTAGACAAGAGTATCTGCTTTCACCACTTAGAAATTCTAGCCACAGTGTTCAGGCAAGAAAAAGAAATTAAAGGCATCCAAATTAGAAAGGAGGAAGAAAAACTGTCATTGTTTGGAGATGACATGGTGATGTACATAGAAAACCCTATGGCCCTGGCTGATGCAGCTCAGTCAATTGATGGCTGACCTGTGAACCAAAGGGTCCCTAGTTTGATTCCCAGTCTAGGGCACATGTCTAGGTGGAGGATCAGGTCCCCACTAGGGGTAATGAGAGAAGCCTCCACACATTGATGTTTCTCTCCCTCTCTTTCTCCTTCCTTTCCCCTCTGTATATAAAAAAAAAGAAATAAATGAAATCTTAAAAAAAGAAAGAAAACCATACTGACTCCACCAAAAAATCTACTCAACCTAATAAGTGAATTTGGCAAAACAGCAGGATACAAAGTCAACATTCAGAAATCAAAGGCATTTTTGTACACCAACAATGAAATATCACAAACAAATTGAGAAAAAGTCCCATTTACTATAGCAACAGGAAAAATAAAATACCTTGGAATAAACCTAACCAAGGAGGTAAAAGATCTATACTCAGAAAACTACACAACACTGAAAAAGAAATCAAGGAAGACACGAACAAATGGAATCATGTACCGTGTTCATGGATTGGAAGAATTAACATCATTAAAATTCCCATACTACCCAAAGCTATATATAGATTCAATGCAATCCCTATTAAAATGCCAATGACATATGTCACAGATATAGAACACACATTTCTCAAATTTTTTAAAAGGTTATTTATTTATTTTTAGAGAGAGGGGAAGGAAGAGAGAAGGAGAAGGAATGAAACATGAATGTGTGGTTGCCTCTCACATGGCCTTCACTAGGGATCTGGCCTGCAACCCAGGCATGTGCCCTGACTGGGAATCTAACTGGCGACCCTTTGGTTCATAGCCCAGGCTCAGTCCACTTTGCTACACCAGCCAGGGCACACTTCAAAAATTTATGTTTAACCATAAATGACCCTTAAAGGCCTCTGCAATTTTGAGAAAGATGAATAAAGTAGGGAGGAATCAAAATGCCTACCAAATGATATCATACTGTACTACAAGGCCACTGTAATGAAAACAGTCTTGTACTGGCATAAGAACACACACATAGATCAATAGAACAGAATTGAGAGCCCAGAAATAAACCCATGTCTCTATCTATGGTCAATTAATAGTTGACAAAGGGGGCAGGAGCATGAAATGGAGGAAAAATAGCCTTTTCAACAAATGGTTTTGGGAGACCTGGCCAGGTATATGCCAAAAAAAAAAAAAAAAATGAAACTAGATCACCAACTTACACTATACAGAAAAATAAACTCAAGATAGATGAAAGACTTAAATATAAGTTGTGACACTATCTAAGTCCTACCGGAGAACATAGGCAGGAAAATTTCAGATAACCCATGCAGCAACATTTTCACCAATATGTCTCCTAGAACAGTGGATATAAAGGAAAGAATAAACAAATGGGACTACATCAAATTAAAAAGCTTCTGCACAGCTAAAGAAACTATCAGCAAAATGAGAAAGGAACCAAAAATATGGGAAAATATATTTGCTAGTGATACCCCAGACAAGGATTTGATCTCCAAAATGTATAAAGAACTCACACAGCTCCATACTAGGAAGACATACAATTCAATTAAAAATGGGCAAAGACCTGAACAGACACTTTTCCAAGGAGAACATACAGAGGGCCCATAGACATATGAGAGGATGCTCAACATCACTATCTATCAGAGAGATGCAAATTGAAACCACAATGAGTTGCCACTTCATCCTTGTCAGAATGGCCATCATTAACAAATCACAAACAACAAGTACTGGTGAAGATGTGAAGAAAAGGAACCCTAGTGCACTGCTAGTGGGAATGCAGACTGGTGTGGCTACTGTAGGAAACAGTATGGAGTTTCCTCAAAAAACCAAAGAGGGAACTGCCTTTTGATTCAGCAATTCCACTGCTGGGATTATACCCTAAGAATCCTGAATCGACAATTCAAAAGAATCTATGCACCCCAATATTCATAGCAGCACAGTTTACAATAGCCAAGTGCTGGAAACATCCTAAGTGCCCATCAGTAAATGAGGTATAAAAACACTGTGGTACATTTGCACAATGGAATACTACACAGCAGAAACAAAGAAGGAATTCCTACAGTTCTGAACAGCATGCACAGAACTGGAGAGTATTATGCTAAGTGAAACAAACCAGGCGGTAAAAGAAAAATACCGTTTGATCTCACCAATACGTGGAACCTAATCAATAAAACAAACAAACAAGCAAAAAGAAGCATAGACATGGAAATAAAGAACAAACTGACAGGGACTAGAGGGGATGGGGAGATGGATAATGGGAAGAATGGGAAGTATCAAATCAATGAATGTGTATAAAGGATCCATGGACAAGGACAATTGTGGGAAGGGGTTGAATGTGGGAAAGGGAAGGTGGCCAGGGCAGAAGAGAGCAATGTGGGGAAAATGGTGACAACTGTAACTGAACAGCGATAAAAAAATGTTAGGGTTTTATTTGCATATTAGGTACATTTGGTATTCAGATCATATCATTTCTCTCTCAAGGTTTTAATTTAGGTCAGGTAATGGAGATACTTGGCTATAAAATGATTTGTTAGTTTGCAAATAATATGATTTTATTGAAAAGTGAATTTTATCATCATGAAACTGTTCCCCTTGTTGCCCTTGAGTAGTCAGTGAATTAGCATGTGACACAGGGCTGCTGTCATCTGGCAAATATCTTCTCAAAGGAACATCACGGTTATGAGAAGAGGACTGAGATGATGATTTCACTTATAGAGATTTTGTGATAAGTTAATGTCTTAGCTTAGTCTCTAATGTCACCAAATTTTACAAACAACACCAAGAAGTGAATTCTGGTTCTTATCATTCAAAAGTAGACTCAACATATTGAACTGTTTACATACATGAAATAAATGATATCTGGGATTTACTTCCACATAAAATGGGTGTTGCTATGTATGACTGCTGTATGACCCTGTAAACAGGATCAGTCATGGGTTGATTGTTGTTGAGGTTGGTTGATAATTTGGTGTATGTTTTAAAACGTTATATACTAAAATACTTAGTAGATTTAATTGTTTTCCTAAGGGCAAAATGTGACAAGTTTGCAGGGAGGAAAATGCTTGGCCAGATAGAGTAATTTGTCACATTTTTACATTTTGAAAGGAAATTGCCGCCCACCCCTGCCCCCACCCCCCACTTTTTTTTTCTCTTACAGACTGAGCTGGACTATTGTGACAATTAGTATAAAATGTCCCTCTTTCCGGATGACTGGTTGGCTTTTGGTGACTCACCAGTTTGGGGCCTGAGAAGAAAATAAAACCTTAGAGTGACTAATGAATGGCTGACGTCTGATCTTCCCGGTCACTTTCTGGGGCTGCAGGTAGTGTGACTTGTGTAACATTTAAACACAGTTGAGAAACATAAAACACTCTTCCTTGCCTGAATTTCTTAGTGCATTTTTAAAATGTTTTAATTGAAAGGCTGCAAAAGTTACAATCTGCATGTGAAACTAGCAGAGACATGGGTGGCAATGGGTGTGATCATGAGAGGGGATAAGGGATGCTGGCAATCCCGTCTTCATTCTTCTCAGGCTTGTAGGCAGATGGAGTTCCACTTTGTTTGATTGTTGACAGCTCTGTGTAATGTTTTCAGGGACTCACAGGATGGCAGGCCAGGCCACCACTGATGGCTTTGTTCCTGTCACTATTGTCATTAAACATAACTGAAGCCTGGAGTGCTGTGTTCAGCCTTCCCTTTATTAATGTACTTCATTGAATGAGGACCTAGATGCCAAGAATGAGATCAGTTTCTAGATTACTGTTTATTTCAGGGTCTCTGAATAAGACAATCAGAAGCATCCTAGCCTGCTGATTTTGCCTGGGGTGTACAGGGTTTGTAGCAGTGTTAGAAAACAAGAATTCTCCCTGGATCACTGTGTCTAGCTCTGCTTATTTTATAGAGCTGTTGATTCATATATTACAGGATAATTGTAACTGAAAATAGAAGAATTTGAGATTATATGTAAATCTTCATTACAAAAGCTATATGAGGATATTGCACCAGTAAACAAAATAGAAGACCTAACCAAATTTATAAATAGTTGTGTTAGGGCAAAGGGAATATGGGTGTTTTTTTCTTGTTTAATTTTATCTTCAGTGTTGTATTATTTTACAGTTGTATTTTTGTGGACAGAAGAAGTAAAATAAGTTGGCATTCAAAAGTTCCAAAGATGAAATTTCCTGTCATAATGCAATGGTTTAAATGGTTAGGTATATAGGAAGGATAAATGAACCCATAATGTAATTGAATACCATTTAACACATCCCTGTGCCATTCCTGAAACCTGAATGTTACCTCCCAAACTCTGTGCAAGGGGAAGGGATTTCTGCTACTGCCACCTACCACCCACACTGAGTATTTTTTCAGCAAGACTGTGTAAAAAAGATTAGAAGAGGAGGAAGATTCTGTTACTGCTTACATATAGGATTGTTTGCCATTCTGTTCTTAATTTTAAGATTTTCTAGTATTTTGTGTTGATGACAAAAGCTGATTGATATAAAAGCTTTAACATCATAAATACAAATACTTTGTTCAAAGTGATCTGTCAAATCAAAAAGTAGTCTGGATATTGTTCCAGACTATATCAGAACTCTTGGATTTCTTTGAGAATCAAACATTTTAATTTACTTAACATGTATAAAAAGAGTATTCATACCCATATAAATTGGTTCCATTTGTTCAGTAGGCCACCTTTGAGTGCTAGTTCTGGTCACATACTATGAGGAGATAGTACTGGGGAATTAGTGAAGGCTTGGTGTGAACACCTGGATGCTACCTTCAGGATAAATTCGTGCACTGGTGGCAAAGCTTTGTACAGATTCAATGGAGTAAGTCTGATTTCCTTGGCTTATTTTTGGCACATGGCTGCTATTCAGTTTCTCAAAAACAAGGCATTCAGTTCATCTGTTGAGGGAATACTCAGTCTTCCCTGTCTCCTAGAGTCACATAGGAATCTTGTAAAACACATACATGCCCAAGTTTCAGTACAAGAAATAATGATACAGTTGATCTAGAGGGGGCCTGGGAATCAATATTTTTTAATGAGCTTCCCAGGTGATTCTAACATGCAGCCAGGGTTAAAATCCAGTGTCCTGGTGGATAATAGGATATTGTTTTAAACTTAGCTTAAGAAAAATACTATTGTGACTATTTAAAAGGGCTGTGTTTTCTCCCACAGATCCTTAATAAGACTTTAATAGTATGCACGAAGACTATGTGAAAGGTTTCTCTAATTCCTGGCAGTTGTTTCCAAACCTAGCTGCATATTATTTTGTCCTCAGGGGCTCTTAAAAAACACAAATGCTTGCCCCTACTTGCCACCCCCAACGCATTCTGAAGGACATGGTCTGGGACTGGGCAATGGTGGGAGTTTGCTCATGTGTGACTGATTCCTCAGATGACCTCAACGTGCAGATAGGTTGAGATGCATCTCCCTTTATTGGAACACTGTTTCTACCTTCTAGGATTAGCAATTTGAATATGAACATTATATATTTATAGATATAACTACTGTTACCTGGCAATAAACATATGAAAAGGCACATAGGACTTGGTAGATTTAACAGTTTTAAATGCTACTTTCAGCAGTTCCTCAATTCTAGTTTCATGGAGTATGTCATAAATTTAAAAACATGAATTATAAACATTTATGAAGGCTTCTTGATGCCTACAATGATAAGAGTGCAATATTGGTTTTCTTAATTTTTTACTGTTTCCACATTTTTATTTTTTAATTATATTTTATTGATTATACTACTAACGTTGTTCCAATTTTTCCCCTTTTTCCCTCTCTACCAAGTACCCCCTACTCCCTCAGGCAGTCCCTACACCATTGTTCATGTCCATGGGTCATACATATAATTTCTTTGACTACTGCTTTTCCTATACTTTATATCCCCATGGCTATTCTGTAACTACCTATTTGTACTTAATCCCCTCACCTCTTCATCCATTCCCCAACAACACCTCCTATCTGGCAAGCATCAAAATACTCTCTGGACTTCCGGCTAAGATGTAGGCGTAGGTAGACACACTGTACCTGCAAGCACAACTAAAATAAGGTCAACAACAATTTATAAACAAGATAACAACAGGACCTGACAGAAAATTGAACTGTATGGAAGACAACCAAGGAGTTAAAATATACACATTCATCCCAACTGGTAGGACGGGTGGAGTTGGGCATCTGGGCAGAGATGGGTCGAGGCACAAAAAGCAATGGCACCGAGCTTGTAAGGCATCCTGGGAGCAAGTTTGCAGCAGGTGGACCCTGGGCACGCAGGTGGCTGGCAGACCCAGTGAGGTGGCTATTGTGAAGCGAGGCACAGCATGCAAGGGGGCTGGCTGTCCGCAGTCACACATTTGCGTGCAGATAAACAAGGTAAAAACTGGCAGCAAGACAGACCAAGTAACCCAGGGCCCCAACGCCGGGAAATAAAGCCTAAAAGCACTGATTGAAAACACTTGTAAAGGTTCAGGTGCAGGGAGAGACTGCCTGCCTCACAGGAGAGTTCACTGGAGACACCCACAGGATCCTAGAATGTGAAGAAGTCCACCCACATGGGAATTAGCAC
>CM052548.1:46737763-46757102 GCA_028533065.1 Trachops cirrhosus
CCTGCACCTGAACCTTTACAAGTGTTTTCAATCAGTGCTTTTAGGCTTTATTTCCCGGCGTTGGGGCCCTGGGTTGCTTGGTCTGTCTTGCTGCCAGTTTTTACCTTGTTTATCTGCACGCAAATGTGTGACTGCGGACAGCCAGCTGCCTTGTGGGCCCTCCTGGGTCTGCTCCTTGCCTCCCTGCTCCGGTGCCCGGGGTCTGCCCCTGGGGTCTACTAGCCACTGCCCTCGACCTGCGTGCCTGGGTCTGCCAGCCACCGTTTTCTCCTGCCACCACCCCTCTCCGCTGGTCGCCGACTCCGCCCCTCTTACCAGTCTGAATTACTGGTTGTTGGGACTTCTGTATAGATCAATTTTCTGTCTGTTCTAGTTGTTTTTTTGTTTCTAAATTTTTTTTTAAAGATTTTATTTATTTATCTTCAGAGGGGAAGGGAAGGAGAGAGGGAGAGAAATATCAATGTATGGTTGTTTCCTGTGCATTCCCTGCTGTTAACTGGCCTGCAACCCAGGCATGTGCCCTGACTGGGAATCGAACCGTGATCTCTTGGTTCACAGGCCCACGCTTAATCCACTTAGCTACACTAGCCAGGGCTGTTTCTAAATTTTTGTTGTCCTTAATTTTGGTTGTGTGAGGAGGCACAGTGTGTCCACCTACACCTCCATTTTGGCCGGTAGTCCTGGATGTGGTTTCTTTAATTACCTAGTTGTCATACTTCCATTCAACTCAATTTGTTGTGGTTCTGGGTAATGGTTGTTCTATAGTTTAGGTGTGATTGTGATGTCATTGTGCAGGGAAGTGAGCTGTGCTTACCTATTCTGCCATCTTGATTGCAATTTTTTCTTAACATTTTAATGTTATTTATCCACTTTGACAGCATAGTAAATAATAGTAATTTTATACATATACAGTAGGAAAACAGTTTTAGGTAGCTGTGTTGGCATTTGAAATTTATTTTGAACATTTTGTATATTCAAGACAATTTTGTAGTTGGTGTTTATATTTGTTTTCTACATCGATTTACTGAAAATTTTGAAATAATCAGTAATGATTAAGTGAAATTTCTACCTTTTTATTAGTAAAATCAAATTTATTCACCCTTTGCACATGCCTGTTTGAGACAGATTCCACACAGTGCTAGTTCACAGCAGCTCTGTGTGATGAAACTCCTGTTATGAAGGAAATGCCTGCATCTGTGCTACTTCTAGTAGGTACTTGAAATGTGGTTCTTGACACAGACTGAATTTCTAATTTTATTTACTTTTAATTGATTTATATTGCAATAGCCACATGTGGTTATTGGCTACTGAATAGGCAGAGCAGGTTTTGAGGTTTGTTCGGCATAGCTTGAGAAGAGTTTTGACTGAGCTGTGCCTTTGTGGCAGCTGTCCCATGTTAGAGGCCTTTGTTCCCATGGATGGCATGTCCTCTGCCATCCTCTGCTTTGGTACTCTCATAGAGGCTTCGATAAGAATGTGTGATGTTGGGAAAGGATATGGCTCTGTGGGATAGTGATGCAATTTACGTACCCAACCCATGTCCTCAGACAGCCTGCTCTAATGTGTGTACTATGTTTTTCAGGTATTCTCAACCTCTAGTTTTGTCCTGCCTCCATTCTGGCAGGATATTAGTATTGTCACATCAACATCCCTGTCTCTGCCTCTGCCTGCCTTCTTCCCACCCCTCCTCTTTTGTGCACTGTCCCCCCACTTCTGTCACTTCAGCTGAGACAACAATCCATGGCTTCCCTAAGAAAACAGGCTCCTGAATATGCTTCAGGGAACTCCAGGATCATTTGTCTCCCCAGCTTCACCCTTGCTCCCACCCCTCAGCCCCAAAACTATAATAAATACTGTGAACTGCTGCTGGGCCTGCCAGCTCCCGGGCCTTGGCAGCTCCCTAGTTCACATCTTCCTGAATTATGTTCTGTCATGGTTCATCTAAGGCTTGGTCCTTTTTGTGTTGGCTGACATGACTTTGCAGGAAGCCCGGCCAACCTGTCCAGGATTGTCAAGTATCCTTCCTGGGTGTCCAGTCCCTGTGGTATCCAGTCTGTTCCCATATTGAATCTGTGAAGCCACACCATGCCTGGAAGGACCCTGAGCACATATTGTACAATTGGTGACTGCATTTGGTGAATGGGCAACATGAATAAGTTCATCAGTAAACCGAAATCTTAGCTGGTATCTGCTTGTGTAGACTTCTTTAAATCCTGTGTGATAAATTAATAAATTTTACAGAGAATCTGACTGCCTGAACTTCATTCCTCAGACTTTTTTACTGATTGCTCAGTTTCATTAACTCCATATTTTTCTTTTTACAAAATACTATATTCTTGTTCCGGGGCTATTAAACCACTCACTTATGGCCCATTGTATTTTCATCATCAACTATAGATGACTGAGTTCTAACTAAGAAAAGTAAAAATACAGATAGGATTGCCTTTGTTATGAGTAAATTTTTAAAGGACTTCATATGATACTGTTTAAAAATTTTTTGTATACTATAAATGATGAAAGCAGAAACAAAAGAATATTTACATTTATAGATAACAGCTGATAAAAATCACTTGTTTTCTAAAGATAGTTTTCAGAGGAATAACTTCAGTGACATTCAGTTTGTTCCCTACTGTTCTCTTCAGTATATATAGTGCATGTGTCTGCCCTCTAGCTTGCATTATCTTGTTGTCCTACATTCAGGTACAGATACATTCACTGCATGTCCCCACCTTCCTATAAAATCAGCACAAGATCATAAGCCAGCATAAATCAACATAAAAGAAGATCACCAAAATGCACTAGCTAATTTTAATAGGAAAAAATTAAATGGCACTAAGTACAAAAAGATTCTGCCACATAGTCACCATTATAGATGATAAGCCTTTGGCATTGGAAAATTTATGGCAGAGGCCTTCCTAAGCTGTTAATGAGCTATGCATCTCTCTGATTATCACAAGAATTATATGGTAAACTTAATTCTGTCTAATAGTAAAATTGACCAATTAATTTTATATTAATTGAAATTGGGATGTTAGGTGTTCATTGGAGGCCACACTTTTGTTGGCTTCCTCCTCAACTTCAGCATGTGTCAAATTCTGATATGGGAGATTGGCACAGAGATTTAAACCCAGGCATGGCAGCCATTAGAAGAGAGAACCACTCAGTCTTTAGCAGAGTAGGGACTCCCGAAGTCCTGTGAGAGAGAATCACCATGCGGCTTTAGTAGAGAACTGCCACTCAGCTTTGGCAGAGTGGTGACCCCCCTCCTCGCAGCCATTGCGGAGAGAGAACCATGAAGCTGTGGCAATAGAAAGGAGAGAGCCATGCGCTTCTGACAGAGTGAGGACCTCGGCAGCAATTGAGGAGGGAGAGCCACGAGGCTTTGCCAGAGTGGGGACTCCCTCGGCCATTGTGCAGAGAGGACCACGTGGCTGTGGCAGTGCAGAGAACCGTAGGGTTGTGGCAATAGAAAGGAGAGCCACGCAGCCTTGCCAGAGTGGGGACCCCCACAACTTTAGTAGGGGGAACCACCACCTGGCTTTAGCAGAGATCCCAGTGACACAGCTGATGGTGCTGGGAACCAAGGGAGGCCTACCAACCCAGATGGATTACTGGGAAGAACTGGGGGCTGCCCGAGCCATGGACTTCTATTTCTTTTCCTGAGATATGGTACCTCAGACTGGGCAAAGGGGGGAAGGAAGGACTGTGTGTGTTTGTGGGTGTTTTAAGGGACTTTGGGATTTTGATGAAGACATTAGGTCACTACTTTAAGTTTGTATAGCATTAAATAAACATTTCCTTTCCTTTTCACGAAAAAAAAAATTCTGATATGGGTGTGGGTGGGAAGGAGAGTGGGACATGATTCTCTGAGTGCTTCAATTGGCAGAAATCCTCTGCCCCTCAGCCCTGAAATTTACTCTTTAGCTCCTCATTCAAAGCATAATTAACTCAGTTAAACTACACAGGCTTGGTTATTGTTCTTACTCCATGGAAAATTGGAAGCTGTAATCTGGGAGATTAGGCAAAGCAAGCTGTGAGGGTTGATAGTTGATGCTGACTTTGAAGAAGTGAAGAGTAACTAAAAAAGCAGCCACAGAGAGTTAGACACTATAGTTGGAATAGTAATAATAATATTTATGGATATTCAGTGAAAAGTTTGAAATTCAGTTCTTTTTCTTTAAGAACTCAAGGAATTCTATATTTAAAAATTATTTTTATCAAAGAGGATTAAAAGAGGTTTGAATGTCTCTTCTGAATGCTGTTTTTTTTCTTTTTTTTAAAACTTTATTTTAATCATCATTCAAGTACAGTTTTCTATCCTTGTATTTTTTGACATTGCTGTATATATGAAATATCATTGTACCTACCACCTTAGAATATGCATTTCACTAAAATAATTGTTCAATATGCACATTATGCATTTTTCTGTATAATAAAGGACTTTATGTGCACTTGAAAGGATTTATCTTTCTAGACTTTAAAAAGGATAATTTTTCTTGATTAAACAGGATTACCACATACAATAAATGTTGTGAAAGAAAATATCTTTCCTGTAAATGGTGAAAGTGTCTTTCCTGTAAATTGACTTAGTTTGAAATTTCCATAAGGTAAATGAGGACAGCTTTATCCATTCCAATGAGAAAACCAAAGAGAAGTTTTAGAGGAAGCTATTTATGCAAAATTAATGTCAGGAAAGGCTAAAATTACTTGGGGATTTTTACCTATCTTCAGACTTTCAGAATTGTAGAATGCATTTTCTTCTGCAAAATGTCACACATGGTGGTTAAAACTTAGTATTTCCTCAGAATGCCTAAGGACCCAGTAGAGTTTACTGAGGTATTGGTATAGTCACCCAGAAGACCTTTTAGAGAGGCAAGATAAGAATTCAAGTCACCTGGTGTGATCGTGGCCAAACCTTAGATTCATTATAGGATGCTATGACATTATTGTTTTGTTTTTTATCTTAAAAGTTTTTTTTATAATAAACCTTATGATTTTATCAGGCAGTCTGGTACTATTTGCCTAGATATTTGTTTTTACTTACTTTGGAGAAATAAAACAAAAAATGTGTGCTTTTACATAATTGATGTACCTGTAAGTGAAAATTTGTTTGGTATGGATTGTCTCTATATCTCTGAAGATGAAGATTAATTAATTTGCTGGGTTTTGCTGACTATACTTAAGGACTTACACATTCCTTCAATAATCTTTACATTTTCAAGGTTAGAATTTATATTTGGTTGCATAGTTGACAAAGTATTTAGGTTGTATCTTGTAAGTCTACACTATTCAATATGGTGGCCAACAGCCACATGTGGCTATTTAAATTTAAATACACTTAAAATGTTAGTTCCAAAATCACACCAGTCATGTTGTACATTCTCAGTTGCCACATAGAGCTAGTGGTTACCATACTGGGCAGTGCAGATATGTGTAGAACATTCCCATCATTACAGAAAGCTCTCTTTAGTCAGCACTTGGCTGACCATTGCTACCACCTCCTCTCTATGTGTAAGTATCTTAAAAAGTTGGAGATGATACATACACCATAATTTTTCCTGCACTTGCCCTGTCCCTGCCCTGCTATCACTTCTCTAGGCAACAAAGCCAACTTCATGATAAAAGTTCACACCAACTTGAGAGTTAGAAATTGAGCCCCAAGAACCAGGTGGCTAAGCTGGCTTCAGCAGACACAGGATATTTGGGGGGGGAGCAATAATTTTTTATAATCTCAATAATTAGTTGAATAAACTGATTGCCCTTATCATTCTCCTGAGTGGAGTGGGGATTCATAGACTCTTCAGAATTATGAATCCCAGTTATTTATCTAGATTGCTGACTCCCTGTCTTTTCTGGTTATATTTCCAAGTGAATTTGTTCTTACAATGAACTGAGAAGGCTAATTTTTAATATTCATAGGCTTTCAGTATGCCTCAGGATAATTTGAGTATGTTTCAGATTAAACAGGCACAGAAATGACTCTTTCATTGTGAATTACTGGTTATGACTCTCCTTCAACTAAGGCTCACATCTCACTAATGCTGAGAGTACTCATTCCCTATTGGATAGATGGGAAAACAGCAAACATCATGAGCTCACCTGAACCTGAAAACCACATGGACTCTGTCTAACATTATGGTCTGGCTTGTGATCTGATTTCAGAACAAAAGATTTTGAAAGCTGCCTCCATGTTGCTCTTCAAAAATGTGCGAGTATTATTTTTTTAGTATCTAAAAAGTGGTGTAATGTTCTCATTGACATTATTTCATTCAGTAAAGAAGGCAATCTAGATTGTAACAGTGTAAATTTTCCTTTATCAGACTTAACAAATCTATTTTACTTTTGAAGAAAAAAAGGCAACATGTACACATTTAAAAATTATTCCTAAATTTGTTTTAATTTGGAGAAGATCCTCTTCCCTCCATCCTGGAGACTATCTTACTTATAAGGAGTTAATAAAATTGTCATGAAACAGATTAATTTATATTTTCTAGTCATGAATCCCAGTCTCTTCCCAATAGCTACATTTTCTTTACTATTGGATTAGCTAGCTATTCACTTATTTCATTCAGAATTTTCTGAGTGATTTTTCTTAATCTCAAAGAGGCTCCAGGAATATCTTTGCCTGCTTAGTGATGTCCCTGCTAATGAGAAAGCCAGGTGCTTGCTAGATGTTAAAGCACACTCATTATCTTTCCTATAATCTGCTCCCTTGTGTTCACAGAAACTCAGAACTTAAGTAGATCCTGTTTGCAATAAAGAGAGTCATCATTAGTCCGTTTGACATCTGATATTGGACTAATTTTGTTATGCATATTGTTTTCAACTGCTTTTTCACCCAGTAGCCAGCATTCAAATGTCTGTCTTCTTTCTATGGACATAATTTAGTTCATGCTTGAGATATTGGCAATCTTAGAAGTTGAAAGGAAATGCTTATAGCAAATTGCTCAGTTAGATCAGTTGTTGCTTTTCAGTGATCATTTGCAATAATTAAAGGGAATTCGATGGGAGTTATTTGAGACAAAACCTTCCCAGTTTTGCAACCTCTGTATTGAATCCTTTCTCCAGGCTGCTATGTCTTGTCTCACCTGTGGCCTCACGGACTGACATACCTCCAAAGTTCACTGCACTTCCAGTCTCTGCTTCTTTGGAGTATCTTGGCCCCTTGTTTCTTGGGCAAACTTCTGTATGGAGCTTACCACTGTCACTTCTTGTGAGCCTTTCCTGATATTTCATGGGTTTCTCCTTTGTTGCCCCCATAGCTTTTCTATGCCCCATCACCCAAACAGTATTTATTTTCTCTTCCAGTAGATTCTGAGACCCTTCGGGCAGAGATGATATCTTCTATCAATTTATTCTTGGTAGCTAGCATAACATCTAACATATAATAGGTCCTTTGTAAGTCTAATGGTAAGGGAGGCCTACAAATGGAACCATTGTATTGATCGAGGTAGTAACATCTAGTTACTGCAAGTGCTCAAGTAAACACCTAAACCCCTGTCAGATCCAATGAGTGAGATTCTATATTTGGTAGGATATTGGCCTACATGGCATTTAGGTTTTCTGATTCTGAGTTGTCACTGGTTGGTTTTCACTTCATATTTTTTTTCCTAAGCTCCCAAATGTCTTTATTGAATCTGTCATAAGTTATGAATTCTGTTTCTGGCTAGTGTAGGAACTACTGTCCTAGTGCTTTTTTCTGTGTATGAGCAATTGAGCTCAGTGGGATGATGGTATTTTATAACTCATTAATATTTGTGATCCTGTATACCCAAATACTCACTGCCAGCTCTCAGTTACCATTGGGGTTGATTCCACAGACCATCAGAATGTACTTTTCTGCTGTAGTAGTTAGTCCTGTGCCAAGAATCAAGGGAGCATGATGAATCCAGTAGCAGAAGGGAACCAACATGCTCAGCCTGGTATGTGTACCAAATCCAGCCATGCCTTTCTTTCTGCAAAGAAAGAATTAACTTAAATGTTGCTTTGGCTAAAGCAAAGAATCAAAGTTAAATTAAATACAATTAAATTAAATACAATATATGAAATTCTAAGAGGTTACCCGTAAAATGGAAAGCAGTTTCATTCCTATGGAGTATAAATCTGGCTGCATGTGTGGTATCTAAGATCATATACTTAATGTGAACTCCTGTAACACACAGTATGATACTTAAAAAAATACATCAGTTTCCAACAGCAGATGAGAAACATTTATGTGAACCATTCTTAAGTAGTAAACAACCTGAAAAATGTTTGATTTACTACTAATTTTCAGTTGGTCAGTACTTACCACATTCTGTGACATTCTTCAATCTTTCATTGAGCTTTTACTATGCATTGGTAATGATGAATGGGAAAAGGTCGCTGTTCACAAAGACATCACTGACTAGATAAATAGATGTCTGAGTACAGTGATTTATTTACATGTGGCTGTTGGCCAGGTCTGTGCTGTATGCTTTTTCTTCAGCAAAACTCTGGAGGAAGACCTGCTGTCCTGGAGGTTAAGTCATTTAGTTTAATCCTGAGAGGATAAACTTTGGCATCAGGGATTGTCAGCGTTATTATTAAAGGGATCTGTTAAGATGGAATTAAAATGAGCTTGTACAGGAAGAACATGGGAACCATCAGTGAGATACATACTTCTGTTCTGGAAATAAATGAGAAAAACTTCACTGTGTGGTCAACTTTCTCTCAAAAGTAAAAGTAAAAGCAAAAGCAACCATGTCCCCCATGATGTTTAAGATGCCATAGAGCCGCACAGTCTCAGGGCTATTGGGGATAGATTATTAACTGTCAGACCCTTCCAGCTCTGAACTGGTGCCTTCATTATTCAGCAGACATTTATTTGAGCCTTTGCAATGTTCTTGGTTCTGTGAGAGGCCCTGGGTACAGGTGAACCTGAAGGGCAAGTGTGCTGTCTTCACAGAGCTTAGAGCCTTCTAGGTGGTAACCAAGGTGAGGAGCAGGTCTAGAGGAGCACAAAGCCTCCTTGTTGGTGATAGAGAAGAACAGAATTTAGTGTCTGTTGAATAGACTTCCTGACAGAAAGGTAGGTGTTTTTCACACACGCCACATGCACATTCACTTTTGTACTTGACTGCACAACCCTTTCATGTAGACACATGTGGTAGACATTTCTCTCTCTCTTTTTTTAAGTGGGAGAGAACCATCTATGACCACTAAACCTTCTTTGCGGGGATTCCCTCAATTTATGTGGCTGAAGGGGAGGTGGAGTCCCACCTCTGACCAGAACAGCCCAGTTGGGCAGATGTGCCTTTCACTTTGAGAACTGGAGGGAATGCCTCTGAGAAAGAACTATTTGAGGAATTAGGGAATATAATTTTGAGTCTGGAGCCAATTACATAGAACTATATTGTCTTTATTTGCTTTGTATAAATTAAATTGTAATATTATGGTCCATAACTACGTGAGTCTTCTTCATGATGTTTATGTAGTCACAAAAATTTCATTTTGAGAGAATTCTGCTTTGTAAAGGACCAACCCAAACATTCAAAAGGAAAACCCACAGATATTTATTGATTATCTTCTATGTGCTAGGCAGGTCCTGATATAGCAGTGAACCAGAAAGACAAAACTACTTCCCCCTTGAAAAGTATTCCAGTATAAAAAGATAGAAACAGAACCAAATACATCATATGTCAAGTAGTATTAAGTGATGACAAGAAAAATCAAGCAATGGAGAAAGGAGTGTATGGTGGTCCACACTTTACAAAACTTGTAGTGTCCATATTTTAAATAAACTTGTCAAGGAAGCTTCTATGATAAAATGGTATTTAGCAGACAGTATAGGAAATGACGGAACAAGTTCCACATTTTCAGCTGAAAGTCATTTCAGAGAGAGAATGAAGAGGATGTGCAAAGGCTCTGAGGCAGAAATGTGTTCAATGTATTTGAGGAACGGTAAAGCGACCACAGTGACAGAATAGAATGAGCAAGAAATGGAATGGCTGGGGATATGTTGCCCAGAGAAATAACAGGGTCTGGTAAGCCAGGAGAGGGAGTTCAGACTTTATTCTAATTGACATGAACTGACTCGACCTTATGCAAGGATCATACCAGCTGCTGAGTTAGGCAGACTGTAGTGCCTGGGTGAGGAGGCCTATGAGAAAGCTACTGCAGTCAGGAGACTAATGGTGGCAGTTAGTGGTTGTGTCCAGGATATATTCTGAAGGTAAAGCTCACAGGATTTGCTAAGGAATTGGATAGTGGGTGAGAGAGAAAAAAGCGAAGATAACTAGGAGGGTTTGGTCTGAGCATTTTTTGGCATGGAGTTAGTTACCAGTTTTGCATAGAGGAAGACCAAGAAGTAAACACAAGGAAAAGAATGTTAGCCCTGAATCTTATCTATTTCCTTTGCTCAATACCAGAGAAACTTGAAATTCAAAAGGATGCTTATCTCTGAATGTAAAAGTAAATATTAACAATCGCCTAATGTTCGAGAGTATTTAGGTCTGTGTAGTTGTCCTTAGCATTCCATCACTGGCAGGGTTTCTGATCACACAATATGTTGGGTTCCATGCAGCTTCTGTGGGTATATTCCAGGCTTGCAGAGTACCTCCTATGATGGGCAAGTTTCTGCCACCGGGCATTTTCCACACCAGCCTGAGCACTCTACATCCCCAGCAAGATGCTGCATCCCAATACTAAGCATAGTTGTTTTGGACTTTCCCCCAGCTAGCTACTCCCCAGTATTGGGGGGTAAGGGTGTTCTGGCCACAAGTTGCTTTCTCCCATTTGGATGGAGTGACTGACAGTCTCTGGTCTCAATTCTTTGGTGTTGGGTGACCCTGCCACCTCTCTCATGGTCATTCTGAGAACAGTCTGTAAACAGCACCAAGTTGATAAAATTTGGCCCAATTATTCAGCAGCATTTTCTCCAAGACTGTCTCCGGAAGCATAAAGACAAAGCCTTATTTGAGAAGAGTTGTTGAGGGAAACAATGGCATCTGTGTTCTTTACAAGAACCTGTTTGAACAGCAAACTAAACTTGGGTGGGTGGACATTGAAAAGGCTTTCTCAAGAGTAGGAAACAAAATGTAATTCTCCTTTGCCAGGCTTTTTCTGTTGAAATTTCCTGCTCCTTAACAAAGCATAGTATGCACCCTGAAGTGTGTAGTTGTGGAAGCATCTACAGTCAATTCTGCATCTCTTACATGCTGTAATTTAAAAGAACCCATTTATCGCACAGGTAGGGGAAAGGAAGGCAGATAGCATCAGTAGTTTCAACTAGAAACCTAAAGTTTTAATCTGCCTCCCATTTTTTCCATTGAACTATTAACATTTTCTTCAATGAGAGGAGGGGGACTGTAAGTGATAGAAGATGATAAGCTCTTGGTAAAATGAAATAGGATGGTGGAAAGCCGCAAGGGAAAATGGATTTGTCAAAACACATTAGTTTTTAAATAAAGTAATAATAATTGTATCTCATAGTCTGAAAGTGTACCATCCAATACAGTAGTCAATAGCCTCATGTGACTATTTAAATTTAAATGAAATCAATACTGTTAAAAATACTGTTGCCCTAGACACATTCATGTGCTCCATAGCCATTTGTGGCTCCTGGCTACTGTATTAAGTCAGATATGTAACATTTCCTTCATCATAGAACATCATATTGGACAGTACTGGTCTAGAATATAAAATAAAAACAATCTATGATAAATTGTCATACATTTCACACATTGCCATCCAGCTCAGGGCCTTAAGGTAGGAGTGTGCTGAGAGGCTGAAAGAAAATCTCCACTCTTCTGAAAATGGTATGATCTTGGAGATATTGCATGGGAGGGGAGGGGCTCACTTTGCATCCTTTGGTTTGCACCTTTATCCTGCTTGTAACTTGGGTGAAAGACAGTTAAGAGTTACCATGTAGTAACATGCTTGCTTCTTTCCACAATGCTTAAATAGAAACATAACTATTTTAGTAAGAAAGTACCATATATTTCGGACTATAAGACACACTTTCTTCTCCCCAAATTCGGGAGGAATAATGGTTGTTAATGCTGCTGTTCAGTTCTGTTTACAGTTACATTGGTGAAATATTGTTATTTATGTTATTAAATATTTTACACATTTTTTGTTTCAAAATTTTTCCCCTATTTTCCTACTCTAAAACCTAGGTGTGTCTTATGGTCTGAAAAATACAGGTAATGGAGTAGTTTAAATTAATAAGGTCATAAATATACAAAGCAGAACAGGGGAAATTTTTAAAGTTCTGCATCTATTGTGTGATCCAACTCTCAATAACAGCTAACCAGATGGAGGGATCTTTTCTTAACTTGACAGTGGATTGCCAACATGTTATTTGTCACTTTTGTTTAAATAGAGTCAATCATTTTCTCTTCTAGTGTGAAGAGTAGACAAAGGGTGGTTAGCATTCTTTTGTCTGGGTCAGGTATGCTGGGTAAATATTTACTAAGCTGGCTAGGCCTGTAAGAACATGACTGGGTTGGGGTGTCTGGGAGCCAGTAACATTCCCCTCATAGCAGAGGTGCCTGACACCACTACTCCAGATACATCAGGTGTCTTGAGGTTATTACTTCAAAGGAGGTGACTCCCAGCCACTTGGTGGAAGGTACAGTGACTTTTAAATCAAGACCATTAAGGAAATGTGACCCTTCTCTGGGACACCAAACTCCATGCCTCTAGTTGCCCCAGAGCCCATGGGAAAACTTCCAGGTGTAATGCAGCCCACCCACAGAGAGGCTTGGAAACACAAGAAACAGTCAACACAACATGAAATATAGTCAGTATAAGTAATTGGAATTTCTAAGTTCACAGCTTATCAAGAATGTGTGCAGAAGCCAGGGATGTTGTAATGACAAACAGTAATAGGAGGAGGCTGGGGGAAGGCAGAGAAAGGATTTATCAGGTTAGCATGGGCCAGCAGGGAAGGTTCCTTGGCTGGCCATGTGGCAGAGGGGCTGTAGTTTTGCTTACTTGATCTTTTCTCTCATGTTCACTACTAAGTCAGTAAAACTTTTGGTCATGGCTGTGTTTCCAGATGTGAGGTATATATGATGATTCCTGGGGATATGCTGGTCTAAAGACATGTTGATAAAGTAACCAACTTTAAAACCAATTAAATTAATGACAGCAAATTATTGGATAGCCTGAAAGTCAACCATCACTTTTCAAGCATCCAAGAAATATTGATAAATGTTATTAATATATTTTTGTAAACCTTACTTATATCATGCCATGCAGTTGGGTTTTCCTAGATGTCATATTACTTAATTTAAAAAAATAACTTGTGAGGTAAAGGCAATATCCTCACCACTTACTTCTCTGTATGAGTCCTTGTATGGAGTGTCATAATGAAATAGACACAAACCTGACTCTTGGAATGAAGGTGAGTTCATATTATTACTTTTGAAGAGATTATGCTCAAAGGTTAGTACAAAAGGTTGTTTTGAGATTGGGTTTTTTTCCTCATTTCTTCTTTCTCTTCTGACAGGAGTGAAAAGCATGTCATTCTTCCCCTAAAATTTGTGTCTTCAAACATTTTTTTGCAAGTCCACTTCTTACCTAAGAGGGTATGCTCTTAGTTTAAATGAATGGAATCAATGTTCTGGGCTTTTTGCCTGGTATAAATTGGTATTCTTTTGAAGTAGTCCTAGTTAGTGTTTTTTTTAAAGTAGTATTAAATTACAGTGCAGGAATTATATATTGGTTTTGATTTCATCGCTGAGTCCAGTTGATTCATGAAGCAATGGACATGAAAGCAGCTGAAGGAGCACTATGTTGAAAGACAGCAGGTGTCATTGTTAGTGGTGTCCTTTTTGGACATGAGAAGGATGAAGGGGGAGTAGACATGACTCCGATTTGCTGACCTTGCTACCTGAGGAGTGCTAGTCATTTAGATATATGGAAGTATGCTGGGTTACTACCTCTGATTCACCTATTCTGCTTATAAACTGCAGATTTGTCAGTCAGATGACCTTTGAAAGCGTTGAAGCTTTTCAGATAAACATCATCTCCTAGGTCTCCCTCTCTCCCCCATATGGTACTGGTGGGATGAGTCAGTTTACAAAGTATATTGGACTTGTTAATCTTGTTCAGAAAAGCATCATGGTCTTAAAGAATGGTTCAAAGTATAAGGAGACATTCACAATTTTTTTTCTACTCACGTGATTCAGAAATAAAGGTCAGTTTGGATTTATTTGTTGGTACCCATATTAATTAGGATATCTTGCATATTAAATTAATGTTAAAATTCTAGCTGTAATGAAGAGCTGTATCTGAAACATTGGTATATGTGTTGTACTGAAAACCTTCTCTCCGCATTCTTTTTTTTTCCACTTTTAAAATTGATATATGAAATTAAAAGGCAGTAATTGCTGTAGTTTAAAGCTCAAGAAAGAGCCCTGAACTTGGATGACCTTAGGTGCCTGCTTAACCTTTAGGCCAGTGCTTTTCTGTGCCAACTGCACATTAGACTCACCTAGGGAACTTTTTAAAAAGAACACTGATGCCCAGATACCACACCAGGCTAATTGAATCCAAGTCTTTGGGAGTGGGACCTGAGGGGCAATGCATTTCTAGAAGCTCCTCACATGGTCTTAATGCACATTGTGGTTTGAGAACAACAGCTCTCTAGCCATTCTGTGTCTTCAGCTTCCTTATCTATAAACTCCCAGTATCCACAACAGGAAAGACTGTCCTTGGTGTGGCCCACCTACTTCTGCACCTCATCCTCTATCACTCCCTCCCCTTGTCCTGGCTCCCCAGACCCCTGCACCTCTAGCCAACAGAAGAGTGCCCTTTCTCACCTCTCTACCTTTGTAGTTGCACACACTATTCTTTCTGACTTGAATGCCATTTCCCCAGTCTCTTCCCATTCCAATTCTTTGCACAAAGTTACTTTCCCCCTCAGAATCATTGTGTCCTTCCCCCATAAAACCATCCCCTTTCCTCCTTGAGGCACATTTGGCATTCTTCCGTATTTCCGTAACCAATGGAAGACAAGGATGACCCCTCTTTACTCCTCCACACCTAGCACAACCTATATTAAAAAACATTTGTTAATAGATGGTGAATTGGCAATAATATCTGACTTTCTTCCTGAGATTCTGAGATTCTGAACTATGTTAAAGTGCTTGTAAACTGTAAAGCATTTATAAATATAAAGTGGCTTTTGATTATTATTCATTTTGATCCTTAAATGATAGCAAGTAAATATTCATTTGTCACCTTTATGTAGATAAACTACTCTTCAAGTTAGAATGTGGGATGTTATCCTTTGTTTATTGTTTAGAATATAATCTGGTTGCCTTCCAGGTGGATGCAACAGCTTTCACCCTCTGAGGACAGCTGTCTGGTACTCTACATGGGTCCACTGCAGAGTGCAGCTCAGTTAATTAGTTGGAGCTAATTAGATGCTGTGTTCGCCTTGGGCCCCATTTCCATAATTCCAAAATTATGTCCAAATAACTGAGTTGCCAGTAAACTTTTATTACGTGGGCTTTCATCTCTCAAGGTCATCTGTGAGTTTGGTTTTGTGAAGTAGTTATGTGCAGGTGTGCAACAGAGTTGAAGTAATGCCTTAATTATTTGGTGAAGCAGCGGGCATTTTTGGACCAGAGACTGGCTTCACACAACCTCTCAGGTTTTCTTCATACTATTTGTTCTTTGGAATTTTATAACACAACCTAGAGAGAGAGAATTTTTGGGATTGCAACCAAGCTGTATGTACAATAATTTTTAAAAGTCAGATTGTTCCACATTTGAATTACAAGAAGGCCTGCCTGATTCTTTTATTACTGCTGTGGGGCAAGGGGCTTTAGGATAGGGGTGTGTGTTTATGAATTGTCTGAAATGTAAGCAAAATTGGGATATATGTATATGAGACAGGATAGTAAGAAGCTAGGAAAATTCATTGGCAAGTGGAGTAGGAAAACTGATACAGATAGCTAACACACTTGCCAAGCAATTTACAACCAGATGCTGATATACACTGGGGCAGAATGTCTGGCAGGGGGCAAAACTGGGAAAACAAGGACCTTACCCCCAGGGTAACCTGTCCTCTCCTGACCTTTCCCCCAGAGACTATATCTAGACCTCAGTTGTATTTCAGCTCCAAGCCCAGAAAAGCAGCAAAGCCAGGTGGGCAACACCAGAACCAACTGCAATGACTAAAGACACCCTGCACTGGCACTGACCAATCAGTAGAGACCGTAATCCTGAAAGGGCACACCTGGATAACTGATGAATATTCTACTGAAACTCTCCCCTGAGACCTCCCCTAGGATTCCAAGCTGCAAGAAAGGGATAAAAGTCTCAAGACAAAGGACCCAGCAGTGCTCTCCCTCTGGGGAGAGGCTTACCTGTACCATTCCCTTTTCCTTCTTCTTCCCCCACTTCTTTTCCCCACAGGTACCCCTGTCTAAACTCTAAGGCAGTGGGCAGCTGGCAGCTTGTCCCAGGCTAACCCCCTGAACCTGTACCCAAAGCCCTCTTTTCTCTGACTTCCCAGTGAGCTAACATGTCCCAGCCTATACTCTCCTGTTGTTTCTTCTGTGCTAAGCCCTTTCTTGTTTCACTTGTTTCCAGCTTTAATAAATGTATCCTAACAGTCACCTGGACTCATGTTGTGAAATTGTTCCTACACAAAGTCAAGAACCCATACATTATGGCAGGCCCTAGGCAGACCTGCTCAGGGCTAGGCCCCTGTCCACTAACATATATATTGGGGGGAAGGAGGCCTCTGTCTTTCATAAAACTCTTAACAGGATCCTGTGGAAAACCCTCCTCCAAGAGGAATGAGAGTATTACATGATTTATGTCTCTTGAAGTTGTCAGTAATATCTAAGAGTTAAAGATAGATCTTGAATGAGTTTCTTGTCATTCTCTATGACATTGAAGTAGATCTCCAACAGAAGCCAATTCTTTTCTAAATTATCCATAATCCTCTATCTTGTTTGCCATCATCCTATGCGTTTGCATTTTGATCTTGACATTTCTGATGAGGACAGGCAGAGAGTGGGAAAGTGAAATGAACCACAAAATAGGAAGTTAAGAAAAAAGATGATCCAGGATTTTTGTGGAAGGCTGTGCAGATCTGTGATGGAAATGTCCCCCACAGCCCCACAGCTGTGTTACACAGTGGTCCTTGGTGTATCCTACATTTTTGAGTACCTGTCACATACCAGACCCTTTGTATATACAAAGTCTGTCTGGAAAAAGTCCAGCCATTGTTAATATAACAAGAACGGTTTGTGGGACATTGTCTCAACCTGGCAGCCAAGGAGAGTGGAATGGAATGCACAAGCATGAACAATAACAACTTCACTGTCCCAGTCAGTGGGGGTGATAGATGCTGTTGAGTGAGCATGTGTATTGTGTGGCTGTCACATTCAAAATGACTGAGCAAGTAGAGAAACAAATCTGCATCAAATTTTGTGTGAAGCTTGGGCATTCCTCAGTGGAAACTGTTTGGATGATTCAGAAGGCTGCAGCTATGGGCACCTGGTGATTGGCAGCTCCATCACAACAACGCATCTGCTAATGCATCGCATCTCTTGCAGAGTTTTTGGTGAAACATAAAATCACCCAGGTAACTCAGCCTGTCTACAGTCCAGATTTGGCGCCCTGAAAATTCTGCCTTTTCCCAAAAATAAAATCACCTTTGAAAGGGAAGATGTTTTAGACCATTGATGGGATTCAGGAAAATATGACGGGCAGCCATTGGGAGAACTATATGAGGTCCTGAGGTGTCTACTTTGAAGGGGACTGAGGTATCATACAATGTTTCTCGTGTCTTGTATCTTCTTCAATAAATGTCTCTATTTTTCATATTATATGTCTGGGTACCTTCTGTACAGACCTCGTACTTTCATTTTTAGCCCTCAGATTGGCATTTTGAGGAGGCTTGATTGTCCACATCTACCGAGGAAAACTGAAGATACTATGGCATGTTACAGTATGGGGACTGCATTGGGGTAGTCCCATACCTACACAGAGATTGGGCTCAGGAATAATTTGTCAAATTTAACTGACCAGCAGAGGAAACATAAATCCCAAAGTGGTAGACAGAACCTCTTATGGAGCTGCACTTCAAGATTCTTTGCTTTGTATCATCAGTTTATGTGAAAGATTTAGTTAGGGTACAACTATCAGCTTAATTCTTTTTGGCTTACTGTGTTTTTCAATTATTTGGAGTTAGTTCTGCCAGCTGTTCCCAGGAATGCAGCAAACTCCTTGTTTTGTCTTTATCTGTATTATTGTTGTTGACCTTTTGTGTAGTCTTTTCTTCATTAGACATGTATTAATTCTCTGGTCATGGGAACTAAGCACTGCACCGAGGAGTTAAACACAGTTCCTGTCTTGTAGGAGCTTAGACCATCATAATTTACTACATCATAAAGTACTGTTCTATCTTTTCAGCAACTTGGTTTGTATAGTAATTTGGACTGTAAATGAGGTGAGTTTTACCTGCTGATGACTAATGTATTTTTTGCTTTAATGCTAAAATATAAAGGAACTTGTGAGCAGGATTTAGGAACTAATTGGTCATATACTAAGCTTGGTGTCCACATAAGAGGTTTCTGGATTTCCAGCCAAGATGGAGACTTAGGTAGACACACTGTGCCTGCTTGCACAACCAAAAGAAGGACAACAACAAATTTAAAAACAAAAAACAATCAGAACTGACAGAAAATCGAACTGTATCCAAGTCCAACAACTAAGGAGTTAAAGAAGAAACATTTATCCAGACCAGTAGGAGGGACAGAGACAGGCAGCCAGATGGAGAAGACTTGCGGCAAGTCAGCGGCTGGTGGACCAGGGCAAGCAAGGTGGCAGCTGGCGGGCCAGGTGGTCCCATATTCACATGCAGATAAACTGGGAGGTACAAATGGAGAGGGAGACAGACCCCCCACAACCCAGGATTCCAGTACTGGGAAATACAGCTTCAAAGCCGTTGACTGAAAACACCTGTGGGGTTTGAGGTGCCAGCAGGAGAAACTCTCAGTCTCGCAGGAGAGTTCATTGGAGAGACCCACAGGGTAGAGAATATACACAAACCTACCTACCCCAGAATCAGCACCAGAAGGGCCCAGTATGACTGTGGGTAGCTGGGGAAGTGGCGGCAGAGAATGGAGCAAGCAGCACTGTTCCCTCTTGGACCCTTCCCCCACATATGGCATCACAACCCAGCAAAGTGGGTTGCCCCACCTTTGTGAACACCTAAAGCTCCACCCCTTTCTATGTACATGTGTGCTGAGGGGAAAAAAAGGCCCAAATGAAAGAACAGATGAAAGCCCCGAAAATAGAACTAAGCGATGAATCTAGCCAATCTATCAGATGCATTGTTCAAAACTCT
>CM052548.1:46757602-46774993 GCA_028533065.1 Trachops cirrhosus
AGAGTTTTGAACAATGCATCTGATAGATTGGCTAGATTCATCGCTTAGTTCTATTTTCGGGGCTTTCATCTGTTCTTTCATTTGGGCCTTTTTTTCCCCTCAGCACACATGTACATAGAAAGGGGTGGAGCTTTAGGTGTTCACAAAGGTGGGGCAACCCACTTTACTGTGTTGTGATGCTGTATGTGTGGGAGGAGTCCAAGAGGAACAACATTGCTTGCTTGGTTTGACCAGGTTTCAGTCACTTCCCCCACTACCCACAAGAAAATTGGGCCCTTCTGGTGCTGATTTCCAGGTGGGTGGTTTTACACATGTTCTAGGACCCTGTGGGGTCTTTCCAGGGAACTCTTCTG
Organism: Trachops cirrhosus; assembly: GCA_028533065.1. NCBI lineage: Eukaryota > Metazoa > Chordata > Mammalia > Chiroptera > Phyllostomidae > Trachops > Trachops cirrhosus. Next base: position 46,757,956 of record CM052548.1, read on the forward strand.
TGAGGCTGGGAGGTTTTCCTGCTGCTGCAATCCTCACAGGTTTTTTTCAGTCAGAGGGTTTGAGGCTTCATTTCTCCACACTGGAACCCTGTGTTGCACAGTCTGCCTTGCTCCCCAGTTGTTCCTCCTGGTTTATCTGCACGCAAATGTGCGGCCGCCCAGTCCTGCAGCCACCATCTTGCCACGTGTCCTCTCTATCTTGGCTGCCCATCTCTGCCCCTCCTACCAGTCTGAATGATGTTTCTACTTTAACTCTTTGGTTGTTTGGCATCCATACAGTTCGATTTTCTGCCAGTTCTGGTCATTTTTTGTTTTTAAATTTGTTGTTGTCCTTCTTTTGGTTGTGTGAGGAGGCAAAGTTTATCTACCTACACCTCCATCTTGGCCAGAATTCTGAGTATCCTATTAATATTGACATTTGCTAAAAGCAACCTTTCTCTTTATACTGTCTCTGCCATACACTGACAATAAACGTTAACAGCCTAGAGTCATAAAAGCTTTCCCTGACCAGCTCCATTTGAAAGATGGATCCTGGCTGGTGAAGTATATGGAAATGTAGCAGGTGACCATCATCAGTTTGAGGACTTTGACATTATTCATTCAAATGATTTTCCTTGGCTGTTTTACATAGGACTCCTGAGCCTTGAGCATTGCGTATCGAGTTAATCTCCTGGTGGCAAAAGAAGGAGCTAAAATAATTGCTAAAGAAGGAAAATATTAATAAAATATTGTCTGGGCTCAAAAGAACTATATTAAAGTCTTAAGTCTAGTAAATCGGCTTGGAAACCTGAATTCACAGACTTTAAAAAGATTCTTTCCTTCCTTCCCTTCCTCCTTCCCCCCATCTATCTCCCTCCTTCTTTGTTTTTCTTTCTGTGAGCAGCTTTAGCAAGAAATGTAATTTTTAAGTCATTCTCTTTGAGAGTTTAAGAATATAAATAGTAACAAAAAGTTCTTATGCTGGAGTGCATGTGCAAATTAAAGGTGTGCTGAAGTCATTGCTATTTTAGTAACCAGTGCATTTGATTCAAGCTCTTTATTATTTTAAGTAATTCTTTGTTTATGTCTTTCTTCTTGTCTGCTCAGATTACCTAATGCTTCAAGTATAGAGTGCTAATCAGTTGGGACTAAAATGCTCCAAGAGCATTGAAGATTCCCATTTTTTGTTCTAGTCTCCCTTTTGAATAGTCACCAACATTCTCTCAAATAATCTTTTAAGAATTTGTTGATAAACTCCTTGTAGGTCCCCATGGTATGCCAAGAATGCCACCAAACGCAGATTTTGAACACACCCTTGCTCCAACAGCACTGTATCTAGATTAAGGTATTTATTAAGACAATGAGGAAGTAGGTCTTGAGTTAGCAGGTTAGTAGTCCTTGCTGTCTTACTGGTTTTGGTGATGACCTCTGGGTTTCCTGTAAGTCACTCAGCAGTTGCTCTGAATGTGTAGATCCTGTGTCTCTCCAGATTTGGTAGTCATTATCCAAACCACATCATTATCTTACTTTTAATAGGCTGTTCTTCAAATGACAGTAAAGGGGAATGGCCAGACACTTGGTGTCCCTCTTCATAGAGCACCTAGGGTGTGTGTATATTGAATTATTTTTTGAGTTGGTTGATATCCAGGAAAAAATTTTATTACATAAAATAATAAATTTATAAACTTATATAAAACATTCTATAAATATAAACTATTTTTGCATTCTGCCTCTTGGCCTCATTAGATCTGCCATTTCAGCAGCTGGGATACTTGTCCCAGTAGAGCCACCCTTTCTTGCTCCCTCTGTACTTTTTACTTTTTAAAATAAAGACAGAACAACACTATCAGTACTGTATTACTAACCAAAAGTGATTTTAAACATTTATGATGCTCTTAAAATTCAGTCATTTTTTTTAGAAAAAGATTTCTCCATGTCCTGATCAGGTATCATAGCTTCTGGTTTCTGTGCTACCACAAACTAGAGTTACTTTTTAAGGGTCTTCCTAAATGATAGAGCCTTGGCCTTGGCCTAGATAATCTCCTGGGTCTCTCCAACCTGAAATTCTGTAGTTGATCTCGACAAATGGTCCTCAACTGGGGCCCTTTGGCAATGTCTGAAGACTGTTTTAGTTGCTTTCTAATGGCATCTAATTGGTACAGGCTAGGGAAGCTGCTAATCATCTTACAATATACAGGGTAGCCCCTCACAACAAAGAATTACCCACTCAAGATGCCAGTAGTGCCAAGGTTGAGAAACTCAATTCTAGAGGAAGCCAGCAGAGGTAAGTGACCAGCTCTCGACCCTCATTGCATTTTCTGTTTTTTCTTTGGGCTTACAGGGTTCTGTCTGGTCCGTGTTTCACTTTCAGTATCCATTTACCATCTGAAACTTCTCTATGGGAAAAGATGGAAGAGCTTGCTTAAGGAATAAGTGAGATGGGCTCAATTAAAGAAAACAAATTTCTATTATGTGATATTGCTGGCAAATGTGAGAAGCCTGAAGTCACTACATACATGGAGGTGTTGGTTTTCTAAACCATGTTAAAAATGTGTGGCTTGTTTCCTTCTCTCATTTAGAGTTTTCCTGGCAGTGACTTGGAAACCTGGTGTTTGTTTACTTTTCTATATTTCCAGTACATTTTGGGACTTGGATTGTGAAAGGCTTAGCATTTTCTAGATGATCAGGTATCATTTAATCTTCCTAGGGGCTGATGCCTGAAGAAGAGGCCTTTTAAGAAAATAAATTAACATGATTGTATAAACCCCTCCATGGGCTTTCTCAGGGAGAAAAACAAGCCAAGAAATGATGGCACATTGAAAACACACAGAGGCATATGTAACTTGCCTTAAGGAGCACATGTTTTTATTGTTTGTTTATTTATTTAAGGGCACATGTGCTTAGTGGCATATGGCGTAGACCTCTTTAAAAAGCAGAAACTGAAAACTGTCCCCTAAGCAAAAGCCAGGGCAAGAAGTTTGCCCAGAGCAACCTCGTTAGTTAGGGTGATCCAATTTCAGAAACAAAACAGATAGGCCTGGCAGTTTTCTCTAAGGAAGCTTGATTCCTTTTAAGGAATATTTGTAGACACATCTCAATTTCGACCCCATATGCAGACACTCTTTGTACATCTCCTTAACTCCTCTGCCAAGAGGCAAGAAGCAGAAAGGAACTTTCTATGCTTTGGGTTCAGCTGCCACAAAATCCGGGACCCATCAGTTCTCTAGTACCCCACTCTTTGATAGAAAGTCATCATCAAACCTCCAGAATAACAGGGCAAGTGCACCTAAGGAAATTCATTTCTACCACTTCTATATACTCTCCTGTGAGGACCAAGTGCCACACTGTGCTTGTCATTTTGTCTATCACAATGAATGAATTTGTACCTCACCTGTATTCTTCCACTCTGCCAAGTTACTATAAACACCCATCCCCACTGGAACACACACACCTTTTTTTAACTACTGCAGTCACGAGTGGCCAGAGATGGTCACTTTTGCTTTCCATGTGCCACTTCTTCCCAGCCACAGACAGATCCAGTTTGCCAAATCTTACCCTTTATGGGCATGATCATCAAGCACCATCTGTGCTCTCTGTAATAATAGTTCTCTGGACTGATAGAGAAAAGGAATATGAAGAATAAGGAGTAACTGATGATTTCATTAGGGTAAAAATGATCACAATCACTTCTCAGTTATGGGACATACTCCTCTGAGAGAATGAGGCAGCAGGTAGCCCAGTGAATAGTGACCCCTCAGGTTGGAGTCAGGAGTCTGAGCTGCAGCTGTGGACGCTTTGAAATCGGGCAATGGAGAGTTATAGTGAGTGAAATAAGCCCACTTGGGTGGATGAGAAGAGAGGTGTCAGGCAGGTCCTGGTGTGGTAGTTCCTGAAACAAGAACTGAGCAGAGAGTCTGTGCGATAGTCTGCTCAAAGTCTGGAGGAGACCATTTGGCCCTAGTGGAGTTTTTAGATTTCCCTTGGGTGTGCTTTCTGGCTAGCAGGTACTTTTTGATCGTAAAGGGAATATCAGTAAAACTTACCTCAATGGGCAGAAGGTATAAGGGGGATAAATGGTAATAGAAAAAATTAGATACATACATACATACATACCTCATTTGAACAGGCTCACCTTGTATGAACCTCACAAACATTATGATAAATGAAGGAAGCCAGGTAAAAATGACTACCTGTCTATTCCATTCATATGAAGTGTCAGTAAGTTTAAAGAGGCAGGAAGCAGATAACCATCATTGATGGCAGATCGGATTGGGGAACATTTAGGAGAGATGGAAATGGTTTAGAACTGGATTGTGGTGATGTTTACACAACCGTATGAATTTACTAAAAATCATTGAATTGAACACTTCTGGCTGAATTTTGTAAGATTTAAATTATACTGCAATGAAATTTTACTTTTATTGGATTTTGATGGTGGGCTTGCAGGGAGCAGCTGAGTAACGCACAAAAGGAATTATATGGTATGGAGTTGGTTCCCATTATGTTGATTCTGATTTGGGAGAAATAGTCTATGAATGATGCTATTACCAGTTGAAACTTTTAAGCAAAGTCCTAGTCTCAACTTGCTCACCCAGCTTTAGTCACTAGACCTGTTATAATCCTCATTCATTTTCTGAAATGCTTAATATAAAATAATTCATAGTTTATATATATATATAGGCATACATTTGTATAGGTGGGAAGATCTCACTAATTTTGATATTTGAATATAGTCCAAATTAAGAACATCTCTATGTGTAAAAGGAGTAAAATTCTGTAAGATCTCAGGGTTGGAAAGGACTTTAAAGGTTAAGAGCTAGAGGACAGACAGTGAAAAATAGCAGATGATTAAAAAATTTAAAGAATCCGGAGTATATTTGATTAGCAGATTGAAAGACCTCAAATCTAGTGAATGTCCCTTTAACTAGAAAGTTCTCTTCATCAGATTTTACTCATTATTTGACCACAGTGGTGGTCCGAATTTAATCATGAGTGTCCTTTCCCTTGGTATTTAGATAACTCCACACCTATGGTACTCCTGGGCTTATTTAGGGGAATGCTGTGATTATTAGTAGGGCTGCTGAGAGTCAATTCAGGTCTGGTGAAAATGTTAGCTTCCCTTTCTCTGCCTCCTCTGGTAGATTCGTCTTGGTATGCAACTAGTGGGGCCTGAGTTCCCTTCCAGAAACTTGTCTTACATTGCTAGACTTGATTATAGAAGCCAACAGCATCACAGTTAATAGGCTGGGACTTTCTAACTGCTTAATTGAAGTCCCTTGGGTTTTTTCATCCTTATTCACCAGTTTTTCTTTATGGTTTTTACCTAAGGACCAGGTGGGCAAAAAATTTATTTTAAAATAGTTATAAAAGACTTCTGAAGCAATTTACATTCTTTACACTTATTTGTTCACTGGGGAGCTAGTATTAAGACTGTACTTTACATAGTTATTCCCAGTTCTCAATTAGGGAAACTATAACTGAAATTTGAATTGTGTTGTTGGGAGACTGGTGATATTTAATTAAACTGTGGGACCTGAAATTGGTGCATATCAATTATACAAAGTGAAGACTGCCTGTATTCTTAAAAATATGGGAAAAGGGGCAATTGCTTGACCCACTCTAGTTCTTTTACTTAAGGTGAGGAAGTAACAATGCAAAGTGCAGAGAAGCTCTGAATCTAAACAAAGTCTAGTCATCCCTATATGACTACCATGCTGTTTCATTGGCATTATTCTACAGCTTACTTCTTCCTTTATAAATTGTAGGTGAACAGATTAGAAAGGTGGAAAAAAGCAAAGGTTTAGGGCTTATAAATATTGATATATTTCTCAAAAGGCAGTTTTGGTTAATATAAAGTTGATGATTTTTTAATTAGGGTAGGAATTTTACAAAACTTATTAAAAATTGAGTTTGAATACCTCATGCAGATCATGTTATGGATGGGATTTATAGAACTAATTTCTAATGAAAAGTATTTTCTTTTCCCACTGAAACACATCTCTTGCCTTAGGTCCACCAGGTCCATGTCATTGACCGACTCCTGTTCTGGATGCCCAAACAGTGTGGGCATCCCTGAGGTTCTCTCCTAACACCTGCTGTCACCCCATAGGCCTCACATCTTGGAGATTACCACACCAGACATACAACGAATGAATTCACACTGCTGTCTTATCTGTGTCCTCTTTTCTTCAAGGCTGCACCAACTTCTAGTGCCCTTCCTGCTAAATAAATATCCCTTAACATCTATTTCTTTCATTTATTACCTCTGTTGGTGGTGATCTGTTTAGTTCTTTATAGCAGCTAACTGGAAATATGAGGCCTATTTTCCTTGTATTTTTGTCTTCCCCCCTTCACTATTACCATACCTTTTACCAGAATTTCTAAATTCCAAATTTGACAATGTTATGCTTTTGCAATATACCTCTCGGTGATTGTTCACTGCCCACAAGATAAGTTCAAATTACTTAGCAGGACATACAAGATATTTTACAGTCTGAAACTAGTCTAACTTTCTGCCTTATTCCCTTGTCATCCTTTTTGCATGTTGTATGTCATTTTGGAACAAGACCCTGCAAGTTCATGCTTCTCAGCCTTAGCATAGTCTTCCCCTTGCCTTGGTCTCCCCTCCCTCATCTCTGAGGATTTCCTGGACTCTGAAACCCACAGAATTCATTATAACTGTTTCTCCCACTGTTTTTCCAGCACATATGACATTCCTTGAACACATAACATTCCTTGTATTATATTTTGCTCATTTACATAGCTCATCCCAAAGGATAAAGACCTTGAGGACAATTAACTGCCATGTCTGCATTCTTCATATAGTGGGTATTCGGTAAATATTTAGTCATTGAGTAGATTTCAAGACCACTGCTCTTCTGATGCTCATTTGGGTCCTGTTATATATGCCTAGAGAACCAAGTTAAAGGGACATTCTTTATTGATCCAGTAGTTGAGAACTATGACTTGGAGAGATTGACAAATCTGTACCCATTTAGATGATACATGGAATTAATCATGAAGGAACGATGGTGGATGAAGATAGAAGATAGGCTAACAGGCTACACCAATACAGTCACATGTTGCCAATTAGTACTTGAAATGTGGCCAGTCTAAATTGATTTCAGACCTAGCTACTCCCCAAAAGTAAAATAGTACAATTTTAAAATATTGATTGTTAAAATGGTAGTATTTTGAATATATTGGGTTAAATAAAATATGTTAAGATTAATTTCATTAGTTTTTTTAACTTTTAAAACTAGAAAAATTTTAATTTTATTTGTGTTTCACACTACATTTCTCTCAGCTGGGCTAGAGAGATGCTGTAGGAAGCAGAGGATGAGAGAAAGAACAAATGCTTCAAAAATAAGGGAAAAGAAAGGGAAGTGCGGTGGTATATTTGACAGTGAGTAATAATATACTGTGAAAAGTTAAAAGGAAGACAGAAAACAGCGTATAGGCACTGTGGATAAGTAATGTGGAACATAGACTAAGTAGGCAGCCCCTTACCTAAAACTTAGTTCAAATAGTAGATGAAAACTTGGATTTTTTCCTTATGAAGTTATTACTGCAGCATTATTAGAGAATGAAATAAAAAACAGGAGGAAACATATTTATTATCTATACTTCTAGTCTTCAAAAACAATACCCTTAAACCTTGATATAATTCCGTCTTTCAGATTTCTCTGTATTCATATGCATTTATATTTGGTTTTTATGCAAATGAGATCATTCTTTATGTACAGTATCTGGCAGAATTAAGACTTGATTGAGTGTGATTGGTAGGGTAATAATATGGGTGTGATAATTTATAGTTTTAATTTGAATATTTCATATAACATGTCATATGGTATGCTTGAGTGTTATATTGTTGTGTTACAGAATCACATGTTTATGATTTTGTAATAAAAGATTTTTGCCATGGCTGGTATGGCTCAGTGGATTGAGTGCTGGCCTGTGAACCCAAAGGTCACTGGTTCGATTCTTGATCAGGGCACATGCCTGGGTTGCAGGCCGGGTCCCCAGTTGGGGGCGTGTGAGAGATGCAACTGAATCATGTATCTGTCACACATTGATCTTTCTCTCCCTCTCTTTCTCTCTCCCTGCCCCTCTCTAAAAGTAAATAAATAAAATCTTTTTTAAAAAAAGAGTTTGTAATAACTCTTTTTGTAAGGGGCATTATTTGTGCTGTACCTTGTATACTTCTCATAATGTGCTTTTTTGTTCCATTTAATAGATTAAATATTTTCCCATGGTAGCCTTAAATTTAAGATACTTATTACTGGAATATATAGAAAAGTAAAGATAGAAAATGAATGTTATTTCCATAATGCAGAATGTTTGGTTCCTTTCTTCTCTGGATTTCCTCTGTTGGGGTGTCAGCATTTTCGACTGACCTTGATACAGGTTCATTAACTTCAGAGAGGCAGATCACCTCTGTGCTCCCTCAGGAATGGCCCAGTTAAAGGCATTTCCTAAATTCCACTGCTTAAACCCTTTCTCCTTCTAAGAATTATAGCTATAGACTATAATAAATCTGAATATCTGTAATTCAGATTCAAGGTTCATCATTGCACATAGCTGTGCATATGCCTGGGCACAGCTTTGTGAAGGGGCCCAGACCACATTATACTGAGGAATTTGAAGTTAAAATAATTTTTTGAAATTACTATTCTTGGTGAAATTTTTAGAATTACTCTTTTACTAATTCACAGGTTGTATATCATGGATACCCTAATATGACATTTGAAGGAGGAGTGGATATCAGTTACAAGTAGGAAAACTGGAGATTTTAGACAATGGGAAGAAATATTACCTGCAAGGGCTGTGAAATTGGACCAGTGGCTTATCTGATTGTGGGTGAAAAGGATCATAATGCAGAGTTCTTCCAAACAGTAACTGTATCTCCCAAGAAATATAGTATTTTTAAGTACAGTCTAATTGTTTACTAAGATTTCACTTTATTTGTTTGAAATTTCCCTTTTGAGAAGAATCTCAGTTTACACTTCTTCCTATTCTATCCCCTTGTAAAGGGAATCAAAGTTGTCCTTGGGGACAGGTGATCCCAATTACCTGAGAAGAAGAGGTAAAAGTGCAGGCAACGGCATTCCCCCAAATTGTCGGGGTTCTGGGAGTGAGAAATGGGTTCCATTTTGAGGGCTTATGAAAGACAGGGAGGTAGTTAGGATGATCAGGAGACTGGCCTTGGGATCTAGTACTCCTTAATAATGTCAATGACACATACAATTACAGCAGAAACAATAATACAGTCATCAACAGTAACAACACCATTTATTGAACTTCTACTCTGGGCCTGGTGCCCTACAATGAACCTTTTACATGTGATAGTTTTAACCTTTACAACAAACCTGCAAGGGAAATTGTATGATACTCATTTTACAGATAAGGAAACTGAAGCTCTGAAAGTTCAATGTCTTATCCAGGTTATATGCCTACAGAATGGCTAGATGGGATTAATCCCAGGATTTTGCCAAAAGGGATGTGATTGCCAAAATATCGGTAGATCTGAATCCCCCACTCCACTCTCAACCCCTGTTTGCTTTATGCCAGGGAAGTGAATTTTGGACTTTGAGATGTTTAGCATCTTTTAGTTCCATGATAAGTGCTCTTAAACTTTTCCTGCCAGCTGAGAGCAAGGAAACGTGACAGGTGGCAAGTCAGGGGTGTGTGTGTTAGTAAAATGGTGGCTTTTAAATGTAATTCCATTGTTTTGGTAGGTGGCCCTTTTAACCACTTTAAAAATCTTCTCTTTCTAGAGGAATTTTAGAGACTTTGAGATATATCTCTCAACTCCCAGAGAGAACTTGTACTTTAAAAAATAAACCTGGATGAGCAAGAGTGACCTTCTGTATGGTGGGTTTACCTTGCATGCGATTTAAGCACTGTTTTTAAGATGGCCTTTGCTAAATTGCCAAGGTTTGTGTTTGCTCTCCAAATTGTACAGATTAAAGATGGACAAAGATAAATTTCTTCTACCATTTTAGTTTTAGTTTTCATGATGTGTGAAGATATTTTGGAATGCTTTTTCATTTGAAAAGAGGTTAACAAAACTCATTGGAATAATTAGTATGCCCAGTTGCAGCAGGGTTGTTTTGTTTGTTTTAAAGTAGGAGGATTTGGAAGATGGGAACATTATTTATAACTGAAAATTTTAAAAACCAAGCATCATTTGCATAAAAACAAGAGTAAATTTTTTTTTAACAAGAGTACATTTTGACACAGAACAGAGCTGAGTGCTGCTGACCTTCGTTTTTGTGTTACTCTCTAATTTGATCAGCACAGGGCTCTCTCTGCCTTCTTTCTCAGCCAGTGTGGCCAACTTACTTGATATATTTATACTGTTGTTGCTGACTTCATTACAGACAAAAGGCATGTTGCAATCCTAACCCTTGTGACTGTAAGTGTGACCCTATTTGGGAAAAGGGTCTTTGAAAGAAAAGGCACACAGGGAGTAGAATGCCACATGATGACAGAGGCAGAGATCTGAGTGACAGGTCTACAAGCTGAGGAATATCAAAGGTTGCCGGCGACCACTAGAAGTCAGGGATAAGTATGGAACTGGTTCTCTCTCAGTCTCTAGTAGGAATCAACCTGGTGAACATCTTGATTTCAGACTTCTGGCCTCCTGAATGGTGATAGAATAAATTTCTGTTGTTTTAAACCACCCAAATCTTGGTAGTTTGTGACAATAATCCTAGGAAATAGTTCACATGTGCCTGGACATTAGGCTGCTCTGGGTACTTAGTTTATATCTCTTTGTGATACATGACAGCCCCCTTGCACACTCAGTTGAGTTTTGCTTTGTTTTACTTGCCCTTCAGCATGAATCTAGTATCATTCCAGCAAACAAAGGAAAAGTATCCTTCAGAAAAAGAAATGTAGAAGAAATTACTTATCACAGTACCAGGGAGGAATGAAAGGCAAAGAACCAGCCTCCATCTTCTCTGCTTATATTTTGCTCCCCTATTCCCTCCACCAAAGGTCTTATGATATTTCACTTTTAGAAAAGCATGTATTTCCTTTCATAAAAACGATCTTGAAAGTTGTCATAGTCTAAACAAAGACTGGATTTAGGATTGGGGGCTCTACCTCTTTGCCTGAAGATTTCCGCAAGTTACTATACCTCCCCAAAGTACAGTGTCCTCGTGTGTACAATGAAAGAATCTGGGTCTAAGATCCTATGTGGTGTGTGTGCATGGAGCTAGGTCAGGCCAGGTAGAAGTAGCAGACTTGACTACAACCCTCACTCTTGCCTTCAGTGCCTGACATGGAGGCACTTATGTAATTCATGTTCTCCTCAGTAAGAAAGTAGAGGGAATGAACATTTTCCCAATAGTCTACTATATACATGGTACTCTTCTGGGCAACAAAATGTAGTACTTTATTTACTCTTTAAAAATACTTACAAATAAGTGATTTATCCTAGTGCTTATGACATGACCTCATAATAATTAAAATTTTCCCAAATAATTCCTACCTCTCACAGATAGGATTTAGGATTAGAATTAGACAAGGTAATATATATTATGTACCTATTACAATTCACATCATTCAGTAGGTACTTAGTAAATGCTAATTTTCTATTCTTCACATCAAAAAACTGAAAAATGAAGTAATGTAAGGGACAGTGCTAACTAAATGGTATTTTGGTCTCTAAAATATTGTCATTAATTTTACAATTTCAAGATAGCTCAAAAAAGGAGGAGAAAAAAGTGTCTGCGGTGGAATCCCATGTAGCTGGACTTAACAGCAGTATTTGCTCGAAGGAAATCTCAAATAAGGGGTGACATTTCCTGGGGGACCCAGCCACCTCTGCCATGGAGAATGATCAGATTGGGGAAGAGAGAACAGCAGACTGTCTTTACATACTGTGTTTATGTGTGATCCAGAGAAACTTTTTGTGTTCATGGGGACTCAGATTGGAGGTGGCAGATGCTTTACAGATTTGGAGGGAGTCTGGAAAATGCCCAGGGCAACATGGGAGAGGATGAAGCTCAGAGCCAGCACAGAGGGCTGAGCAACAGATGGCTGGGGCTCCTCCACATACCTCTTGGGCCTTTTCAGATGGTTGCACAATAACAAGTGATTGCAAATTAAGGTTGAAATGTTATAAGCAGAGATGTTCTATGAATATGACTCCCATAGGGTCAAGTCCTTATCTGATTTATGCTGGTGAACTTCACAATTCAAGTTACTTACCTATGCCCATTTGCTTCCCACTCCAAAAGGAAATTTGGGGGGATAAATGTGTGACTATATGGTTTTATACAAAGGACAGTGTGTTCTAGAACAGCAATTTTCAACCTTTTTCATGCTATGGCACACATAAACTAATAACTAAAATTCTGTGGCACACCAAAAAATATATATGTTTTACCAATCTGGAAAAAAGGTCTAATTTCGAATCATTCATACTGGATGGCTATTGTTGTGTTGACTGTAGTCATTTTTTTAATTTGATAGTCTAAGGGAAAAGAGGTCAGTGCCCCTTTACTAAATAGTCATTTTTAAAAATTCTTGCAGCACATAGGTTGAAAATACCTGCTCTAGAAGAATCAGGCTGTGTTGGGGAAGACCAAGATAAACACAGTCATAATGACTATCCTCAAATAAAATAGCTCTTAGAACTTTACATGTTTCAGCATCTAATTGTCATTAATAATCTTAAATGGTTTTAGATATGCAGCAAATTTAGTACTAGCCCTCCTACGAATACAGCCAAACCTTTCAACTATAAAAAATAAAGATAGTCTTATGTAATGGGCTTGGGGATGTCCATGAAAGGAGACAATTTCAGTTGGATTAAACAAACTCTCTTGGCTGTGATTGAATTCCTAACTATGTCAGTGTTTGACTAGAGTCTATTCTCTCTCCCCACCCCCAGCTGTCATCCTGCTCTCCATCTATGAAGCTCTTAAGACAGTCATTTTAGTCATTTATTCAGAACTTTTCCAACAGTGACCTTCGAAGAAAAGCAGGCATTGTTCTTCTTATCCCCCTTCTGAAAAGCCACCAGTTCTGCAGGTTGTTAGGAGCTTCTGGAACCAAGTACTGTGTCAACAGCACCAATGTTATTTGGAAATTAATTGTGAGCTCTCCATTGCCTCTGTGCCCTCTGTATAAGACCTGTGAATCTGAATACAAACTGGAGCTGACATTTACTTCCCAAGAGGCACCTCCAATTTGGGAAAGTACAATTGACCCCCGCAGGTGCTTGTCATTGTCTGTGACTCAAAGACTTAGAGTCCTTTGAGTTATGTAAGAGGTATATGACTGGAACCTCTAACCTTTCACAGGCTCCTTTTACAACGTTTAAATCTCTGTTATGCTGCTCTTAATCTGATTTAGACAAACCCTCTAGTCCTGCTGGTCTGGAAAGCCAGGGAAAGCCAAGCTGTTGCCACTCACCTTACAGAATGAAGAAACCCCTTCTCTTTTAATTGTTTGTCACCTGTTGGCTGGCTTCCTCTGTGCCTTGAAACGAAGGATCCCATTTCTTTCTGTAGAGTCATCAAGAAACACACTCACAGCCCTTGGCCAATGGATTAATTTAAGAGAAAGCTCTTGAGTCCAGGTGACTAAATCAAACCTGAGTTACATATCAAAGCATTAGCCTGAGTTTACATTAAATTTACATGCAGAGATGATTAGGTCTGAAAAAAAAATCTAAGAATTAAGCAGCTTTAGGGTAGGAAAAATTCACCATTGGATTCATCCAAGGTTTTTGTGGTGTCATGTTCTTTAAGTGATAGTTGGCTGAAGCAGCAATACTCAGAGATAATTCCAGGAGAAAAATGACGTGATGTTATTGCAGAAAAGAGCCATATTAATATTGAGGTGGAGATAGAAGGCTGTGGAAAGTTAACCATAAGTAATACGTGGTTCACTCATCTAAAAAAATCAGTTGAGGAAAACCTCTTTGCTTCAAATGACCTTCATATTTTAACTTCTCAGTTAGTAAAAGAAAAGCATAGCTTGTGTAAGCATTGCTATTTGGAAATCTTATGGAATGGAGGAATTCTAATTCCTTTTTTTAATTTTTATTATTTTTTCAACCGAAGTTGCCATACAATATTATATTGATTTCAGGTGCACATATTGATTAGACATTTATATAACTTTTGAAGTGATCACCCCATTAAATTGTACCCATCCGACACCATACATAGTTATTACAGTAATATTGATGATATTCACTATGCTGTGCTTTACAGACCTGTGGCTGTTTTCATAACTGGTAATTTGTTCTTAATCCTTTCACATTTTTCATCCATTCCCCCCAACCCTCCATCTATCTGGCCACCATCAATTTGTTCTCCATATCTATGAATTTGTTTCTCTTTGTTCATTTATTTTGTTTTTTAGATACCACATGTAAGAGAAATAATATGCTATTTGTCTTTGTCTGACTTATATAAATGTTTTTAGCTCGTGACATATCCATATGCAAAATAACACCCTTTTAATACAAAAAAACAAGAAATTAAATATAAATAAATAAATAATTGAATTTAAAATTAAAATTAAAGATTTTTTTCCTGAAAGTTCAGGCCAAAAACATGGGTGCACATTACACATGGGAAATACAGTATTTCACTTAGCATAATACTCTCTAGATCTATCCATATCAGCACAGATGGGAAGATTTCATTCTTCTTTTTAATAACCAAGCAATATGCTGTTGTATCTATGTACCACATCTTCTTTATCTATACAACTATCAATGGACAGTTAGGTTGCTTCCATTTCTTGGCTATTAAAAATAATGCTGCAGTTAACATAGAGATGTATATATCTTTTCAAATTAGTGTTTTGGATTTCTTCAGATAAATACCCAGAAGTGGAATTGCTAGGTCATACGGTAGTTCGGTTTTTAAATTTTTGAGGAAACTCCATACTGTTTTCCACGTGGCTACATCAATTTGCAATCCCACCAACAGTTCATGAGGGTTCCCTTTTCTTTACCTCTTTGCCAGAAATTGTTTGTTGATGCATTGATGATAGTCATTCTGCCAAGTGTGAGGTGATATCTCATTGCGCCTTTAATTTACATTTCCCCGATGATTAGTGATGTTGAGCATCTCTTCATATATCTAGGTGGGCCATCTGTATGTCCTCTTTGGAGAAGTGTCTCTTCAGATCATCTGCCCATTGTTTAATCAGGTTGTGTGTATGCATGTTAAGTTGTATGAGTTCCTTATATATTTTGTTTTGAGTATTAATGCATTATTGGATGTGTCATTGGCAAATATCTTCTTCCATTCAGTAGGTTGTCTTTTTGTTCTGTTAATAGTTTTCTTCACTGTGCAAAAGCTCTTTTAGTTTGATGTAGTACTATTTGTTCATTTTTTTCTTTTTGTTTCCCTTGCCTGAGGAGACCTATCCAAAAAAAAATATTATTAAGAACAATGCCAAAGTGTTTACTGTCTCTGCTTTTTTCTAGAACTTTTATGGTTTCAGGTCTTAAATTTAAGTCTTTAAGACATCTTGAGTTTATTCTTGTATATAGTATAAGAAAGTGGTTTACTTTTTTTTGGCATGTGTCTGTCTAGTTTTTCCAACACCATTTATTAGAGAAGCTATCTTTACCCCATTATATATTCTTGCCTCTGCTGTCATAAATTAATTAACCATAGAGGTGGATTCTCCCTTCTGTTCCATTGGTCTTTGTGTCTGTCTTATGCCAGTACCATACTGTTTTGGTTACTACAGCCTTGTAGTATAGTTTGATACCTCCAACTTTGTTCTTTCTCAGGATTGCTTTGTCTATTTGCAGTATTTTGTGGGTTATTCTAGTTCTGTGAAAAATGCCACTGGTATTTTTTGATAGGGATTGCATTGAATCTTCAGATTCCTTTGGTAGTATGGGCATTTTAATGATGTTTATTCTTCTTATCAATGAACGTATATCCTTCCATTTATTTGTATATTCTTCACTTTCTTTCTTCAGTGTCATAGTTTTCCAAATATAGGTCTTTTACCTCCTTGGTTACGTTTATTCCTTGTTTTTTTGTTCTTCTTAATGTAATTGTCAATGGATGGTTTTCTTAATTTCTCTTTCTGGTGGTTCATTATTAGTATACAAAAATGTAATCAATTTCTGAATATTAGTTTGTATCCTGCTACTTTACTGAATTCATTTGTTAGTATTAATTGGGCTTTGTGGCTTCTTTAGTGTTCTCTATATATTATCATACATCTGAAAATTATGATAGTTTTACTTTTTCCTTTCTTTTTTTATTTTTTTAATATATTTCATTGATAATGCTATTTCAGTTGTCCCATTACCCCCCTTCATTCCCCTCCACCCTAACACCCTCTCCCACTTCCATTCCCCCTCTTTAGTTCATGTCCATGTGTCATAAGTTCTTTAGCTTCTACATTTCCCCTACTATTCTTGCCCTCCCCCTGTCTATTTTCTACCTACCATCTATGCTACTTATTCTTCGTACCTTTCCCCCCTCTCTCCTCCTCCCACTCCCCTGTTGCTAACCCTCCATGTGATCTCCACTTCTGTGTGTCTGTTCCTGTTCTAGTTGTTTGCTGAGTTTTTTCTTGTTTTTGTTTTAGGTGTGGTTGTTAATAATTGTGAGTTTGCTGTCATTTTACTACACATTTTTTTATCTTCTTTTTCTTAGATAAGTCCTTTTAACATTTCACACAATAAGAGCTTGGTGATGATGAACTCTTTGAACTTGACCATATCTGAGAAGCACTGTATCTGCCCTTCCATTCTAAATGAACACTTTGCTGGATAGAGCAATCTGGGATGTAGGTCCTTGACTTTCATGACTTGGAATACTTTTTTTCAGCCCCTCCTTGCCTGTAAGGTCTCTTTTGAGAAATCAGCTGACAGCCTGATGGGAACTCCTTTGTAGGTTACTATCCCCTTATCTCTTGCTGCTTCTAGGATTCTCTCCTTCATTTTCACCTTGGCTAATGTAATTCTGATGTGCCTTGGTGTGTTCCTCCTTGGGTCCAACTTCTTTGGGACTCTCTGAGCTTCCTGGACTTCCTGGAATTCTATTTCCTTTGCCAG
>CM052548.1:46775093-46790346 GCA_028533065.1 Trachops cirrhosus
GTTCTCTTTTATTATTTGTTCAAATAAGATTTCCACTTGTTGCTCTTCCTCTTCCCCTTCTGGTACCCCTATAATTCGGATGTTGGAACGTTTAAAGATGTGCTGGAGGTTCCTAAGCCTCTCCTCATTGTTTTGAATTCTTATTTGTTCATTCTTTTCTGGTTGTAAATTTTTTCCTTCTTTCTGGTCCACTCCAATGATGTGAGACCCATCTTTCATTCCATCACTATTGGTTCCCTGTGCATTTTTCTTCATTAAACTTATTGTAGCCTGCATTTTTTCATCTAATTTGTGACCAAAATAAACCAATTCTGTGAGTATCCTGATCACCAGTGCTTTGAACTTTGCATCTGATAGGTTGGCTATCTCTTGGTCGCTTAAAAGGATGGGACCTGGGACTTTCAAATCTTCAACTCTTTGAGCCATCTTTTTGCTGGGTTTTTTTTTAGCCTTGACCAGCTCCTATAGTGAGGGGCGGGGCCTAAGGTTTTCACCTGGACGGGGCACCCGAGTCGCAGGGTAGTGACACTGAATGTGGGGGCGGGGTCCGAGAAGGAACAATGGCGCTTGCTCTGCTCTCTGTAAGACCTCAGTCTCTTCTGTAAGACCGCCGCCTTCCACAAGCCAACTGGGCCCCTCTGGCACCAATTCTGGTGTGTGTGGGCCTGTGCCCCTTGCAGGACCTTCCTTTTCAGTCAGTGCCCCAAAGCTCCACTTCCCGGTGCTGGGACCCTGAGCTGCGCGCAGTGCCTTGCTTCACAATGGCCGCCTCGCTGGGCCTGCCGGTCGCCAGCCCCCAGCCTGGCTCGCCAGCCACCGCTGCTTGTGCGCCCAGGGTCTGCCTGCTGCGGACTTGCACGCCCAGGGTCGTCCTGCTTCGGACTTGTGCTCTACCCTGGTTGCTCAGGTCTCCGCTCTGTGTCCCTCACCCCGCCCAACTCCGCCTCTCCTATCAGTCTGGATGACCCGGTCTGTGTCCACCTTTAACTCCCAGCTTGTTGGACTTCTATGCACCCCAATTTTCTGTCAGTTCTGGTTGTTATTTTGCTTCCATATTGTTGTTGTCCTTATCTTGGTTGTGCGTGGGGGCACAGTGCATCCACCTACACCTCCATCTTGGCCAGAGACTTTTTCCTTTCTGATTCATATGGCTTTTATTTATTTTTCTTGTCTGATCACTGTGGGTAAGAATCCCAACAATACTATGTTGAATAAAATTGATAATTGTGGACATTATTATTTTGCTCCTCATCGTAAAGGAAAAACTTTCAGCTTTTCATTGCTGAGTATGATGTTAGCAGTAGGTTTGCCTTATATAGCTTTTATTGTGTTGAGGTATGTTCCCTCTATCCCCACTTTGGTGAGAGTATTTATCATAAATGGGTGGTGGGTTTTCACAAGTGCTTTTCTTTAAATCTATTAATATGATTATATGACTTTTAACCTTCATTTTGTTTATGTGGTATATCACATTAATTGATTTGTAGATATTGAACCAACCTTGCATCCCAGGAATAAATTCCACTTCAATCAGTTTTAGTAATATTTTGTTGAGGATGTTCACCTGGGATACTGGCATATATATATATATATATATTTTTTTTTTGTAATACCTTTGTCTGGTTTTGGTCAGGATATTATTGCTGGCCTCATTAAATGAGGTTGGAAACCTTCCCTTTCAATTTCAAAAATTGTAGGAAGCCTTCCCTGTGATTTTTTTAGAATAGTTTGAGACGGATATTAATTCCTCTTTGACTGGTAAAATTTACCTCTGAAGGCATCTGGTCAAGGATTTTTGTTTGTTGGGAGCTTTTTGATTAGCGATTCAATTTTGTTTGGAGCTATCAATCTGTTCTGATTTTCTCTTCTTGATTCAATCTTGGAAGATTGTGTTTCTTGGAATTTATCTATTTCTTCCAAGTTGTTCAATTTGTTGGCATATAATTGGCGTATTTTCTTTTTCTTTTCTGTTTTATTGATTATGCTGTTACAATTGTCACATTTTCCCTCTTTATTCCCCTCCTCCCTCCACACCCCCCTTGTCTGTTTCCCCCCCTCTATAGTCCATGGGTCATACATGTAATTTCTTTGGCTTCTACATTTCCTATACTGTTCTTAACCACCCCCTGTCTATTTTCTACCTACCATTTATGCTACTTATTTTCTGTACCTTTTCCCCTTCTCTTTTCCTCCCACTCCCCCACTGATAACCCTCCATGTGATTTCCATTTCTGTGATTCTGTTCCTGTTCTAGTTGTTTCTTTAGTTTTTTCTTTTTTTTCAGTTCAGTTGTGAATACCTGTGAGTTTGTTGTCATTTTACTGTTTATATTTTTTATCTTCTTTTTCTTAGATAAGAACCTTCAACATTTCATATAATGAGGGCTTGGTGATGATGAACTCCTTGAACTTGACCTTATCTGGGAATAATGGCACTTGCTCTGCTCTCTGTAGGACCCCAGACCCCTCTTCCGCCCTCCACAAGCTAACTGGACCCCTCTGACACCAACCCCGGTATGGGTGGGCCTGTGCACCCCACAGGACCTTCCTTTTCAGTCAGTGACCCAAAGTTCCATTTCCTGGCGCTGGGACCCTGAGTTGCTCGCAGTGCCTTGCTCCACAATGGCCGTCTTGCTTGGTCTGACATTCGCCACCCCCTGGCTGGGGCCCTCCAGCCATCGCTGCTTGTGTGCCCAGGGTCTGCCCTCTGCGGACCCACAGGCCGCCCTGGTTGCTCAGCTCTCTGCTCCGCGTCCCATGCCAGGCCCGACTCTGCCCCTCCTACTGGTCTGGATGAACATGTCTATTTTTAATTCCTTGGGTGTCCGACTTCCATACACTTCAATTTTCTGTCAGTTCTGGTTGTTATTTTGTTTCTATATTGTTGTTGTCCCTATCTTGGTTTTGTGAGGAGGCACAGTGCGTCTGCCTATGCCTCCATCTTGGCCGGAAGTCCTTAAAGGAAAATTCTTGAAGGCTAGCTTTTAGAATTCTCTAATTGACCTATTTCTGCTTATTAATTTTTTACTTTTAAAAAATTAATTAACTTATTATTTATTTTTTAAATTTTAATTGTATTTTTCCTATTACCATTTACCTACCTTATACCTCCCTCCCCCTCACAAATCGCCATACTGTTGTCCATGCCCATGAGTCCTTTTTCCTTTTTGCTCAGTCCCTCCACCTCGTAACCTGCCCCCAGCAAGATCTGTCATCCTGCTCTCTATCTATGTGTCTAATGAACAAACTAAACTAACAAGCATAATAGAATTTTTTACTTTTAAAGGAGCCTAGAAAAACAGGTCTTTAAACAAATATATGTCTAGTTTACTTTGTTACTGAAAACATAACAAAAAATTTAGATTCTTACTATTTGCTTTTCACCTTATTCAAGCTTTAAAGGGAACAAAAAAATTATCTCCCTTTCTGGAGTAATTCAGAGAATATTTGTAATGCTCCATAACTTTGTCTTCCTGTTGAGTGTTAGAAGTTTTGTTTTTAATCCTCTAAGGAAATTGTCCTTATAGCAATTATATACTCAAGAACCAGAATAGAATGCAGTCATCTTTATATTTATAACTAATACACATTCTGAGATGCCTCACAACTAAACTATTATGTCTAAAGAATTAAACATAAATCAGAGTTGTATTACTTGGTTAATAGATTCACTGCAATAGGAAAATTTGCTCATAGGTCTGTGATTTAACGGTTAAAACAGTTCTTCACTTTATTTCATCTATAACTTTGAGTTCTTGATTAGCGCTGCTTTTAAAGATGTTTTCTCAATTCCGGGTGGCTGTTGGTTTGCTTTGTGTTTTAATTTGTGGCTTGGAAAGAAGAAACAAGTTCAAGTTGCTCTCATACTTTATTGCCTAGTCTTTCATGAAGGAAATCCCATTTTCATGATGAAATCTTGGGACACATAATTCAGCCTGTGTATTTTGGCAACAGGGAGAAGGAAAGTATAGTTCCCGCTGCTCCTTCTATAAGAATTATTTTGTAGTGGGTAACCTTGGTATTTAGACTTTTCACATTTAATTTACAACTTATTTGCAAATTGTTACCAACCTGAAATTCATGATCCATCAGTTTAGACTGTACAGTTTGATGAAATCATGTTTTGACATTTTCTGGAAGGAGTCTTCTTTTTGATATGTTGCCTTTACAGAACTCTTTTTATATGTCTTCAAAAGTAAACAATTTTTACCATCTTAAGGAAAAAATATGAAATATTTGCTAGTCTATTTTCTGTGGTCAAAATCTGTTGACAAACCCGCTGTGTTTCTGAGCATCTTCCACAGCCTCTGCCTTCACAACCATTCCCTTTCCAAACTCCTTTCCTTTCCTCTTTGGGTCAGTAAAGACCCCTGGAAGAATCAGGCCCTAATGAGCTAGAGGCTCATTCTGGGGCTCTGTGAGGTACTGTTGTTTCTGCTGTTCACTGTCTAGTGAGGACTTAACTGATATATTGACCTCCATGAGTCTTGGCTGCCTTCCTAAGTATTATGGTAGGCATTGCGGGCTTCTATTTCATGGCTATGCCTAATACTCTTGACACATTAACAAGGTAATTGAAACTTCTTAGTCAAATTAGATAGAGAATGTGAAGTAGATACTGTTAAAGCAATTCACAACACTATTGACAACCATCAGGAAATAAGGAAAATTTCTCAGCTTGGTTGGTAAATAACTTGTAAGGAATATTCCTGAAAGTAAAGAATAAAAGAAAAATTGCCTGCTACACAGTGGCAATTATTATTATGAAGTAATTAGTTAAACAGCACTGTCTTGAAACACCATTATGTTATGGGGTTTCCTTCTGTGTGTTATGGAGAGATATACCAATCCTATTTGTACTAGAAATCCTTGAAGTATGTGATTTTTATTTGTTTTAGATGCCAAGAAACACCTACTTCAGTAGAGGGTCGTCGGTACTAGAGGGTGATTCTTCTATCCTCATATTCACTTTTCGTAACTCCTCTTACCGAAGTAGTATTAACAGGAAGTCAATTTCCATGATATAGCAAGGAATGGGCAGCTCTTTCACTCTCTAGCTCTCATTCTTCCCCCAGCCTGGGATGATCTTGGCAGAAACTCACAGAGCACCAGCTGTGTAGATCATCTTCCTCTCCTCCTCCCAGACCCAGTACTCAAGGGAAGGGAAGGAGGAGCAAGCAGAAGCTGTCTACTTTAGGGTAACATAGAGGACAGCATCAGCATTCTTGTGGGTACCCATGATATATCCTATAAGCAGGAAGTGTGTAAGGCCAGTGTGAAGATTGCTATTCAAAACTAGCCCAAGTTAATTTGCAGGAGCCTGACTAAAGGAGTAAGACTACAACTTAAGTATTTGTCAGATTTCAGGAGCACAGAGTTAGGTCAATCATAAAAATAAATGAATTCTATCAAGTTATAACAATAATTCATACAGAAACATGCCCAAATCACACAGTGAGCACACTCAGATCAAGTAACAGATTTTCAATCCCTGAAAGTTTCTCCTGGTGACACTTGCTGGTCATTACTTCCCCCCAAAAAGAGCTATTATCCTAATTTGTAATACCATAGATTAGTATGACAGATAGATTCGTGAAGAGTGGAATGAAATATTTATTCTTTTGTGTGAATTCTTTCATTTGGCTTTATATTTGAGACTTTCATCCATGGTGTTACTGTGGCTGTAGTATATTCATTCTCATTGCTAGAATGAACACCACAACTTAATCATTCATTCTGCTGACAATGGACATATGGATTGTTTCTAACTTGGGGCAATGACACGTGTTTTGGAGAATATATATACCACTTTCTGTTGCATGTTTATGGAATTGTTGGGTCTCTGCATACATTCAGCTTAGAAACTGCCCAGCTGTTTCCAAAAGTAATGTTACCAATTACTCTCCCAACAGTTCTAGTTGCTTAATGTCTTCACCAATATTTGGTATTTTCTGTCTATTTCATAATAATATACTTTAACTTTTTTAAAATTGTGGAAAAATACATGCAACATGAAATTTACCATTTTAACCATTTTGAAGTTCAGTATTATTATATATATTCATATTGTTGTGCAATCTCCATAATTTTTCCATCTTGCAAAACTGAAACTCTATACTCATGTACTAACAACTCCCCGTATGTCCCTCCCTAAAGGCCCTGGAAACCACCATTGTATTTTTTGTTTCTATGAGATTGACTATGCTGGATACCTCAAATATTATCATCCCGCATGTGCAATATTTGTCCTTGTTGTGACAATGAAATACTTTTAAAGAATAATGTTTACCTGCTTAATATGAAGTTAGTTACATTATGTTGAATGCATAGTCACATTAGGTTGCATTCAGCCTAATATTATGCAATGTAGAATTTCAAGATACTTCATTAGACTCAGTAATGGTATATGTGAGCGCCCAAAGCACTTGACATAATGTGAAAGGCCTTCAGGAGTTCATCATACTAGCAACTTAAAGCAACTTCTCTTTGCTGTTTAAATGACTATGATTAATCACAGTACATTTTTCTTTAAGCTGGGAAAAAATTTAAATTTATTCTTTCTGTAAATCCCAAACTGTAAGCCTCCCGCTCCACTCCCTTTATAACTACTATCTTTAAATTATTTTTCAGATGTTTCTTTAATGTCATGCATTTTCAATTCCATCACCTCTTGTGGTACTTAAACAGATTTAACTAAACTTTGGTTTTTTGTTTTTGTTTTTTTCAAACAGTTGCATTCTTCTTTACGTGTCATTTATATAGTGATGGTAACATTGTTTTATTTGGGTGGGAGTATGTATGGAAGAAAGTGTGGAAAGATTTGGGTCCTAGATGCTTGGTGAAGCATCAGCACACTCTTATACCTGGACTGACAGCCAGTACCAGCTGCGTTAGGAAACCAGCTGTCTCCTACAATATCAATCCTTATTTGAGATACAGATCACTAGGCCACTTATAAATTTTGTTGTGAAACTAATTTGTGGCCATGTACACACAAACCCACATATGCATGTCAATAAATATTACCTCATAGATCCATTTATTCCTCAATGTTACTCTAACCATGTTGTTTCAAGTGATATTCCATTTCCCCACTGGATCACAGTATCTTGGTATTTGATGGCACTTGAGACCTTCCTTATCCAGATACAGAGTATTCTGCTTTATATTACATTTTAGAACTGTAAAAAAAACAAAAAGAAATCTAACCATGGGCCCACCCAGGAGTAAGAAAAGAACTAGAAGGTAAAGCGGAAGAACCAATGTCTGGAATTTGGGGAGAAAAAAGTGCCATGAAGCAGGTAAAGCAACATTCTTCCAAAGACCAGCGTCTTTTCTATTATCCGATTTATATTTAAATCCTTTTGGAGGTGGCAGTTTATTTCTTTCTAAGACACACTGTTAGGCTATTGAATATTTTTACATCAGAAGGTGCATTCTCTCTAAAGTAAAAATCTCCTTTCCTATATATTTTTTAAACCTCACATAAGGATATTTTTACTGATTTTAAAAAAGGGGAGGGGAGAGAGTGAGAGAAACATTGAGTGGTTGCTTCTCATACTGGCCCCAACTGGGAATTGAATCTACAACTTTTTGGTATATGGGATGATGCTTCAAGCATCTGAGCCACCCGACCAGTGCTCCTTTCCTGTAATTTTTGACATTTCCTTAGCCTTTTGAGCCCTAGCCCTACCTTGTCACTACTGACTGAAACAATGGAACAATTCACCATTATCAGCTACAACATTGGCTGCCCTTGAGCTTGGAGTCAACTGCATCCACATTATTTGTCATTTGAATGGTTTGCCCTCCTTGTGCCATTTTTAGAAAGTGAAGATCTGGATGTTAAGTTTTTCTAATGTTAAATTTTCTTTGCTTGCTCTTATTTCTCCTACCTACCAGATCTGGTTGGCCCTTACTTTTTTATATCCCTTCATATTTCAGCAAGTACCTTTTCTGCAGAAGGACAATAGCAGATGTATTCTTCCTAGATGGTTGGATCCCAAATAAATGGGTACAAATTCCCTCCCACTTTTTTCTAATGTAAAATGTGTTTTGGTATAGTTACCCCAGGGTCTTAGGTCCAGGCTAATCTAACAATACCTTAGACTGGGTGACTTAAACAACAAATTTATTTCTTACAATTCTGAGACTGGGAAATCTAAGATCAAGGTGCTAGAGATTTGGTATCTGGTGAAAATACAGCCCTGGTTCTCTTCACTATGTCCTTACATGGTATATGTGGGACAAGAGAGGTCTTGGGAGTCTCTCTTATGGACTCTAAGCCCACTCATGAGGGCTCTACCTTCATGACCTAATCATCTCCCAAAGGCCCTCCTAATATCATCACATTGGGGATTAGGTTTCAACATAAGAATTGAGGGGCAAAGGGGTGCACAAACATTCAGTCCACTGTACCAGGGGTGCTAAGTTTACACATTTGATGTTGAAATGGGAGAAATTATTTCTTTCCTATACTCATATTCCCATGAGTACTGAAAACAGTACTTTTGGAATATGTATTTAATTCTTTTTACATCATCGGACCCATCTTTACACGTAACTTATTACTGATTTGATTTTAAAAAACTGTTGGCCTTTGTTTCCGGCTCTCTAGTTCTCATACTGTTCCCAGTATACTTGGGTATCCATACAATGTTACCAAAACTAAAGGCTCTTGCTTTCCTCATTGGCTGATTCAATTTAGGTTAGGTGGGTCATTTGGGAAATAAACAGTCTCCCCAGCACTCTTCCAGCTTCTTCATTGGTGAAGTAATGTGGACTTCTGGGTGGAGAGTTACAACTGAAGTCTAGGGGAAATGCTAGCCCTGACTATGTTGCTAATAACCCATTTTGTACCTGTGAATTCAAAATCAGGTTTCTCACTTCAATATTACATGTGTGTCAAAGGCATTGATAAATTGGAGAGGTACCTTCTTGAAACATACTCAGAAGTTTTCTCAATAATATTTACCTAATATTTGTAGCTTTTCCAGTTTGGTCTCAATAGAGGCATCATACAGAAAGAATTTGTAGCTAGGGAGTTGGTAAAACACAGTATCTTGGTTACACTTATGTCTCCTGTTTTAAAGAAAGAAGAGTAAAAACTGAAACCACCAGAGTCTGAAAGCTGCACTTTTCCTAATACCCTGAAACAGCCACAGAGCATTTCAGCAGAGAAAACAAGCTTGTTTTGTTACTGCTTCCTCCTTCCTCCCTTCCTCCCTCCCTCCCTTCCTTCCTTTCTTTTTTTTCTTTCTCTCTTCCTGTGTCTCCCCCCCTCTTTCTCCCTCCCTCCCTCTCCCTCTCCCTCTCT
The DNA here is from genome assembly GCA_028533065.1 of Trachops cirrhosus. Classification (NCBI taxonomy): domain Eukaryota; kingdom Metazoa; phylum Chordata; class Mammalia; order Chiroptera; family Phyllostomidae; genus Trachops; species Trachops cirrhosus. The sequence goes on from CM052548.1 coordinate 46,784,409, forward strand.
CTCTCTCTGTCTCTGTCTCTGTCTCTTTCTGTCATTCATTCATTCAAGATTAGGACCATAGGAGAAATAGAGTCCAGGTCTTAGCTTAGGTTCTACTGTCCTGTGCCCCTGCAGCACCCTGTGTCTCTCAACCCATCAGAGCACTCAGCACATGGCATTGTCCCTCCTGCTTCATCGCTGGTCTGTCCTACCTGTGAACAAGAACCATGTCTGATCTGGTCATCAGTTTATTCCCAGTGCCCTTGCACATGATGAGGACTTATGAACAGATAGATGGTAAAGGTATATCCCCCAGATCCATACTTTTTTGAAACTATATTTTATTCATAATGCTATTACAGTTGTCCCAATTTTTCCCCCTTTGCCCCCTCCACCCATTCCCCCAACCACTCCCTCAAGCCATAGATTTGCCTAACAGGCTTGGAAGCACATTGAGTTAAATTGAAATTGTTAATGTTATAATAAATGCTTTTGAAAATTTCCCATTGGGAATTCCATCAATAGATGGCTGCTTTGAAAAATGAATGAAAATCAAACATAAAGACACAAATGACTCACTCAGTAATAAATAAACACATGCCAAAGAACATTCAAGTGCATGTGTGTCACCTGTCTATAGTGTTTTATTTCTGCTTTATATTTTTGTTCCATGCAGGTAATAAACCACCTTGGCCTATAGTATCATGAAGGGAAGATTCTATTCTACAAGCTCATACTTAGAGATTTAGTCTTCCTTACTCGCTTTTTTTAAAATTTTGATTAAAAAAAACACATAATATTTGCCATCTTAGCCATTTTTAACACAGTTGAATAGTGTTAAGTATACTCACATTTTTGTGAAACATATCTCCAGAACTTTCTCATTCTGTAAATCTGAAAATTGATACCAATTAAAAAACAACAACACCCCCTTCCCCCTTTCCCTATCCGCTAATAACCATCATTCCATTTTCTGTTTCTATGAATTTGTTCTTTTACAAACAATCACTCCCAAGTCTCCTCTCCTGCTTCAGTACCATTTGGACTAATCATGCCTTTAAGTAAGAGAGAACTCTATGTAATTTTCACAATGACTTTATAAAATGGAGTGCCAACTTACATCTAGGAGTAAATGGGCTTCTAATTAGGTTTTAGCATGTAGCATAAATGTTTAAAATATATTAAAGTCATCTTGCATGATTAACTAAGAAATTAGATGGTGAGAGGCCAACCAAGCTTTAAAAACTAGATAATTCTTTCTTTCTCAGCCAGAATTGTTGGACTATCCAATTACTAGGTAAACCTGTTAACTCTCGTTACTCTACCAGGGTGTGTTTAATTTTGAACAGATGATGGAATCTGTTTCAAAAACATGCTTATTCCCCTCCAGTATTTTAGTTTGATTGGTTTTCAACACTAATGTAACTGTTTACAAATTTGGACAAAATGCATTTAATGACTACACACTTGTTAGAATGTTTCTTTGAATAACACCAACTTTATCGAGGGGACACACTCAGTTCTCAGTGGCATGTATACCTTGCTGTATCTCACTATAGCAGATGAATGTTTTCAATGCTATGAAATCATGGAGGACTGTTTTTAAACATAACCCTTAAAGCTTGGCTTTGTTATTATTGTTGTTTTTCTAGAAACATCTGTGTTTTTCAATATGGCTTTTTCTCTCAGTGCTGATATTATGTCACTGGAGGGTGCCCCTGTTTCCTATTCTATTTATAAATTTATAATGAGCAGAATTTTACTCAAAAGGTGTAATCTGCACCCATGCTTTTTACTATCTTTTTAAAAATTAGCCCTGGCTGGTGTAGCTTAGTGGATTAAGCGCGGGCCTGTGAACCAAGAGATCACGGTTCAATTCCCAGTCAGGGCACATGCCTGGGTTGCAGGCCAGTTCCCAGCAGGGAATGCACAGGAAGCAACCATACATTGATATTTCTCTCCCTCTCTCCTTCCCTTCCCCTCTGAAGATAAATAAATAAAATCTTTTAAAATAAAAATTAAAAAAAATAAAAATAAAAATTATTTTATCGTTGTACAAGTACAGATATTTGCATTTACCCCCCATGACATCCCTCTACAACACTACCCATCCCCACCTCACTCCCCTGTTTCTAACATCCCTTGTATTGGTGTTTCAGGGTTCTTAGGATATAATCCCAGCAATGGAATTACTGAGTCAAAAGGAGGTTCCATTTTTAGTTTTCTGAGGAAATTCCATACTGTTCTCCCAGTGGCTGCACCAGTCTGCATTCCTAACAACAGTGCACTAGGGTTCCCTCTTCTACACATCCTCTCCAACACTTCTTGTTTATTGATTTCTTTATGATGGCCATTCTGGCCGGTGAAGTGAGAATGGTGAAGTGAAGTGGTATCTCATTGTGGTTTTACTTTATATACTTCTGATGGCTACTGAAGCTGAGCATCTTTTCATATGTCTCTGGGCCCTCTGTATGTCCTTCATGGAAAAGAGTCTGTTCAAGTCTTTTGCCTATTTTTTTAATTGGGTTGTTTGTCTTCCTGGAGTGGAGTCATGTGAGTTGTTTATACACTTCAGAGATCAAACCCTGGTCTGATATCATTGGCAAATATGTTCTCCCATAGAGTTGATTCTCTTTTCATTTTAATGCTGTTTTCTTTATCCATGAAGAAGTTTTTTATTTTGATGAGATCTCATTTGCATATTCTTTCCTTTATGTCCCTTGCTTTTGGGAACGTATCCGTGAAGATGTTGCTGCATGGAATGTTTGAGATTTTCATGCCGATGTTTACCTCTAGGACTTTTATGGTGTCACGACTTATATTTAAGTCTTCTATCCACCTTCAATTTATTTTTATGTTAGGTATAAGTTGGTGATCGAGTTTCATTTTTTGGCATGTAGCTTTCCAGATCTCCAAACACAATTTGTTGAAGAGGTTATTTTTGCTCCATTTTATGCTTCTTCCCTCTTTGTCAAATATTAATTGACCATAGAGACATGGCCTTATTTCTGGACTCTCTGTTCTGTTCCATTGGTCTATGTGTCTGTTCTTATGACAGAACCAGGCTGTTTTGATTACAGTGCCCTTGTAATATACTTTGATATAAGGTATTGTGATCCCTCCTGCTTTGTTCCTCTTTCTCAAAACTGCTGCAGCTATTCGTTTATGGTTCCATATGAATTTTTGAAATGTTTGTTCTATATGTGTGAAATATGTCCTGGGTACTTTAATAGGTATTGCATTGAATGTGTAAATTGCTTTGGGTAGTATGGCCATTTTGATGATGTTAACTCTTCCAATCCACGAGCGTGATACATGCTTCCATTTCTTTGTGTCTTCCTTAATTTCTTTCCTCAGTGTTGTATAGTTTTCTGAGTATAGGTCTTTTACCTCCTTGGTAAAGGTTTATTCCTAGGTACTTTATTTTTCTAGTTGCTATAGGAAATGGGATTTTTTTTTCCTGATTTCTGTTTTTGATATTTCATTGTTGGTGTACAAAAATGCCTTTAATTTCTGAATATTGACTTTGTATCCTGCCATTTTGCCAAATTCACTTATTAGGTCGAGTACTTTTTTGGTGGAATCTATAGGATTTTTTATGTACACTATCATGTCATTTGCAAACAATGATAGTTTTGCTTTCTTCTTTCCAATTTGGATTCCTTTTCTTTCTTTTTCTTGTCTCATTGCTGTGGCTAGGACTTCCAACACTATATTGAATAGGAGTGGTAAAAGTGGTCGTTGCTTACCTTGTTCCTGATCTTAGTGGGAAAGTTTTTGTCCATTGAATATGATGTTGGCTGTAGGTCTCTCATGTATAGCTTTTTTAGGTTGAGGAATGCTTCATCTAATCCCACTTTGCTGAGTGTTTTGATCATAAATGGGTGCTGTACCTTATCAAATGCTATTTCCACATCTATTGATATGATCATGTGATTTTTGTCTTTGCTTTTGTTTACGTGATATATTACATTTATTGATTTGCAAATATTATACCATCCTTGCATCCCTGGGATGAATCCCACTTAACCATGGTGTATCTTTTTAATGTATTTCTGGATGCGGTTTGCCAATATTTTGTTGAGGATTTAGCATCTATGTTCATCAGCGATATTGGCCTGAAGTTTTCTTTCTTATGTCTTTATCTCAGTTTGGTATTAGGATGATGCTGACCTCATAAAATGAGTTCGGGAGTCTTCCATCTTCTTGGATTTTTTGGAATAGCCTGTGAAGGATAGGGGTTAGCTCATCGTTAAATGCTTTGTACAATTCTCCTCTGAAAACATCTCGTCCAGGGCTTTTCTTTGTCAGGAGTATTTTGATTACTGCTTCAATTTAATATGCTGTTATTGGTCTGTTCAGGCTTTCTGCTTCTTCTTCATTCAGTTTTGGGAGATTATATATTTCTAGAAATCTGTCCATTTCACCTAGGTTTTCAAATTTCTTGGCATTAGTTCTTCATAGTAATTTCTTACAATCATTTGTATTTCTGTGGTATCAGTTGTAATCTCTCCTCTTTCATTTCTCCTTGTGTTTATTTGGGTCTTCTCTCTTTCTTTTTCTTCATGAGTCTGCTTAAAGGCTTTTCAATTTTGTTTATCTTTTCCAAGAACTAGCTCCTGGATTTTGGTCCTTAGAATTGTACTTTTAGTCTCCATGTCATTTAATTCTGCTGTGATCTTGGTTATTTACTTCCTTCTACTTGCTCTGAGCTGTCTTTGTTGTTGTTCTTTGAGTTCTTTTAGGTGTAGTGTTAGGTTGTTTATTTAAAATGTTTCCATCTTTTTTAGGTAAGGCTGTATCACTATGAACTTCCCTCTCAGGACTGCCTTTGCTATGTCCCATAAGTTTTGGGTTGTTATGAGCTCATTTTCATTTGTTTCCAGAGACTTTTTGATTTCTTCCTTCATCTCATTCTTGACCCATTCATTGCTTAATAGCATGCTATTCAATCTCCATGAGTTTTGACTGTTGTTGATTTTTGTCCTTGACGTTGGTTTCTAGTTTCATGCCCTTGGGGTCTGAGAAAGTGCTTGATATGATTTCAGTTTTCTTGAATTTGTTGAGGTTTGTTTTGTGTCCTAACATGTGGTCTACCTTTGAAAATGTTCCAAGTGCATTTGAAAAGAATGTATATTTTGCTTCTTTGGGATAAAAGACTCTCTATATATATCAGTTAAATCCATTTGATGTAGTACATTGTTCAAGCTGCCATATTTGTTGATATTTTATTTAGAAGATCTGTCCATTTTTGACAGTGGGGTGTTAACATCCCCTGCTATAACTCTGTCAATGTCTTTCTTGAAGTCCTCCAAGGTTTTCTTTATGTATTTGGGTGCTCCTATGTTGGGTGCCTACATATTTACAATATTTATGTCTTCTTGATGGATTCTTCCCTTGAGTATTATGAAGTGACCTTCTGGGTCTCTTTTTATGGCCCTTGTTTTGAAGTCTGTTTTGTCTGATATGAGTATAGCTACCCCAGATTTTCTTTCCTTTCCATTTGCTTGTTGTATTTGTTTCCAACCCTTCACTTACAGTTTGTGTAGGTCTTTTGTTCTAAGGTGGGTCTCTTATACGCAGCATCTGTATGGGGCATGCTTTCTTATCCATTCAGCTCTTCTATGTCTTTTATTGGAGGATATAATCCATTTACGTTTAAGGTTATTATTGATAGGTACTAATTCATTGCCATTTTACTTCCTTTATACCTGTGTTCCTCTCTCTCTCTCTTTCTTTTCCTTTTCTTTCTTCTCCTTTTCTTTCTTTTAAATTTTATTTATTTTTATTTTTTTAATATATTTTATTGATTATGCTATTACAGTTGTCCCATTACCCCCTTCATTCCCCTCCACCCTGCACACCCTCCCCCACCCACATTCCCCCCTTTACTTCATGTCCATGTGTCATAAGTTCTTTAGCTTCTATATTTCCTATACTATTCTTGCCCTCTCCCTGT
>CM052548.1:46790446-46816205 GCA_028533065.1 Trachops cirrhosus
CTTTAACATTTCGTACAATAAGAGCTTGGTGATGATGAACTCCTTTAACTTGACCTTATGTGAGAAGCACTTGATCTGCCCTTCCATTCTAAATGAAAGCTTTGCTGGATAGAGCAATCTGGGATGTAGGTCCTTGCCTTTCATGACCTGGAATACTTCTTTCCAGCCCCTTCTTGGCTGCAAGGTCTCTTTTGAGAAATCAGCTGATAGTCTGATGGGAACTCCTTTGTAGGTAACTGTCTCCTGATCTCTTGCTGCTTCTAGGATTCTCTCCTTCATTTTGATCTTGGGTTAATGTAATTCTGATGTGCCTTGGTGTGTTTCTCCTTGGGTCTAACTTCTTTGGGACTCTCTGAGCTTCCTGGACTTCCTGGAATTCTATTTCCTTTGCCAGATTGGGGAAGTTCTCCTTTATTATTTGTTCAAATAACTTTTCCACTTGCTGCTCTTCTTCTCTTTCTGGTACCCCTATAATTCAGATGTTGGAACGTTTAATGATGTCCTGGAGGTTCCTAAGCCTCTCCTCATTTGTTGAATTCTTATTTCTTCCTTCTTTTCTGATTGTATGTTTTTTTCTTTGTTCTGGTCCACTCCATTGATGTGAGACCCAGCTTTCATTCCATCAGTATTGGTTCCCTGTGCATTTTCCTTCATTTCACTTAGTGTAGCCTTCATTTTTTCATCTAATTTGCAACGAAAATCAACCAATTCTGTGAGCACCCTGATCACCAGTGTTTTGAAGTGTGCATCTGATAGGTTGGCTATCTCTCAGTCACTTAAAAATATTGGTTCTGGGCTTTCATTTGCTCTTGTGTTTGAGCCATCCTTGTGTATGTGTGTGTGTGTGTGTGTGGGTGGGTGGGTGGTCTGGTCATGCCTGTTACGTATGAGGGGTGGAGCCTTAGGTGTTCACCAGGGTAGGGCCGCCCAGTGGCTGGTTTGTGATACTGTACGTGGGGACGGGGTCCAAGAGGGGAGAATTGCACTGGCTGTGCTCTCCATGGGACTTCAGTCCCTTCTGCCATCCCCCAAGCAAATTGGGTGTTTCTGGTGCTAATTCCCATGTGGGTGGGCTTGTGAACCCCATGGGTTTTTCCTACAACCTCTCCTGTGAGGCTGGAAGTCTCTCCCTGCGTCTCAACCCCCACAGGTGTTTTCAATCAGTGCACCAAGGCTCTATTTCCAAGTGCTGGGATCCTGCGTTGCGATCAGTGCCTTGCTTCACAATCGCTGCCTTGCTGGGTCTGCTAACTACCGCTTGCCTGCCGAGCATCCACCCGCTGCGGTCTTGTGCACCCCGGATGCCTTACTCGACCCCTCTTTGCCCGGCTGTCCAACTTGGCCCTCCCTACAGGTCTGGATGAACGTGTCTATTTTAACTCCTTGGTTGTCCAGCTTCCATACAGTTCAGTTTTCTGTCCGTTCTGGTTGTTATTCTGTGTCTAAATTATTGTTGTCCTTGTCTTGCTTGTGCGAGGAGGCACAGTACATGTATGTATACCTCCATCTTGACTGGAAGTTCCCTCCTTCCTTTTCTTAAAGCAGACCCCTTAGTATCTCTTGCAGTACTGATTTGGAGGAGGTGTGTTTTTTGAGACTTATTTTGTCTGGAAAACTCTTTATTAGGCCTTCCATTTTGATTGAGAGCCTTGCTGGATGGAGTAGTCTCAGTTGCAGGCTCTTGGTTTTCATTAGTTGGAATATTTCTTGCCAGTCTCTTCTGACTTGGAGCATTTCCTTTGAGCAGTGGGCTGCTAGGCTTATTGGGGCTCCCTTATATGTTACTGTTTCTTTCTTGCTACCTTTAAGATTCTCTCTTTGTTTTGGAATTTTGCCATTTTAATTATGATATATCTTGAAGTGGGCCTCGTTGGGTTCCTCTCGATTGGGACTCTCTGTGTTTTCTGGATTTGTTTGACTTTTTTTCTCATCAAATTAAGGAAGTTTCCATCATTACTTTTTCAGACAGGTTTTCTATCCCTTGCTCTTCTTCTTTTTTTCTTCTGGTATCCCTATTATGGGGATATTGCTATGTTTCTTGTTGCCCTGCAGTTCCCTTAACACCTCTTTATGCTGTCTCAGTCTTTTTTCCTTATCTTGCTCTTTATGGGTGTTTTTTTCTACCTTGTTCTAGAACTCGTTGATTCAATCCTGTGCTTCATCTAACCTGATTTTGATTCCTTCTACTGTGTTTTTCAGTTCAGAAATTGTATTCTTCATTTTCTCTTGGCCCTTGTTGATAGTTTCTATTTCCTTTTTTATGTTGATATAGTTTGCAGTGAGTTCATTGTAATTTCCCTGTAGGTTTTGGTAATTCTCTGAGTTTATTGAGGTTCCTTATAACCATTGCTTTGAACACAGTATCTGATAGTTCACTTGCATCTATTTTATTTAACATTCTTTCTGAGGCTTCCTCCTTTCCTTTCGTTTGGAGTTTCTTTGTCTTCCCATTGTTTGTGAGACTCTTCTTGTTAGCCTCTGCTTCTTAAATTGATCTGTTCTGAATCCCTGGGCTTATGGTGTGAACTTCTATGGTAGAATACCTGTGAGATTCAGTGGTGAAGTATGCTTGATCTCCCGAGCTCACTGGTCTTGGGCTGTCATTTATGTTGGCTCTGTGTATGTCTTTGGGTTTTGAATGTTGTTGGATCTTTCTTTTTTTTTAAGATTTCAGTTATTTATTTTTAGACAAGGGAAAGGAGAGAGAAAGAGAGGGAGAGAAACATCAATATGTGGTTGCCTCTCAGTGCTCAGTCCATGGAGCCACACCAGCCAGGGCTGTTGGGTCTTTCTTTGGTGGGTCCTTTCCTCCATCTGGTTAACTGAGGCTCACTGCACCCACCATGTTTTGTATGCTGTTGTGCAGGTGTGGACAGACTGTGTCAAAGTTGGTTCTTCTGTCTGTAAGAGGTTTTGAGGCTAGTCTTTTGTTATTATTCAGTTGTTTGTTCTGGATAACTTCTCCACCATTTAGTTGTATTTCTAGAGCAGTCCTGGGTGGAGGTTAGTGTGGCTTCCTCTCACTCCTTCATGTTCTTCTGTTTTTATCTGTTGGTGGTTCCTTTGCTGGTGGGTTCTCTTATAGATAGCGGGAGTATATTCTATGAGATTTAAAGTGCCAACCCGTAGAGAAGAGATAGAACATCCTTTGGATATGTATACCGTTAACCATTATATTTCAACCAACTAGCCACTTTTTAGAGAGGCTGGAAAAAAGATAAGATTCTTGTTAGACGGGGGAAGGATTGTGAGTTGGATCCAGAAAACAGTGAGCTTGTGGGATGTCAGATTATGAGATATAGAGAGAGTAAAGGATAGAAAATAGGTGTAATGTGCTAGAGAATAGAGTTAACCACAACAGTAATAAATGTCCAGAAGACAGTGAAATGGGCTAAGATCTGGGTGCTGTTTAGTGCTTGGAATTGTATGGAACAACAATTATTTACAGTAATAATGGAGCAACAATCATGATAGTCTATGTGATTGGCATAACAAGAATAGGAAGTACAGGAGCTAGAGTAGTGTACTATTGGAACGCAGTGACGTGAAAGAAGAAAAATTAAAAATACACTATGAAAGAGAAAACAGGGAAAGCCAGTCAAACAATGCAATTAAACAAACAAGACAAAGAAAACTAAACAGAAAGAAGAGAAATTAAAATATACTAAAAATAAAAGGTAAAAATAATGAAAAAACAATAATGATAATAATACAAATAAACATTAACTTCCAAGTTCTCTGGAATAGCAAAGTGAAATTTGTTTCAGTTTCTCAGTTGTTGGGATCAATCTTGTGATCTTTCTTTGGGTCTGACTCTGGTCATTTCACAGCTGCTTCATACCAGCTGCCTGCTCTTTGCTGTCCTAGGTGCTAGGGACTCTCAAAGTCTCTCCAGGGTAGTTTTGTTCCCCCATGGTGTCAAGTCTTTATGGGGACTGGTAACTCCCTGAGCTCTATTGCTCTCTTCTGCAGAAGGCACCTCCTCCTTGCTCTTACAGAGCCAGTCTGGCCCTGCAGGGTAAGAGTGCCGCCATGGCTGCTCCAGTGGGTGTGGTGCGCACCTCTTTTGCAGTGGTCCCTGATGAAGGCTGCTGGGGCACCAGGCATGGGCGTGCAGCCTCCTCTATGGCTGAGGTGGGTGTGGGGGTGCAGCCGCTGGGTGGCTGGTTCAGGCATGAGCTGCTGAGACTGCAGGCATGGGTGTACGGCCTCCTTTGCTGCTGGTAGGGGCGCAGTTGTGGGGCAGCAAGGTCAGGAGAGCTCTGCTCTCGGCTGCTGGGGCCGGGCAGAGGACAGGGGCAGGGCCTTGGCTGTGACAGCGGCATGGCAAAGCTGGGGAGGTGGGGGCAGCCACTGGGGGAGAACTCCATAAACAACCATGGAGAGCCTCCCCATTTTTTTAAACAAATTTCTCCTGTTCAAGCCTCCTCCTTCAAACAAGCACCCAGCCTCTCTCATAGCCCTACTTTCCAACCAGACCAGATACTGTCCATGTCAGGGTCCCATCATGACTCAACTCTACTTCCTTCTCCAGGTGTCACTCAGCTCCCCAATTTGTCTGGTAATGACCCAGCCGGCCTCCACAGTCTCAGCTGGTAGACACCGTCCCTGTGCATTTGCCATTTCGTCTTTATTCCCCCGAGCGGCTTCAAGCATCCAGGTCCATCCTGGTCCCTCTCTATCTTCCCTGTGTGGCAGGGGAGGGAGCTGTTGACCTGGCCTTTTCCCAAGAATCCTGTGGCAGGCCCGGCAGGCACTGGGCCTGAAGCTGAAGCTGCAGCTGCATTGGTCCCAGGGATCTTATTGTCCCCAAGCAGTTTCCTTACTGTCTGCTTTTTCAATGTCCTCTACAGTTTTTGGCCTCCAACCTTCATATATGCTGGGATTCCGTAGGCTGTTCACTCTGTTCCCCAAAAGATTGGCCAGGTGTTCCACCTGTGCGCAGAGGGAAGTGGACTCCACTCCCACCTATCTCGCCACCATCTTAAGACTCCGCTTTTTATTATCTTACTTTTCCATTTCCCAGTGTTGACTTTGAGCATTAGTGGTATTATTACATAAAGGCAAGTGTCACTATAATGGTGATTTCTGGGACGTTCGGCTTTAAGGTAAGGTTTTATAACAAGGCTTTGAACTGAGTCAAGAACTAAAAGCCAGAATAGTGTAATAATATAATGTGCTAAATCCAAAGACAATATTTTCTTTACCAAATTTTGAAATAATTACACAGGAGTAAACTAGTGAACCTGTTCAAAAGGGAGATGATGTCCTGGATCCTCCAAAAGCACTACACCAAAAATAGCCAACACATTTATATGTCCTCTGAACATTTGAAAGAACATAAACCCTCCTTTTATTTCACATGTTGCATGTATTCATAAAAGCCATCTGAGGGATAAGGCTACATGGCCCAGTAACACTGGTGATGTGACAGTTTTCACTGCCAATTCAGTCTTGTGTACTGTTGTTGCCCAGTTTGACATTTGTTTCCTAATTAGTGGAATGACATTCTTTATTTTCTCATTTTCCTTTTAACATTTTCCCCTGTAGTTTCTTGAAATAAAAATATACTCAAATTGGCTTTAGAATCTAGACCCCAGCTTATAGTTGTATATATTTGTTAAAGACTTTGTTATTATAGTATTTCCATGAGAATTACAGTTTTAAAGTAATTTCATACATTCATCCATTCAGCAAATCTTTATGAGCCCCCACTGTGCATCATGCTGTTCTGATGAACAAAATGGATGAAGATCTATGTGCTAGCAGAACATGCATTCTATCAGAGAAAGACTACCACGTATAAGAATCACTATAAACACATTGTTTTAGATACTATGGAGTTCAAATTGAAAGTGAAAATTAAAAGAAATGGAGCAGAATAAGGGGGATGGAGATGTGGGGGCAAATTAAAATTTTAAGTAGGGTATTAAGGGTCAGTTCTTTTGAGAAGCTGACATTTATGCAAAGATTGGGAAAAGGTGAGGAAATTATCCATAAAGATATCTGGGAGAGAAAGTAGACCAGGCAGAGGGAATAGTCCGTGCAAAGGCCCCAAGGCTGGTATGTTTCTGATATGCTCAGAAAACAGCTAGGAGTCCTGTTGTTGTGTGGCTACACAGCTGAGTGAGCAAGAGGGAGGGCAATTTGATATGATCTTGGACAGATGACATGGGGTAGAGCAGATTCCCTGGGACTTTGTTTTCCATTGACAGAATTCTCCCTGGCTTTTACTCTGAGTTTTGAGCAGAGGAGTGATACATCTGATTTAGTAAAAGATGACTGTTTCTGATAGAGCTGACTTGGAAAGCTATTTAGGAATTAATTTGTGGTAAGTCAGTAATCATAAGTGACAGAGGTCAAATATAGCAGAGAAATACAAGGAAATTTTCATGAAGAAATTACATCAAGGTATTCAAATAGGTAAATTTGAGGAGAATGTCATAAAAGGTAAGCTGAATAGTTTCCAAGTTCTTGTGTGCCATCTATGTGTGTATGAATCAGAATCGTTGAGAGATACTTTCCCAAACCCTTAATACATGTGAGACTCTAGGTATGTATGAGGTTATACTCAGCTGTGAGTGATGTGAAGTTTCCAGGTGGACCTGATTTTCAGAGTCCTCTCAGAATCTCTGCTATGGTAGAATTAGCTCCTTAATTAAATCCTGGCTGTTGATCAGCATTCCTTCCTAGTAGGTTTGTAATAACTTAAAGAATCTGTGATGTAATCCATGCAGAAAGATCTTGTTTGTGAGCACTGTAGTTTTTTATTAGCACACAAGGAGCTTGTTGTCTGATACTTAAAGGAAAAATGTGTTTAATTCATACTAGTACTTCTAGTGGAGTGTTTTTGGATGTGCTTTCCATATTTTTGCTATATTCTTATTTGTATGTTTCTTTTTCCTAAATGTAGGGTCTGTGTCCTTATATTTTATTGTACTCTAGCAAGTTGCAGGTGCGAAGGGACTGTCATCAACAGTGAACACATAATTTTTTTGCCTTTTTGTGGTTTTCCAGTTTGTAGATCATGCAGTCTGTCTCTCCCCACTCCAACCCCCAACACACACTTTCTCTTCTATCAATTATCTCATTCCCCAACGCTTCATCAGAAGATGCTTGAATATGAGGGAAAGTATATGTTTATTTCATAGTGGTTAAAGTAGTTAGGCTTAAAAATATTCAAAAGGGAGTTTGCATAGCAACCAAAAGTTGGAAATAACCTTGAAGAGGTTTCAGCTAAACTAAAGTATAATGGTTCACTGTGATTTTCTGAGTACCTTATAAATGTGGGCACTTTATGTGTCTTTACCTTATTTAATTATCCTAGCCACTTCTTTTGGGTGTATTATTATTTCATTGTATTCCATTGCTCAGATGGGAAAATCAGTGCTCAGGCAGGCTATTTAACTTGCCTGGGCCACATAGCTGGCCCAGTAAGTGACAAGTTGGGCATCGAAACTATGACCTGGTGATACTCCATGCTGCTCTCAAATGTAATCTTATACATTTTTATACCTAATAGTAATAGTTTCATTCATTGTAAAAGATGCAAAAGTTAGGTTTTCCTCTATTTTTATAATGAAAATGCTTTTTATGGGTCTTGACTCCCTTCTCCCCAAATTTACCAGTCCCTTAAATAGAGTGTAAATATTTTTGGATTTTTTCCAATATTTATTCTGGTAAAACTACATATAATATATACATTTATTTAACCATTTGTAAGCATATAGTTCAGTGGCATTAAGTACATTCACGTTGTGCCTCCATCACCACCATCCATCTCCAGAACTCTCTTTGTCTTCCCAAACTGAAACTCTGTACCCACTAAACAATAACTCCCCATTCCTACCTCTTCCCAGGCCCTGGAAACCACTATTCTACTTTCTGTCTTTATTGTGTATGCTTCTGGTACTTTTATTATATACTTAAGTATAAGTTTCTTTTCCCTAAAAAGAAAGTGTCTCTATGCTTACATTAATCTGAGCATTTCAGTTTTTCAAAGGAAGAGAAGTATTAACTTTATGATTAGAACTCTGACTTCCTTGCAGACACACAAATCTGAAGCTGGAACCTACCCCACCTCAAGTTGCACTGTCAACAGAATACTAAACCTGAGAAGTGTATGAAAAAGAATGAAAAATAGTATTGATTTAGGAGGTTTTCTGAGTATTCCAGAGCCAAGAATAAGTTCTTAAAGGAAAATGAAAGCCATTATTTACATATTTTTACATATTTACATATTGAAAAGTATTATGCATAAAATAATTTAAAAATCCTTGTTTAGGATTGAGAAAACATTCCTACTGACTCCTCCTCAGTCTCTCTACTGACTAATTGAAAAGCACTAAAAATGTGTTCTGATTAAAGTGTCTGTAAACATTCAACAATAAATTTAATGTTCTTAGAAGTTCTCCAAGAACCTTGGGAAAAGGCTGTATTTCAAAAAAACATGGTATAAGAACTCTTCCTGAGCATAAGGAAAGATGAGAACCAGGAACCACATTTGGTGGTTTTGTTTTACAAAGTCTTTCCTTGTCTGTTCAAATGTTAAGCTAAATTCAATAAAATATCTACTTTCCATCTTCCTATAGAATAATCATTTTGGAGGCAGAGTGTTTCATGTGAGGTATATTTTCAGAAAGTTTTGGCTCAGCAGGCTGAATGCACTTTTGAGGTTTAATTAGACCACTGAGCCCAAAAAGAAAAGTGCCAAAGTAAATGAACATACAGAAAATGCAAGCATTTTGTTGCTGGAAGGGTTGAGTTCTTTCCTTAAACAGTCATAATCTAGTTTCTACTCACCTCATTCATTATTTGTGTGATATTTTAGCCCCTGCCTAATGGATATTTAAAGTAGCAAGATGTCAAGTAAGATATTTTTTAACTCTGGTAGGTGAATTTTGGAATATTTTTTACTCATCTATTTCTAAAAGTGATCAAAAGACAATGAATTGCTCAAGGTCCAGAGCAGACAAAGCCAGCATCATGAATAGCCATATTCTCCATAAACATTTTTTCTTTTGCTCACTGCAATACAGTAAGCAAAAGAAAGCAATAGAAATCTGCCACTGAATGAGTGTGCATGCACACACACACACACACACAGTCTTGGAGTGAAGAAGAGCAGTTCTCTACTAATGACGCCATGGTTATAACATAGCTAAATTATAGCAAAAGAGCTGAAAGGGCCAATTCTCTTCTTGGCCTGGAGTTGGGACTCTGAAATCCAGTCTGAAGTGTGTTTAATGAGTGTTCTGAACGGTGGGGCTCAGTGCAGAGGGGAACAAGGAGGACAGTGTGTCCTGGCAGACAGTGTGGCCACCCATGGAGCCACAGTAAGGAGAAAGAATTGCTGTATTTGTGGACCCAGTAGATGGACATGCTTAATAAACATTTAGCTATATTTTCCCAGAATGAAAGCCTTGTCCTGGTTCCCCAGACTTTGGTTTTAAAGTTGTAATTCCTTTTCTTGCTCTGGTTGGCATTTCACAACAATGGTGATCACAGTGTGTTGACCTGGCTACCACCAGGTCTGCTGTTTGGCATTTGAGTAATTTTCCTTCCAACTCCTCCTCCACCACCACCACTACCCTCCCCACCATCACCACCCCTTCCACCATCCACACCCTCACCCCCACCCTTACCTTCCCACCACCCAGTTGAGCTTACTTAATACTAGATACCATTCTAAGAGCACAGTGTGTACTAAGTCATTTAACCTGCACCACAACCCTTGGAAGTGATTCAGCCATTACTCCCAGCCTACAGAAGAAGAAACTGAGACCCCAAGGGTAATTTGCCCAAGGTCATACCTCCATGGGCTAGAGATAGGGGATTTGCAAAGAAGCCTCCAGAGTTGGTATTTTTAATAATTATATCATACAGGAACAAATATAGAGGACACATGGACAAAACTAGGGGGGTTGGAAATAGGAGGGATTGGTGGGTGGGCTGGAATGGGAATAAAGGATAGAAACTGTACTGAATAATCTAAAATAAAAAAAAATTAATTAATTAAAAATAATTATACAGCCTCTCCAAGTCACTGAAGGGCTAGAAAAACAGCAAGAAACATCTCCCACATTTTGCTGTCCCATTTCTGTTTGTTAAAAATTTATTTTTAATTATAATTGACATAGTGTTGGTTTTAGTTGTACAATATAGTGATTCAACCTTTATATACCTTACAAAGTGATCACCACAATAAGTCTAGTAACCATCTGTCACTGTGCATAGTTATTATGATGTTATTGACTCTATTTCTTATGTTGTACATTTTAGCCCCATGACTTATTTTACAACTGGAAGTTTGTACTGAATATAAGAACAAATGTCCCATTTCTTTGTTAACTAAGGATTCCTGCCTTTGCAGTGGAAGATCATGCGTGGCTTATGTGACACTCACTGTAGCTTGCAGGGACAGTGTCATACTATGGTCATACTAACCATATGTATCATACTAACTATATGTATCATACTGTATATCCTATTAACTAGCTTTGGTGCCTTAGCACTTGCAAAGCCTGAGCCTCTTCCCTTGGTTTTATCAGCAAGTTTTCTGTAGGACAATTTGGTTCATCAAATTATAGATGTAAGTCTTGAAAGAGATTAAGAGAGTAAATAAACTCTGTGGTATAATGGTTAGCAGATTCTCTGAAGCTGGGTTTGAATCTGAGCTCCACAGTTAGTGTGACTTTGACAATGTTATATCCTCCAGCCTGGCATGTTCCAGGGCAGGTAGCCTAGATGAACTGCAGGTGTCAGATGTATTGGTCCCTCTGTCCACAAGGTGAGCCCCAGGAGCAGTCACATCTGGCCTCCAGTGTCTATTTACTGCAGCAGGTCACACAGACATTATTATTAATGTCCCATAGGGAAAATGGTAGGGACTTGCTGTTCTGGCTTCAAATGTGCTGTCAAGAAGTCTTGTGCCATTTGATTCTAGCCTTTGCTTTTCTCATAACTTTTAGAATAATCTTTTCAATCCTTGCATTTCTGAATTTCTTTGCCATGAAATGGGTTTTACTCCATTCTGTGAGATACTTGCTGGCCCTTTCAGTCTAGGAAGTTAAACCTTTCAGTTCTGGAAATTTTCCTTATGTTATTCTTCCATAATTTCCTTTCCTCTTGGGTGTCTCTGTCCAGAAGTTACATTATTTAAATGTTGGAACTTTTGAACAGAGTCCAAAATGTCTTATATTCTCTCCTCATTGCCATCTCTATGTCATCAGGACTAGTTTCTAGGAATTTTTAGCTGTATCTTTAGACTCTTCTAGTGCAAGTTTTATTTCTGCTGTGCTATTATTTTATTTTGAAGAGCTCTTTCTTGTTATCCAAACATTCCTTTTTATAACCTAATTTTTTTTATTTTGTTGTAAACTCTTAGCTATATGAGGATACAAATTACAACATTTTCAAAAGTTTTTATGCTACCCTGCATTATTGAAAGTACCTGGCATCTCCCCTTTCAGACCTTCTGGGGAGTTCTGTGTGATTTGTCTGCTTCTTGTTCCTAACTCTCTCTCCCCTCTCCTCTGTAATTAGATTTCAGCTTTCTCCTCTCTCATCTTCTAGAATCTGGGGGAAATCTCATGCCTGCTGCCTCTTCTTTCATTTTCACTGTTTTTTAATGAATTTATTCCTTTTTTTCTTTTACTGTTTTGTTTAAAGCAGGCTTTCTGGGTATTGCAGAGATAAACTTGCATGTATTCAGTCTGCCATATTTAGTCACAAGTCTGACGTTCTTTTCATCATTTATATTAAGCCTAGGCTACCCATGACCTTTTGCTCAAACTGTGCTCTACTTCATTGATAGCTTCAGACTATGTGCAGAGGGGCTGGAAAGGTGACGTCCTGGATGGACCTGGGGTGGAGGAAAGGGTATAGTCTGTATGACTTCTTAGCCTGAAACGCACCCTCTACATCACTAGGTAGAAGGCTCTCAAAAGACAGTATTTTATAAAAAGAACTTCAGTTGTAGAACACCATTCACATCTGAAGCAACAATAGTAAAAAGAGGAACATCTTTTAACAGCAGGAGAAATGACTTACCTCCCATAATTAGTCAACTACTAGTTGAGTATATTTAGTTATCAAGGTAGACAAATTTGAAGCCAGAATTTTTATCTCACATCCATTTATTGGGTTATTAACTTGTTGTAATCCCTTTATTCAAAAGGGAGAGTGCTAAAAATGAATTCTTTGTCCCTGAGAGGGGACAGAGAGGTGTGTAATAGCACCACTAAAAAAGGCTGCTAGAGTTTGCAAGAGCTGCTCTGACAAAGTACCACCAATGGTTGGTGTACAGTAGCAGAAATGTGGTCTCCCACAGTTCTGGAGGCTAGAAGTCCAAAATCAAGGCATAGTCAGAGCTATGCTCCCTCTGAGACTCTGGTAGAATCCTTCCTTGCCTCTTCCAGCTCTTTGAGAAGGCCATCAAACCTTGGTGTTCCTTGGTTTGCAATTGTATCACTTCAGTCTCTGCCTCCATCATCACATAAACTTCTCCCTTTGTGTCTGTGTCTTCACATTATCATCTTATAAGGGCCCCAGTCCTATTGGGTTAGGTAGGGCCCACCCTATTGACCTCATCTTAATTTATATACAATGGCAAGACCCTGTTTCCAAATTCACAGGTACTAGGAGTTAGGACTTCAACATATCTTTTTGAAGGAACACAATTCAGCCCATAACAGTAGGTTTGGTATTTTTTTGCAAGAGACCACAGAGCCAGCCAGCCCTACCAGTCAAGGATCCACCTATTGTTCAGTAGCAACTCATCCACGTGTGTGCACCTTGCTATTCCAAGTATAGTCTTCAAATCAGCAGCAGGGAGCTTGTTAGAAATTTAGATTCCCAGGCCTCACCCCAGCATCTGTAGCTTATCAAGGCCTGCAAGTGATCAGTGAGCACATAAATTGGAGAAGTGCTGCTTGGAATCACCTCCCGCAGCATTCTAGGACTCCCAAGTATAGGTTCTGCCCCTGGGGGCATTGTCATACAGCACGTCAATGTGTTAGCCAGGCTTTTCATTCTGTGACATTGCACAGACATGACTTTAGGGTTAGTAAGTGGGCCCCCTCCTTTTCAATGTCAGTCCATTCCTCTGCCGTGAAATCTATAAATTAAGATTTCCCCATCACAGTAGCAGTGACAATAATGGAGAAGTTATGTTATATGCCAGGCCCTTTCGTCAAACGCTTTGGGGTCATTGTTTTATTTAGTTTTCACATTGATTCTAGGAGATAGATAGTATATATCCAATCTTTTCATGACCCCATGTGCTGTGGACTGAATTGTGTCTCCCAATTCATAAGTTGAAGCCCCAGTTCCCAATATTGCTGGATTTGGAGTAAGGAAGTGATTAAGGTCAAAGGTCATCAGAGTGAAGCCCTAATTTGATAGGATTAGTGTTATTATAAGTAGTGCCAGAGAGCACATGTTCACTCATTTTCTCCCTCTCTCTCTCTCCCCCACATCCTGTTCCCCTTTTTGCCCCTCTCCCTCTCTCCCTCTCTGTTTCTAACACAGTGCTTACCACATATTCTAATTTAGCTGGTTATTTGCACCCCAACTCAGAAAGAGATACCTATTGATTCCATTCACTCAGCACCTAGCACAGTACCTGTGCATGGCTACTCACATGACAAGTGTACCCCAGGTGTCTCAAACCATGATAATTATTACTATTTCTACTCACCTGGTCAAAAATTGCCAAAGGGCCATTACAAAATCCAAGACATTTTAATGCCCTAAGATCAGATGTGTTAAAGGCTAGTGATTTATGGGAGTTGAAACAATATTCTAATCAATACTAGCTTTTAATGGTAGCAGAAAGGGGGCAAAGGCCTTTGAGAAATGCCCTTCCCTTCTGCTGGATAACAGCATACCCTTGGTCATCATGGTTATGTTGATCCCAAACCAGAAAAAACAAACACTTTCAGAAACAGCTCTCTGAAACCTGCCAATGCAAATTTTATAAACCCAGTCAGACATTATCTTCATAGATTTCTGTCTATGAAATTATTTCAGAAAGGCAGAACTTGCTTGTAATCAAGTAGGATGAACCATTCATTCAGACCCTGTGTGGAGGTGGAGAGGGGGAGGTGAAGACACCCCCAACCCAGAAAGAGTGGTGTCTTTATTCTTTTAGGGGAGGAAAAGAAGTACTCCCACATAAAACTTTATGTAACAGAAGTAACCTGAAGGCACAGAAATATTTTAAAAGCACAGTAAACTAAAGCAACTTTGGTTAACAGTTTTTAATAGCTCGAAGCTGTATGTGAATACAGCTTTTTTCTGTTAAATAAAAGACATATGTTTCATTTTCACCAATAACTTTATTGATTTGGATATTTTCAGTATGTTGGCTGGCTTCTAGTGGGTAGTGGCCAGGGGTGCTGCTAAACATTTTCCAATGCATAAGACAGCCCCACAGCATACACTGTTTATTATTCAGTACTTCTCAGACATTCCCCAAGAATGTAAACCTCCTCCTAAAATTTAATTTCATAGCATTCCATGAAAATCTAATTCAAAATGCAGAAAGCATAAGGGCGTACAGTTTGAAATCAGTCAGTTTATTTATGTAATAGATTAAAATTCAAATGCCTTTGGGTGTTTAATAAAAACAGCCAATAAGAAAAAAAGTGACAAAATTTGATTATTTAGTTTCACTCATCACTGGGTTGTTCTCTAAATATATAATTACCATTTGACTTATTTTTTTGTAAGGAGTACACTTCTGGAATATGTTAATCAAGGCTGGCAGTGTGTATGGGTCACAGTTTTTTAGAGGCTGTGGGAATCTTACAGGTCTGCCACTTCACTCCCAATTCAGACACTTGAAGTCAGTCTTTTTTATTTATTTATCAAAAGATCCCTTTCATATTAAATCATTACTAACAAATACAGGTTTTCAAAAGATGCCTAAATAACCTGATTTCCCTTCCTCATGTATGACACCTTACATAGCTGTAAATGTTAATGGTATATCTTTGTGTTTCTTAAAGACAGTTACTATTTGAGAAAAGTCCCTTTACAGATGAATTTTCCTCAGGATCTCTTATTTTCTGTCCTACCAGTTTAATCTGTGCTGTTGCCACCATTTCCATCATTCAGATTTTATTGACTTTTATTTTAGCAATAAAGGACTAGTGGATTTGTAGCTTTTAACCTCATCATCAGTTTTTTTCTTTTTTTTTTTCAAGTACAGTTGTCTCCATTTTCCTCCCACAACTCCCCCCCACCCCATCATCAGTTTTCAGTGTAAAGCCTGCACCAAATGTATAATTTGTGGTTACTTCCAACAATGTTTATTTTATGGCTTTTTTGCCAGACACATATAAGAGCTCTTTATGCTTAGAAATATTAGCAAAATTTTAGTGCACACATGTAGATATTCACACATTCTTCTCATGTGATAGGCTCTTCCTCACAGCCACTCTGCTTGAGCTGGGTCTAACCGATCAATATTTTTCTGAGCTCTTGTGTGAAGTAAATAGATTCTATTGTGAGTAACCCTTTCCAGTTGATTATAATGTGAACCCCATTCCTCAGTTCTTCTTCCCTCCTGTGTTTTTATATTGTGCCAAAACAGACATAATATAAAATTAACCATTTTAGCCATTTTTAAATATATACTTCAGTGGCATTAAGTACATTCACAATGTTGTGCAGTCATCACCACTCTGCATTTTACATTCTGTGATATGATTTTGAATAGAATGATTTCTATAGGGTTTGCCAAAAAGTCTGTTTAGTTTTTTTCTGTAAGAGCTCTTTTCTGTAAAGAGCTCTTTCCAATGCATAAGACAGCCCCATAAAAAAGAATTATTATTTAAAATGTCAGTGGTACCAAGAAACTTTGCAAACCACTTTTGACACGTTCAGTCAGTCATAGCACCTTCATACATTGCACGAATCTTTTTTTTTTTTTGCATTTCAGTTGCATTTTTACCTTTCTTGAAATAATAAATCATAAGGCACTGAAAATGTTGCATATCTTCTTCCACCTTCAAAAATGTTACAGTGGCTGTACAAAAATTCAATTTTGGTAAGTTCTTTTAAATACATGCTGATATGACAGCTGTCACAATGGGGTCTAACAAATTTGTTTTGAATGAGGTTAAAGACAACTAAGTGCTACTAGAGCCATTATATGGAAAAAACTAAACAAATTTTTTGGCCAAACCAATAGTGTGAAGCTCAAAAATTCATTGGAGACAAGTGTAGAGAAATGATGTTGCAGACCAATAGAGAAAATCCATTGAAAGGAAAAGGAGGGATAATTTTTTTTAAAGAATGAGGATGCAACTCCTTTGCTTCTTTCATTCTCCAAGATGCTTTCTCTAAAGCAGAATTTAGACTTGGTACATGGATACTCCCAGACATTTCTACCCCAACTCCTAAAAGGAAGGTAAACTGGGTCCCTGAACTTTGAAATCATGATGTCTAGAAGCATTTTTTACTGCAGTGCCTGGTACGCATTGGAATGTTAATGAATGCTGAGTACCACTTACCCATGAAATTGTCATGTATTGGCTGCATTGAAGCCTTATAAATACTTTCTAGCAATGCTACATACTGGCTTTCCTTATATCCCTGAATATTAACAGCATTCACAGAGAAATTAATATAATGCTACATAGACACTTACTTTATAGATGAATGTTAAGAGCTAAAATATCATTCAAACTCTAACTTTTCCCTGTATAAAAATTGTGGTATCATAGAAAAGTTATTTTGTACTAAAGTCATTTTGTACAAAGGATTTATACAAAATAAAAAACTTGAAGGAAGTTACTAAGAATTGAGACCAGATTTGTCATTTATCAACTAGATTTCAAGCATCTATTTTCAGCCGCTTAATATTACCAAGATATATTTGATATGTTCACAAAAATCTCTGGAGACTCAGTAAAAGACCCAGTTCAGGTGGTAAGTACACCTCGTCTCAGCTTGTTCCACAAGGTGCTTAGTAGAACATCATGTTTATAAAAACATCCACTGCATATTGAATTTTTGTTGTTGTTTACACTTCCAGCATTGACTTATAAAATCTTATTTCCCAGACTGTAAACCCTAGATGAAGTTATCAAAGTCACTTTTTTCCAGGGATTCTTGGGAAATATGAGTGCTTGTCAGTTGGTCATGTAATTGGTAGTAGCTCATATTTTAACAAGTAGGAAATATCAAAAATTGTGAGAGGAGACTTTTGTCAAGATGGTGGCATAGGCAGACATAGCTCACCTCTTTGCACAAACACATTAAATTACAATTAAAATATAGAACAACCATCACTCAGAACAGTCAGAAATCAAGTTGAATGGAAGTCTGACAACTACAGAATTAAAACATCACATTCATCCAGACTGTAAGGAGGGGTATAGACACGGAACAGGCTGGTCCCACACTCATGTGTGTTGCATAAAAATTGGGGAGGGATATCTCGGGAGCAAGGAGTCTCCTCCCCACACCAAGACCCCCAGCCAGGAAGATAGGTCCCCACAATTTCTGTCTGCAAAACCGGGGGTGGGGGGGGCGGTGAGTCAGTGGAAGAAACTTCTGGAGCCCCAAACAGTTCCTCTTAAAGAACCAACACATGGACTCACCTACTCAGACTCACTCTGTCTGAGCTTCAGTATGGGGGTAGCAGCTTGAAACACCAATAACATACTGGGAGAAACTGAAGGATCGGGCATCAAGGCAAGCAGAAGCCATTGTCCCTTTTCTAAACCCTCCTCCCACAGAGCCACTGGGTCAGCAAGCTGGTGTCATATTTCAGACTCCATCAACCTAACACTGTTTGACCCACCTTGGAGATTCACAGAGACTCCCTGGACCCAACTTATAGGCCCACCCAAGCTGTTTTCCATATGAATGGCCGGTCTTGGCTCATGCTTAACAACTTCCTAAATCCTCTCAAGCAAGCAACAGCTGGCCTCACTGAGCTCTAGGCCCAACACTAGTAGCAGCCAGCCTAGATTCACAGATTGGCTTTGATGGGAATCTCCAAGCCCAGTACAAGTAGCAGTCATCTCAGATTGTTTTATACCTCAGGTCAGGTAGCCTGGAGCAAAACACACATTGGGGTTGACCTTAGCCTGCACCATCCTGGAAAGCCCAAGGCTAGTGCACCCAGTGGACAGCTATAGACTATGTAGGATCACCACCATGTTGTCCCTGCACAGCTGATCCTCCATGGAGGGCAGATTGGTGGTAAGACACAGACAATCCTTGCAGCTTACTGACCCAGGCAACTCCCTCCCATGATCTACCAACAGCAACCAAACCTCAACTATAACATGAAGGTGTACTCAGGCCTACACACAAAGGGCACACTTTGAGTGCCCACCTTGGGTGATAGGGGAGGCTGTGCCACTGGACCCTACAGGACAGCTACTATATTATACCATACTACCAAGACACAGAGTCAAAGCAACTCTACCTATCACATACATACAAACAAACACAGGGAGTGACCAAGATGGAGGCATACGTACATATACTTTGCCTCCTCTCATACCAAAAGAAGGAAAACAACAAATGTAACACAACAACAACAACAACAAAAAACAACAAGAACTGTCAGAAAATTGAACTGTATCCAAATCAGACAACCAAGGAGTTAAGGAACATTCATCCATACCAGTAGTAGGGGCAGAGATGGCAGTCAAGGTGGAGAGGACTTGCAGCAAGGTGGTGGCTGGAGGACCAGGCCAGGCAAGACAGCGGGCTGGCTGAGCTGGTGATCCCACATTTGCATGCAGATAAACTGGGAGGAATAACAGGGAGCAAGACAGACCTCGCAACCCAGGGTTCTAGCACAGAGAAATAAAGCCTCAAAACCTCTGAAAAAACCTGCGGATGTTGAGGCAGCAGGAAAAACTCCCAGCATCACAGGACAGTTTGTTGGAGAGATCCACAGGGTCCTAGAATGTACACAAACCCACCCACCCAGGAATCAGCACCAGAAGGGCCCAATTAGGTTGTGGGTAGTGGAGGAAGTGACTGAAAGCTGGTGGAGAGCTAAGTAAGCAGCATTGTTCCCTATTGGTCCCCTCCCCCACATACAGCATCAAAACCCAGTGAAATGGGTTGCCATGCCCTGGTGAATACCTAAGGCTCCGCCTAATACTACATAACAGGCATGCCCAGACAAAAAAAAATATGACCCAAATGAAAATAGATCAAAGCACCAGAAAAAATACAACTAAGCGATGAAGAGATAGCCAACCTGTCAGATGCAGACTTCAAAAACATTGGTAATCAGTATGCTCACAGAAATGGTTGAGTATGGTTGCAAAATACAAGAAGAAGTGAAGGCTATGAAAACTGAAATAAAGGACAATATACAGGGAACCAACAGTGAAGGCAAAGAAACCGGGCCTCAAATCAACAATTTGGACCAGAAGGAAGAAATAAACATTCAACCAGAACAGAATGAAGAAACAAGAATTCAAAAAAGTGAAGAGAGGCTTAGGAGCCTCTGGGATAACTTTAAATGTCCCAACATCCCAGTCATAGAGGTGCCAGTAGAAGAGGAAGAGCAAGAAATGTAAAACTTATTTGAATAAATAATCAAGAAGTTCCCTAATCTGTTAGGCAAAGGAAATAGACTTCCATGAAGTCCAGGAAGCTCAGAGAGTCCCAAAGAAGTTGGACCCAAAGAAGCACACACCAAATCACATCAAAATTACATTACCCAAGATTAACAGTAAGGCGAGAATCTTAAAAGCAGCAAGAGAAAAGGAGACATTTACCTACAAAGGAATTCCCCGTAGGACTATTAGCTGATTTCTCAGAAGAAATCTTACAGGCAAGAAGGGGCTGGAAAGAAGTATTCAAAGTCATGGAAGTCAAGGACCTACATCCAAGATTACTCTTTCCAGCAAAGCTTTCATTTAGAATGGAAGGGGAGATCAAGTGCTTCCCAGATAAGATCAAGTTAAAGGAGTTCATCATCACCAAGCCCTCATTATATGAAATGTTAAAGGTTCTTATTTAAGGAAAAGAAGATCAAAAGTATGAACAGTAAAATGACAACAAACTCACAACCATCAACAACTGAATCTAAAAAAGCATAAAGAAAAACAAACTAATGAAACAACTAGAGGAGTAACAGATTCACAGAAATATAGATCACATGGAGGGTCATCAGCAGGGAGGGGAAGGGGGAAGAATGAGGGGAAAGGTACAAGGAATAAGAAGAACAAATGATAGATATAAAATAGACAGGGGTAGGTTAAGAATAGGATAGGAAATGGAGAAGCCAAAGAACTTATATGTATGACCCATGGACATGAATTAAGAAGGGAGAATAAGGGTGGGCTAGGGGGTACAGGGTGGAGGGGAATAAAGGGGAGAAAAAAATGGGACAAATATAATAGTATAATCAATAAAATACATTTTAAAAACAGAAAACAAACACAAAGAGGCTGCCAAAACAAGAAGACAAAGAAACATGGCCCAAATGAAAGAATATATTAAAATTCCAGAAAAAGCTAAATGAAATGGAAATAAGCAATCTATCAGATGCCGAATTCAAAATACTGGTTATAAGGATGCTCAAAGAACTTAGTGAACTCAACAGCATAAAAAAAACCAGTCAGTAAAGGATTCACTAACTGATATAAAGAACTAGTTACAGGGAAACAACAGTAAAATGGATAAAGCCGAGAATCAAATCAATCATTTGAAACATAAGGAAGCAAAAAACAACCCATCAGAACAATGAGAAGAAAAAAGAATCCAAAAAAAGGAGGGTAGTGTAAGCAGCCTCTAGGACAACTTCAAGAGGTCCAACATTCTCATCATAGGGGTGCCAAAAGGAGAAGAGAAAGGGCAAGAAATTAGAAATTTGTTTGATAAAATAATGAGTATTTCCCCAAGTTGGTGAAGGAAATAGACATACAAGTCCAGGAAGCATGGAGAGTCACAAAAAGATGGATGCAAAGAGGCCCACTCCCAGACACATCATAATTAAAATACCAATGGTTAAAAATAGAGACTCTTAAAAGCAGCAAGAGAAAAGCAGTTAGATACCTACAGAGGAGTTCCTATAAGACTATCAGCTGATTTCTCAAATGAAACTTGGCAAGCTAGAAGGGATTGGCAAGATATACTCAAAGTCATGAAAAGCAGGGACCTATAGCCAAGATTCTTCTACCCAGAAAGCTGTCATTTAGAATGGAAGGGTGGATAAAAAGCTTCCTAGATAAGAAAAAAAACTAGAGGAATTCATCATGTCCAAACTATTACTATATAAAATGTTAAAGGAGCTTTTTTAAGAAAAAGATCAAAACTATGAACAATAAAATGGAAAAAATACATATTTATCAACAATTGATCTAAAAAATAAACTAAGAAAACAAGAACAGAGACAGAATCATGGACATGGAGAGTGTTTTCGTGGTTGCCAGATGGGTATGGGATGTGGGGGAATGGGTGAAGACCTGAGGGGATTAAGAAGTACTAGTAGGTAGTTACACAATAGCCATGGGGATGTAAAGTACAATATAGGAAATGATGTAACCAAGGAACTTATATGTATGACCCATGGACATGAACAATGATGGGGGAATTGCTTGAGGTACTGTGGGGTCCTGGGTGGAGGGAACCAGAGAGGGGAAATTCAGGACAACTGTAATAGCATAAACAATAAAATATAATTAAAAAAAAGAATTGTGTAAAAGGATTGTGAAACTGGCATGTGCTCTTCTCTTTTAAAAAATGTTATGATATAGGAATACTTCCACAACTTACCTCCAGGCTCTTGTTTATTATATTGTTATTAACGCCTGCATAATTTACTGGACAGAGAAGAGGACTTAGAACAAAGGGTTGTGTATCAGTTACTCATGTAGCTCTTTGGAGGCAGGTGTGAGAACTTGCACCCAGGACCCTGCTTTAGCCTGGCTGAGAAATTCCTGAATGCTTTCAGCAAGACTGAATAGGGCACAGTGGTGCCACAAAGAGATGAGAAATAAGACTGGTTACCAGTAATTCATGTGGCTCTTATATCCACTGGGTAAATGCAGGTGTATGGGGGAGATGCAGGACAGAAGAGAGTAGGGTTTTCATTCAGTCACATGTTACTCCTGCTATCCATCAGTGCAAGTAAAATGATTCAACCCTTGGACCAGGCATTAAAAGTCTGAAGCCTGGTGAGTTTGGAATTATCCATGGAGGATGTTGCTCTCCCTTAGATAGCTGTGAATATCTTCTGGATTTTAATGATGAGTAATTATTGGAGTATAAATTGGTATCTGTTCAAAACAAAGATGCCTTATTGCTGGACACTGAAGCACCTTTGATGGCACCTCAGGTCAGACTGGGGCAGGCCAATGGACACATTCATCATTGTACTTGTTAGACTCTGACTCTAACTATCAGCTAGTCTCCTGGGTTGCTAATTGGTTTCTAAATGTTCTGCTCTTCTCAGAGGGGAGGTGAAGCTTGGAAAGTGGCAACTAGAGATAACCATGTCTTTGAAACATTTTTCTTTCAGTGTTTGATGTGATGGAGTTGGATATATTTTACTGGTGGGTCATTAGGAGTCCACTGGGAAGTGAAGAGAAACCAAAGCATATGATTCTAAGCTTTTAGGGTAGAAATCAGGTTCTTATATATCATATTCCCTTTCCTTACAGATTCAGTGTAGTATTGATTTAGCAGACATTGATCAGATGCCAGGTGCTTTGCTAAGCAGTAGGACTATGAGGGGAATTAATAGTTCAGAATTTAATTAGAGAGACAGACTCATAGCTATTTATATATAATATAGTGGAATGAGAAACTTTTCTGATTCATTCATTTTAACAAAATTGGTTGTTCTTTAAACATTGTGCATAGAGAGATTAATCAAATATGGCCTTTACCTTCACTGTATATGTAGTCTAGGTGAGTCTGCACAAAATGCTATAGAAACCTAGAGAAAAAAGCCATAAATTTTACCATATCATGGAGGAGAAAGGCACAGGGCAGAGTTTCAATAGCCACAAAAAGGGAATGGGAACTTACATCCACCCAAAACCTACACACAAGTATTTATAGCAACTTAAATGGTCATTGCCAAGTGAAAGATGCCAGTGTGAAAAATCTACATACTTTGTAATTCCAACTATATGATATTCTTAAAAATGCAAAACTATAAACACAATTAAAGAATCATTGGTTTCCAGGGGTTAAGGAGGAGGAGGATAAAGGTTGAAGAGGTAGAGCACAATGGAGTTTATTGGTGATGTTACTGTTATGGTGGATACATGATATTATACATTTGTCAAACTCCATAGAACTATACAACACAAAGAATGAGTACTACTGCAAACAGTGGACTTCAGTTGATAGTAATGTATCAATATGGGCTAATTATAACAAATACATCCCACTACTGCAGTGATCTTCAACCTTTTTCATATCATGGCACACATGAAATAATTATTAAAATTCTGTGGCAAGCCAAAAAAATATTTTTTGCAAATCTGACAAAAAATAGGTATAATTTTGATTCGTTCACATTAGACAGCTATTGTTGTGTTGGCTGTTGTCATTTTTTTATTTCACAATCTCAGGGAAAAAAGGTGAGTGCCCCTGATTAAATACTCAGGTATTACATGTTTTAAAAATTCTTGCAATGCACTGGTTGAAAATTGCTGCACGAATGCAAGATGATAAGTGACAGGGAACACTGTGTGTGTCAGGGAGAGGTATCTGGGAACTCTGTGCTCTTGCCTATCTCAGAGCCATAACTTCTTGTTTCTGTTCCCAGCAAAGAGCCCCGGGGAAAGTGTTACTGGATGCAGTTTGCAACCACCTCAACCTTGTAGAAGGTGACTATTTTGGCCTGGAGTTTCCTGACCACAAAAAGATCACGGTAGGTGCTGTCATATTGATGTTGCTATTTTATTTCCTGTTTCACTTGGGAGAAGGGAGTAATTGGGACCTTTCCTTGACCATACAGAAATATACAGAAGAAAAATGCCCAGGGCACTTTTAACCTTTTTCTGAAAGTAATGTGTGGATGGCATTAAAAGAGAATACACCAGGAAGACCATCTCCCTCTCACTCTTTTCCCACAACTTTCCCTCCAGGGCCACTATTACCAGTTTCTTATATATCCTTCTGATCAAAGTCCATGTATACATATACATAAATACATATTTTTGAAATATGCTAATGTAAGTGTCACATACACCCATACTTTTCATACCTTACCCCATTAAAATGTCACTAAGATCAGGTGGACTTCCGGCCAAGATGGAGGCATGGGTAGACGCACTGTGCCTCCTCGCACAACCAACATAGGGACAACAACAATATAGAAACAAAATAACAACCAGAACTGACAGAAAATTGAAGTGTATGGAAGTCGGACACCCAAGGAGTTAAAAATAGACACTTTCATCCAGACCAGTAGGAGGGGTGGAGTCAGGCCGGGCCAGGGACCAAGAGTGGAGAGCTGAGCAACCGGGGCAGCGCGCAAGTCCGCAGCAGGCAGACCCGGGATGCACGGGCAGCGGTGGCTGGTGGGCCCTGACCGAGGGGGGTGGTGAGAATGGCAGACCCAGAGAGGCGGCCATTGTGAAGCAAGGCACTACGCGCAACTCAGGGTCCCAGCGCCAGGAAATGGAACTTTGGGTCACTGACTAAAAAGGAAGGTCCTGCGGGGTGCACAGGCCCACCTACACTGGAATTGGTGCCAGAGGGGCCCAGTTAGCTTGCGGAGGGCAGAGGAGGGGTCTGGGGTCCTACAGAGAGCAGAGCAGGAGCCATTGTTCCGTCTCAGACCCTGCCCCCACGTACAGCGTCACAACCCAGCAACTGGGGTGCCCCACCCTGGTGAACTCATAAGGCCCTGCCCCTCACTACAGGAGCTCAATAAGACCAAAAAACAACAACAACAAAAAAACAAAACAGCAAAAAGATGGCTCAAACAAGAGAAGAATTGAAAGCCCCAGAACCCATCCTTTTAAGTGACCAAGAGATAGCCAACCTATCAGAGGCACAGTTCAAAGCCCTGGTGATCAGGATACACACAGAAATGGTTGATTTTGGTCACAAATTAGATGAAACAATGCAGGCTACAATAAGTTTAATGAAGAAAATGCACAGGGAACCAATAGTGATGGAATGAAAGATGGGTCTCACATCACTGGAGTGGACCAGAAAGAAGAAAAAAATAAACAACCAGAAAAGAATGAAGAAACAAGAATTCAAAAAAATGAGAGGCTTAGGAACCTCCGGGATGTCTTTAAACGTTCCAACATCCGAATTATAGGAGTACCAGAAGGAGAAGAGGAAAAACAACAAATGGAAAACTTATTTGAACAAATAATAAAGGACAACTTCCCCAATCTGGAAAAGGAAATAGATTTCCAGGAAGTCCAGGAAGCTCAGAGAGTCCCAAAGAAGTTGGACCCAAGGAGGAACACACCAAGGCACATCAGAATTACATTAGCCAAGGTGAAAATGAAGGAGAGAATCCTAGAAGCAGCAAGAGATAAGGGGATAGTAACCTACAAAGGAGTTCCCATCAGACTGTCAGCTGATTTCTCAAAAGAGACCTTACAAGCAAGAAGGTGCTGGAAAGAAGTATTCCAAGGCATGAAAGGCAAGGACCTACATCCCAGATTGCTCTATCCAGCAAAGCTTTCATTTAGAATGGAAGGGCAGATCAAGTGCTTCTCAGATAAGGTCAAGTTAAAGGAGTTCATCATCACCAAGCCCTTACTGTATGAAATGTTAAAGGGACTTACCT
>CM052548.1:46816705-46847869 GCA_028533065.1 Trachops cirrhosus
AATGCTGTGGTTTCCGAGACTTTCACCAAACCACGCTCTCTTCGGGTTTTTCAATGTCCGCTACAATTTGCGGTGTCCTATTTTCATTTATGGCGTGATAATGTTGGCTCTTTGCTCTGTACCTACCTAAAATGACGCAGATTTTTTTTCCCTGGTTGTGGGAGAGTAGAATTTGCTGCATCCTACCACGCCGCCATCTTCTCGGCTTTGCTGCATTCTCACTTGCATTGTTTCTAACAAATCTACTGTCATATTTATCTTTACCCCTTTTTCAGCACACAAAAATCAATAGCCTTTATTTTTTTCTTTTTGAACTTTTTTATTGTATTTTTTCCATTACCATTTAATCCCCCATACCCTCCCCTTGCAATCACCACACTGTTGTCCATGTCCATGAGTTCTTTTTGCTTTTTGCTCAATCTTTCCACCCCATAACCTCTCCCACTTAGCTGTCATCCTGTTCTCTATCTATGAATCTCTCTCTACTTTGCTTCTTAGTTTAGTTTGCTCATTAGATTCCACATATGAGTGAAATCATGTGGTATTTTACTTTTTCTGACTGGCTTATTAATATCACTTAGCATAACGTTGTCCAGATCCACCCATACTGTTTCAAAGGGTAAAATTTTCCTCTTTTTTACAGCCGAGTAGTATTCATTGTGCAAATATCCCATACTTGTTTTATCTACTCATCTACTTGGGTTGCTTCTATATCTTGGCAACTGTAAATAATGCTGCAGTGAACATAGGGGTGCTTATGTCCTTGCAAATTAGTGTTTTGGGTTCCTTCAGATATATTCCCAGAAGTAGGATCACTGAGTCTAAAGGCAGATCCATTTTTAAATTTTTGAGGTATCTCCATATAGCTTTCCACAGTCACTGAACCAATCTGCATTCCCAGCAATGCAGAAGGGTTCCCCTTTCTCCACATCCTTGCCAGCACTTGTTGTTTATTGATTTATTGATAATAGCCATTCTGGCAGGTGTGAGATGATATCTCATTTTCATTTTGATTTGCATCTCTCTGGTAACTACTAACATCGAGCATCTTTTCATATGTCTATTGGCCATCTGCATGTCCTCTTTGGAGAAGTGTCTATTCAAGTTCTTTGCCCATTTTTTAATTGGGTTGTTTGTTTTTTTGGTGATGAGTTTTGTAAGTTCTTTACAAATTTTGGATATTAACTCCTTGTCAGATGTGTCAGCAAATATGTTCTCCCACTCTGTGGGTTTTTATTTTGGTGATGATTTCCTTTGCTGTGCACAAACTTTTTAGTTTGATGCAGTCCCATTTATTTTTTCTTTTGTTTCCCTTGCTTGAGGATATATATCTGATAAAATACTGCTAAGAGCAATGTCTGAGATTTTGCTGCCTATGTTTTCTTCTATGATTTTTATGGTTTCAGACCTAATATTTAAGTATTTCATTTTATCTATTATGAATTCACTCTTGTGTGTGGTGTAAGAAGGTGGTCTAGTTTCATTTTATGCATGTATCTGTCCAGTTTTCCCAATACCATTTATTGAATAAACTATCTTTAGCCCATTGTATGTGCTTGCTTCATCTGTCAAATATTAATTAACTATAAAGGTGTGGGTTTATTTCTGGGCCCTCAGATTTGACTTTTAACACCTGTTAGGTGGAACTGGTATAGTCTATAACATGGAATAAATTATTCTCTACTGCTAAGGATGGCCCTTCAGCATTCTACCCAATACCCATGAATCATGAAGTTTTCCAATCTCCCTGGTGCACATAAGTAATGTTCCTAGCCCTGTGTGAACACCAGGTACTATGACATCTAATCTCTTTATTGTTTCTTTTTCCCAATCTTGGAATTTTTCTCACAAGCATATGTTGATCAGTATTCAGCTGATTACTGAAGGGTAACCCTCTTTACTCTCTTCGGTGCTCTTTCTGGAGAGAACTTTCTCCTCTTTGGAACTCTCCTGTGAACTCTTGCTACCCAGGTTCCCTATACTCTCAGCCCCATCTCTTCAACTCATGGCTTTTTCCAGGTTGTTTCTCCATGCACCACAGTCTAGAGACTTGCTCAAGGCGGAAGCCTGGGTCGACCACAGGAATTGTGATTATTTTGTTATCTCTCAGGAAATCACTGTTACTCATTGCCTGGTGTCCCAGAACCGTTGTGTTATGTATTATTTCCATTTTTTTTATTGTTTCATGTGGGAAGATTCTGTCCTTCTTACTCTATTTTGACCAGAATCAGAAACCTCTAATGGGTTTTAAAATGAAAGCCACACTTTACATATCTTTTCAATATAAACAAATGTAAAATTACTAAAAACAAAAATTCAAAGTAAAGTTATTTCTTCTAGGAGTCAGCCTGAAGAAAGGCTAAATTGTTGCAATGATTTCTAGATACTGGATAATTTTTAATAACCTATTTTTCTGATTCTATATATGTTATAGTTGACAATGAAATATTTTTGTTGTATACAGTTTTGATTTTTAAACATGAAGATGAGACTTGAACTGTTGTTGAGTCTTGTAGTTTTTGAGGGGCAGGATATTTTGTTGTAGAAAAAGCAATTGTTTAGAGTCAAATAAACTCGATGTTGAACCCCAGCTATGTGACCTTGGGCAACTTAAATAAGCTTTCTAAGTTTGGCTTCCTTTCTGTGTAAAATGACCACATTGTTATGAGTATTAAATGAGAATATATAAAGCACCTATACAATGCCTCGCACACTGTCGATGCTCAAGAAACAGTCTCTTTTTCCTGGCCCTTGTGTAATATCAAGTAACAAACTTTCTCTTATATTTTATTTACTTATTTTTTTAATCCTCACCTGAGGCCATGTTTACTGATTTTAGAGAGAGAGGAAAACATTGATGTGAGAGGGAAACATTGATAGGCTCCCTCCCATAGTGTGCCTGTGGTGGATCAGACACACAACCCAGGTATGTGCCCTGACCAAGCATTAATCCCACAACTTTTTGGTGCACAGGATGACACTCCAACCAACTGAGCCACCTGACCAGGGCCTGACTTTCTTTTAATAAGACCTTTCCCAAAATACCTCAAATATTTCAGTTGCCTACAAAATCCACCTAAAATGTCACTCACCAAAATAATATGGGCAAAAAAGGTTGAGGGAAAGAAGAGAACAGCTTTGGGAACAGCGATTCATCTTACCTTGCCTTTGATACCTAAGCACTAAAACATTTCTTCTCGGCTAGCAGTATTTCAGTGCGGAGAGCACATTCCAAAGGGGAAAGTAATATTAACAGAGTGTTGGAGGAAAATAGAGAACGTGAATAAAATGTATATAAGCAGGGTAAAGCTGTGTTGAAACCAAATTGTGGAAGATAGCTGTAATAGGCTGAATTGTGTCCCTCTAAATTTTGTATGTTGAAAAATTTAATGCTCAGTACTTCAGGATGTGACTATACTTGACGATAGGGCCTTTAAAGATGTGATTAAGGTAAAGTGAGACCATTAGAGTGCTTCCTAATCTAATCTGACTATGTCATTTTTTTTAAACAAATGAAGTAAGGGAAGAAGAGGAAAGGAGAGAGAGAACAATTGGGTTGCCTTCTTATACACACCCCTACTGGGGATAGAACCCTCAACCTGAGTATGTGGCTTGACTGGAAACCGAACCCGCAGCTTTTTGGTCTGTGGGACTATGGGCTATGGGACTATTCAGCCAACTGAGCCACACCGGCCAGGGCTGACTGGTATCATTTTTAGAAGAAGAAATTTGGAGATACCTGAGAAACACCAGGGGCGTGTGTTTGTAGAGGGAAGACCATGTGAGGACATAGCCAGAAGGCAGCCATCTGTAAGCCAATGAGCAAGGCCTCAGGAGAAACCAAACCTGTCAACACCCTGATCCTCCAGAACTGTGAGGAAATAAATTTCTGTTGTCCATTCCCACCTAGTCTGTGGTGCTTAGTCATGGCATCCGTAGCAAACTCTTCCAATAGGCCTTCAAATTTCAGCTGGGAAGCTCCTTGATTTGGTGAGTCCTACTCACTGGGAATGACATTTCTAGAAGTTCACTCATTTTGATCAAATCTCTTTACAGTCAAGTAATGTGTATGTGTAGTTGTGCTCTGGAGATGAGCAGCATGGTTTTAGAGAGCAAGGATGTGTGGCTTGGTTGAAGGGGTGGAGGGTTGGGTTCGAGATACATCATTACAGTTGTAACCCTCTAGAGATCTGTTCTCAGGGAAAGGCAGATTATGGTGCTTTGGTGCCTTTTTAACACATGTGAAACTCGTTTCTGTTCTGCTTAAGTTGAATGAACAACTGATGTGTCTAAGGTGATCTGATTCAGTTCAAATGTTTCCCAGTGGCCCTTCCTATAGATCAAACTTCAGTGTTTTAACTCTTGTCAGCAACCCTATTTTTCTTCTTAGAAATTAGAAGAGCTCCTTCCAGCCCATCCATGTATAGTATATGTGTGCAAGACCTTTTCTCTCAGCTCTGCAGATATTAGTCTCACTGGTTAATGGAGAGGCTCCCTCAGGTTCGGTGTTCTCGCCTAGTCCAGTGCAGCTGTGATCAGTGCCCTGTGGCATTACTGCTGCAGAGCTCTACCAGATGGGTTCATTCAGGCCAGTCTGATGTTTCTAGACCTACATGTTCTAAAAACCACATACTCAGTTGGCTCAAATTGGTGCTTGTATTTGATGCTTTCCTCAGAAATGCCAAAAATAGAAGAGAGTTGTTTTATAACAGTTCATAAAATTGGCAACTGTGTTGCCAGAGCATAGTTGTTTTGTCCGGAGTCTCTTGCAGTGTTTAGGCAGATCCTGTGGCAGAATCTATGACCGTGAAATATCTCAGAGATGGGTCTCCTGAGGCAGCCATGGAGGCTGAAAGAGCACAGGAGAGCAGGTGTGTGAGTGTGCTCAGCAGCCCTGCAGAATCCCACTAGAATTCCGTATTAACTCAATGCCTCATGCAGTGTAACTATTTTGAATCTTCTCCAAATGCCTCAATTTACCAACTCTCAAATGCTAACGGGGAAACAGAAGGCACTGAAAAGGAACTTTCTTATCCTCCCAAGAGAGAAATGTAAACTTAATTACACTTATAATGAATTTTTCCATCTTTCTCCCCCAATGAAAGAGTTCTTCTTTTCTAATTCAAGTCATTGCCCTCTGTTTTAGAGCTCTTGTCACATCATTTCAAATCCCTTAGGACATCAGTTAGCCCTTCTGGCTTATATTCTCAATCCCTCCCCTTTTTGAAAGTACCCAGGGCTTTCCTGTTAAAAATAAGCAAATAATCATTGCCCTTATTTGATTTTTTTTCTTTACCCTCTGTACTCCTAGCCTCTTGTCTTCCTCCTCCTTCACAGCCAAGCTTCTTGAAAAAGCCTTTCATCAGTTAGGAAGTACAGATCAGTACTTACAAAATAGCCACGGGATATAAAGTACAGCATAGGGAATATAGGCAATAATGCAGTAAGTATGTACAGTGCCAAGTGAGTTCTGGAAATAATGCGGGGAACACTCTGTAAAGTATATGATTGTCTAGCCTCTATGCTATGCACCTGAAACCAATAAAAAATAATACTGGAAGTAAACTGTAATTGAAAAAATATATATATTCTGGCTCTCCCATCTATTCTCACACTTCCAGACTAATGTTTTTAAAATACACATCAGATTGGATCAGCACCATGCTTAAACCCTCATATTGTTCTTAGGATAAGGACGAAGAATCTTAACCTGACCTCTGTGGGGTCTGACCCTTTCCTGACCCACCAGCCATGTTGGTATCCTTCACCTCAGGCATCTAGATAAGTGTTTTTACTGTGTCATCTGTTCTTCTTACTCTCTTCCCCCTCAGATCTCAATACAATGTCATGTTCCCTGAATAGTGTCATATTCATATCAAGTCTCTGTTTCCCTCTATTTCTGCTTCTTCCATGACTGGTTCAAACTTCTCTATCCTAGACAGTCTGAGTCCTCTGGGACTCCCCTTTTTCACTCATTTGTCTCAGGTTCTTCATTCTTGTTGAGAAGGTCTCCTGATTCTTGTCTGTCTTCCTCACTAGACCATAAGCTCCATAAAGTAAGAACTGTGATTGGTTTTCTCATCATTGGATTCCCAGAGCCAAGCATAGGGACACAGTAATATTTAGTAGAATTAATACATAGTTTGAAGTATAGGATTTAAGTTCCAACTCTGGATATCTGTTCTCTGAATCTGCTTTCTTATCAAATGAAGATACATTTGCCATCTCATCCATCTTTTTAGGATTCTTTGGAGGAAAATAATATATCTTGCAATGACAATTGCTGTTTCGAGCGATTATTCTCTCTCATTTTAAGATTGAGATTTATGAGCACCACAGTAGCGATGATCCTAAATCAGCTAATGCCAATATATTTTTCTCTTATAGGATAGTTATTTAGGGTGGAGAATACAGAAATGAGAGTTTTATTATAAACTCTTACATATTTGAAAAGGTGATGTGGAAGTTTAATGTGAATAAGTGGGAATTAAAATTTTTAGTTATTTTCATTATGAGAATTCTTAGTGCTTATTTAAGGTAATTTGGATAACAAAAAAGGCAGAAGACAAGAAATCACTCATCTTGTAACCTCCCAAACACATTTTCCTGCATTCATAAGTATTTATCAAGAACATAATTTTTAATTCCTGCATGGTAATGTTATATAGATGTAGACCATTTATTTATTTATTTAGGTTATTGGGGGAAAATTTACTGTTATAGAAATGCTATTAACAGTCCTTATATATAAATATTTTTGTGCATAAATGTCTAATTACCCAAAGTTGAATTACTGGGTGAAAGAGTGTCTGTAGGAATACTTTTTAGGCTTTAGATAATTATTCCCAAATTAGTCCTCCAGAAATGTACCAATTTATACATCCACCAATAGAGTAAGAGAGTGCCAATTCCCTGCACCATTGGGTATTATAAAATAAGCATGCAAGACACATAGGCAGATATAGATGCAAATCTAATGGGTGGAAATGGTATATGGTTATTTAAACTTACATTTGTAGTGCAAATTACTCCTAATTTGAACATTTCTCCGTAGCTGTTGTCATTTTTTCTTCATCAATTACCTGTTGTTCTTTGTATAGTTTTGTGTTCTCTTTTTCACATTTACTTATAAAACCATTTTTACATTAAGCATATTAACCTTGTTTTGTCATATATGCAAATATGAGCTTCAGTAGAACCATTTTCAAATGGCTGCAAACTCAAGGCAAGTTTAAAGAAAACTGTTGTAAAATGAGATAAAATGGTTAACATACTTTATTAATAAGGGCATCTGGTATCTCTCTCTCTCTCTTTCTCTCTCTCTCTCAAATTTTGCAACTCAAACTGCATGCTAAGGCAAGTATGTGTGAAAAGAGTCTGGACTTTGAAATTAGGCAGGCCTTATTTCAGTCCTGGTTCTTTTGCTCTGGAGCTGAGAGAACTGGGACAAGTCATTGAACCTCTCCAATTCTCTAATTTCTTTCCTGGGTAACAGGAATTCTTCTGGCCTTGTTCATAAGTAAATAACTTCTGGATAGAGCCTGGTGCAAAGGTGGTATTCTATAAATACCATTTACTTTCCATATCCCTCAAAGTTATTCTGTCTGTACATACAATACATACACATACATGCATTTTGTTTCATTAAGGAGTGGCACATTTGACTCAGCTTGTAGCCAGACATGCAGTCATACATTAATACTTGCTGACTAGGTAATTATGACCAAAGTACAAATGAGAGTAGAAAAATTCTTAGTTAACTGAGTCTAGGAGAGATTTTAATTTTGGATCTTAGGGATAATATTAGTAAATTTGAATCTGTTCTTTAAAAGTGGTTTACGATGTAACATAACAAAATTCTGGAGAAAAAAGGGACAACTTCAACTACACAAAAATTTTATTTTAAACAGCTCCACATAAGTTTCAAATTAGTTAAACTCTTTTATTAAGAATTTGTGTCTCCTTTTTTTCCTTTGTAGGTGTGGCTGGATCTCTTAAAACCTATTGTCAAGCAGATTAGAAGTAAGTATATACCGTATGTTTAACAGTGATATTAAATATAAAACTAGACAGTTTCCTCATCTAGATGTTGTCTGTCCTGTGGCATCAAGCACACTTAATGATACAGGTTCTTTTTTTTACATCATAATTGCCTTTCATCGTCTTTTAATCCACATACTATTAAAATATATGTTTTGCAGTTTTAATAAATAACAATTTGTAATCAAAACCTTGCTTGGGAAATAAAATATCATTTTGATTAACAACTAAAGCACGCTGTTAAGCCCCAAAGTAATTGAACTTGTCTTGTTTGTACCCAGGTTTCTTATTGTCACTTTTTAAGGGGGGAGGAAGAGGCATTTATTTATTAAGTTGGTGTAAGATTTTCTGTCCTGCCTCATCAAAACCTGTGAAATCAGAATGCAAGTGAGGTTTGGAAAAATAAGGTGCATGTGTGTGTGTGTGTGTGTGTGTGTGTGTGTGCTTCTGAATTTCTGAATGAGAAAGAACTGTAGTGAGTCTGACTTGCATTTACGCCATGTGTTGGGAAAAAAAATTAAGGAGGGTCTAGGAGAAAAGGAAGGAAAGAGAACACTTGCTTTTTCTCTCCCTTCTCATCATGCCTCAGCACTGGACCTTCCTCCCCTCTCTCTGCTAATGGTGGAAAAGAATCTCTTAGCATATTAGCAAATGCAGACAAAGGGAGTCTGTCCCTATTGGGTCAGCACTGGGTGCTCCTTTTCATCCCATGTGCTGTGTAATTAGCCATGTGTGACAAAACAGTCATTTTGTGTTTAGTGCTAGCAGCTACTCAACTTCAGGTTCTCTAAGGATCTGAGTACCCTCATTTAATTCCATTCTCTGTAAAAATAACTGAAAGGAAATAGTATGGCCTACCCATCTTCTCCATTTTGCTATTGTTCCTTTGTAACCCAGTGTTGGCATACGAGGGTTTTGTTAATTTTTAGAATGATTAGGGAAAAGCCCAGCTTCTCATGGCTACCGTATTTGTGTGCCTTGTTTTCTTCCTCCTAATTTTGTGTATATTGGCAACATCTTCACCTTATCATATATCATTTTTGTTTTTTTCCCTAAACTTGAATGTATTAGCATAGAAATTATGATACACACATCTATTTTTGTGATAGTGAATGGTAGAGCAAAAAGACATTTTCTGCTTTTATACATGTACTGTTAAAATTGGGATTTCATTATAGTGCCTTATATTTCATAGAACATATAAATTCATTGCTATCACTCTAAATAGCAGAACATATAAGATTGCCCTTATAATGTAGTTTACACATCAAACTCTGACTCAGATTACAAATTATTATTTGTTTTGTTTTAATTCTGAAAACAAAATTTACCCATCTCCTTCAGTCTCTCCCTGACCACTCCCTCCCAGATCTGCTTCCTAATTCTGTCTAAACTCATCAACAAGATGGCTTGTGAGACACTTGAAAGACTTTGGCTGACTGTGGCAGGGGCAGGCACTTGGCTTGTTGATGTTTCTCTCCAGACATCAGGCGAATACCTGGCAGATAGGTGCTGGATACATATTCAATAAGCATATTAGCTGCTGTAACTTACAGATTGTTAAAAGTAATAAATTACATGACTGATTTACATTTTTATGACCTCCTTTTAAAATGATCTAAAACTTGTACTTGCACTAAAGCAGTTAATAGGCAATTTTTGAAGAGAAATGCCTTTTAAATCTGAGTACAATTGAAGTCTTCAGAGAAAAAGTTTAACATCTCTGTAATATCTTTGTCACAGTTTAAAAAAAAAGCCATCTGTTTCCCCACAATGTAAAAGTGTGATTTAGTAACTGAGCTTAACTAGTTGTTCAGTGAGTTAGGCGTTGCCAGGTGTACACTTTGCAACTTGGAATGAGACTTATTATTTGGTGTATAGTATACCCCAGAAAATATTTTTCTGTAACTGCTTTTGAGACACAAATCAATAACTGCTTTATTTTTTTCTTTAGGGCCAAAGCATGTTGTTGTTAGGTTTGTGGTGAAATTCTTTCCACCTGACCACACACAACTCCAGGAAGAACTCACAAGGTTAGTGGTTTGGCTATTTATTGCTATGGGATGATAAGGAGAAGAGAAAATTAGTGTTCTGAGTCAATTTGATTAACATTTTCTCAATGTCTGCTTGTTCAGCATCAGCTCTGTTCTTAACAGTTTAACCCCCTCTCTTCCAGTTAAGCTTATAAATATGGGGGGTAAGAAAGTACCATGGTTTCCATGAAGCCTCATTTCTTTGACGCTGTGATACAAAGTGGACTGGACTTAACCTGTTACTGCCATATTTTCCCTCTTTATCTATTATATCACAAGATGGTTTGGAAAGTGAATCTCTTTTGTGAAACAAGTTGTTAACTCAGAGTTTCTCTTCATTGCTGTCATGAGTGGGTGGACATGAACTGTAGGTCAGTTTCTTTGGCAGCTTGGCCAAGTAGAAGAAGCATAAGCATTGGGTCTTGCCTGGCTTTGGCATGCCTTTGATAGCTCTGTGACTAGCCAGTTACTTGTTCCCTCTGCACCTGTGTTAATTCCTCTGTGTCAGTGTGAGTATAAGGCTGGGTTGGACCTGGTTGTTTTAAGGGTAAGCATTATTATACATAATGGCTGGAACCTAGTAGGGACAACATGAATGATAACCATCATCACCATCACTATCATCATAGTCACCATCATCGCTACCACTACATATTTCATAATTTGTGGCAAGACACACAGCTTTCTAAAAGAGACCAGAGCCCAGTGGGAACACATGTAGATAAAATGCCTCCCTTTCAAAAGTGCCCTTTGATACACTAGTCTGACCAGCCAAATTGTTGCCACACATGCCTTTTAAACTCTAACTGTTTAAGACCAAGACTATCACATCTTTCTTATCCTCTCATTTCTGATATAAAATCCAGTGTCTTGTGTGGATGACCATCATTTATGAAGGGTTGAAGACAGTCAAATATTTATGAAGTGTATACAATGTGTGCAAGAATTGTTCTAGGCACTGGGAATATATTGGTGAAAAAACAAGCCTGGTAAATAGACAAGATGATTAAATAAAGAAGAAAAACATCAGATAATGGTAAGGGCTCTTAAGGTCATTGAAATAGGATGATGGGTGACAATTTTAAATTAAACTCTTTAGTCTAAGGTGCCCTCTGAGGAAATGATGAGGATCTTTCAGTCATTTTCAGAGGGAGAGTTTTCCAGGTAGGCAGTGCCCAGGGCAGGAACAAGTGACGGGTCAATCATAAAAGTACTGGCATGGTAGGAACCCTGAGAGTGAAGTGCAATGAGGTGGGACAGAAGCCCAAATATATATACTATTGAAAGACTAGTTGCTGTGTGGATGTTGTGGGGAGGATGACTGCAGGGAAGCCAGTGAGAAAGCGATGTTAGTCATCCAGGCCAAGATGATGGCGATGGAGGAGATGGTAGGAGTGGGAATAGAGACATGTGGTAGCTTTTGCAATACTTGCTGGAGGTGGGATCAATCCATCTGGGTGATGGGGTAGGGATAGAGACTGAGGGAAGTAGGGGGATGTTTAGATTGGACTTTATCAGTTGTCTGGGTGGTGGTGGTGATGACTAAAATGGGAATGGGTGGAGAGAAATAGAGGATTGGGGAGGGGAAGAGAGTCAGGAGTTTGCTTCTG
The DNA here is from genome assembly GCA_028533065.1 of Trachops cirrhosus. Taxonomy (NCBI): domain Eukaryota; kingdom Metazoa; phylum Chordata; class Mammalia; order Chiroptera; family Phyllostomidae; genus Trachops; species Trachops cirrhosus. Next base: position 46,828,389 of record CM052548.1, read on the forward strand.
CAAGGCTGCACTTGAAATACCTACTCCACATTATGTGGATGTGTCAAGAAGGTCATTGGGCACCTGAATGTGGATTCCAGGGAGAGACAAAGGCTTTGTGTTTTCTAAATGAGTCTTTACTCCTTGTTTACCTCAAGGAGTGAACACATGGGTGCACCATCCTCAAATCATTGAAGCAGTTTAGAGGTGGCTAGGAACTGCAGAAGCCATCAGCCTTCTGGAAACTGTATACAGTTTTCCAGAACACCTAAGTAGAGGAGGGGCAGCTGGAGCTACTCTACCAAATTGCACAAGACAGAGGGGCCGACAAGTTTTCATGAGGTGTCATTATTAGGGCTACTGTGTCTCAGTTTTGGGGGCCAGCTTTCCTGTTGTGGGAACACACATTGCTCCAAGCTCAGAATACTGAAACAAATCTAAAGGCAAGTCCAGCTGTTGGTCAGCAATGTGCTTTATCCTTCTGCATTGCACTGGGGCCTCTATACTGCTTAGAAAATTGGCAGCATAAATCCCCCTTTTCCCACTTTTTCTCCCTGTTCTACTTTGCAATGAGGTTTGCACCTTTTCAATTTTTATGACTCATTGCCTTTAGAAGTTTGTAGTTTTCTACCATTCTTGTCCTTGGTATAAAATTCCATACAACTTGTTCCCCTTAAGCCAAGTGGGACTGGTATCTTGCCAGGTACTCTGTCTGACCTGATAAAACTCCCTCACATTACACAAGCTTAGCTGGATGCAGCAAGTTTAGGGTTTTTTTTTCTGTCTCCCAGTGTTAACTGACATTTTAAAAATCTTTCCTGAAGAGTGAACTCTTTGGGCTCAAGGGTAATAAAATTGATATGAAATTTAGAAGCTCCCCATTGCTTTCTACTTTGTCATGAGGTATGACATGAAGAGGACCTCCCAGATCCAGCATATTGACTCCCATACTCTCAAATTCCTGCATAAGCAAAAACTGAATGATGTGACCATTGAGATTCCAGGAACTTTTCTATGGCAGATGGTGAGGGAGGAAGGGGTTTGGTGAAGGTCTGTGTGGACAGTGCTTTAGGCAAGGAATGTGTAGAAAAGAGCGAGACAAATAGAAATGGGCCTATAGACTATACTTTGGCAGACTGTAACCCTGTGGTTAATTTTTTGAGTCTCCAGGAATAGCTTTTGGCTTCCCATTTATATAGATGGAAGATTAAATTTTACAAGGCGGTTAAACAATAAGCTGAATTCCTATTTATTGAACTACACTTTTGGTGGAACTCTGTCCTATTGACAATGTCTAGAAGGAGAAAAGCTGACTCAGGTGCAAGTTTTAAAATGTAGGGTGAGATCTTTGGAAAAGAAGTTACCGGGCTTTCTTTCTTTTAATTTTATTTTGATTATTGTTCAAGTACAGTTTTCTGCCTTTTACCCCCATCCCAGCCCATCCCCCCAGCCATCCCCACCTCCCTCCTGTTTCCACCCCTCCCCTTGTTTTTGTCCATGTATCCTTTATACTTCTTCCTGAAAACCCTTCCTATTTTCTCCTGAAATTCCCTTCCCTCTCCCCTCTGGTCACTGTCAGCCTGTTCTCAATGTCAGTGTTATTGCAGAGCCCTGAGTCACTTTTTGTCATGCTGATGAGTTTAGGCACACTTCTTAATGGGTGTCCCATCATCAATCAGACATAATTTCTACTGAGCTGTGTTCAAACAGGTGAGAGACCCTGTTGCAAATTGCTGGTATGCAAGGTCTGCTGAAGTGTATTTCCTTAGGCTGGCAGAGAAGTTGTACATTATACTGGGGAAGAAAAGATGGAGTCAGACTTCCCACATTAAATAAATGAAAATAGACGTGTAAAATCAGGCATCAATCAGATGGGTGTAATTTGCAACTCTTGTGGTCCCCAGAACTGAAAGCCCTTCTTGAGGAGTCCCGCCACTGTCATTGCCTCCTCCTCACATCCACCCACGGAGACTCAATTCCCTTTTGAGTGCTTTGAACATTTCCGTTGTGTTTACCAGTTTCATTTTATTTAGTGCCTACTGAGTACATCTTAGCCTTTAGTTCTTGTGAATTTGATTGGAATTGCTTCAGTTGATAGGGTGAAAGGTGTTGCTGAATCTCTGAAGTTAGCCTTGCGACCAGGGTGCTCAACTTACAACTGTCATCAAGAAGTCAGTACCCAAGAAGTTCTTTCTCATATTACACTAACCTTAGAACAGAAAGAGCATAATTAGGGTGGCAAGTTCTTCCTGCAGTCTGCAATATGGGATGCCCTCTAGCTAAATGTGTAATCTTTCAGAAGCTGCTGCCATCCCGCAGCCCACAGGACACTGTCACCAAAGGCCACCAAAGCCCATCAAAGCCTACCAGACACTGAACCCATTTCTGTGAACACAGGATCCTGTGTTTGAACTGGTAGATAGTAAAATACTTAGAATGTAATGTTTGTGAAACACAAAACTCTCCTACTTTTTTTAAATTAACCACATAGGTGAGAATTAAAGCCTGTAGCTCTAAGAAGTGTTCAATTCAAAAGATAATAACCACTACTTAATGCAGGAAGATGGTTCATACTACCTTTTCTCATATAACCCTATATGTTTTTTAATATATTTTATTGATTATGCTATTACAGTTTTCCCATTTCCTCCCCTTCACTCCCCTCCACCCTGCACACCCTCTCCTACCCACATTCCCCCCCCTTTAGTTCATGTCCATGTGTCATAAGTTCTCTGGCTTCTACATTTCCCCTACTATTCTTGCCCTCCCCCTGTCTATTTTCTACCTACCATCTATGCTACTTATTCTCTATACCTTTTCCCCTTTTCTCCTCCTCCCACTCCCCTGTTGCTAACCCTCCATGTGATCTCCATTTCTGTGGTTCTGTTCCTGTTCTAGATGTTTGTTTAGTTTGTTTTTGTTTTAGGTGTGGTTGTTCATAATTAGGTGTGAGTTTGCTGTCATTTTACTATACGTGTTTTTTATCTTCTTTTTCTTAGATAAGTCCCTTTAACATTTCGTACAATAAGAGCTTGGTGATGATGAACTCCTTGAACTTGACCTTATCTGAGAAGTACTTTATCTGCCCTTGCATTCTAAATGATAGCTTTGCTGGATAAAGTAATCTTGGATGTAGGTCCTTGCCTTTCATGACTTAGAATACTTCTTTCCAGCCCCTTCTTGCCTGCAAGGTCCCTTTTGAGAAGTCAGCTGACAGTCTGATGGGAACGCCTTTGTAGGTAACTCTCTCCTTATCTCTTGCTGCTTCTAAGATTCTCTCCTTCTCTTTAATCTTGGCTAATGTAATTATGATATGGCTTGGTGTGTGCTTCCTTGGGTCTACCTTCTTTGGGACTCTCTGAGCTTCCTGGACTTCCTAGAAGTCTATTTCCTTTGCCAGATTGGGGAAGTTCTCCTTTATTATTTGTTCAAATAACTTTTCCACTTGTTGCTCTTCCTCTTCCCCTTCTGGTACCCCTATAATTTGGATGTTGGAATGTTTAAAGATGTCCTGGAGGTTCCTAAGCCTCTCCTAACTTTTTCGAATTCTTGTTTCTTCATTCTTTTCTGTTTGGTTGTTTCTTTCTTCTTTCTGGTCCACTCCATTGATTTGGACCAGAAGGAAGAAAGAAACAACCAAACAGAAAACTGAGTCCCAGTTTCCTTCCCATCACTATTGGTTCCCTGTACATTTTCTTTTATTTCCCTTAGCCAATTAATTGCCTTCATTTTTTCATCTAATTTGTGACCAAAATCAACCAATTCTGTGAGCATCCTGATCACCAGTGCTTTGAACTGTGCATCTTATAGGCTGGCTATCTCTTCATCGCTTATTTGTATTTTTCCTGGAGCTTTGATCTGTTCTTTCCTTTGGGCCATTTTTTTTGGCTTGATACACCTGTTATGTATGAGGGGCAGAGCCTTAGGTGTTCACCAGGGCAGGGCAACCCAGTTGCTGGGTTATGGCATTGCATATGGAGAGGGGCCCAAGAGGGAATAATGGCGCTTGCTCTGCTCTCTGCTGGATTTCAGTCACTTCCTCCGCTTCCCAGAAGCAAACTGGACCCTTCTGGTTCTGATTCCTGGGTGATTAGGTTTGTGTATATTCTAGGAGCCTGTGGGTCTCTCCAAGGATCTCTCCTGTGAGGCTAGGAGTCTCTCCCGGCACCTCAACCCCCACAGGTGTTTTCAATCGGTGTTTTGAGGCATTATTTCCCCAAGTTGGGACCCTGAGTTGTGTGGTCTGTCTCCCTCCCCAGTTTCTCCTGGTTTATCTGTGCATGAATGTGGGACCACCCGGTTCCGCCAGCCACCTTGTGCACCAAGCCCCTCCACAATCCGCTGCGTCGCTGGGTCCTCCCACTGCTGCCTTGCATGCCCAAGGTGGCCAGCCACCATTTTGCTGAGATCCCTCTCTGCCCAGCCACCCAACTCCGCCCCTCCTACTGGTCTGGATGAATGTGTTTACTTTAACTCCTTGGTTGTCGGACTTCCATACAGTTCAATTTCGTGCCAATCCTGGTTGTTTTTTGTTTCTAAATTATTGTTGTCCTTATTTTGGTTGTGCGAGGAGGCACAGTGTGTCTACCTATGCCTCCATCTTGGCTGGAAGTCTTTAAGGGTTGCTTCTGAGATGACACTGTTACTGGGCAGTGGACAAATACCTTTCTAAAAGTTTGAGTTCATACTGATATCTCATTTTTTAATTGTTTTACTGATTATGCTATTACAGTTGTCCAATTTTTCCCCCTTTATCCCCCACCACCTAGCCCTCACCTTTACTCCCTCAGGCAATTGCCACACTGTTGCCCATGTTCATATGGTATTTTCAAATCAGTTTTAACAATGACTGTTTTCCCTTAATTTCTTTGTTTTATGAATATCTCTTTTCTCTTTTGCCAAAAATGTTCACTTGCTTTATCCTACAATGTAAAGAAAAGAGTTTTAAAATAAATTGATTCTTATACATCTGGGAGCTGATAGTATGGCAGTACCTAAGTGAATACTGTGCCACAAAAAAGTCACCCCTGTCTTGCTGTTACCTGTTGACAAAGTTGTTACTAACGATAACAAACTATTGTTAATGTCTGAGCCAGAGAGCCATTTTTAAATACATTTGACCTGTGAAAAATTGTTAAATGTTTGCTTTGCCCTACAAAAATATATAGGATGGTAAGTCACAGTCTTATGTTTTTTTATCACCATATCTCTCCATATAAAATGAAACATATTACTCATTGTGTAAGAAGATTACAGCACATGTCTCCCTGTCCTTTCAGGAAGCTATGAGTATCTGCATGGCAGTCAGTGGCACCAAGAACTCATCCCAGCCTTACAGGCATTCTTTTCCTTGGTTTATGTGCCTCTCTTTGGTTGCTCACAGTGTGGACAGATTGCCAGGGGTGAGCCTGACACCTGGCTTAGATGGGGATCTTCCCCACCCTCTTTGCATGCTGCCCATCTCTGTGTTTATGATGCCTATCTCTGTGTTCGCAGGTACCTGTTTGCTCTGCAGGTGAAGCAGGATCTGGCTCAGGGCAGGCTGACATGTAATGACACCAGTGCTGCTCTCCTGATCTCACACATTGTACAATGTAAGTTCTGTTGGTTTTCTTTAGAAATCACATTGGAAATAATACAATGATCTGATTGACTGGAAAGAAAATCACATCCATAAAAACAATACTAATGTCTTTATGTTCTTTTGCTGTTAGCATGAATGTTTATGGGTGGAAAACAGTACTCCTAATTTTATTTAATATGCATATCACCAAAACATTGACCCAGCAATTCTGTGTTCTGGTGTTTGTCTACCCTTTTCGAGGACTAATGCAACTGTTGACATCTCAGTTGTCTCAAAAGAGAAGCTTAGAGGGACAAGGGCCAAGTGGACTAAATTTGTTCTGTCCCTTATCATTGAATATGGCTCATTAGCCATAGAAATAAAACTGTCAAAGATTTCATTTCTTGTATTCTGCTCTCTAGCTAGACTAAATCCTAGTGATGCTTGAAATGAAATATTTTAACTTTCTTAACCTAGACAAAGGATAAATTAGATTGTGCTCATTCTAAGACTTACTGACAATCCACCTGAGCATTTGTTTATTTTCTCTTGGCCAAGGCAGAAGTTACTTAGTTACTTAAAGTGGAATATACACATGCTGTTTTGGGAAAGTAGTTATATATATAGACAAAGGTCAACATGTATAAGTGCTAGCATAAAAAATATACTTTCATTTTAAAATTTCCAATGTATACAAAGCAGTTCCATATAATCAGCCTCATCTTGTTTGATAACTTCCCAGTTAATAAGACTTCCAAAGTATTGTAGGAAATGTCACTCCTAGTACTCAAAAAATTACCTTAGTCTAATATTGTGAGGTGTTTCTGTAAACCATGCTTATCCTTCTTTTTTTGTTTTTGTTTTTTGGGGGTTTTTTTTTGGTATATGGGCACTATTGAATATGTACCAGACTTAGCAGAGAGATATTTTCATATCAATTTGAAAATTTGATGTGAGGGGAAAAAAACAAAACCAAAAATAGGTATCTCTTGTTAAGTGCCAGCACTATGTATCCCATTTAAATCTCGCAACAACTCTGTGAGATCAGTACTCTTATTATCCCCATTTTTAGAAGTGAGGAAGCTTTGTTACAGAAAGTTACATAGCTTTTGTCTGTTGTGATTGGTCTTCCCTCTTCATATGATATGGAGAGAGGAGGCCTTTGAATCAGGTAGAGCCCATTTCTATCAATTGATTGATGACTGTGGCGTGTTATCCACCCCTCCCCCTACTTGTTATTTCTTTGGAACATGACAATAATAAAACTTTTTCATAAGGCTGTGAAAATCAAATACCCAGTACATGTTAGATATTCAGTAAAGATACTCTTCTTTCTTTATCTCACTCACCTGCAACACTCCCTTTCTAAACCATGGAAAATTTTAAAATGAATGAAGTTTCTTTATTTGATAGTAACTTTATAAAATGTTTCTGATCCTGGGCTTTTTTTATAAGCAGAAAAGAAACTTACTTTACTTTAATATTCCTGATGCCACTTAGTTTTGTGCCTGTTTCCTCCTTTTATGTTTCTTCCTTTTTGAAGTCTGTTAACTCAGTAAATCTCACTCGCACATATAGGAAGTGGAAGCTGACTGGCACTCAGAAAATCATGTGCTCTGTCTGATTGGCCCCTCTTTCCTAGATACCAGCAAGAAGCTCAAAATTACCTGAGACTCTTGAGTTCTCCAGAGAAAATGAAGTAGATGGGTTCAAAAGTATGCTTGCTGTTTGAATACTACTTGTTCAGTGATGAGACACACAATATTTTTATTGTGTGTCTCAATCTTCTCATACTTTTAAAGCCCCATTCCTGCATTTTTAAGCATCTCATGCTCTCAGTCATGGGAGGAGGAATTTCACAGTCCTCTGTGAATAATCTTGTTCAAAATTATTGATTGTTATTTACATTACCTGTAAGGTATAAGGGCTCATCTCATCTCCCTTTTGCAGAAGCTATATGAAGAGTGATTAAATTATCTTGAATGGGCTATATGTTTATCTCACATGTATCTATACATGCAATCTGAATTTTTTTAAATCTTCCTTCCTTGAACTCATGGAGTTGTCTTTAAGATAGTCTCTATTTTTTCATCTGTTTTGCTCTCACTTTTAATTTTCTTTAATTTACTATGAATCAATTAAGTAGGACAAGCTGATGAAGAATCAATCACTAGATAGCCCTGATGTTAAAATTCCACTTGGGTAACTTGGGAACATGGCAGGGCTACATTTTCAAGTTGTGTGTGTCTCCATGTTAAAGATCATGCATAGCAAATAGGTTTGTCCTAGCATATCCTCATGAGATTTCATTTAGTGAAATCACAGATTTTGGGGTGTTCTTTTTGTTCCTATTTTTTGCTGTGAGTAGACTGCTATGGAATTTAGTATATGCATAAGCTAATAAGGTATCTTGGCATAAAGATATTTAAAAATATTAAATCATTTCTTAAATATATATCAGCTCTCAAAGTCTCCACAAATAAGGTGGAACCTATTTCCGTATTTCAAAGAAGAGAATACTGAGGGGAAAATAAATGCCATAGTCATATATTACCATTGAATTTTAGGTGAGCAGTGAAAGGCAAGTGACTCAGGGGAAAAAAAAGGACTGTTGTATTGACCCTGATGCCAAAGGAAAAATAGGAATTCTTAAATCCATTATTATATTGACTTACGGAAAAGAGTGTATTTTAAAATCCATGTGATAAGAAGCCTAAGCTTAAAGCTCACAAAAAATTAGGATTTAAATGAGGCCCCCACATGTAGTCAATCTTCATTATATTATATAGTCTGTATTTGCAAATTCACCTACCCTATAAAAGTTATTTCTAACCCCCAAATCAATACTTGTGGTGCTTTTGTGTTCATTTGCAGACATACACAAAATGGTGAAATATCTGAGTCATCCCACGCATATGTTCCCAGCTGAGCTAAAAAAAAGTGGTACTTTGCCTTCCTGTTTCAGCTCTCATACCATAAAAAAGGGTGGTTTTCACGGTCTCTTTAGTGCCACACTGTTGCATTTTTGTGCATTTTGTTGGTGATTCCCCTATATACAGTGTTCCCCAAGTGTCATGTTGAATTGCTGCCTAGTGTTCCTAAGTGCAGGAAGGCTGTGATGTGCCTTACGGAGAACATAAATATATGTATCAGATAAGCTTTTTCCAGGCATGAGTGATAGTGCTGTTGGCCACAAGTTCAGTGTTAATGAATTAAAAAAATATATAAAATATGTCTTTCAACGTAAACACACATAAAACAAGGTCAGTTAACAAAAATGTCATTTCAAGAGTCTTACAGAACCCTAACCCTGTATTTCTCTTAGGAACAATGGTCTGGTATTTGCTAATTTAATGTTCAAGGGGTCTTTATAGAACATAACTTAATGTGAAGAATGAGAATGAACTGTATTTTCTTGAGGCCAGATAGAAGGTATGAAAAGTCAATACCACCATCATGAAGGCAACCAATAAAGATGGCATTATGGTCAGAGAGATCCCCCCAACTTCTGTGCTGTTTTCTGTGATGGAGAGTGGCAATTTTACTGTATTTAGGGAAGGAAAAATTAGTCTAGAAAAGGCAATTAGGAAGTTGCGGTACTGATCTGTCATATCTGAAGGAAGTGATTGATTAATTCTTTCAGCTGGTCGCAGGTGACTTGGCACCGTTTTATGCAGAGCAAATAATTGTCAGTGGGTAAGATTTATGGTTACGTTTAAGCCATATCCTGCAGGAGTCCTGGAGGGGCATTGGCTAAAGTATGACAAGCTGCTTGACGTGACAAAATAGGAGGTATGTTTCATAGCAACAGTTCACTTGCTTTTGCTCAAAACATCTGGGCTCTGGTCATTAGACTACTTTTTTTTAAAGCTTGTAACACAGACTATATGACATAAACAAAAATGACATGCTGTCCCAGAGGTATTAAACCAGCATACACAGAGTTGGAACTGTTGTTGTCAAGGTACAATTACTGTTTTGAAGCTCTACCATTTAAATTTCCCGACTACAACAATTTGGGGATTATGTTGAGGTTACATGAGACAAAGATACATCCTATTTCTTGTAGACAAAAAGTTCATAAGCATCCCTGGCTGGTGTGGCTCAATGAATTGAGTGCCAGCCTATGAACCAAAGGGTCGCTGGTTCAATTCCCAGTCAGGGCACATGCCCAGGTTGCAGGCCAGGTCCCCAGTAGGGGGCACATGAGAGGCAACCACAAATTGATGCTTCTCTCTCTCTCTCTTTCTCCCTCCCCCTCTCTCTAAAAATAAATAAATAAAGTCTTTTAAAAAAAAAAGTTCATAAGTATTTATAGTCTGACCAGTCATTTCTGGTACAAGGACTACAAGAAATTTAGTAAGTGGTAATTTTTTTTACCCAAATTGGATTGCATACCTTTATACCTATTTACAATCATCTTTTCTGTACATGATAAAACATTTAGAGTTTGCACCAACCATTGTTATATATAAGGCTTTCAAAGTTGATTTTGTGACGTTCTGAAATTTGGGGGCTTATTTAGAAGTCATGAGTCAAAAACCACGTCTCAAATTACTAACTAGAACAGAAGTTACCCTTAGTTGGGTAAGGAGGAAAGAAACAAACCAGGAACATGAAAGGCTAAAGATGGATAGTTCTGAAGTTTTCTTTCCAGCTATTAGAGATGAGAAGAAGAAACCATGATTTTATATTGGAACAATTATTAAATATATCCTCATGTCCACATCTTCTGGCATCTAGCTCTTATGCTACCCACAAGCTGGGATCACCTTGTGTTGTCAGCTCTCTTCTGATTTGCTAGTTGGGGGATATTCCACTGGGAGTATAACAAATTGTGGAATATTAAGCATATGTGACTGGCTTTTTTTTCTGTCTCTTTGTAGCTGAAATTGGGGATTTTGATGAAGCATCGGACAGAGAGCACTTAGCAAAAAATAAGTACATACCTCAGCAAGATGCACTAGAAGACAAAATTGTGGAATTTCACCATAACCACATGTAAGTTTCATTTGTTGCTTTGTACTTCCTTTCAACTGTTTCTCTGTATCCTTCTGATTTACATGGGTACATACACATGCACAGACACTGTAACTATTGGAAGAAATATGCAAAGGGTGAGGGGGAAGACCACAGCAGCTTACATGGTATTATTCATCCTAGACTCTAAAATATGCAGGTTACCCCTGAAAACCAGAGCTTCAGGCCTCTTGGCTTTTCTTCCTATGAGACCTAAGTAACACTGGAATTTTAGGGGAAGAAATGATTTGGAATAAAAGGGAGAACATAAGGCCAGTTAATAGGAAATTGGGAAAGCAACATGGTATACTAGGGACAAAGGAAGAATATTGTGAAAATCTAGAACCTTTGTATATCTCCACTTTGTTTTTTTGTGTGGATCAGTAAAACATTTTCAAAGGATTCTCCATGCCTTTTGTTTGTGTTGTTGTTTTAAGGAAGGCATTTGAGTCCCGATAATAATATGATAATATGACTTGAACTTTACTTGCAAGTTTAGGTCTATTGTAAGTGACTAAAAACTTGTTTTAACACGATAGTGTTTTGCTTTTTTATGACCTTAAAGGAAGCTCTTTGAGATTCAAAAAAACTGGTCAAGTTTGAGCTAGACCTTTGGGGTTTTGTGTTACACAAGCAATAGAGCTTTTGTTCAAGCTACCCAACTTGGGCTTATAATGAATGGGGGGTTAGGTGTCATCTAATCAGGTAGCCCCATTGTTTGTGATGAAATACCTTTTTATTTCCCAAGAGAAGCTCCTTAATCTCAAATAGACACAGAGAATTCAAATCTCCTGGCCTTTCTCTTTAATTTTTGTTTTTTCAGTGGACAAACACCAGCAGAATCAGATTTCCAACTCTTGGAGATTGCCCGTAGGCTGGAGATGTACGGGATCCGGTTGCACCCAGCTAAAGACAGAGAAGGTACTAAGATCAACCTGGCTGTTGCAAACACAGGAATTCTAGTGTTTCAGGTAAGAGTATTTAGAACACAGCTCAGTTCCCTTGGTTTTGGGGAGATAAGAATGGGCCCTTCAACTCTGATTCCATGCTGTGGGGTCCAAGCTAAGGCTTCTAACAGTTATTTTTAGGTGAATAGGGAAAAACTAACCTCATCTCAGAGCTTCTGTTTCCTTCCAGGCACTCGACTTACAGATTTTGTCAATCCACCATGATAGAGTTCTTTGCATTTACTCACTTTATAGGATCACAGAAATCTATATCTTTCTGTGGATTTATGATTAGAACACATATGATGGGATCAAGATTTTAGATTACAGAACAACCTTTTTCATTTTTCTTTAAACCTAATTTGGGTTTTACATAAGCCTATTTCTGAGTACGGATTTACCTAACTTAAAAAGAAAAATGTAGTATCCACTTGTAAGATATAGCTAGCTGTTCCATAAGTTTATAAGAGCCATGTCTGTACTGCAGTAATCTTGCAGCACAATGCACACTGCACTTGGATGGATCCTAACTATGTTTTTCTTTTTATGTATGTGTATATTTTAATTAATTATGCTATTACACTTGTCCCTCTTTTTTTCTACCCTTTATTCCCCTCCACCTTGCACCACTTCTCCCACCAGCATTGTACTCCTTCGGTCATGTCCATGGTTTGTACATATAAGTTCTTTGGCTTCTCCATTTCCTATACTGTTCTTAATCTCCCCCTGTCTACTCTGTACCTACCAATTATTCTTCTTATTCCCTATCCCTTTTCCCCATTCTCATCCCTCCTGCTCCCCACTGAAAAACTTCTATGTGATCTCCATTTCTGTGATTCTGTTCCTGTTCTAGTTGTTTGCTTAGTTTGGTTTGGTTTTGTTTTTAGGTTCAGTTGTTGATAGTTGTGAGTTTGTTGTCATTTTACTGTTTGTAGTTTTTGATCTTCTTTTTCTTAGATGAATCCCTTTATTTTTTAAATTTTTTTAAAGATTTCATTTATTTATTTTTAAAGAAAGGGGAAGGGAAAGACAAAGTGGGAGAGAAACATCAATGTGTGGTTGCCTCTCCCATTCCAAGGACCTGGCCTGCAACCCAGGCATGTGCCCTGACGGGGAATCGAACTAGTGACCCTTTGCTTTGCAGTCTGGTGCTCAATCCACTGAGCCACACCAGCCAGGACAGATGAATCCCTTTAACATTTTATATACTAAGGGCTTGGTGATAATGAACTCCTTGAACTTGACCTTATCTGGGAAGCACTTCATCTGCCCTTCCATTCTAAATGATAGCTTTGCTGGATAGAGTGATCTTGGATGTAGGTCCTTGCCTTTCATGACTTGGAATACTTCTTTCCACCCCCTTCTTGCCTGTAAGGTTTCTTTTGAGAAATCAGATGATAGTCTTATGGGAACTCCTTTTTAAGTAACTATCTCTTTTTCTCTTCCTGCTTTTAAGATTCTCACCTTACCGTTAATCTTGGGTAATATAATTATGATGTGGCTTGGTGTGTGCTTCTTTGGGTCAAACTTCTTTGGGACTCTCTGAGCTTCCTAGACTTCATGGAAGTCTATTTTGCCATATTAGGGAAGTTCTTCATTATATTCTCAAACAACTTTTCCACTTGTTGCTCTTCCTGTTCTCCTTCTGGCAACCCTATGATTCAGATGTTGGAATGTTTAAAGTTGTCCCAGAGGTCCCTAAGCCTCTCCTCATTTTTTTGAATTCTTGTTTCTTCATTCTATTATAGTTGAATGTTTATTTCTTCCTTCTGGTCCAAATTGTTGATTTGAGTCCCACTTTCCTTGCCTTCACTGTTGGTTCCCTGTATATTTTCCTTTATTTCACTTTATATATCCTTCACTTCTTCCTCTATTTTACAACCATATTCAACCATTTCTGTGAGCATTCTGATTACCAGTGTTTTAAACTCTGCATCTGATAGGCTGGCTGTCTCTTCATCATTTAGTTCTATATTTGGAGCTTTGCTCTATTATTTCATTTGGGCCATAATTTTTTGTCTTGGTGCACCTGTTACATTCTAAGGAGGCAGTGCCTTAGGTATTTGCCAGTGACAACCCACATCACTGTCTTGTGGTGCTATATGTAGGGGAGGGGTCCAAGAGGGAACAGTGAAGCTTGCTCGGCCCTCAACCAGTTTTCAGTCACTTCCCCTGTGACCCACAAGCTAATTGGGTGTTTCTGGTGCTTATTCCTGGGTGGGTGGGTTTGTGTATATTCTAGGACCCAGTGGGTCTCTCCAATGAACTCTCCTGTGACACTGAGAGTTTCTCCCATTGCACACCCCCCACAGGTTTTTATAGCCAGAGGTTTTGAGGCGCTCTTCTCCCATACTGCAACCCTGGGTTGCGGGGCCTGTTTCCCTCCCCAGTTATTACTCCAAGTTTATCCACATGTAAATGTGGGATCGCCCAGTCCACAAGCTGCTACCTTGCCTGCCCCAGTCTGCCAGGTGCCACCTTGCTGCACATCCTCTCCACCCTGACTTCCCATCTCCACCTCTCCTGCCAGTCTCGATGAATGTTTCTTCTTTAATTCCTTGGTTGTCGGACTTCCATACAGTTTGTTTTTCTGGCAGTTCTGGTTATTTTTTGGTTTTAAATTTGTTGTTGTCCTTCTTTTGGTTGTGCAAGCAGCCAAAGTTTATCTACATACACTTCCATCTTGGCTGGAAGTCTACCTATGTTTTTCTTAAGAACATATGATTTTCCACAGTCTGAAATGTTACTTGACATATAATAAAATGCACATATCTAAAATGTGCCATTTGATAAGTTTTTATATATGTATATACTGTAAAACATCAATGAATTCAAGATAATGAACATATTCACTAAGTCCCCCAAATCTTCTCAAGGCTTTTCTTTTAAACAAAAGTCGGTAATCTGTGCTTTGCTTTCAAATGGGTGTGGAGAACGCATCTGTCTTTCTCTTGTAATAGAGTCAGATTTCACCCAGTTTTGAAGGTGTAAGTGTGTGTATGAACTAAAACTTTTTTGAGTTTTGCCTGGTTTGGTTACATTTCCCCCTTCTTATTTTACTAAAATAGCCTATGATTCTGTGCTCGTATATCAGATGTTTATGATGGACACTAATTATCATAGACCTGTGCCCCAAGAAAGGAGTTCAAGTTGGGTTTCACATGGGATACTAGGAAGTGATGTGTTGAAAACAGTGTGGTATTTGAGGAGGTGACTCCTCCTAATAGGTTTGGACCTGCAAAAATAATGTAGGACTCTCTGATGAAAAAAAAACACAATAATAAACTAAGTGTAGTTTTTAATACTGCCATTAAATTTCAAAATTAAATCCCTGAAACATCTCTAAAAATCATAGAGGAGGAAAAAGAAGTGCCTCACAATTGAATTAATTTGCTTTGATTATGTGAGGTACAGTCTGAATACTGAGAATTGCTCAGTAATTTAATTATGTACAAAAGCTGTATCTTGGAATTAATCTTCTTCTCAGTGTATAATTGCTTCATTCTTAACCAACTTAAATAAATGGTCCTGGTGTTCAAATGGGCTCAAGAAGAATTCTATTTTCAATTGATATGATAGGACAAATAGGAGCTAGTGTCTGACAACTCCCTCTTACTTCTCCACTACTTCTCACATGGTTATCAAAGATGAGGACGTCCTTTCTGTACAGTGTTCTCTGGCCTAGAAGATACAAGGAAGTCAGGGCCCTCCTTCCCAGGTCCTGATTGTGCTGTTGGAACCCTAGTGGACATGGGAGCCAGACCATGTGGACAAGGGGATGATGGCTAACATGTAATGTTGCTTCTGTGTTGCTAATCGGTGGTGTTGCAGCTGCTGGTTAACAGACACATGCTCAGGAATCTCATTCTGCCATTCAGTGTATCATTTTGGCCAAATTAAAAGATATCCATGCTACAGATTCCACATCTATAAAATGAAGATAAGAAAGCCATTTCACTGGGTTTTGTGTAAGGTTTGAAAAGATCTGTAAAGTCCTTAGGCCAGCACCTGGTGTGCTGTAAGTGATGATTGCTAATTATTGTAGTGGTTGTTACGGTTTTTATTTTTATTTATCTTTCTCTTTATCATTCCCTTGGCTAGCCTTTTTCTTCCCTGGAGGCAAACTTAGTTAGAATGCCAAATCATGTAATCAGTGAGAAATTATGATCCAGGAACCAGCATCACCCCAACAGCTGCAGATCCTGTGAATTCTTCAGCAAAATGAATTCTTACAGAGCCATAGGACATCAGTCCTCCTTGCTGTTCCCCATAAGCAACACACACCAACTCCCATGTTGCTTATTGTGCATTTTCTGGCTCACTGGCTGATACCTTTCTTCTTAGGGTTTCACGAAGATCAATGCCTTCAACTGGGCAAAGGTGAGGAAGCTGAGCTTCAAGAGGAAGCGCTTTCTCATCAAGCTCCGTCCAGATACAAATGTAAGTGGCTCCCAGAAAAGGGGGACACCTGCTGAGCCTTCTCTGTGAGCCATTGGGATGGAGTGGGCCAAGCTAGGGCATAGGCTGCAACTAGCCAGCAGCCATTCAGGTGTCTGAGTGTCTTACAGAGAGATGTTTCCAAATCCTTGGTATTGCCACAGTTGTCACTCTCAGTAGAAAGAAGGTAAAGGATAAGCAGCACAGATGTGTGCCTGGGGATAGGGTCACTGCCTGTGCAAACACCAGCAGTTTTAACCTTACCCCCAATAAACAACCTGAGCTCTGCAGTTGCTGTGTCTCCAGCCTCTGGGTCACCTTGAGACCCTATTCAGCATTCTGCCATATTCCAGGCATATCCCTGCCCACACAGCAGCAGTCCCAAACTCTTCACTGCCTGCTGTTATCCCAGACCTTTGACAGTGCATTGTCATAAGCTAGCCAGGTCCACTTCCCACAGAAACCCTACAGATGTTGCTTATACTGGGAGTGAATCAGAGAAAGAAGAACAGTATCTTCTTTGAAAGAAGAAGATGAACGAAAAAGCAGTGGAGGAGATGGATAATATATCACTGATGTCCCTAGCCAGTACTTGGGAGTAGTTTTTCCCATGGAAAAAAGATTATAAATGTAAGTCTAGGCTTATAGTTTAGCTATAGTATGGTTTAAGTAGGCTTTTGTGGCCTGACCTCAGAAGCAGGCACCCATTATTAAGTTGTTTTCCATGGGAAAATGCATTTTGTGTTCCAAAAGGCTGAAACACATGAAAAATTACAGCACAACTTATTTTTAAGTTGACACTCCACTGCCCAGAACTGTGGGATCCACTAAATAGTTGGAACTGCTAGGAATGTTAGACTGTGGTAACTTTTATTTATATAATATGGCCCCATAAATTGGAGACATTCCATCTGGGAATAGGAAATTACCATGTCCTCTTTCCAGAATCAAAGGACATGAGTTTTTCAGTCTTGACTGATATATTTGTGCTCCAGAAAGAAAAATGTTTTTCTTGTATGGTCCCTGGGGCCACCTGGGGGCTTGAGCCATATACTTTTTGATAGAGAACAGTCTTCTAGAGAACATTTAAAGTTGGCCTGAACCATGAGGGAGAAAATGGAAAGAAGAATTGTGTTTCAGTTATTTTAAGGATGCAGAGAAGGAATTTCTGTGCTGGGATATTTTTTAAGGAAATGTAAACCAAGTAAACACAATTTATTTATGAATTTTGTCAAAAGAAATATGATTTTTGCTGAGTACCCTTGGTTTCTGTTAGTTCCTCTAAGGAATTCTGTGGGGAATAAAATGTTTGAATGATAACTGTATTTTGTCATTAGGAACAACAATGTTTTACTAAATATGTGAATTTATGGTCATGCTATAATAAAATACACAATTGAAATTTTATTGGACAGATTTTTTTCTGTCTCTTTTTTCAGTTTTTCAGTGTCCATGGGTAATGGATAAAAACCAAAGTGGTATTTTCTCTTTTTAGAGCTCATACCAGGATACCTTGGAATTCCTAATGGCCAGTCGGGACTTGTGTAAATCCTTCTGGAAAATCTGTGTTGAACATCATGCCTTTTTCAGACTTTTTGAAGAGCCCAAACCAAAGCCAAAGCCTGTTCTCTTTAGTAGAGGGTCATCATTTCGGTTCAGGTAAGTATTCTACTTCACACCTTTCTGTTTGTCTTCCCCTGAGACTTTCCTTGTGCTATTTTATTACCTATTGCAGCTGCTGTGGTATATAGCAAGGAGGTAAGGTCAGAGCCAGTCTCCAGTTTTCTAATGGGGTTTTGCTTGGTCATCCCCGCAGGCTCCTTGACAGACCCTTGCTGCATTCTGTCTGAATGTCAGTGAAGCACAGGACCATCTGCCTTGCCACTGTAAACTCTTAATGGGACTCTCTAATTCAGAGAGGATTTCCTTTCTCTATGAAAGCAAAAGTGTTTATTAACATTTGGTGTAGCTTCATAAAATGCTATGCAGACTTGCCTATCATTGGGTCACTTTCTCGCTCATTCTGTCAACGCTTTGAGTGTCTACTGCATGTCAAAAAGTCTTCTAGCCACTGGGGACATATGATGAAAACAAAATTATCGCTGCCTTCTCAAAGCATACACACTCAGAATGTTTCCATAATAACCAATCACAGAATTAGATGGTTTAGTTAATTGAACATTTTCTTTTATTTTTAAGGGAATTATCAAGAGGTAGACTAGACATGAAAACATAGTTTTTCTTAGTCTGCTTATACTACTGGCCAACTGAGAAAACCCACATATCTCCCCACCACGGAAAGGAAGTAAAGATAGTGGAGTGTTCTGTTGTGTGTTTAAATGAGAATGCCTTGGTGTCTTCTTCCCTTTCCTCTCGCGGTCTTCATTTTAGTGGTCGGACTCAGAAGCAGGTTCTCGACTATGTTAAAGAAGGAGGACATAAGAAAGTGCAGTTTGAAAGGTAAGAGAAACTTCCATGCTACTTCTGATATGGGAGGAGTCAAGTCATTCTCTCCAGGTAACAGTGCAATTGCTGTGAGATAGTGCTTCACCCAGGTTTGGTGAGTTAGAGAATCACTGCTTCATAGTCACCTTGGCCAGTTCAGACAGTTTAGTGTTAGACAGGAACATTGGAGAGCACAGGGGCATTTACTCAAGGTAAGAAGAGGTAAGGAGAATGAACTGAGAGAAACAAGTGAGGAAGAAGAAAAAGGAGCCAGCAGAAGGCAGGGAGAGAAGAGGAACAAGAGATTACAGTGGAGATAAAGTGCTGTAAAATTTACTCATTGGTTAGTCCTTAAATATTTGGGGGTTTGTATTGAATGTATTTTTATAAACTTTTCAATTAAATAAAGTTTGGAGAAGAAACTGGATTTATTACTGCTATTGTTAGCAAATGTTTATTGCTCATATGATATACTGGGCAGTATTCCAAGCTCTTTACTATGTTAACTCATAGTCTCCATACCAACACTGTGAGGCCTGTGCTATCTTATTCCATTTTTAAAGATGTAGACACTACAGCTCAAAGAGGTTGAGTAACCAGCCCAGGTCTCCGAGCTGGTGAGCAGCCTCTGGAGGCTGGCTGTGGAGCCCATTGCCCTTAAGCCCTGTGCTGCCTCACAGCGGGGAGAAGCAGAGAACCCGGAGGGTCTAAGAACCAAGGGTAAAGGAGTGAGTTATAGTGCTTCGAGGACTGTTTAGTGCATGTGTTTTTAAATCTTTTTCTTTTTTCATTTTAATACACTTAAAATTACAATAAGGTACATAGAATACAGCAAACACCCATATTCTTACCACTTAGAATTAACATTTTAATATGTGATTCTGGAGTTCTTTTTCTTCTTCTCCTATCCATAGCTATTGTTAGCGATATGGCCTTCTTTTTTTATTTTTATTTTTTTTATATATTTTATTGATTATGCTATTACAGTTGTCCTATTATCCCCCCTTCATTCCCCTCCACCCTGAACACCCTCTCCCACCCACATTCCCCCCTTTAGTTCATGTCCATGTGTCATAAGTTCTTTAGTTTCT
>CM052548.1:46848369-46937520 GCA_028533065.1 Trachops cirrhosus
CTTATTTCTTCATTCTTTTCTGCTTGTATATTTTTTTCTTCCTTCTGGTCCACTCCAATGATGTGAGACCCATCTTTTATTCCATCACTATTGGTTCCCTGTGCATCTTTCTTCATTAAACATATTGTAGCCTGCATTTTTTCATCTAATTTGTGACCAAAATCAACCAATTCTGTGAGTATCCTGATCACCAGTGCTTTAAACTGTGCCTCTGATAGGTTGGCTATCTCTTGGTCGCTTAAAAGGATGGGACCTGGGGCTTTCAATTCTTCTTCTGTTTGAGCCATCTTTTTGCTGTTTTGTTTTTGTTTTTGTTTTTGTTTTTGTTTTCTTTGTTGTTGTTTTTTGGTCTTGTTGAGCTCCTGTAGTGAGGGGCAGGCAGGGCCTTAGGCGTTCACCAGGGAGGGGCACCCAGTCACTGGGTTGTGACTCTGTATGTGGGGGAGGGGTCCGAGGAGGAACAATGGCACTTGCTCTGCTCTCTGTAGGACCTCAGACCCCTCTGCCGCTTTCCGAAAGCCAACTGGGCCCCTCCGGCACCAATTCCGGTGTGGGTGGGCCTGTGCACCCCACAGGACCTTCCTTTTCAGTCAGTGACCCAAAGCTCTATTTCTCGGTGCTGGGACCCTGAGCTACGCGTAGTGCCTTGCTTCACAATGGCTGCCTTGCTGCGTCTGCCTGTCACCACCCGATGGGGCTGCTGATCGCCACCGCCTGGCCGGGGCCCACCAGCCACTGCCGCTTGTGTGCTCAGGGTCTGCCTGCTGCGGACTTGCGCGTTGCCCCAGTTGCTCTGTGCTCCGCTCCGCGTCCCTCGCCTGGCCGACTCCGCCCCTCCTACTGGTCTCGAGGAATGCGTCTATTTTTAAATCCTTGGGTGTCTGACTTCCATACACTTCAATTCTCTGTCAGTTCTGGTTGTTATTTTGTTTCTATATTGTTGTTGTCCCTATCTTGGTTGTGGGAGGAGGCACAGTGCGTCTACCTATGCCTCCATCTTGGCCGGAAGTCCTAAAAAAACACGATATGGCCTTCTTACCAGCAGTCTTCATATTTCCCTTCTCCCCTCCCCATTTGGGGCTAATTCATTTTACATCACATCATTTAATCACATCATTTTGTGGCTAATTCATTTTCTCTATTACACATCTTCATACACCCAAAAAGACTATGTAGAATATGTGCTTTTTTTACTTTTATAAGCAATATCACACTATCTATAATTCTGCATCTTGCTTTTGAAACACTTCCCTGATTTTGAGATCTATTTCAAGTGTTTTATGGTATCTGAGAGTATTACATTATATTTATCTGATTCCCTATTGGTAAGTATCTGGTTGTTTGGTATATTGCTTTTGCTGCAACATACCTGCTGCTTGTGACCATCCTTGTGTATTTCTCCTAATACAGGCCTGGGGTCATTTCTCCCTCCATGTACCCAGAAATATAATGTTCAGAAGGTTATTTGCATGCTTACCTTGATACAACAAGCCCCATAATTTCCTTGGAAAACCCACAATTAATCTTTTGAAGATCATAGAAGTGGTCCAGTCCAGTTTGTTCTCTGATTCAGACTGTGGATGTTGCAGAGCTTTTGAGTATTAATTTGGAGTATTTTGAAGAAAAGTTGGCTGTACATTGCAATTTAATGTTTACACAGTTTCACACGATTTGCATACCTGAGAAGTTTCTAATGCTTGTTCACTGGAGAGGAGAGAGACAGATTAAGGAAGGGGAATTATAAGAGAGGAGTTAGTGGCATTAAAGCCAGTTTCATCTACTGTTGAGTCTATAAATTCATTCACAGGGCAGGTCTTCTCTTCTGAACTTAATAGTGCGAAAGAGTTAACTGATTAGTAGTTAACACCTCTGTTATAGAACTGATCTAGAAAATTATTACCCCAAAAGCACAAATTGATTTCATTAGACCATAGCTAGCAATTCAGAGTATATGTGGGTCCCCTAACTTCTTCCTCTCAGTGACTTTTCCTATAACTAGACAGTGCTCCATTGCTGGGCTCCTAACCGGCTATGCCCCTGAAATGAGAACAGGATTGCTGAGAACTTTTTCAAGGTTTAAATAATCCTGGAACCTGCAAGAATTGTGGAAAAGGTGACTGGGTCTGTTTCCAGGGAGTATTTATACAAACTATTTTGGGCACCTTCATTTTTTAGGAAGTGTCTAATGCTGTTATTTTTCATTAAGAAAAAAAATACAACTCACCTAACTTTAGCTGTGTTATGTGTTTTCCCCAAGGAAACACAGCAAGATTCATTCCATCCGAAGCCTTGCAGTGCAGCCTACAGAGCCGAATTCAGAAGTGCCGAAACAAGTCAGTAATAATGATACACTGCTATAGCTCTGTTTTTCACCTGACTTCCTCTGCCGAGTTCTGTATTTCATAGCATGCTTTCAAGTTTTCCACCCTTTACTGTTGTGGGTGTTTTGCAGAGGAGAGTCCATTTGTGCACCCTGACTTTGAGCAGATACAAGCTCTGTGCATTGCTTACCCCATCCTGGGCTCAGTGGCCCTGGAGTGTGTCCTTTTCAGCTGACTTCCTATCCTCCCTCCCATGCTCTTGCCATGGAGAAGTTTGCTCTGTTGGCCTTTACTCAGCTGAGGGGTGGAACCTTCCATGAAAGCCAGGAGGGCAGAGCTCATTCTCCAGTGAATGCATACACTTCTATGAAGAGATCAGGACCTGCTTTGCAGTTGATGGGTGTAGCTCCCCTTTGGTGCCAAGGTCAGAACCTTTCTCTGGCAATGGACTGGGTGGTGAGCTCCCAGGGCTTGTGTTACAGGGCAATGACCATAGTTGGCAACAAGAGACATTATCATGCTTGCTCTTAGGGTGGCAAGAGATCATTTTCCCTGGAGTTGGTCTCTGGATGGGTTTTCAGGGTTTTCTCTACAAGAGAATAAGAACATTGTTGAGAAAGAACATGAAGGAGATTTCACTGTGTGAATCCAAAAACACCCCCTAATCTGTTCATTCTAGTCTTAGAAGTATAAACAAAGAAGTTTTTTTTTTGTCATTTGTCTGAAATACTTGTCAGCTTGCCTTCTGCGGTCCATGAAGTGTTATCTTCTGCCCATGTTCACACTTCCTCAGGAAGCCTGTGGCCTAGAGGGACTCATTCCAAAGACACTTTGGAAACCCAGTATGAGACTATGGGTCCTAGAAAGCAGAGACACTGCTTAACGTGTATTGCTGGGGACCCTGCATTGTCGGTTTCTATACCCTGAAAGAGCTTTCTGGATACTGACCAAACACACTCAGGAGTGCCTGCTTCTTGTCAGAGTGCTCTGTCCTAATACCGTGGAGGCAGCCTTTATTTGGTGATACAACTGCTCAAAGCTTAAAGAGGAGTTAATAAACTAGACTCTGATGTCTTGTTTTTTTCCCAACTCTGGTGTAACAATCTGCCTTTTCTCTCCCATTCCTTCATCTTTTTCTTGCCCCCATCCCACCCAGGCTCAACAGAGAGCCAGCCTTACACTTGGAGAAGGTGCTGAATCCCCAGGTGGCCAGAGCTGCCAGCAAAGAAAGGAACTGGATATTTCCACTACCGAGTGTGGGTCATGCCAAAGCCCTGCTCTGCAGAAGAGCCCTGTGGGTAACAAGAAGGCCAGTGGAGGCATGAAGGCAACAACAGAGGAAGAGGAGGAGGTCGTTAAGGATAGGACACAGCAGAATAAACCTCAGCCCCAGCAGCCAACAGGTCCAGCATCCAGGGCTGCTAGAGGCAGCAGCACTTCTATTCCTTTCATTGACTGCAGTGATGTAGATAGTGAATATGATCTTCTCAGGGAACAAACATCCCAGTCACAGTCCCAAACAAATGACAATTATGAGGGTGATTTGACCAGTGGTGTTTATCTGCTCTCTAGGGATGAGAGGCGAATAGAAGCTAGGCACAGGGCATCCCCCCACTCTGTGAAGTCCTCCCGGCCTCCTTCCAGAGAATTGCTTGATGACGATTCAGCAGACATCACCTTTGATATGAGTGGGAGCCCCAGACTCCCAAGACATAGCTCTCTGATAGATGAGATGTTCAGGGGCTCAGGCAGTCACAGTCCCCTGGCCACAGCATTGTCTCCCAGCAGCAAAAGTTCAAGTCCGAATATCAGTTGGGACAGGTTTGGGTCTCAAGGCTATGTTTCCAAAAACAGACATGACCTTACAGAGAGAAGGATAGGAGAAGATACTCTCCAGAGTCAGGGTACTCATTATGAAAACTGTTCCCCCATCTTACAAAGGCCATACTTACAAAATCTTCCCAGTAGATGTAATAAGTCAGAGACAGATCCACTCACCCTTAGCCAGGTAGCATCAATCCCAGGGGCAATGGATAGGCTTGATGGACATGAAGAGGGAGAATTGGCGAGTCTGGCTGGTTTAGAAGGTAGAATGCTGGCTAATGGGACACCTCTCCTGGGTCCCACCTCAAAGGTCCTCATTGTGCAGACAGGGTGTGCCTGTGACATGGCAGACCAGCTGGCACCCCTGCAAATGACTGAAGGCTCCACCAGCAGTGGGACTGAATCTAGTGATTCAGACTCTGAAATGGTAAACCCTTCAAGCCATCCCCTCATGTTTGGTAATGCAGCAGTGCTAAGTCCCCCTCCCATGGTGAGAAGTAATAAGTCCTTGGGTAGTCTGCATTTGAGTGAGGAGCAAGAGGAAGATGAATGAGGAAACTAGAAGGCATGTCTTCAAGAGTCAGGAACCCGGAGTCATGAGGCCAGGGCTTCAGTGGAGAATACCTATTCTAATGACTTGTTAATTTTTAATAAACATTTGTTAGAGGAAGTTTTGGACAGGCACTTGTTTGGATAGAGCATGCCTGACTTCTAAAATCTTTCAGAAAAACAAAACTTCACATGGTGGCTTACATTAAAAAAAAAGTTGTCAAGATAAATAGTAAGTCATAATGACAAGTTATCAGGAGCTTGTTGATCTTGCTAGTGGAAATCCTTCATTAGGAATCTGGTCATGCCTATAGTGTGTTGTATTTATGTGGAAATTTTCAGTGTATGTTTAATTTTGTTTGTACATCACCCTCCTATTTTTGAAATATTTTGACTAAGGTGTCATTGACATCCAGAAAGGTGTTGGTTTTACTTTTCCCCCCTTCTTTAAAAGGAGGAGTGCTTTTCTGTGCCTCATAAAGTGAGGAATTAACAAAATTCAAGGCCAAATGTCAGCTGATTGCTAGTTTAGATTGTGTTGGTGAAATCTTAGTCAAAAGTAATGAATATTTTAATCAAAGAATTTGTAGTTATTTCATATTTCCTGACTTCAAATAAAATGATAAAAAGGTGGTCAAATTTTCATGAACTATAATTTACATGGGAATGTTGATTTGGTTTGGATTTGCATTGGTGGATCAAATTGTTCTTTTTTAAGAAGCTATAACTCTGGCTGTCAGAATCCCTTGGTGAATCAGAAATGCTGTTTAGTGATGATGCAGGAGAAAGTAAGGCCTTGCAGTAGGTGCTTGTCACCAGCAGGTTAACAAACAAAATGTCTGTCTCTCAGTTGTGGAAAGTACAGAGAAGGATCATTTCTGGGTGTCTTTTCTTGGGAAGTGACTTTCGATGTTTCTCTGTTCAGGAAGAAAGAAAGTGTGAGTAGTGAGAAGTCTGATTTCTTTTTAAATCTTGCCAACCAGTGCCAGTGCCTTTTACCCAGCATTCCTGTCTTTTAGATAGAAGAGAGTCTGGTTTTAACTTTCATTATTTCTCAGCCTTAGCATCATATTTTAAAATTGGTAACGCCTGGACCTTGACCCTAGAAATTTTTATCTAATTAGTCTGGGGTACCACTTGGACCTCCAGATGGTTCTGCTAGGTCCCTAAGGGTCACTTGTCAGCCAGACACAGTTGCCTTCTAGAACCAGTGAAATGTATTTAAAATATTAGCTGAATTTTTGGCATGTTTGCAGAGTAAGAAAAGTATCACAAATGAAATTTTTTTTCATGCCTTTTATTTGGTACTTTTCAGTCTTTGATACTTTTATATAAAGATGAATTATAGAATCAAATATATACATCCTAAGTAGCTATAAAATTATTGAAAGAATTATAAGAAAGATACATCCCTGGTGTGCTACCACACCAGTGGCCTTACTAAACTCATCACATGACTTTCACAGAGGAAGAGCTGAACTTGTTTGGGAAACTGAGTAAAATTTGGCAGCGGCATATCATGAATAACGGTATTGACTGACTTTGTGGTTCACAAGTGAATACTGGTCCATATGCATGTCAAGAAGATGGTTTTAACAATTCTGAGAACTTAATTCATTTGTTAACAAATTTTTGTTTTATCTTCCTAATCATTTGATTCAGTGCATGATTCATGAATCAAATTGATAGCCTGAAAGGTGTTCATTAAAGTAATTTATATATGTCTTGCTTTAGATTTATATATGTAACAGAGTCACAGAATTTTAAAACTAGAAGGGACCTTAGAGATCACCTTCATTTTCTGGATGAGAAACCTTGTTTAGATGAAGTTAAGAGATATCACCTAGTCACACAGCTAGTGTGACAAAGCTCAAACTAGACCCTGTCTCTAGACTTCACGTTTTCACTTTTTGTGACATCTTAATGCAATGGGACCTTTCTGAGTCAATATTTTAATTTTTGAAAATCTCGTATGGATTAATAATTAAAATAATGTGCAGGCCAGTAATCATGTAGATTTAAGTAATTATAGTTTATACTAGGTAGGAAGAACTATTGCTTTTTATATCATGAGGTTTTTGCAGTTATAACATGTTTCTGCATATTCTGTTTTGGACTTAGAAAAATATATCAATTTACTATATAAAAATCTAGTTAAATGTGAGTTAAGCAGACTCACATTTGCAACCCTGTGGTTTATTTGTGAAGGTGATTTGTTGAAATGAGTTTTCTTTTTACATCTAATTATAAAGTAGCCTAATAATGAAATGTAAATGAATGATAGGTATTAACTTACCCAGCATATGATGCAAATCATCAAATATAAACCTCCAAAGCCAAACAGGCTCCAATAATTTGTTTTGCTTTTTCTTAAAGAAGTGATTTTATCTGAAGTGTTTTAAAAGCAGCTGATCAATGGTGGAGTACTCGGTTCTATACTGAATAGATTTCCCACTTTTAGGGTTGCTTATAGTTTTTCATTTTGGTTTGGTACCAACCAAGCAACTCAATTTTTGCCTCTTGGCCAATATTTATGAAAACAATGATCCCAGTGTGATTAATGGTGCTTAAAAGGAAAAGGGTGTAGTTTGTTCAAAAGCCACATACCCTTAAGTGCTGAGAATATTCACTAATTGCCTCTGGAGGAGATTGCCCTGCACTAATAGATTCCAAGCATTGGTGGGAGAGTAAACGTAAGCATTCTCTGAGCCTGACTGAGCCAGTTGGCTGAGGTGATATGGTCTTTCTCTGTGTGTAGATTAAGGAAAGCCAACAGACTCCAGCATCCCACCTTCCATGCCCCCTACCTTTTATGCGACTCTGGTCCCCAGGTCTTTACCTGACCCCCAAAATCTCACTATGTGGCATAAAGAGGACATGCACATGCATAAAGTTGACATAAGAGTGTAGGCAGATGGGGTGGAGGGGTGTTGGGATGAAGAATAGACAACAGATCAGAGACCTGTGAATTGTTTCAGATTTTAAAGGGGCTTCTAAGACTTGTCAATGAATTTTTCTAAGACAATAGGTAGTATAGAGGTCTCCTGAATCAACAGAATATCCAGGTCTTCGCGTAATAGCTACTCTCTGAAATGATATTGTAAGGCTTGAATAGAAGAGAAACCATATATAGAAATAAATCTTCAAGTCACTCAGGGCTCCTCTAGGACCACCCTGCATTAATATATTTGATTAGATAGCATTTTGAAATACATAAATTGTAGACCCTTTTGTGGTTGATTTTGTTGCTGCTTGTTCAGGGCAAAATAAAAATGCAAGACATTATCTTAGCATGAAGAAATACATTTAATGAGTTCCAGAACTTAAAAAATGAATTGCTCCAGCTCTTTTAACAGTAATGTGTATGCCATTGATGATATTTTATTAGGCATTGACTTAAAGAAAGTCTGTGGGCCAGATTCTTACCCAAATATGTGATTCATATTTGGAAATTTCTCATAGATTTATCTTACCAAACTGTGCTGTGTGGCCTGCACTTAAAATGTGAATAATCCCAATTTTATTCTCCAGAACTTCTGTGAAGATTCAAGCCAAGTAATGCTAAAATAAGCTATGCCTGCAAAACTAAAATACAGCATGAGTCTCATGAAATTTCTACCAAGTATACAAAATCCAGTTTGTCCTCAATTGAATCAGAAACTCAGCTTGCATTAATATCTCTGGATTCATTTTTGATTGTGTTGCCAAGCAGTTTCTAAAAGAAGGCAAAATTAAAATATTAAACTGTCATTTTAAATTGTATTAAAATATTGGGAATGTGCATATAGCTTTCTCTTTTATATCTATAATCAGTGTTCACATGCTTTTAATCAACTTTTTCCACATAAATTGCTATTCCATATTTCAACACAGACTAGGTTTGGTGCAGTTGTAGCCTTTAGTGAGTAAATGTGTTACTGCTAAGCCCAGCCCTAAATTAAGAGGATTAAGAAAAACCTTCATCCTTAGGTTTGAGTTGCTTCATCTCAATCACTCTTCTTTATGTAGGTCCTTATTCTTGTTAGACAGAATTTAAAGAGATCTCACAGTTACCTTCCCAAGAAGGGTTCTTTTTGCTAGATTTCTCCTTTGCAGTACATAAATATTCCTCTTCTGATAGTAATGAGCTTAGTTACCCTAAGGCTGACCTACCTCTTGTTTCATAAGATGAGTCTGTTTTATTTCTGCAAATTTTATAAATCAAATTTAAAAAGAGTTCCTGTGCAGTAGAGTAAGTCTCTTTGAACCTGAAAGAAGTGAACATTTCAAAATAATCCATTGCAGGTAGCTCTAAGGTGACGTTGACATTCAGGCACATTAGCCAAATCTGTATGATCAGATGGGAGGTAAGGTACTAGTAAATGAACTTCTACCAGCAGTAAGTGATTAAAGAATTTACTGGTGCTCCTTTTTCCTTGTTAGTTTAATTTCATCGGTTTCTGTTTAGTTGAGTGAAAGTTAATAAAGGGAAACAGAGACTCTAGTATACATTTATGCATACCTCTAACACTAGTTGCTGGTATTTAAAATTAAGGCATGACTTTTAGATCAAAATAAGCATGTCACTTAATGTAGCAAGGCTCTTTTTATTTTAAAAAAAAGTGATAATAATGAAAATGGAAAAACAAGTCCATGATGATTTGGCCCAGTGTTGTCAGCATCAAAGATTAAAAGTGGCCTGGTTGCCACCTGTTTAGATGCACAATAGAAAAGGGCTGCTTACTGTTTTCTTGGGTTGTAACCTAGAGATTTTCAAGTATTTGCCCTATGAAGAAAAGTTGCAAATGCTAATTTGTATGCCCTGTAAACATTTGGGAGGAGATGGGTAGAGTCTTACTTTGAAAAGAAAGTTCCTCATAAAATAACATATAGCTTCAAAAATCATAGATGAAACTTCTAGCATGAGGAACTTTTTTTCTTTTCCAGTGAAAGCAATTAAACACCCTGGTGGAAGCTAGGTAAGAATTAGGACATCATTTCCTGGAAGCTTTACAAATGAAACAGACTCTGATTTGTTCAGGATCATTTCACTGGATCAACTGAATGACGCAGGCTTCACAGCTTAGCCTGGAAACTGCCTGCAGCAGGACCTTGGCCCTTGGCATATGGTTATAACTTCTGGTGGAAGGTAGCTCATTTGCCTCTTCGTGTGGATTCCAGATCAGGTTACTCTAACATGTCTTTATATCTGAAAGCAGGGAGAATTAAAAATCAACTGTTGACGTGGGATATATGCAAGACTAATGCTATTAATGCAGGCATAGAAATGATACTGAAGATACTTGAGCTTGCTACTGGGGCCAGGGCTGATGATTTCAGAGTATTGAAGAGTAGAAGTCACTGCAAAATGGAACACAAACCAAGGCCATTAGGGAAGGAAGGAGGTGTGTGTGTGTGTGTGTGTGTGTGTGTGTGTGTGTGTTAAAAAGCATGGAAAAGTGATTACCTCTACTTTTGAATTGAGGTGGAGGAGGTACTGGGGGGTGTGCAGGCCATGCTCCTGCTTTGTTATAAACTGACTTTCAACCAGGAAACAATAGAAGTGTCATTTTGGAGCCTGCAGTGGTGTGGTGATAGGCCTGTCATTACTCATGCATGGGCTTTCTGGGTCATGAAACTGTGCTAACAACTGCAGTTATCTTTTTCCTGGGCCTCAAAGTTCCTTTATAAGAATCAAGTCATTTGTCACTCTGCCTACAGTGGTATATAGAAAGACCAAAGATGATAGGTTTTCCTTAGTGAAGAACACACACCTGCTGCCCTCCCCACATGCACCTAAATGGCCGATGGATTTAATCCCTTATGTTCCACCCCCTTTCTGCCTGGAGAGTTGCCGTGAAAACCTAACTAACCAAATCTCACAAGCTTGGCCTATATTATTAATCCAATTTTCTTCTGTTCTTTCTGTGTGTATATTTAATACTATAGAGAAAATATTTTATTAAAAATTTCTAATATACCAAATTAATTTTAAAATAGAAAAGGCTGGAGACTTCATTCTCATTTTTGTCATTTGTTTAATAAATTTAAGAGAACATTTTTCTGTTGTTCCATTGTATGCACTGTTTCGTCAGCATGTACCTGTCTAAGAGGAAAAAGCTTTTTTTTTCCCCAATGTTCTGTCTTTATCCTCAAAGCATGGTATACCTTCTGTTCCCTGCATTGTTGGAGCACTGTCTGATGTCTTTTTTTTTCAATGCTGAATACCAATTTGTACTTGGAATACCTGTTTCCTCCAGATACAGTGATACTATTCACTGAAGCAAGCTTTAACACTGGGTGGTGCCATGTTTCACTAAGGGTGGGGAAACAGAAGGTGAATAGAAAACTTCACTTTTTTTGTTTCATCTTCTAATAAGCCTAAACTTTGTACTGTGTGCATAGGGGCAGCGGGGGAGGGTAGTCTTTGGAAGTGAGCAGAATCACTGTGGCTGGGGGAGAGCATCCAAGAAAACAGAGAGCATCCATGACAGTAGCTTACATAGGGGAGTTCAGACAACTAACCAAAGGACTGGCTTTGTACTCTGAATGGGAACATCTATTCAAGGGGGAATGGAGAATTTTACGTAGTTTATATCTATAACAAAATTTAGTAGTGTATTTGCTTTGGAGGGGTGTGGGAGTAAGTGTAGAGAAGACCTTACTTAGCTTAGCCCCACTTAGCCACACATGACCAATAAGCTGTTTTTAGTTGTGATACATACCTAAAATGTAGGCTCTCACAGATGCTCTCTGGTTTTGTCTTCTCTCCATGGCCTAAGGGTGCAGTATCTCAATAAAGCATGGATTTACACCACTAGAAAGGTTGCCAGCTTCTGTAATAACAGTGAGCTTGGTGATTCTTTAAGCATGGAAGGCCAAACTCATGTAACAGGGTATGCATGTTATTAATATTTCTTGTTAATCTAAACTGAAGAGGCTTTACTTGTCCTAACAGGTATCTTACTGTAAAGACTGTCAATTGTAACTGTTCTTTCCCACTGATATCTGAAGCTTTGGCTTGAGTGCAAGTTGGTATTTTTCATTTGTATGAAGCACCATGTTCCCCAACCCAAACACTGCCATCACCATGTTCAAACAAAGGAAATTATCCTTTATCTTTCCCCATAAGTCAGAACAAGCTAGTGCATTCAGTATCATTTTCCATTAGTGGCATTTTTTCTCTTTATTTCTCTGCAAGTGGCATCACTATTGTGCTTCTGAATTGCTTGATGATAAATTGTGAAGTTGATATTTAGCTGCTTGTAAAACTTTTCTTAAAGGAATTGGTCTAAGAAGCATGTATACATTACCTTCAACAGCCTAAGTTATCAGGAAGAGGACAACACCACTATGATTGGTAATCCTATAATCTAGTTTTTCTTGTGGAACCTTGTAATTTCAATAAAACTGTCACCTTTTTTGCACATATTCCATTGGGGTGGGACCCAGCTAAGTTATCAGAGTAAAACTGCCAGTTCTAGACATGACCCATTATTCAACACAATACTGACTTTTTTTTTTTTGATAAATGGCTTTCAAATGAAGACAGTCTTCACAGAGTTCATTGTATTTTCTTCTAGAGAGAGACTATTGATTTAAAAAGAGACTTTAAAAAAACAGATGAAAAGCTATCCCTGTAATGTATTTCTTATATGTGCCTTTGGAACATGTTCTGGGTATATAGAGATAAAATCTCCTATATTCTAGGACCAAATAACAGGAAACAAATCATGATAGATGGTGGAATCTAGAAGCATGCCATATAAAGTTATTTATTTGAGGGAAAATTGAAGAATCAGCATATTTTTAAATCTTTTTTAAAGATTTTATGTATTTTTGGAGAGAGGGGAAGAGAGGAAGAGAAGGAAAGAAACATCAATCATGTGCCTCCTGCACGCCCCCAACCAGGGACCTGACCCACAACCCAGGCATGTGCCCCCAGAATCAAACCAGCGGCCTTTTGGTTCGTGGGAGTACACCCAACCCACTGAGCAACACCAGTCAGGGCAGCACTGATTTTTTTTTAAAGAATAGTACTTTTTAAGTTTTTGAAAAGAAGACTTGAGAAAGTGATCAATATTCTTATTTTCTTCAGTATTCTCATTCTCAGATATTTAAATAGTGTTTAACAAATCTGTAGATTACTATTTTTAAAATTATTGTTGTGTTTTCTAGTTCTCTTAACAGGAAAAACAACACATCTCAATTTTTAAAAATGAAGATTACCAAATTATTGCCCAATTTAAAATACTGAATAGGTACAAGAAAATCTCTTTTCTCACACTTGTGTGAATTTGCTCTGAAGCCTTTAATATAGTCAGAGGCAGTGTATAGTTCCTAGGCAGCTTGTGCCAGATCCCAGAAAGGAACACAGGCAGGAGGAATTTAGCCTGTTGATCATAGATTGTATTCCCACTGTGTATGTGCCACTGATGAAAAGCTGGTCAGGAGATGTTGCAGTGCTGGGTGATGCTGCAAAGTCACCTTCCCCAGAGAAGTCAGGAAAGGAGAATTATGAATATGTTTTACATTAAAAAGATAGAGAAGCTAAGCCTGAGTCTAGGGTGGGTGATAAATTGAAATCCGTAAACACCGCAGTGCTAATTTGAAGTTCCATAATTGTTTGTGCCATGAGAATGTGTATGGTTAAAAAGATTTTAAAAAGTGATTAGCAGAAATGCCTCCCTTGAAAGCAGTATTAGTGAAGGTTATTTCCAGTCCATGGCAGGGGCAGGGTGTGCCTTAAACTCAGTCCTCTCAATACAGATGAATGACAGGGAGGAGGACATGGAGAAGGGGAGGAATCATCTGGAAGAGGTGAAGGATTTAAGAGTTATTAACTGAAAATATAAGTGAATGCCTAAAAAAAATACCAGGCAATTTCTGGAAATAGGAAAAATAATTTTTAAAAAGAATCAGAGCTTCCAGACTTTCAGGGTATAACTGACCTTTTTCTAATCTCTTCTCTTCAAACTTATTTCATCTATTGCCTTAATACCCAGGTGCTTTCTCAAAAGGACCCCCAAATTATTTACCCAGAGTCCCTTGCTCAAAGAATTTTTTTTGTTGTCAATTTGTCACAGGGGGGAAAAAAAGACAATACCCAAGCATTAGTAAGTTCATTGAGTAGCAATGATGTGCCTTTAAACCAGGTCACAGGCTGCAGTGATTTGAACAAGCTAAGTCAAGCAGACTCATTTCATCTAGCTCTTTTTGTAAGATGGACTATTTCAGTGAAAATTGGTTACATGTAGTTCTAGTAACTGTCACCTTAGATGCTGACTTCTTTTAAGACTCAGCTCTTCACTCTTACCTGAAGGCGGACCCAACGCGGGCACCAGTTTGTACAGACCATTATCACACACTGACTGAAAGTCAGAAGAGAACTTTAATTACTCATTAAGCTGCTAAATTCAACTAAGTACCCTAGTCAGCCTATTTCATTGATTGCTGAATGGTAAATGAGCTAAATGTTTTTGTTTGGACCCTGTCACCTATACATTTCCAAAGCGTTGAGTAGTTCATCTTGCAAGGGTAGAAGAGGGCTCTTCTCCATGGATGCAGCTCAGTGAGCAAATGTGAACATCAGAGTTCTGGACCTTTCCCTTCCTTAGAATTGTTGGTAGATTTCTAGAACAGGCTGCTTGGTATTTATTATTTATTGGTCTAGCAGTTTAAATACACCCATTGCTCGGCCTTTCTTAGGCCTCAACAAACCAGTTGAAGTAGCCACTCTGGAAATAGAAATGGGCCATCCTAATTTGGTCATCCTCCAACACTGTGTATTGCACATGTAAAGTCAATGGTTACATATATATCTTAAGGCTACATGAGTGAATGAGGTTTTTACCCCACAACCTGTGCCTGACCTGGGACTGTGCCCTACTCTACCTAGGAACACAGGTTGTTGTGAAGTTTACCTTCAGTGTCCCGTTTTCTGAATCCTGTCTCTGATATGGTCCAGTGGGGATTCTTCTAGGTGGCTCTCTCCTTTGAAATGGATCCTGTCTTCTTGGCAGAGTGGAAACCTAGTCTGTTTGCTCATTCTTTTTGCCTGTTCAGTCTACCAAATAGAAGTGTTCCTGGAGGAATGCACAAGGGCAACATCTTTTGACCTTCGGAAAGCAGAAGTGGTTGTACTTTAGTGTGTTCACCCTTGTTTTCTCCCTCACTATGTGGCAGTTAGTTTTTTTACTGCTGGGGGAGGGATGCTGTCCAGGGCTAATTGGTACTGTTTCCCCACCCCATCCCCCACTCCTCTTTCAAGCTAGCCTTTTAACTGCTTTTTTATTCTTGGCTTCAACTCTTTAAATGATGAAGCGAATGCTTTTTCTATTCCATGTCCCTGCAAAATCAAGGCCCAACATATTCTCACTTATAACTGCCTCACCTGATCTCATGCACAGTGTGAGAGCTGAAGGTAAGCCCCCAAATTTTATCAGATAATGGTGGACAAATAAAAAGGGACTCTTCAAACAGCAAGTCACAAATGCATGAAATGTTTTGATCTCCAGACTGCCAGAATTTGTTTTTTCTAATTCTTATTTGCAGTGGTAACATTTTCGTGATTTTTTTTAAAAAAGAGAATAGTGTAGTACCTTGAAACAATTGCAGTTCTAATTGTCACCATTTCTATTTCATGAGTTTCAATTCTTCTGAATTTATTGTATTCAGTTGTGCACTAGTGTCAATAAAATTGACATTTGTGAAGCAATTTCTGGCTTTTTTCTCTGGATTTCACTGGGGCTAGTGGTGTGTGGGGCAACTGGGTCTTTGTCAACAACAGAACTTCATTTCAGTAATTGTATATTTAAATGCCAGGATTTAAATGGAGGGATTTTTAAATGTGGACTTCTTGACTCTGCCTTTTCCTCACATTTTCTGACCTTGTTCTTCAAAGATCATTGTACTGACCAATAGTCAGTGGGCAGGATGCATGCTTTCCATTGTTTTTTCTGGGTGTGACAGCTTTTCACCCATGTGTTCATGATACAGTTAGCTGATCCACCTGGGGCTGGGTGGGGGCTGGTGGTGGTTACTTCATGGTTCATTCATACTGGGATCAAGTTCACTACCCTAAGTTATTCTAGGCTGCCTTATCTTACAACTTCAAAACAGACATGACAATCTAGAGGGAGAGGATAGATGTCAAGAAAATGGCACTTCATCTTTTTCTCCAAGATCCTTGATAGCGTGCGGAGTAGCAGTGAGCTAAAACTGTATGTTGGAAAATGGAGAAAATATTTACATTGTCTTTCCTTATAATGGTAACAGACCGGACTGTAGGCTGCTTTAATTTTGTTTACCCTGATACTAGTTCTAACAAATCTATATTAGGTAAAAACACTTAGGTTAGAGGTATATTTGAAATATCCTGTTTAGCTTCTATGGTTTGATGTATTGATATTTGCAAAATTCTGTAGGTAAAGAGTTTCATGTACACATCATCTCCTTTTGGCTGACTCATAATGGGTAATTACACATTTCTATGTTATTTAATATGGTATCCTTTTCAGAGGAATAATTAATTATCTGTCACTTTTTGACTCATAAAGGGGACTTGAGGTAATGTAATGACCTCCAGCTTTGTATTTTTAAACGATCATCTTTGCATGTAAATGTGATGCTAGTATTTCTGTCCCAAACAGTGAGAGAGACATGGAGTGACATCACCAGGTATAACAAGTTTGCTTCTGTTCTTTGTTGAATGGGGAGTTAGCTGCTTTAGCTTTTTTAGCTGCGGCCAGTTGTTACAAGATGTGGTCTGTCCTCAGTGTACCAGTCATTTAGTTTCCTATTAGTGTAGCTCTATTTTCTAGTCATTTCCCATGTCTTGCAGTAATATAGACACTCTGTCTTTCTTAAGTAATTCTTAGAAATTAAGGAAGGTAATAGTTAAGAGATGAAGATTCTATTTGGGGATACACTATGCTTTTAACTTACTGTAATTATTCTCTAAGCAGAGTGCTCTGCCTTATCATTAATCATATAACTGAGGCTCCATTAAATTACTCATACTATGGTATCTTTATTATTAAGGCAGTTGCAACTGAGGAAAAAACTAGAAAATAATGAAGCATATCATTTTCCACAGAGTAGTCAAGATTCTAAATATTTAAAAAGGTGAAAATTGTAAGCGGAAATCAGGTCCTAGAAGAATTACTTTTTTTTTAAACTTCTGATCCCCAAACAGGCTCCCTGGCTGGTAGCCCTCACCTTTCAGAGCTGTCCATCAACTCTCAGGGAGGAGCTGTGCCCGCCAACTTGATCTTGTCTCCCAACCTGAGCCCGGACACCAAGCAGGCCTCCCCATTGGTCAGCCCACTGCTGAACGACCAGCCATGCCCACGAACTGATGAGGAGGAGGAGGGCCGCAGAAAGGTGCGGGGACTCGTGCACAACAGCATGTTATTTTTTGTTTTAACTGTAGTAATATACATAACATAAAATCTGCCATTTAGCCACTTCTAAGGGTACAGTTCAGTGACATTAAGTACATTTACGTCATATAACCATCATCACTATTTATCTCCAGAACTTTGTAACTCCATACCCATCAAACAATAATTCCATTCCCTGCCCTCCACCCCAGTCCCTGGAAACCACCATTCTACTTTCTGTCTCTGTGAATTTGACTACTCTAGATAATTCATGTAAGTGAATCCTAAACTGCTTATCCCTTTCTAATTGGTCTGTTTCACTCAGCAGAATATCCTCAAGATTCACCCATATTGTAGCATGTGTCACATTTTTCTTTGTTTCTAAGGTTGAATTATACTCCATTGTATGGATATACTACATTTTGTTTGTCCATTCATGGGTTGTTTCCTCCTTTTGAATATTGCAAATAGTGCTGCTAGGAACATAGGTGTGTAAGTATCTATTCAAGTCTCTGCTTTCAGTGCTTCCCTGTATATCCCCAGAAGTGGAATTGGGTGGACTCTTCTGGGAAGCAAGCAAGATAGCTAGCACCAAGGGATTTCCTTTTACTTATTGTTTAAAGAAAAAAACAGGAACTGGCTGAGTAGCTAAGTTGGTTAGAGTGTCATCTTGATATGCTAAGGTTGCAGGTTCAATCTCTGGGCAGGACACATTGAAGAACCAACCAATGAATGCATCAATAGATTGAACAACAAATCAATGTTTCTCCCCCGCCCTCTCCCTCTCTTTCTCCTTTCCTTTCTCACTCTCTAAAATCAATAAAAACAAATAAAAATAACTGGCCTGGTCTAGAGTGGTACTGCCTGCCCACCTAAACAATGGGCTCCAAAGAATTGAGTCACACTGGTATCACCAGCTGCTTTCACCCTCATCTATTTCTATAAGTCACCCTTTGTAGTCCCACAAACGACGTGACTTCTGTTTCCTGAACACCAACACCACCAGCCCGGCACCTGGGACAAAGGCCGATAATGCTTTCTGTTTCGTTTATTTCCTTGAAGACTGCATCACTCTGATGTTTTACTCTAAACTGATGTTTTTCACTCTAATGAATTAGATTTTCAGATGCCCAATTTTGAATGAATAGTCCTCAGTGGTGGCTAACATACTCATTTGAGGCCTTTCACTGAGGGTAATATTTGCTTGGAAGGAAATTCTCCTAGACTGTTTTCTCATAGTGAAAATTTATTCTCTTTTCATACATAGTTCCTCTCATACAAAAAAGAATAAATAAGAGTTCAATTAGACTTGATAGCAGCTTACAAAAATGTACCACTTTCTCATAATCAAAATATTCTTAGAGACAAATACTCAAAAATTATGTCTCGTTTCTTTTTATGGACTTTGCAGAGATTCCCAACTGACAAAGCGTACTTCATCGCTAAGGAAGTATCCACCACTGAGAGGACATATTTGAAGGATCTTGAAGTCATCACTTCGGTATGTGTAACATTTCCCCTAAAGCATTAAATTACATAATTTATCTCAACTAATACTCAGCTTTAGGAGAGAAGCTGGATCTAATTAAAAGTTGGATTCTCTGAATTCAATTAACAGGAGTTTGGTCCTGGTTTATAGAAATTAAGATAGTAATAGTATATGTCATTTGGAATGTGTTCTATAAAAATTTTTATAATTGTGATTTTTTTTAAGTATAGAGGCAGGATGTTTCTAAAGTGGATAAAATTAAAACTAAACAGCCCTGGCTGGTGTGGCTCAGTGGACTGAGCGCTGACCTGCGAACCAAAAGGTTGCTGGTTCAATTCCCAGTCAGGGCACATGCCTGGGTTGCAGGCCAGGCCCCAGTTGGGTACATGCAAGAGGCAACCACACATCAATGTTTCTCTCCCTCCTTTTCTCCCTTCCTTCCCCTCTCTCTAAAAATAAATAAAAGTAAAGTCTTAAAAAAAGGAAAAACATAACTTATAAAAAAATTAAAAATAAACATTTTATTATCTGCATGCACCAATGCTGAACATTTTGTTTTGCCCCTTGTCAGATATAGCTACCATATTTTTTGGACTATAAGACACACTTTCCGCCCTGGCTGGTGTAGCTTAGTGGATTAAGCGCGGGCCTGTGAACCAGGAGATCACGGTTCGATTCCCAGTCAGGGCACATGCCTGGGCCAGTTCCCAGCAGGGAATGCACAGGAAGCAACCATACATTGATATTTCTCTCCCTCTCTCCTTCCCTTCCCCTCTGAAGATAAATAAATAAAATCTTTAAAAAAAGACACGCTTTCCCCCCCAAATTTGGAAGGAAAGGGGTGTGTCTTATAGTCCAAATGTAGCGTACCTGGCTTGCTGTGGGGCAGGGGGTGCTATGTAATTTATGTTATTAAATATTTTACCACACTTTTTGCTTCAAATTTTTTTTTCCTGTTTTCCTCCTCTAAAACCTAGGTGTATCTTATGGTCCAGCACATCTTACAGTCTGAAGAAACTGGTACTTATTTTTGCCTAAAGGAGAGATCAGAGGGAATAGAAGCCTCCTTTTATCTTTCATAATAAATTGAGCCATGTCAGCAAAATCTGTCAGAGGACTGTCTTTTATTATTTTAATGAGCTCTCTTCAGCCTTGGAAACAAATTTAAAGCATTAAAGAAATCGGGAAGTCTTTATGACCCCTGATTTCTGGGAAAGAACTGGCCCTTTGGAGGTCAGTGAAATTAGGTCTGTGTGCCTCCTGGATGTCATGTATGGTGACTGGCCTTAGGCAGATGTTCAGTAAACATCCTGGTACACAGCCCTGCCTTACCTCAGCAGGATGACTGGCATTGTGTGAAGGTAGCGGCTTTATCTCTGGTTCAGCCTCCTTAGTGCTCAGCATTTTAACAAAGGAGTAGAAATAGAAGTTCCTAAAGTACTGAGCCAGGGGGTGTTCAGTGCTATAAAGTAGTGATTACTCAGTGACTTGGCCAGAATGGAGGATTTGATGTAAGGACCTGCTCATTTCAGAGATTTGTTCTGACTTCAGCAATTTTTTGGTAACCAATCTCAGGAAGCAATAAGAAATAGATGGGTGCTTCTCACCCTATCTGATGAAAGAAGCCACAAGCAGAGAAGCCTGAAAACCCCTGATGCTCCGGAAATGCTACAAACCCAGTAGTAAAGCCCTTTGTCCTCAGGAACAATTGGCTGCAGCATCGCTTTTGAAGAATTGCAAACACCATTCATCTTTACGCTTCTAAGGGTATGCTCTTTTTATTCCCAGTGGTTTCAGAGCACAGTGAGCAAAGAGGACTCCATGCCGGAAACATTGAAAAGTATCATATTCCCAAATTTTGAACCTTTGCACAAATTTCATACAAATTTTCTCAAGGATATTGAGCAACGACTAGCCCTGTGGTGAGTACAGTTATGTTTAATAATTATATTTCACCTCCATTTCTCTCTCCTCTTTCTATTTCCAATGTTATTTTTATGTTGGTCCTTATAAGCAGCAGTCATTAGAAAAGATAAGAGCAAGAAACTGTCTTAAGACAAGCCAATGTGAAAATGATGTTCAGTTAGATTCCACATGTATTTAGATCGCATCCTGAATTTTTTTCCCTTTGGTTTACAGTTCTTCAAGATGCATGTTTTTGTACGATAATTAAATGAATGTCACAAAATAAAGGTAGTAGTTACTTCTGGGAGGAA
The DNA here is from genome assembly GCA_028533065.1 of Trachops cirrhosus. Classification (NCBI taxonomy): domain Eukaryota; kingdom Metazoa; phylum Chordata; class Mammalia; order Chiroptera; family Phyllostomidae; genus Trachops; species Trachops cirrhosus. The sequence goes on from CM052548.1 coordinate 46,869,131, forward strand.
AATATGGGTTAGGTAAGTCCCTCTGCATATGAGGGACTTGAAAGGTGTTGGTAATATTTCACTGGTGCTTGCTGTATAGTCATTTGTTAAGTACCTGTATGTCTCATGATGGAGGTTTCTGTATTATATTTCACAGTATTTAAAAGTGCTTTGAAAAACACAGAGTGCTATAAATACCTCACACACACTCTTTTACCTTGAATCTCATTCCTAGGAGTTTATCTTAAAGATGTATTCTAATATGTGAAATGACACATGACAAAGATATTTATGGCAGGATTAAAGGATTAGAAATGCAGAAATCTGAGCTTCCGGTCAAGATGGCAGTGTAGGTAGACATGGCTTGCTTCTTCACACAACCATATCAACATTACAACTAAAATATAAAACAACCATCACTCAGAACTGTCAGAAATCAAGCTGATGGAAGTCTGACAACTACGGAATTAATGAAACCACATCCATCCAGACTGGTAGGAGGGGTGCAGATGCAGAACAGGCTGGTCTCTCACCCACCTGTGGTATATAAAAATTCAGGAGGGATATATCAGTATCAAGCAGGCCCAGCCCCACACCAGGCTCTCCTGACCAGTATTCCAGTGGCAGGAAGATAAATTCCCACAACTTCTGGCTGCAAAAACAAGCGGGGATTTAGTTGGTGGAAGAAACTGCTGGATCCCCAAGCACTTCCTCTTAAAGAACCCACACCCAAACTCACCTACTCAGACTCACTCCCTCTGAGCTCCAGCAGCCCTGATGGCAGCTTGAAGGGCACTAGACACATACTGAGAGAGACTTAAATGTCTGGCATTGGGCTGAGCAGAGGCCTTTGTCCCTTTTCTGAGATCTCTTCACACAGAGACATGGAGCCGGGAGGCTCTTGCTATATTTGAGACTCCATCAACCAGGCTAACACTGTTTGACCTGCTTTGGAGCCAGACACCCTGCACCACCCAACTCACTGGCCCACCCCTGCTGCTTTTCCATATGAATGGCAGGTCTTGATTCATGTTTCACAACTTCCTAAATCCTATCAAACAAGCAACAGCTGGCCTCAGTGAGCCTCAGGCCCAGCACCAGCAGAAGCCAGCCTAGATTCACAGCTAGGCTTCACCTGGGAATCTAAGCCCAGCACAAGTAACAGCCATATCAGATTGCTTTATAACTCAGGCAGGGTGGCCATGGGGGAAAACACAGGTGGGGGCTGACCTTGGTCTGTACCACCTAGGAAACCCCAGGGCCAGTGCAACCAGTGGACAGCTATAGATCATGTCAGCACCACCACCCTGCCCCTGCATAGCTGATCCTCCACGGAGGGCAGAGGTTTGTGGTAAGTGGTCACACCCAATCATTGCAGCTTACTGGCCTGGGAAAAATCCCTCCCATTGATCTGCCAACAACAACAAGTCTCAACTACAACAGGAGGGTGTACTCAGCCCACCCAAAGTACACACCTTGAATACCCAGCTGGGGTAATAGGAGGGGCTGTGTCAATGGACCCTGCAGGACACCTACTCCATTAGGCCACTCTACCAAGACAGTCAAAGCAGCTCTACCTAATACATAGAAACAAATGCGGGGAGGCTGCCAAAGTGAGGAGACATGGTCCAAATGAAAGAACAGATCAAAACTCTAGAAAAGTAGCTAAATGGAATGGAGATAAGCAATCTATCAGATGCAGAGTTCAAAACACTGTTTATAAGGATGCTCAAGGAACTTAGTGAGGACCTCTGCAACATAAAAAAGATCCAGTCAGGAACAAAGGATTCACTAAATCAAATAAAGAACTAGTTACAGGGAAACAACAGTAGACTGGATGAAGCTGAGAATCAAATCAATGTTTTCAAACATAAGGAAGCAAAAAACAACCATGCAGAATAACAAAAAGAAAAAAGAATCCAAAAAATGAGGATAATATAAGCAGCCTCTGGGACAACTTTAAGAAGTCCAACATTTGCATCATAGGGGTACCAGAAGGAGAAGAGAAAGAGCAAGAAATTGGAAATCTATTTGAAAAAATAATGAAAGAAAACTTCCCTAATTTGGCAAAGGAAGTAGACATACAAGTCAAGGAAGCACAGAGAGTCTCAATCAAGTTGGACCCAAAGAAGACCACACTAAGACACATCATAATTAAAATGCCAAAGGTTAAAGATAAAGAGAGTATCTGAAAAGCAGCAAGAGAAAAGCAGAGTTACTTACAAAGGAGTTCCCATAAGACTGTCAGCTGATTTCTCAAAAGAAACTCTGCAGGCAAGAAGGGGCTGGCAAGAAGTATTCAAAGTCATGAAAAGCAAGGACCTACATCCAAGATTAGTCTATCTAGCAAAGCTATCAGATAAAGTGCTTCCCAGACAAGGGAAGGCAAAAGGAATTCATCATCACCAAGCCATTATTACATGAAATCTTAAAGGGACTTATTTAAGAAAAATAAGATCAAAACTATGAACATTAAATGACAACAAAATCACAGCTACCTACAACTGAATCTAAAAAATAAGAACAAAACAAACTAAGCAAACAACCAGAGCAGGAACAGAATCATAGGTAAGGGGATCATTTGGGAGGTTATCAGCTGGAGGAGGAAGCAGGAGAATAGAAGTATTGACCAAGAAGCAGGGATCAAGAAGCATAATTGGGAGAAACAATACAGACAGGGGAATGTTAAGAATAGTATAGGAAAGGTGGAAGCCAAAGAACTTACATACACAATCCATGTACATGAACTAAGAGGGGGAGGACATTGCTGGAGGGAAAGGGAGGAACCGGGCAGAGGGCAGCAAAGGGAAAAAAAATTGGACCAACTGTAACAGCATAATCAATAAAATACACTTTAAAAAAAGAAAGAAAATAATGCAATAACCAATAAATAATAATACCAGAATACAAAATAAATCTGAAAAAATAATAAATAAATAAATAAAATAAAATATTAGAAGTGACCTAAATGTCCATGAATAGCAGATTGGTTAAAAATAATATTACATCAGTTTTACTAAGCCAAGTAAACATTAATCTGAGGGAAGATTGTGGCACGAAAAATCAGAAAAGACTGCTGTGGAATACAAAATCTCTGACATATTCTGCCCTGGCTGGCGTAGCTCAGTGGATTGAGCGCAGGCTGCGAACCAAAGCATCGCAGGTTCGATTCCCAGTCAGGGCACATGCCTGGGTTGCGGTCCAGGTCCCCAGTGGGGACCACATGAGAGGCAACCACACATTAATGTTTCTCTCTCTCTCCTTCTCCCTCCCTTCCCCTCTCTAAAAATAAATAAATGAAATCTTTAAAAAAAAATCTCTGACATATTCTTAGCTAAAATAGAACCTTTTTGAGAAAAAATTTTATAGGGTTTATTAAGACAAACATTATATGTAGACACATGGGGAGTTGATTGTTTACTAAACACACATTTAAAAAATGCCAGGATAAAAGTAGGAGAATGGTTTTGGCAGAAATGGAACCCATTTTATGCTGTATCCCCACTGCAGATGAAATTTGGTTGAAAGTAGTCTCTGGGGCATCAGTGACTATAGGACCTGATGAAGCTGGAATGAGGTTGTCTTGTTCCAGGTCATCCCAGATCATGGGATTCAAGTTTTAGCTTAACAGGTTAGCAGAGCTGCTCCCCTGTGCTGTGAAGCAAATGTGCTCAGGCATCCAGCTTTGTTCTTTATATCTGGAGATAATTTTGTGCATTTCTCTATCCTGAGATTGAAAGATGGGAGGCTTGACCTAGATGCCCCAGGGAAGAGAGTACAGCCAGGATCAAGAAATAATAGGAGCCTCACTGAACATGGGGAGAGAATGAAAATGCCACTTTAGAGTCTTATTCTAGGTTGGTACTGTGAATATAAGAGAAGTACCACTTTTCAAAATTAAAAACAATCTACAAAATCTAATTTTATTTTACCTTCCCAAGTTTGTTTACTTGGAAACTTCCAGTTGTGTTCTGCCACGCTGCCTCATCATTCCTACAAAATTGAATGATGCTTCCATAATGGAGTCAAAGATTGTACGACTCTAGAGAAATCAATTAACAGTTTGTTTTCTGGCCAATGAGATATATGTTAATACAGTTTTAGTGTTCCCACACACTCAGCAGCCTTTTTTTTTTTTAGAAATTACTTATTTTAAACATTTACAGTTTTCACTTTAAATACAAAATAGCTGATTAAAAAAACACTGGAAAACATTATACAGACCCTTTGCCCCAAATACAAACATCAGCCTTTGATATTTGCTTTTAGATAATTAGGTTAAAAAAATTAAACTTAAAACTATTATTTCTCTCCAAAACAAACAAATTGAGGTATTCTATTTAACAAATGTGTGATCTCTATCCAAAAATGGTTTCTCTGTTAATTAGCAGCCTTGCCACATGCTGCTATGATCCTTTTCTTCCAAAGCAGATCGTTGTTTGAGCATATGTTCATTAAACTGACAGTGTTCCTTCATAATCATTAAGGTTCAGAATAATATTGAATGTCAACTCTAATTGAGAAAAAATAAAATAAAAATTTGCAAGTAAAAAAATCATTGAGGTTGCCATAGAAATGCACTGGGGCTAGCATCACACTACACAGAGGATATGATGCTGGAAGGGCCTAAGGGCCTCAGGAGCATCTGGCACAGCACTTAAGCCAGCTGGTCTTGCAGCTGCAGCCCCATTGCCTGCATGGGAAAGCTGGCTTCCCTGCTCATGCTCTGAAACACCAACAGTTGCCCCTGCTTCTTTAAATAAATTTTTCAAGAATTTGCCCCTGCTTCTTTAGGATAAATTTCTCACCAACTCTTCCTGGAGCTGGGTGCCAGATTCCTCCCCAACTGAGTCTACTTTAGAGGAGGTGATACAGCTCAGCAGCAGGGCAAGATATTCCTGAACATTCTGCAGGAAACCCACAAACTATGATCACTCCCAGCCTGCTCACTGGGCTCTCTTCACCACCAGGTGGGCTCCCATCCAAGTCCTAGCAGCAGATTGCACACCTTATCGTGGTATTTCCTTCCCCTACCTACACCTCCTGATAACCTCAGGAGAATGGGGAAATGGAGACAATGTGAGTCCAGAGCCCGGCATGCAAACCACAGAGGCTCGAGCTCCATCAGAGCAAAGGGCTGTAAGGGTTACCAGTGGCTTCATAGTCACAGCCAATGCTACTCCCTTGACATTGGAAAGAAATATTTTATTAATGCTATAAGAATTAATGACCACTTTTGTTTAGACCTTGAACCAGCATATTTTTAACTTTTCTAACCCAGCAGGATAAGTTGTCATGTTTAATACAAATTGTCACTATCCTAACATCATCAGTATTGAAGATAAAAGGCAGCACATAAGCTGCAGAAACACCCGTAAGAATGAATGACCTGTGTTGAAACGCAAGGTCACTGACCATAGATTTGAGGACAGAGAAAGCTTAGGGTGTATACCTGTGTACACTGTAGGCTCAAAGAATCTTGAGCTAGTGTCACTATATCAGGTTTAGTCCACATGGGAGTTGATTTAAGTAATGTTAGAAAGGTCACACATAGGATATGTCATCAATTGATGTACCTGGCAGCCTGGCATGGTGTCTTTAGCTAGCTCTTGCCACCAGAGAGAACTTTGGAGAGCTGTATTTCGTTCTAGGAATAAATGCCATATCCTTGGATTTATTCACAACCATAAATCTTTAGCATCTGGACCTTATCTATGAAAGAATACACAATTGCTTAAAAAACAGCTGCTATCATTTCTTTCTCAACTTTCAGTGTAGTATCTTTCAAAGATTTATCATTTTATTCACATTTTACATGAAGATACCAGAAATCATATAAAAGACTCAAAGCCAGAGAAAGCAGAGTATAGAAGTAGCTCAATTGACATGACCTTCAGTAGCCTTGGAACAGTGGACCCAGACCATATTGATGATGTTTATCAGGAATAAATGCAAAAGTCTGCCATTAAGTTCAACTAACCAATTCTTCAAGTGCATAATGAGGAAGACCTGGCTAGACAGGGATTCAAGGCAAAAAGCCTGAATGTGAATGAGTTTAGTATTAGCTCATAGAATAACATGGAGATAAACCATTGTATCTGTAGCTATCAACATTGACTTCTCATTAAAACCACTTGGAAAATTAAAGAACCTAGCTATCCAGGCAGAACCCCAGACCAGTTATATCAGAATCTCTGGAAGGTAAGACCTAAGCATCAGTGGTTACTGAAGCTTCCCAGATGACTCCAATGCGTAGCCAAGGTCAAGAACCTTTGCCCTAGACTGTCACATTAGAAAGAGACTGGAACATGGAAAAACAATTGCCACTGGAAATGTCAAGGTTTAGAGCTCCTTCAGAATATACAACCCAATTCTGAGTTTTGCATTTGGTTTAGAAGAGAGAACTTTTTAAAATATATGACAACTCACTTCAGGTTGATGGTATGAAAAATGGAGTACATGTCTTTCTGGTTGTACCAGAGGACAAAATTTAAACAAAGGATTGACTTTCCAAAGAGGCACATTATGTTGAATACAGAAAAGGATTTCCTAACACGAAGTACATCTTGGCAATGAGAAGCTGCCTTATGAGGTAATAAGCTTCTCCACCTTGAGGTTTCTTGAGCAGAGGTTGACTATTTCCAGAAGCTATTTATTGGGTGAAACTCCAAACCTGGCAGTGTATCAGGGTCACCTGGGGCTGGGGGATAGGGGAGTTTTGGAAAAATACAGATTTCCAGCTGCCATCCAGCCCTTCTGAATCAGAATATTGGAGTGATCCAGAAATTTGTTTTCTTAGAGTGCTTCTCGAGATAATTGTGATTAATACCTTTTGCTGTAACAACTAATGTGGAGTACCCCAGACAAACCTGAGATTCTGTGATTCCTTAATTTGCATTTTGGTTATAACTCTTGTTTCTTCTTCAAACAATGAATGAATGCATGAGTGGGTGGGTGAGTGAATGCGAGATCATTAGGCTTTGCCCACTGGGACTTGCATTCTCAGAGGAGGAGGCAGGCACGTAAGGGTAGGGGGACCAGGCCCTCTCATGGATGTGTGTGCCATGTCCAGTGTGGGCACATAGTGTCACCAGTTTTGCCTTGGAGGACATGTGGGCCATTAATGCCTGCACAGAAGAGGCTACCTATGAGCGAATATATTCAATGAGAAGAATGGACACAGGGAAGTTAACCAGCATAGGAGTTCACACTGCATTACTGACTGACAAATTCTATATAAGAGTGTGTGTGTGTATACACACACAGGGTCCAGCAGAAGTAACGCCTGCTTCAGTGTGGTTGGTAGGGTAATAATATGGGTGTAATAATGTTTACTTTTAATTTGGACATTTCACTTAAATTGTCAAATGGTGTACTTAAGTGTGATATTATTATGTTACAGAATTACATGCTTGTAATTTTGTAATAGAAGAGTTTATAATAAAAAAAGAGAGGGCATTATTTATGCTGGATCCTGTATGTATTTATACTATGACATGAGAAACGTGGGTCGGCTCATGCAGGTTGGGATGGTTGTGATCTGCATTCACCGTCATACCACCACCTGAGGTCTGTGTCTTGCTGCCCATGGCCCTTACAGAGTTTCAATTTCCTCATCTGTAAAATGTAGAATGCAGCTTCCACTTCATACAGCTCTTACGTGAACTAAATGAGACAGTGTTTGTAAAGGGCTCAGTCTTCTGACCCACATGTAGAAAGGGGGGAAAGCTGACCATTTTTTTAAATAAACTTTTTATTTTGAAATAATTTTAGACTTAGAGGAAAGTTGCGAGGGCAGTATTTTCTGCACACCCCACCCCTACTCTTCTACTAATATCAGTCTTTAACATCATCACGCACATTCATCAAAACTAAGAAACTAGGGTTGGTACATTACTGTAAACTAAACTCCAGACTTTATTCAGTGTATGTTAAATTATGAATTAGGGGAAAGTAATCTAAAGTTTACTATACACCTAAAATTCCCAAAATTTCATATTTAAATGATAGCCACTATGCTTTTCTTTTGCAGTCCTACATTGGGTTGTCATATACTTCCATCAACAGTGGGAAATTATAGGGGAGAAATATTACCAGGAAGTTTTCCTAAATGATTAGTCTGAACCTCAGCTCAGTAAACACACCTGCCCCTGTCCAGATCTTGCGTTCTCCTAAGTAAACACACTTGAAAAAAGGATGGACCATTTCATCCTGGCCAAAGCCCAAGTTTCTATTTCTTCAAAAACAAAAAACAAAACCAGGATTGATGACTTCTGAAAACATGAAGAATGCTCATCCTTTTGAAAGGAAAGCAAGGACATTTTCCTCAGCTGTTCAAATGCATTCAGAGAAGACCACTTCATCCTTTGGCATTCAGGCAGGAATCCCAAATACCGGCCCTGAAATGACTGGCAGGCACTGAGCACAAACTAGCCAAGTCAGTCCCCAGAAACGGATGAAGACCTACTCTGGTACAGGGTGCCTGGTGGATTCTTCAGTGTACAAAACTCAGTTTGCAGCTGGCAGGGAGCTGGGATCCAGGAAAGAGTCATGCAAAGAGGCATTCTGATAGACTGTGGGCACATACCATTTCCAAGATGGAGCAGATGCTTTTTTTTTTCCAAAAGAAACTTGAGGTAGTTCACTTGGAAGGAGTACAGAAATCTAGCCAGGAGGAACTGGGAAGACTGGAGGTCGAGATGTCAGTAAACAGACAAGTTAGGTCTCATGGGACAGAGAGGGAAAGGGAGGTCTTTAGAGCTTTGAACCCAGTTGACTGGGAGGATGGTCATGAAATGAAGAAAACAGTTTAAGAAGAAAGGAAGAAACAAGTAAAGCAAAGGGAAGATGAGCTTGCTTTGCAGCACATTGATTTTAAGGGCTCCATAATGTAGTCCTTCAGGCAGTGGAAGATGCTCATCTCAGCCCTGGGAGAGAAAGCAGTTGCAGTGGTATGGATTTTGGAAGTTATTTACAAGAAGAATCAAATCTTTAAGGAAGAAAATTCTGAAACTAAAGAGAGCCAGGTGTATTGAATAAACATTTTTGGCAACTTTCCATAAAGGTAGCTTAGGGCAGAGCAAGAGCCAGCACAGGCAATGGAAGAAGCTGGCAGAGATTTGAAAAAAGGAAGAGCACAAGGGTAGAGGATCCAAGAGGAGGGTGTGTTTTGAGAGTGATTCCTGGAGGGCAGAAGTGGTTTCAGGAAGGCATTCCCTGGTGTGCAGAGTAGGCTCAAAACAGAAGGGAGTTCTCCAGGGAGGAGAGGTGAGAGGGGCATCCTTGTAGGATCAGAGGTCCCTCTGGAGAGAAAAGTGGCTTTTCTTTCAGGACTGTGACACTCTTGCAGGTTGATCAGGAAGTTTATAGGCGGAGTGGTTTTTGTCTCACTATGACACTCTTCAGTGGCTGAAGTGGAGTAGAGATGACTGAGTGGTCAGAAAATTGTTTCATCCCCATCCCCCCACCCCAAAAAGTAGAATATTTTTGTATTAGCACCAGTAAACAATCATAGAACAAAAATAAATTAAATATTTTCTCAAAAAGTTAAATATAGAATTACCATATGATCCAGTAATCCCACTTCTAGATATATATCCAAAAGAATAAAACAAGGGACTCAAACAGGTACTTATACATCAATGTTCCTAGAGCATTATTCACAATAACCAAAAGGTGGAGAAAACTCAGATGCCACTGCCATGTGAATGGATTAAAAAAATGTGGGATAGCACACACTGAAATATTATTCAGCCTTAGAAAAACAGGACATTCTGACACATGCCACAACATGGATGAACCTTGAGGACATTAAATTAAGTGGAATAAGCCAGTCATCAAAGGATAAATATTGTATGATTCCGACTATATGAAGTTCCTAGAGTAGTTCAATTCATAGAGATAGAAAATAAAATGATAGTTGCCAGGGGCCGGGGAGAGAAAGGGGGAGTTACTTTTCAAGGTATATGGAGATTAGTTTGAGAAGATGGAAAAGTTCTGGAGATAGTTGTTGGTGATGGATGCATAACAATGTGAATGTGCTTAATGTCACTGAGCTATACACTTAAAAATGATTAAAACAATACATTATATATATTTATAATATATAACCAGAGACTTCAAAACAGTGCCTTACACCAGAGGGCCTGGACAGTGCAGTGACTGTGTGGGGCACCAACCAAGTGCTACCCTGAAAGAACTCATTTAAAGCTCAGGACAGTGGCAGGTGGACCTCAGGAGGCAGTGTGCTTGTTCATCAAACCTCTTTCATTCTGCCCTAGTCAGTCTTGGCAATTGGGCCTTAATGGGGTGAATTGAACTGGGAACCTCCATTTAAAGCTAAAACCATCAGCCTTGAGCTTGCTTTCAAAGGGCCAAAATAATTTTAGGACTGTATACATGTAACTACTCCTTAACTGTTAAGGAGTTGAAATTATATTCGGCCCTTTGAAGACAACCTCAAGGCTGATGTGGCCCCTGGTGAAAATGAGTTTGACACCTGTGATTTAGAGGGAAAGAACTCTGAGAAGCAGCCTCATTGCTGTTCACTTGTAACATAAGAACTTCCTGGCTCCCTGGAAAACTCAGCCTTCTGCACCTGCCAGCTTGTGCCACTCGTGCCTTTCCTGCCAAACTATACACAGGCTGTGTAGATGGGATGAGGTTATGACACTGTTCCTTTTGTTACACACTTGGGGTTTTGGTGGCAGGAGCCATCTCAGCACTTCACAACCTTGAGCAGTGGCCTGTGTATTTGTACTGTCGGTTTTAGACCTTATAGGGTAGTAAAGAAAAAGCAGGCTTTGGAGTCAGACAGCCCTTACTTCAAAGCCCAGTTTCATCCCTCTTTACCACTGGCTGTCCTTGGGCAAGTCACTAAACCTTTCTACCCTCAATTTCTTTATTTGCAGAGTGGAGATAGTGATATCTTGCCTATGAAGGATGAAGGAGAGGACTTGGTAAAGCATTTGGCATAATTTCTGGAACACAGTGGCAGTCAACACACAATAGCTAAAACCCTCCCCAATAAAATATTTGCAGCCTCCACCCCAGTGCAGCCCTGAGAGCTACACTCTTCCTTATAATAATGCCATCAAGGAACGAAAGAGCCTGGGTTTTTTGCTTTTTTTTTTTAAGATTGTATTTATTTATTTTTAGACAGAGGAGAATGGAGGGAGAAAGAGAGGGAGAGAAACATTAATGTATGGTTGCCTTTTGCATGCCCCCAACTGGGAACCTGGCCTACAACCTAGACATGTGCCTTGACTGTGAATTGAACCAGCATCCTTTTGGTTTACAGTCTTGCGCTCAGCCCACTGAGCTACACCAGCCAGGGTGGGTTTTTTGTTTTTCTTTTTGTTCATTTGCAGCAGGGTCCATGCAAATGTGTATGTCAGCAAATGTGGCCAGGATGGCCAGGGTCGTCTTTCATTTGTTCAGCAAATATTTATTGCATCCCTCCTTTTTCTCACTATTCAGTGAACAAAACAGGCCACAGTTTCCATTCTCCTAGGGCTTGCATTCTGCTCACATTGTGTGCTCTGCTCTGCATCAAGGATGCAGCCAGAACCAGCCTGATAAGATTAGATAGCGGAGCCTGGGGAAAGCTCAAGAGACCCTGTTTTATTTTCTACTTATGCCAAGACAGATCAGTGAGTATCTGACACTTTTCTCAGAACAGGAATCATTGTCGAAATTCTAGAGGTGTTAAAACACAACCATAGCTTTAAGATTGAAAATATGCATACAGTAAAGCGCGTTGCTTTTTTTTTTTTTTTTTTTTGCAGCATCTTTTAAAGCATTTTCCTTTAAATTGCCTCATTTGACAATCAAAACAGTCTGTGGAATTGTCCTCATGTTTCCTCCGGTGGGAAATGAGGTTCTGAAATGGAGAGGACCTTTCTAGAAGTTGTTCAGAATAAAGCTGTATAGGAGGACTGTACCTCTTTTCTTACTTTCTCTGGAGGCCAGGAATGAACCTGAGGGATCGAGAAATAGTTATTAAGATTACCTATTCTCTGGTTTTATCTAAAGCAGTGCTTTCTAATATACCCTACTGTAATAATGGAAATATTCTATGTCTGCACTGTTCAATATATTAGGCACTGGCTACATGGTGCTACTGAGCACTTGAAATATGATGACTGTGGCTGAAGAACTGGATCTTTAAGTTTTTTTATTCTAAGTGACGTTAATATTAAATAACCATATGTAGATACTGTATTGGAACAACACAGTTTTAGAGGCTTGAAAGAGAGGCACCATGGGGTGGGCAAGACGATGGACACAGTCTTCCTCTCCCATTGTGACTGAAGGCCCAGTGCACTATGTCCTTTACCACCCACTGTCCTAGAACTCAGAGTCCTTGAAGCAGTTATCAAAAAGTAGAACCCAAGGGCAGTTCTCTGAGCCCTCCACTCCTTGTTTAGCCAGATCAGGGCAACACCTCTTGTGTAAAAGCTTTAGTTGGAAGATTTTCATTAGTTGTAAAAACAAAACTGCACACAAAGGATTTAAAAGTCACTGCTTTCAAAGTAAATAGTAGTGAAATTCATTGGAGACAAAGCAGTGTGGTCTACCTGGAAGACAGCTTGGAAGAATACACAATGAAAGAGAGATTAGAAGGAAGTTAGGACAAGATAAATATTATGGGTATACCATAAGGGGAAATCATTTGTATATTTACTAGATTTATATGACTTTATTTAGGATTAAAAATTTTACAGTTATTGGTTTCAAAGGCAAGAAATATGCCTCAGAGGCACTGTGATATTCCCACTATATTCTGTCCTACCCTGCTCTCCACTGTCTATCTGGGGTTCCAGGGATGATGGATATGGGTGATTGCTTGCTTCCTTGTCATACATGAGTAAAATTGCATGTTGCCAGTCATATGTGGTAAACAGTTTTTCCTGGGTTTTCTGCTTTATTCCTGACTGTATAGCCCCTGTGCTTTGAGAGCAAGCTTCTTTTCTTAGAAAATAAAAATGATTATTTCCAGTTGCCTGAATCACAGGTGGCTTTCTGTTGGAAAACACTTGAAAAAGAGCACTCTCCAGGTCACTGAAGAGTTTGAAACCATGCTTTTGCTGCATTTTAATATGTGGCTCACTAACAAGACTGAACCCAGGTGACCACATGAGGTCTCATCTGGGTCTTGTCAAGCCTGCTTGACAAGTGCTCAGTATAACTTTAGCTCCTCTAATTAAACTGGAAGTTAAACCTCAGAAGAGGTAAAGGCACCACTTGATGCAATGCAGTAGTGTAACTGATGGGCACAAGATAGCCAAGAATGGGAAGCAGGTATACGCCCATGGTGCCAATGTACAGGATGAATCTTTTATCTGTTAGCTGCCCAAGGGAAACTTGAGTGCCTTGCCTAGTGAAAGAAAACAGCTCTTACACAAACATCTTTCCTAAAATTAATGGGATTTTTCCATTCTATGGATTTCAAAGGCTATAGAAATCCATCAAAGAATGTCCACGTATATTACATGTGGCTAATATATTTTATATATATAAGTTAATACACAGTTATGCACCACATAATGGTATTTTAGTTAACAATGGACTGCATGATGGTGGCCCCATAAAATTATAATGGAACTGAAAAATTCCTGTTGCCTAGTGAGGTAGCTATAGCACAATGTGTAACTCACACCTTTGTGGGAGTGCTGGTTCAAACAAACCTGCTGTGCTGCTGGTGTATAAAAGTGTAGCACATCATTATGTACAGTACATAATACTTGACAATAAATGATTATGTTACTGGTGTATGAATTTACTACACTAGAGTGTAATCTTACGAAAAAAAAGTTTGCCCTGGCTGGTGTAGCTCAGTGGATTGAGCGTGGGCCTGTGAACCAAAGGGTCACCAGTTGATTCCCAGTCAGGGCACGTGCCTGAGTTGCGGGCCAGGTCCCCAGTATAGGGCGTGTGAGAGGCAACCACACATTGATGTTTCTCTCCCTCTTTTTCTTTTTCCCATCCTCTCTCTCTAAAAATAAATAAATAAAATTTAAAAAAATAAAAAGATACTTTCAAAAAAAGTTTGCTGTAAAACCGTGTCATGTTATGCCACCAGCAGCCTCATACATCTCATTCTTACTATGTCTCTCAACTGCATTATTTCTCTCGTGCTGATTCAATGTTGTGTTATTTGTGCAGTAACATGCTGTACAGACTTGTAGCCTCGGAGCAATAGGTTATACCATATGGCTCAAGTGTGTAGTAGGCTAGGCCATCTGCATTTGTGTAGGTGCACTCTGTGATGATGGCACAATGATGACATTGCCTAACCACGCATTCCTCAGAATGAATTCTAGTCATTAAGTTGTGCATAATTATAATCTACTACTCTAATTCATTAGCTTTTTGAATCTAGCCTCTCTCCCTACGCACATATAAATGGAAGATTTTTTATTCATTTACTTATTTATGTATTATCCTTTTACTTATGCAGATACACAAACACATGTAATTACACTCTTTTTTGTTTTTTTTTTATTTTATTTTATTTAGAATCATAGAAACCACGGGGATGTGATGTTTGTTTTGCAAATGAGGCTTCACATAGTTAAATCTATTTTCCCAGGGTTAGGGAGCACCCAGACACAATGCCAGGTGAAAAAGTCAGCCCTCCAGCTCCCAGATGTACAGTTTACTGTTGTGTTTCAGTCTAAGGAGATGACTCTTCATTTTGTTGGGAGAAGATGAGGAGAGCTGCATGTTTAATAACATGCTTAGATTAACATTGGGCTACTTGAAAAGCCCAGTGGGTCAGTTGTTGCCTACATTCCCTGGTAAAGAATGTCCTCTGACACTTAACCTAAGCCCAGGCCTGACCTCCTGCCCTCCCAGAAGGGGACAGTGCCATAGAGGGTGTGTATCTCATAATTGGGGATTGTATCTCCAACAAGGTCATCAGCACACTGTAAACTCAGTTTCTTAAGTCCCACCTTGGGGTTGGAGATGTGAATGGGGTGGCAGAGTGGTGATTAGTGGTTGTTTATCCTGTTGGCCTTGCCCCATCTGCATCTAGAGCCTGTAAAAGTGTTTCCTGACACACAGCCAGAGCCCTGCCCCCCTGTGCCCTGTTGCAGACAGGTGGACAGCCTCACTGTTGTTTGGTAACCTTTCTGGAGAACTGGTTCTTGTTCCCCTATTCTTTACCTCCTCTCTTCTGAGACTGGCTGCTGTTAGTTATGGACCAGCTCATGCAGTGGTGAATGAAGTGTTTCCAAAGGGTCCAAGACTCGGAAATTCATGAGGGGGTGTGTGAGTCTGTGTGCGTGTCTGTGTCTTCAACCCTGTGCTGAAATCCTATGTCATTGATCCTGGGAGTACATTAATCATGGTGCACAGATCAGAATTTAGCATCAAGAAGGCTACTCAGTACATGGGTTTTTAAAGTGAAATTGTCAAAGGATTTTCAGCTTTGTTGCCACGTGGTAATTATGCAGACAACAAATATGTGGCCCTGTCTTCCAAACAAGGACCCTTGTGAGATTAACATCCGGAGGATGTTCTGGAACAGTTGTAATTACTTTTTCATGTTCTCGATAATAAAATAACCTTTTAGCTCTTCACAATAAAGCATATGCTTTGGACTTGTTGTTTTGGCAGCACTAACATATAGAGGAAGTCAAAATATGATGGTATTTCTATAGGAGGGAGCAGGAGTTTCTGGTTTGTTCCCATGGCCTAACTCAGGGTGGGGTTCAGGGGAGGGGGAGATGAACTGCCTGCACTGACTGCATTAACTTCAGAGGCCCCAGCCTGGTTTCACTAAACCACCTAGATCTGTCCCCTTTGAATTACTGATATCAGTGTCTTCCCTGCAACACAGAGGATTGATGTTACTAACCCAGAGCAGTTTCTAAAATGAAAGTTAAGATGCTAAAGACTTAGGGAACAGATAGTGTTCTACTAGCAAGCTGATACAGGAAGAATGTCCCCTTCAGTTTAGGGTTTTAACATCAGTACATTTTCTTTTGATAAATACTTGGAAAAAGAAGAAAGGACGTGAAGTCAGTGAAGTTTGGCTTCCATCACTGCTCTACAACCCTCTCCCAGTATCTGCCTCCTAGCACTTCATTTTCCCCTGAGTGTGGGGCATTATCTGTGAGAGGAAGAAACTGCTCATTATTAATAGAAGCCAGAGACCCCCATTTCTCCCCTTGCCCACCCAATCCAGAGGACTCTAAAATATCTAAATTATAGCTCTGGCTGGTGTGACTCAGTGGATTGAGCACCAGCCTGCAAACTAAAGGGTTGCCGGTTCAGTTCCCAGTCAGAGCACATGACTGGGTTGCATTCCAGGTCCCCAGTATGGGGCACATGAGAGGCAACCACACTTTGATATTTCTCTCCCTCTCTTTCTCCCTCCCCTTCCCTCTGTCTAAAAATAAATAAACAAAATCTTTTTAAAAATAAAATACCTAAATTATGTGCTTCTAACTAATTAAAGATCTTATGTGCATTGTCAGTGGTATGACTGTTTGAAAGTTTGGGTCAATTATTTAAGCTCTGGATAATACCTACATTCTCACAAATCAAATTGTGTCTAAATTGTGTCTTGCCTCCTTTTATTGATGTGTGGCATTTACTCAAAATCAGGTTATTCTAGCTCAGTAGCTGGGTGCTATTTTGTTGTTCAGGCATGAGGTGCAGTAGGGAGAAGAAAGGAGAACTTTCTAGCTCCTAGAAGAGCTTCATGTGACAGTGAAGATGCAGGGGCTGGGTGTTTATAAATAGCAGAAAACCTCCATTTCCAGCTGGAGCTCCTTTCTGCTCCCAGTGGGATGAGAAGAGCAACCAGTAAATTCTCAACCAAACCCAGTTATGCATCAGGATCAACAGAATGGCCAAATTATAAATTTCTCAACAGCAATTTGATTAATAACCACTTGTCAAAAATCCAGAGGTACCTCAATCCTGCAGCTGATGGGGTGATTTTCAATGAACTGAGAACTATCTTAAGAGCAGAGCCTGGGTCTAAGTCAGATCCTTGAACATTCTCCATTTGGGGGTAGAATTTGATTTGATGGGTCGAGATACAAGACATAAATGAGTGAGGCTAACTGAGATTTCTAGCTTGAGACTGGGACAGTGCAGATACATCATTAAGGAAGAAAATGTAGGAAGAGGATTGGGTTTGGATAACAATATAATTAACTATGTGTGGAGCCTGTTGAGTTTGAGATACCTGTGGGGTCATTCATGTAGAACCCTCTGGGAGGTATAGGAAATACAGTACTCGGATCAGTAGCTACAAAGAACACTTGAGTATAGATTTGGCATCATGAATTGAAACCATGTGAAATAGAAGGATGACATAAGAAGAAGTAGAAAGTGAAGAGAGATGACCGCCAAAATAACACAGACAGCTTAGGAGTAGCCTGAAGAAGAGTTGCAAAGAGGGCTGAAGAACTGAAGAAGTCCGGCAACCTGGAGACAGAGGCTTCCAGAAGCTAAAGAGCAGAGAGCCAGGAAGTTTGGGGCCAATTAGCTCAGAGAGGTCAGCTGGGTGCAGGAGTGATGATACCTCAATGGTTTAGGTCATTGAGAAGGTAATGGTAATCTTCCATGGGACCATTTCAGGACTGGTGAGCATAGAATCCATATTTTAATTCATAGAAGTGAGTAGTAATTAAGGCAGTTGGCCAGCAATGTTTCTTTTGTCAGCCAAGAGGAAGCAGAAGGGTTGAAGGATGAACTCTATTTCTGGGGGGAAGAGAATGGAATAGGTTACAGGGAGGCAGAGCCTAGAGGAGTCATTGAAGACCCCGGGAGGGGCTGGGGGCAAAATGGATGCTCTCCCTTCTTATATTTCAGAGAAGCTTTAATTGCCTAATAGGTCTGGGTGCACTGTCTCCCCTGTGATGTAACTTATAATATATGCTCAGTTAAAACTAGTGGATTAAGTGGCATGGTATGGACAGCCAGGAGCTATGTAAGAAACTAGCTCTTCTGTGTCTATTTGCCCTGAATTTTCCTACCCCCAGTAGCAGGTACATCCCCCCCTGCCCTCACTTCCCCACCTGAGATATTTGATTGAATCAGTGATTAAGTCAAGAGTTCTGGCAGGCTCCAGCTGCTTCCTCTGAGATGGCATTTGTTTCTCCCATTGCTAGAGGTATGTTAGCAATGACATCTGTGGGGTGTAAATCACGGTCCCTTTTGACTTGTGCTGCACGTGTTGTTATCCACACTGAATACTTCTCACTTCCCAGTCATACCCAGATTACTACCTTTTTATTTTTAATTCATTTCTTTTATTTAAATTGGCTTCTGGCTATCCTGAATATTTGGTTTGAAGATATTAGCCTGGCTGATTATTGAAAGTCAT
This sequence comes from Trachops cirrhosus, assembly GCA_028533065.1. Classification (NCBI taxonomy): domain Eukaryota; kingdom Metazoa; phylum Chordata; class Mammalia; order Chiroptera; family Phyllostomidae; genus Trachops; species Trachops cirrhosus. Next base: position 46,887,459 of record CM052548.1, read on the forward strand.
GTTCTAATTGTATCTGAGAAATTCTTTTCTTGTCATCAAGTAAATTTCACAGATAAACACTGATATCATGATTAGGAGTATAGATTCAACTAGACTCCTGGGCTCAAATGCAAAGCTCACTGTCTCATGATAACTGACATTAGACAAATTATATGGTCCTTTCTGCCTCAGTTTCTTTAGCTATTTAATGAAGGTGCTAATGGTACCTACCTCACACTGCTGCCATAATTTTAGGCATTAAATGAGTTAATTCCTATAATGTGCTCAGTGTGGTGGGCCCTACTTAAGAAGTACTAGTTACTATTATTATTACTTTTCTCTCTGTTCTTTAAGTCCCTGGATTGTCAATATTGGCTAAGCCACTAAGCTATAAGAAATATGAATATATACCCAAGTACTCACTGAAAATGCTCACATCTTTGTCATCTGCCACTTAGCATATCTGGGGGTACCTTGGTCCCTCCTCTCCCTGCCCATCTCTCAACTTGGGACACCCATCCTGCCTTCTTCTGGATCATATTTCCCATTAGCTCCATGCATGGGTCTCCTGCACTTTCTCATTTATATTTTTCTCTTCCCAAACGATTCTTACACAGTTCCTTTTATGTTTCACACTAAGGGATCTTGGGAGCTGAAACCTTGATTTCTGAGGCTAAGTCTTGCTTCTTACAAGAGTATAAATGTAAAATGAGATCAAATTAAAAGGACCAGAAAATAGTCTTACCTGTCTCTTTCAAAGGGTAAATAAAGTCACTGTCTGAAGAATAACTGCATTAATATCATAATTTCCTCCCAGTGCTAACAATCTCTAACACCCAAGAAGGAAGAGGCAGGGAAGGAAGCAATGGGAAGGAAGACCTCAAGTTTGATATTTTGTGATCTAGCACTGGGACATTTTTCCAGTAATGTTTTTGGTGCTAACGCCTTGGTGTCTAATCCTTTCCTTTTGTCTTCAGGGAGGGCCGCTCCAATGCCCACATCAGAGGAGATTACCAAAGAATCGGAGATGTCATGCTGAAAAACATTCAGGCCATGAAGGTAAGCTGCTTTGGGAACTGGGCACAGCTAATTCCCCAGGAAAAATAATGTTGTGGCTGCCAGAGTCAGCCAGCCATAATAGCCTTTCAATGAACATACAGTGCATGGTATGACAGTCTGCACCTAACACAGAGCAGGGTAAATATAAACTCTTCTATCTTTTCTAGATAATTTCACTTCAGAGCATAATGGGAAATCTAATCACTGTGGGGGAAGAAACACTTTTATACATTTTCTACTCAAAAACTCTGTGTTGTAACCAAAACAAAAGGTATTTTCCATGAACAGATCATTCAAAACTTGTTTTAAAAAATTGTGTACATAAGTCCTGACTCGGTGGCTCACTTCGTTGGAATGTCATCCTGTGCACCAAAAGGCTGAGGGTCGATCCCTGGTCAGGGCTCATACCTATGTTGCAGGTTCAGTCTCCAGTCAGGGGACATACCTAGGTTGGAGATTTAATCCTTGGTTAGGGCAGGTATGGAAAGCAACCAATCATTGTTTCCTTCTTAAATTCATATTTCTCTCCCTCTCTCTCTCTCTGTGACTGAACATTTCATTTTTAGTCAGTTGTTTGGCTTCTTCTAAGTATGACAAAAATACTGGATGCAAAGCTATTATAACAATTCTAGTCAGGTATATGACTTTAAAAGGTACAAGACTTTAAATGTACAAGACTTCCAGTCAAGGTGGTGGCGTAAGCAGACGTGGCTTGCCCCTTAGCACAACCACTCAAAATTACAACTAAAATATAGAACAACCATCACTCAGAACCATCAGGAATCAAGTTGAATGGAAGTCTGACAACTCAGAATTAAAGAAGCTATATCCACCCAGACTGGTAGTAGGGACCCAGGCGCAGAACAGGCTGGTCCCACACCCACCTGTGGTGGATGAAAATTCAGGAGGGATATCTTGGGAGATAGGAGTCCCAGGCCCACATCATACCCCCCAGCCCAGGGTTCCAGTGCCAGGAAGGTAAGTCCTCACAACTTCTGACTGCAAAAACCAGTGGGGATTGAGTTTGTGGAAAAAACTTCTGGAGCTCCAAGCAGTTCCTCTTAAAGAACCCACATGTGTACTCACCGATTCAGGCTGACTCCCTCTGAGCTACAGCACTAGGGCAGCAGCAAGAAAGGTACCAGTGGCATATAGAAAGAAACTGAGGTGGCTGGCATCAAGGTGAACAGAGGCCATTGTCCCTTTTCTGAACCCTCCAACAGAGCCACAGAGCCGGCAATCTGGTGCCATGTCTAAGACTCCATTAATTTGTCTAACACTGTTTGACCCACCTTGAAGATCCCCAGAGACTATGCCACACCTGACTTACGGGCCCACCCAAGCTGCTTTCTCCATATGAATGGTTGGTCTTGGTTCATGCTTCATAACTTCCTAAATCCTATCAAACAAGCAACAGCTGGCCTCAGTGAGACCCAGGCCCTGCATTAGCAGCAGCCAACTTAGATTCACAGCTTGGCTTCACCTAGGAGTCTCAGCTCAGCACAAGTAACAACCATCTCAGATTGCTTTATAACTCAGGCAGGGTGGCCCCTGGGAAAATACAGGCAGAGGCTGATCTTAGCCTGCACCACCCAGGACCACCCAGGGGACAGCTACAGACCACTTCGGAATACCACTCCCCTGCCCCTGCACAGCTGATCCTCCAGGGAAGGAGGAGGTTGGTGGTAAGTGGTCACAGCCAATCCTTGCTGCAGACTGGCCTGGGCAAATCCCTCCCATTGATCTGCCAACAACAACCAAGGCTCAACCACAAGAGGAGGGTGTACTCAGTCCACGCAAAGTATACACCTTGAATACCCAGCTGGGATATAGAGGAGGCTGTGCCACTGGACCCTGCAGGGTACCTACTACATTAGGTTGAAATATTCAAACATGAAAAGCAGGGACATATATTAGGCCTCACTACCAAGACACAAATTCAAAGTACCTCTACCTAATATGTACAAACAAACACAGGGAGCCTGCCAAAACCAGGAGACAAAGAAACATGGCCCAAATGAAAGAACAGATCAAAACTCCAGAAAAAGAGCTAAATGAAATGGAGATAAGCAGTTTTTCAGGTGCAGAGTTGAAAACATTGGTTATAAGGATGCTCAAGGAACTTAGTGAGGACCTCAGCAGCATAAAAGAGATCCAGTCACAAATGAAGGATTCACTAATTGATATAAAGAACAGTTCACAGGGAAACAACAGTAGACTGGATGAAGCAGAGAATCAGATCAATGATTTGGAACATAAAGAAACAAAAAACAACCCATCAGAACAAAAAGAAGAAAAGAAAGATTGCAAAGAAATAAGGGTAGTATAAGCAGCCTCTTGGACAACTTTAAGAGGTCCAACATTCCCATCATAGGGGTGCCAGAAGGAGAAGAGAAAGAGCAAGATATTGGAAATCTATTTGAAGACATAATGAAAGAAAACTTCCCTAATTTGGTGAAGGAAATAAACATGCATATCCAGGAAGCAGAGAGAGTCCCAAACAAGGTGGATGCAAAGAGGACCACACCAAGACACATCATAATAAAAATGCAGAGGGTTAAAGACAAAGAGTAGATCTTCAAAGTACAAGATAAAAGCAGAGAGTTACCTATGAAAGAGTTCCCATAACACTGACAGTTGATTTGTCAAATGAAACTTCACAGGCTAGAAGGGATTGGCAAAAAATATTCAAACATGAAAAGCAGGGACATACGGCCAAGATTGCTCTACCCGGCAAAGCTATCATTTAGAATTGAAGGTCACATAAAGAGCTTCCCAGACAAGAAAAAAATAGTGGAGGTCATCATCACCAAACCATTATTATATGAAATGTTAAAGGGACTTATTTAAGAAAAAGAAGAAGATCAAAACAATGAACAATAAAATGGCAAAAAATACAACTCTATCTACAATTGCATCTAAATAACAAACTAAACAAACAGAACAGAGACAGAATCATAGACAGGGAGAGCGTTTTGATGGTTGACAAATGGTGGGGGTAGGCGGGGGTGGGGAATGAGTGAAAACATGAGGGGATTAAGAAATACCAATAGGTAGTCACAAACTAGGTATGGGGACATAGAGTACAGTATAAGAAATGGAGTAATGAAAGAATCTATACCCATGACCCATGGACATGAGCAGTGGTGAGGCGATTGCCTGAGGGAGTGGAGGGAGCTGGGTGGAGGGCAACAAACAGGGAAAAATCACAACATCTGTATTAGCAAAATCAATAAAAAACAATTGTTTAAAAAGATGGTTAAAATGGTATATGTGTGCATTTTACCACAATAAAAATAATTTAATAATAAATCAATATACAAGCTAAATATATTTTTACCTATCACTCATATCTATAATCATACAGAAGAGTGAAAATATACCCAAAAACTCATTACATATTGAATCAGTATTCTAGTTGTTTTTTTTCGTTTTTAATTAATTATTTTATTGTACAATTACAGTTTTCTGCATTTGCCCTGCCCACTCCCCCACTCCATCCAAACCCACCTCCCTCCACAGCTTCCACCCTACCCCTTGGTTTTGTCCATGTGTCCTTTATGGTAGTTCCTGAAAATCTTCGCCCCATTATCCCCTCCCCCCTCCCCTCTAGTTAACTATCAGACTGTTCTTAATTTCAGTATCTCTGGTTATATTTCATTTGCTTTTTTCTTTTGTTGACTGTGTTTCAGTTAAGGGCAAGATCATATGGTATTTGTTCCTCACCACCTGGCTTATTTCACCTAGCATAATGCTCTCCAGTTCCATCCATGCTGTTGCAAAGGGTAGGAGTTCCTTCTTTCTCTCTGCTGCATAGTATTCCTTTCTGTAAATGTATCAGAGTTACCGTGAGTTTTGACCCACTCATTTACTGATGAGCACGCAGGTTGCTTCCAGCACTTGGCTATTATAAATTGTACTGCTATGAAAATTAGGGTGCATAAGTTCTTTTGGATTGCTGTTTCAGGGCTCTTAGGATATAATCCCAGCAGTAGAATTGCTGGGTCAAAAGGCAGTTCCATTTTTAGTTTTCTGAGGAAATTCCATACTGTTTTCCACAGTGGCTGCACCAGTCTGCATTCCCACCAACAGTGCACTAGTGTTCCCTTTTCTCTTCAACCTCTCCAACACGTTTGTTGATTTCTTTAGGATGGCCACTCTGAACGGTGTGAAGTGGTATCTCATTGTGCTTTTAATTTGCATCTTTCTGATGACTAATGATGCTGAGCAACTTTTCATGTGTCTCTGGGCCCTCTGTATGTAGTCCTTGGAGAAGTGTCTGTTAAAGTCTTTTACCCATTTTTAATTGGGTTTTTTGTCTTCCTGGAGTGGAGTTGTGTGAGTTCTTTATATATTTTGGAGATCAAACCCTTGTCTGAGGTGTCACTGGCAAATATGTTTTCCCGTATAGTTGGTTCTCTTTTCATTTTAATGCTGCTTTCCTTAGCCATGCAGAAGCTTTTTATTTTGATGAGATCCCATTTGTTTATTCTTTCCTTTATGTCCCTTGCTATAATGGACATATCCATGAAGATGTTGCTGCGGGCAGTGTCTGAGGTTTTCCTGCCAATGTTTTCTTCTAGGACTTTCATGGTGTTACAACTTGCACATAAGTCTTTTATTGACCTTGAATTTATCTTTGTGTATGCTGTAAGTTGGTGATAAAGTTTTATTTTTTTGCATGGATCTGTCCAGTTCCATGCCCAACACCATTTGTTTAACAGGCTATTTTTGCTGCGTGTTATGTTTTTGCCCCCTTTGTCAAATATTAATCGACCATAGAGACTTGGGTTTATTTCTGGGCTCTCTGTTCTGTTCCATTGGTGTATGTGCCTGTTTTTATGCCAGTACCAGGCTGTTTTGATTACAGTGGCCTTGCAATACAGTTTGATATCAGGTATTGTGATCCCTCCTGCTTTGTTCTTCTTTCTCAACATTGCTGCAGCTATTCGGGGTCATTTATGGTTCCATATAAATTTCTGAAATGTTTGTTCTGTCTCTGAAATATGTCATTGGTATTTTAATAGGGATTGCACTGAATCTATAAATCGCTTTGGTTAGTATGGCCATTTTGATGATGTTAATTCTTCCAATCCATGAGCATGGTACATGCTTCCATTTCTTTGTGTCTTCCTTAATTTCTTTCTTCAGTGTTGTATAACTTTCTGAGTACAGATCTTTTACCCCCTTGGTTAGGTTACTCCTAGGTACTTTATTTTTCTTGTTGCTCTATCAAATGGGATTTTTTTCCTGATTTCACTTTCTGATATTTCATTGTTGGTGTACAAAAATGCCTTTGATTTCTGAGTATTGACTTTGTATCCACCTCTTTTCCCAAATTGATTTATTAGGTCGAGTAGTTTTTTGGTGGAGTCTATAGGATTATCTACATGCATGATCATGTCATCTGCAAACAATGATAGTTTTACTTCCTCCTTTCCAATTTGGATGCCTTTTCTTTCTTTTTCTTGTCTGATCTCTGTGGTTAGGACTTCCAGTCTATGTTGAATAGGAGTGGTGAAAGCAGGCATCCTTGTCTTGCTCCTGATCTTAGTGGGAAAGCTCTAAGTTTTTTTCCATTGACTATGATGTTGGCTGTAGGTCTCTGATATTCGGCCTTAATTATATTGAGGAATGTTCCCTCTATTCCCACTTTGCTGAGTGTTTTGATCATAATGGGTGCTGTACCTTATCAAATACTTTTTCCACATCTATTGATCATGTGATTTCTGTGTTTCATTTTGTTTATGTGGTGTATTATGTTTTTTGATTTGCGATTATTGTACCATCCTTGCATCTGTGATGAATCCCACTTCATCAAGGCGTATGATCTTTTTAACGTATTGCTGGATGCAGTTTACCAATATTTTGTTAAGGATTTTAGCATCTATGTTCATCAGCAATATTGGCCTGAAGTTTTCTTTCTTTGTTATGTCTTTATGTGGTTTTTAGATTAGGATGATGTTGACTTCATAAAAAGAGTTTGGGTGTCTTCCATCTTCTTGAGTTTTTGAAATAATTTGTGGAGGATGGGTGTTATCTCTCCCTTAAATGCTTTGTAAAATTCTCCTGTGAAACCATCTGGTCCAGGGCTTTTGTATGTCAGAGCTCTTAATTACTGTTTTAATTTCATCAGCTGTTATTGGTCTGTTCAGGCTTTCTGCTTCTTCTTCATTGAGTTTTAGAAGATTATATTTTTCTAGAAATTTGTTCATTTCATCTAGGTTTTCGGATTCCTTGGCATATAATTAGTTCTTTGTAGTAATTTCTCACATTCCTTTTTATTTCTGTGGTATCAGTTGTAATCTCTCTTCTTTCATTTCTGATTTTATTTATTTGCATCCTCTCTCTTTTTTCTTGATGAGCCTGCTAAAGTCTTGTTGATTTTGTTTATCTTTTGAAAGAACCAGCTCCTGGATTCATTGATCCTTAGAATTGTGCTTTTAGTCTCTATGTCATTTAATTCTGCTCTGATCTTGGTTATTTCCTTCCTTCTACTTGCTCTGGGCTGTCTTTGTTGTTGTTCCTCAAGTTCTTATAGAGTTAAGTTGTTTGTTTGAAATGTTTCTATCTTTTTTCGGTAGGCCTGTATCACTATGAATTTCCCTCTCAGGACTGTCTTCACTGTGTCCCATAAGTTTTGTGTTGTGAGTTCATTTTTGTTTGTTTCCAGAAACTTTTTGATTTCTTCCCTAATCTCATTCTTGACCCCTCATTGTTTAATAGCATGCTGTGCAATCTCCATGATTTTGAGTGTTTTGTGTTTTTTTCCTGGAAGTTGATTTCTAGTTTCAAGCTCTTGTGGTCAAAGAAAATGGCTTGATATGATTTCAATTTTCTTAAATTTGTTGAGGCTTGTTTTGTGTCCTATCATGTTGTCTATCTTTGAAAATGTTCCATGTGTATTTGAAAAGAATGTGTATTTAGCTTCCTTGGGATGAAGGGCTCTATATATATCAGTTAAATCCATTTCATCTAGAGCATTGTTCAATGGCACAATACCTTCCTTGGCATTTTGTTTGGCAGATCTGTCCATTTTTGACAGTGGGGTGTTAAAATCTCCTACTCTAATTGTGTTACTGTCAATATTTTTGTTGAAGTCTTCCAAGATTTTCTTTATGTATTTGGGTGCTCCTATGTTGGGTACATATGTATTTACAATGTTTATATCTTCTTGATGGATTCTTCCCTTGAGTATTATGAAGTGACCTTCTGGGTCTCTTTTTATGGCCCTTGTTTTAAAGTCTTATTTTTTCTCATTTGAGTATTGCTACCCCACCTTTTTTTCCCTGTCCTTTTGCTTGGAATATTTGTTTCTAGCCCTTCACTTTCAGTCTGTGTAGGTCTTTTGTGCTGAGGTGTCTCTTCTAGACAGCATATGTGTGGGTCATGATTCCTTATCCATTCAGATATTTTATGTCTTTTGAGTGAGGCATTTAATTAATTTACATTTAAAGTTATTATTGATAGGTACTTATTTATTGCCATTTTTTCTTACCCTTGTTCCTCTTTCTCTCCAACTGTTTCTCTTCCTAGTCTTAAAGCAGATCCTTTAGCATCTCTTGCACAGTTGATTTGGAGGAGCTATCTTCTTTGAGGCTTCTTTTGTGCAAAAACTCCTTAGTTGTCCTTCCATTTCAATTTAGAGCTTTACTGGATAGAGTAATCGTGGTTGTAGGCCCTTGGTTTTCAGTACTTGGAATATTTCTTGCCATTCCCTTCTGTCTCGAGCATTTCCACTGAGAAGTCAGCTGCTAGTCTTATCAGGTCTCTGTTGTATGTTACTTCCTGGTTTCCCTTGCTGCCTTTAAGGTTCTCTCTTTGTCTTGGAATTTTGCTATTTTAATTATGATGTTTCTTAAAGTGGGCCTGTTTGGGTTTCTCTTGATTGGGACTCTCTGTTTCCTGGATGTTTGTTACTTTTTCTCTCTTGAAATTAGGGAAGTTTTCCAGCATTACTTTTTCAAACAAGTTTTCTATCCCTTGCTCTTCTCCTTCTGGTATCCCTATTATATGGATATTATTATGTTTCATGTTGTCCTGTATTTTCTTTAACCCGTCTTTGTTCTTTCTGAGCTTTTTTTCCTTTTCTTGTTCTTTCTGGTTGTTTTTTTCTACCTTGTCCTCCAGCCGCTTATCCAATCCTCTGCTTCATCTAACCTGCTTTTGATTCATTCTACTGTGTTCTTCAGTTCAGAAATTGTATCCTTCATTTCCTTTTGATCCTTGTTGATAGTTTCTATTTTCTTTTTCATGTTGATATAGTTTGCAGTGAGTTCATTGTAATTTCCCTGTAATTTTTGGTAATTCTCTGTGAGCTCATTGAGTTTCCTGATATCCATTGCTTTGCACTCAATATCTGATAGTTGACTTGCCTCTATTTCATTTAACATTTTTCTAAGGCTTCCTCCTTTCCTTTCATTTGGGGATTCTTTGTCTTTCCATTGTTTGTGAGACTCTTCTTGTTAGCTTCAGCTTCTTAAATTGATCTGTCCTGGCTCCCTGGGTTTATGGTGTGAACGTCTATGGTAGAAGACCTGTGAGATTCACTGGTTCAGTCTCCTTGATCTCCTGAGCTCACTGGTCTTGGTCTGTCGTTTATGTTGGTTCTCTGGATATCTTTGGGTTTTGATTGTTTGGTCTTTCTTTGGTAGGTCCTTCCCTCCAGCTGGTTAACTGAGGGTCACTCCATCCACCACATCTTGTGTTCTGTTGTGCACATGTGGACAGGTTGTGTTGATGCTGGTTCTTCTGTCTGTATGAGTTATTGAGACTTCTCTCTTGCTCTTGTTCAGTTGTTTGTCCTAAGTAATTTCTCCACCATGTAGTTGTATTTTCATATCAGTCCTGGGTGGAGGTTAGTGTGGCTTCCACTCCCTCCTTCACCTTCTTCCATTATTATCTGTTGGTGGTTCCTTTGTTGGTGGGTTTCCTCTTTCAGCAGGTATACTGGTGTTCACAGCTCCCACCAACTCTTTTTTGTGATCATTTGGAGGGAAAGGCAAAATGGTTTAATACAGCCAGTAGTATATTCTATGGTATTTAAAGTACCAACCCGTAGAGAAAAGATAGGAGATCCTTTGGATATGTATAGTGGTAACCATGATATTTCACCGAACTAGTCACTTTTTCGAAAGGGTGGAAAAAAGATAAGACTCTTGTTGCGGAGCAAGTATTGTGAGTTGGATCTAGAAAGCAGTGAGCTTGTGGGAAGTCAGATTCTGAGGTACAGTGAGATTAAAGGATAGAAAATAAGTGTAGTGTGCGAGAGCATAGAGTTAACCACAACAGTAATAAAGTTCCAGAAACAGCGAAGTGAGCTAAGATTCCGGAGGGGTGCTGTGTTGTATTTGCCATTGTTTGGAACAGCAGTTTTTACGATAGTAATGGAGCAACAATCATATGACAAAATCTATGTGATCTGAATAACAAGAATAGGAAGTACAGGACCTAGAGTAGTATGCTATTGGAACATAAGTGAAGTGAAAGATGGAAAATTAAAAATACACTATGAAAGAGAAAACAAGGGAAACCAGTCAAATAATGCAGTTTAACAAACGAAGCGAAGAAGACTAGACAGAAGAGAAATACAAATATACTAATGAAATGAAAGATGTAAAAATAATGAAAAATTAATAATACAAATATACAATAACTTGCAAGTTCTCTGGAGCAGCAGAGTGAAATTTGTCTCACAGTCTCAGTTGTTGGAACGATCCCTCTTTGGATCTTATTCTGGTCCTTTCACAGCTCCAGGTTTTATTGTCTCACTTGTGGGAATTAAAAAAAAAAAAAAAGGAAGGAAGGAAGAATGAATAAGAAAGAAAGGGAGAAGGAATGAAAAATAAAGGAGGAGAGAAAATAAGGAATGAAAAACACTTTTTTAATTAAAAAAAAAGAAACTTCCTACTGGCTTTAAACAAGCCAAGGCAGTTCTGCTGGTCTTCCTGGCTGCAGCAGGCTGATGGGGGATTGGACTTCACTTTTGTCCCTTCCTGTGGTTTTGCAGGAATGCAGGCCAGGTCCAAGCTACATTCTACATAGTTGCCCAGCCTCCAGCCAAGTTCCTCAGTTTGCTGCTTGGCCCCCAGTGCCCTTATGCGCCCAGCCTATGCCTTCAGTCCACCAGTTGCACTGTCATTGAGGTGCACGAATTAGGGGCAACTTACACATCACCTTCTCACTCTTTGCTGTCCTAGATGCTAGGGACTCTCAGAGTCTCTTCAGGGCAGTTCAGCCCCCCACTGAGTTAAGTCTTTCTGGGGATTGCTAACTCCCTGAGCCCTGCTGCTCTCCTCTGCAGAGGCATCTCCGCCTTCCTCTTAGAGAGCCAGTCAGCCCTGCAGGATGGGAGCACTGCCGTGGCTGCCGTGGGGCATGCGGGCGCACATCTCCTCGGCTGCTGCACCCAAGGCGGTGGGGTTGTGCACAAGGTGCCTCCTCTGCTGCTGTGTCCAGGGCAGTGGGGTTGGACACAAGGTGCCTCTGGGCAGCAGGGTCAGGTGCACACTGTACCTTGGGCTTCAGGTGTGAGCCTGCAGCCTTGGCCTCCACTGCTGCAGCTGGAGCAGGGCAGCTGGGGCTGGAGGTAGGGGCACAGGAGGTGGGGCAGCTGCTGTGGGAGAATTCCCTAATCAGCTGCTGAGTGTCTCTTTTTTTGTTTTTCTTCTTGAAAAACTCCCTCCTATTCAAACCTGCCACTCCAAACAAGCACCTGGCCTCTCATTATAGCCCAACTCTCCAAGCAGACTGGAGACTATCCCATCACGGCCCAACTCTTCCCAGCCAGCAACCACAGTCTCTGTGGGTGCACACTGTCCTTGTGTGTTTGCCACTTCATCTTTATTCAACCCCTGCAACTTCAATCATCCAGGTTCCTCCTGGTGCTGCTCAAACCTTGTTTGGCCGGGGAAGGAGCCTTTGACCTGGCTCTCTCCCAATAATCCTGTGGCAGACCAGGCAGGCACTGGGCCTGGGGCTGCAGCACCTTGGTCCCCACACTGGTCCCAGGGACCTTATTGTCCTGAAGCACTGTAATTAGCATCTGATTTTTCAACGTCCTCTACCGTTTTGGCCTCCAATCTTCATATAGGCTAGAATACCATTGGCTGTTCACTCTGTTCCTCAGAAGATCGGCTAGGTATTTCCCCCATGCACAGGAGAAGTGGACTCCACTCCCACCTATCTCACTGCCATCTTCCCTCCTCCTCTACCTTGTTTTTGAAAGCTGCCCCATCTTTTGTATCTGAAACTTTCATTTTTGCATTTTCATTTTAATCTATGAATAATTAACATAGACTTGTAATTCATACAACTTATCTTTTGAATATAAATACATCTACATTTGCATTTTAAAGCATTCTTCCTATTTCTTGACTGCCCCAGAACCTGCCTAATAACCTTAACTGATAACTGCCCTGAACAGGCTAATAACCCCCTGAAGAAGGCAGATTGCTAATAACTTTCACCATTTCAATCTGTCCAACCATCCAATCATTCATCTGTCCATTTGTCCATCCATCCATCCATCCATCCATCCATCCATCCATCCATCCAATACCTACTATACATAAGGCACTGGTAGAATAAAAGTTACTGTTGGGGATTGAATTAAATTCCAAGAATCTGGCTAATTTGTTTAGAGTTTAATGTTTTCCCTTTAGAATTGTATAATCACATGAGATAGGGCAGGGGAGGATTTAGGGGGTTATGTATCACCCAGCAAAGACAGGATTTAAAGCTTGTCAAGAGATTTCCTGTTTCTCTTAATAAACATCAAGAAATTATCTAACAGACCCTGAGCTATAACTTGTTTTTTCATGGTATTCAAAAAGCAACCCTCCCTGCTTTGGACAGTATCAGAGGCCACAGAAGTGATCGGGATTGCAGATTACCATGCTAAAATAAGAGCAAGGATTCCCTGGCTGGTGTAGCTCAGTGGATTGATCATGGGCCTGCAAACCAAAAGGTTACAGGTTCGATTCCCAGTCAGGGCACCTGCCTGGGTTGTTAGCCAGGCCCCCGGCAGGGCGCTCATGAGGCAACCACACATTGATGTTTCCTCTCCCTCTCTTTCTCCTTCCCTTCCCTTCTCTCTAAAAAATAAAATAAAAAATAAAATAAAATCTTTAAAATAAGTAAATAAAGATGGAAATTCTTTAAAAAAAAAAGAACAAGGATTATCCAATATGTTCCACAACTATGGTATTGTTACTGCCACAATGAGGTTGATGTACAAAACTCAGATGTAACAGTACCAGACATCTGTTCATATCTACGGTGATTCTTAAGAAATTAATATATATGTTATATAATAACGCCATATTCTCACCACCATCCCATACATACAGAGTCTCCCCATTATCAAGCATTCGTGTGGCAAATTTCTTACAACTGATAAACCAATATGGATATATTGTTGTTAAATACATAATTTACATTAAGATTCACTTTTTGTGTTGTACACTCCATGGATTCTGCCAAGTGCATAATATCACATATCCACCATGACAGTCATATTCAGGAGAGTTTCACTGTCCTGACAGTCCTCTGTGCTCCTCCTGTTCATCCCTCCCACCATTCCACCCTGGTCACTACTGATCTTTTACTGTCTCCATAGTTTGGTCTTTCCCAGAATGTCATAGAGTTGAAATCATTGCATATATAGCCTTTTCAGGCTGGCTTTTGTGACTTTAGTTAAAAATAGCCTTTTTTCTCTCTTCTATGACATGTTTTTGTTACTCTTTTACTTCCCAATTATTTTTCCTCACAGAAAGCCTCTTTTCTCATATTCTGTACTTTTTCTTGGCCCAATTTGATTTTTTACCTTTTCTCACAGTGTTTCCTTTATCTGAGATTATAAAACTGAGCTTGCTCCCTTCAAGGAGGCCTGGACTCCACCATGGGCCTGTGGGGACAGCAGTGAAAACCTGCCAGTTACATTCCCCAGCCCCTCAGGGACAATTCCCAGAGTTTTCCATTTACCAGCTCTACTTTGTGGCTGTTTCTGGCCTGTCTGCTGACTTTCCTTGGAGAGCTGACATTGAGTACACATCGGCCCTCTTCTCTGTTCACCTAGCACCTAAGACCTAAAAATATACCCAATTTCCGCTCATAACAATTCTGTCTCCTCAGTCTACTTACTGAGTTGGCATTTTTACATTTAGTCAGCTTCCTTGGCTGTGCTGGCATTTTAGTTATTGGGCTGATGCCATGAGCATTTATAGTACAGAACTGTGCACAAAATGGAAATAGATGGAGAGGCTCAGAGCTACTAGCAGACTTTTGGAGATTATTAATTGTTTAATGATTACTGTAGTTATTATTGTTGGTTTTAAAGAATTTTTATGAAGTGTGGAAGGGAGCAGCAGAAGATACAGAAGCCCAGGTTAGCATTTTTGTCCAAAATGCTTAGGGTGATCTGCTCTCACTGTCTTTCCCGCCTATCCCCCAACCTTTTTGTTTACCTGCATTTGCAGAGGCTCAGCAAGGGTGCTGTCATTACCCTTCAGCTGTTCCCAGACCCTCTGCATAGGACTGAAGGAGCTGGGCCAGGGGGTCCGAGCCCCACTGGAAAGGCAGAGAGATCCAGATCGTGGCCTCTAGCGCACACAGTGAACTTCCAACTGGGAACATCTGCCACATGCACAAAGGCACTTCAACATCCACACAGAGAAAGGAGGTCCCCACCTTTCATCTTGATCCTTCACCTGCCACCCAAGCTGAGACCTTCATTTGCACCTGAGTTGTCTGTCTCCCCAGGCCTCTACCTCCTGCCTTAAACTCCTGTGACATTACTTTTTCTGGCTCAGTTTTCTCTTTCCTGGATGACTCACCCAGTTTCCTGATGAGTCTCTCTTTTTTTTAAGATTTTATTTATTTTTAGATGGGGAGGGGAGGAAGAGAGGGAGAGAAACATCAGTGTGTGGTTACCTCTCACATGCCCCCTACTGGGGACCTGGCCTGCAATCCAGGCATCTGCCCTTTGGTTCTCAGGCCCATGCTCAATCCACTGAACCACACCAGCCAGGTCCTGATGAGTCTCCTCACTTCGCATTGAGCCTTTATACCAGCCTTTATATTACAGCCAGACTGACAAGACTCAAAACCCTCGTTGTCTGTGATTTGGAGAATGTACTCTAAACTTTAAACCTGCTGAAAAATCCTTCACACTCTTTCCAGACCCCCTCTCCCCCATTCTTTCACATTCTACTCTGTGTTCCAGTGACCATGAACTCATTTCTTCAGGCACTCAGGTCCTTGTAAGACTCCTGCCTCAGCTGCATGCATGCATTTGGTTCATTTGTTCATTAATGCCTATAGGCAACAGACATTTATTGAGCACCTACTACATATATCAGGCCCTAAGGATGTAGTGACATGACACACTACTTGCATGCACACACACAGGTGAAGGCATTGTATAACTGGCATTGTGTAAGTGTTTATTTGGTATAATCCAAATAAACTCAGTGGATTGTACCAGTGTTTTTCTGGTTGTGATGTTGTTGTGCTTAATATTGGCATGAGGAAGGCGAAGTGAAGATGCACAGGATCTCCTTGTACATTTCTTTGCAACTTCCTATGAATCTATGTATTTTGTTTAAAGTCACAAAATAAACTCTACAAAGGAGACCAGTGATAAGGACAAGGTGGACAAACACAGGTGTGAGAACAGGAGGATAAACAAGTCCCTAACTCTGCTGGAAATCAGGGAAGGCCCCAGAGCTAACCCTGAAGGGTGAGGTGGGGCTGGGGTGGAAGGACGTCTTAGGATGCTAGTGTCATATGCAGAGGCTTTGGTACATTCAAGTGCAGGCTGTTCAGTGGATACCCTGGGATGAGCAGCAAGAGGTAAAGATGGAGGGCTAGGAGGGATTTCATCCTAAGAACCCTGTGTACCCTGCTGAAGACTCTGGGGGTTATCCTAAGATGGTGGGAGCTCTTGTCATATCCAAACAATCGGTGACCTGCTCAGTTAAATTTTAAGTTCATGCTGGTGGCTGATATGCAATAAGGTGGTGGGTGAGGAGAGGTGGCAGAGATGCCAGTGGAGACACCATTACAGTGGTGGACGGCGCAAGGCTCGAAATTGCGGGGATGAAGACAGACACATCCCCGCAGTTTCAGGAGGTAGAATTGGTAGGACTTCGTGAAGGATTCAAACCATGAGGGACTCTGGAATGTTCTCCAGCATTTTCTGTCTTGAGTAAGTGTCTGATGATGGCACTGTTCTTGAAGTTAGAAAATCACAGGGTGACCCCAGGTGTGGCAGGTGCTGGCAGGTTTGTGTCTGAATTCATTGAGTTTCTAGATGTTTCTGGAGAGTGAGAGTGCAGATATTGGAATTAGAACTGTAGATGTGGGGGTTGGCAGCA
Organism: Trachops cirrhosus; assembly: GCA_028533065.1. Classification (NCBI taxonomy): domain Eukaryota; kingdom Metazoa; phylum Chordata; class Mammalia; order Chiroptera; family Phyllostomidae; genus Trachops; species Trachops cirrhosus. Next base: position 46,903,874 of record CM052548.1, read on the forward strand.
GCACACAGGTAGTAGGCCTGTTCCTGGGAAGTACTTACAGGGTAAGACTTGAAAACAACTGCTGTTCTCTAGTCCTGGAGTGTCATGTCTCTCCCATCCCATTAGTACCCATCTGTCTGGAAATGTGCTCCCTTGCACTCCTCCCCACCTGCCGTGAGGATTCAGTTCTCCTTTAATGCTCTGCCATCAAAACTTTTTACCCTACATCTATCTTCACCATGACTTATTAAAGAAAAAAAAAATTCAACACTTGCTAATAGTAAAGAAGACGTTATTCAGGGCGGTTGCGATAGATGTAGGACCACTGCAATGGGATTTTATAGTGAGGGTGGCAGGGGGAGGTTAGGTTTAACTCTGAATACAGTGTGGGCAACTGGGAATTTATAGCTAAGGAGCAAGGTCAGAGTCATACTGGAAAAATACTAAGAGAAAACATCTGGGGTGAGGAGGGATTCTTGTTGCAGACAGGACAGGGCAATCAGACATCCCCTTAAGGATGGTAGGAGATAAGGAACTTGAGGTTGTGCATACCAGATACCCATGTTGCAGGGTTCTGGTTTAACTGCCTTAGCAGGGTTCTTGCTAAAACTGAATACATGGAAGTGCACCTACAGGTCTGAGAGAAGGTTCCAGAGCCTGACCAATCAAAGGATTGATCAAGCAAAGGATTTTGGTCAGACCCCAGAAGAGTGTGGGGGGGGGGGTACTGTCTAATTCTCATCCAACTCCCTGGAGTCTAGCAGAGAAGGTGGCTGGTGACAGATACTCAGGCATTATATGGGCAGCTAGGAGAGTTAATCAGAAATATATGTTTGTAATTGTATGACGTTTATTGAATGGCTCTGGTCTATTTGACATCTTGTGACATGTAGAACAAAAACCACAGGCCCCCTGAAGGAGCTCCTGTTCATTTATTTCCCCTCACTTTTGCCAGTCTGGCTTTTAAAAGAGCATTTATACCTCTAATATGATACATAAGTCTCCTGTTTAGAAATCGTATGTATTTTAAACTGCTCATTGCTTTTAAATATATTTTATTGATTATGCTATTACAGTTGTCCCATTTTCCCCCCTTTATTCCCCTCCGCCCTGCACACCCCCTCCCACTCACATTCCCCCCACCTTTATTTCATATCCATGAGTCATACATATAAGTTCTTTGGCTTCTACATTTCCTGTACTATTCTTAACCTCCCCCTATTTTCTACCTACCATTTATGCTTCTTATTCCCTGTAATTTTTCCCCCTCTCTCCCCCTCCCACTCCCCTGTTGATAACCCTCCATGTAATCTCCATTTCTGTGGTTCTGTTCCTGTTCTAGTTGTTTGCTTAGTTTTTGTTTTAGGTGTGGTTATTAATAACTGTGAGTTTGCTGTCATTTTAATGTTCATATTTTTTATCTTCTTTCTCTTAGATAAGTCCCTTTAACATTTCATATAGTAAGGGATTAGTGATGATGAACTCCTTTAACTTGACCTAATCTGAGAAGCACTTTATCTGCCCTTCCATTACAAATGACAGCTTTGCTGGATAGAGTAATTTGGATGTAGGTCCTTACCTTTCATGACTTGGAATACTTCTTTCCAGCCACTTCTTGCCTACGAGGTCTCTTTTGAGAAATCAGGTGACAGTCTGATGGGAACTACTTTTGTAGGTAACTGCCTCCTTTTCTCTTGCTGCTTCTAAGATTCTCTCCTTATTTTTAATCTTGGGTAGTGTAATTCTGATGTGCCTTGGTGTGTTCCTCCTTGGGTCCAATGTCTTTGGGACTCTCTGAGCTTCCTGGACTTCCTGGAAGTCTATTTCCTTTGCCAGATTGGGGAAATTCTCCTTATTTGTTCAGATAAGTTTTCAATTTCTTGCTCTTCCTCTTCCCCTTCTGGTACCCCTATGATTCAGATGTTGGAATGTTTAATGATGTCCTGGAGGTTCCTAAGCCTCTCATTTTTTTTGAATTCTTGTTTCTTTGTTCTATTCTGGCTTCTTTCTTCTCTCTGGTCTACACCATTAATTTGAGTCCCAGTTTGCTTCCCATCACTATTGGTTCCTGTGCATTTTCCTTTATTTTCCTTAGCATAGCCTTCACTTTTTCTTCTAATTTGTGAGCACATTCAACCATTTCTGTGAGCATCCTGATTACCAGTGTTTTGAACTATCTATCTGATAGGTTGGCTATCTCTTTGTTGCTTAGTTGTGTTTTTTCTGGAGTTTTGACCTGTTCTTTCATCTGGGCCATTTTTTTTAATATCAGCACACCTATTACATAGTGATGGGCAGAGCCTTAGGTGTTCACTAAGGAGGGGTAACCTACGTTGCTGTGTTGTGACACTATATGTGGGGGAGGGGTCCAAGAGGGGTCAATGGCACTTGCTCCACTCTCTGCCACATTTCAGTCACTTCCCCCACTACCCACAAGCAAGGTGGGGCCATCTGATGCTGGTTCCCAGGTGGGTAGGCTTGTGTACATTCTAGACCCTGTGGGTCTCTCCAACAAACTCTCCTATGAGGCTGGGAGTTTCTCCTGCTGCTGCCTCAACCCCCACAGTGTTTTCAATCAGTGGTTTGAGGCTTTATTTCCATGAGCTGGAGCCTTGGGTTGCATGGTCTCATTCCACAGTTGTTCCTCCCAGTTTATCTGCACACAAATGTGGGACCACCCACTTTACAATCCACCACCTCACTGGGTCCACCAGCCACCACCTTGCTGAGAGTCCTCTGTGCCCAGCTGCCTGTCTCTGCCCCTCCTACCTGTCTAGATGAATGTTTCTTCAACTCCTTGGTTATCGGACTTCCATACAGTTCGATTTTCTGTCAGTTCTGTTTTTTTTTTTGTTTTTAAATTGTTCTTGTCCTCCTTTTGGTTGTTTGAAGAGACACAGCGTGTCTACCTATACCTCCATCTTGGCCAGAAGTCCCTCATTGCTTTATTAGAACTCTTTATTTCTTCCTGAAACTTAATATAATGAAATAAATCGTGAAATGTAATAAAATGAAGGAAAGTAAAAGTAATCTTCATTTCCAAAAGTTAATGGGTGGGCCATGGGCACATTCAGTGCAGCTGATCAGGACCCTTACCCCAACCCTTGTCTTTCACCCCCACCAGCAACTGGCAGCTCACCTGTGGAAGCACAGCGAGGCTTTGGAGGCCCTGGAGACCACCATCAGGAGCTCCCGGCGGCTAGAGAACTTATGCAGAGACTTCGAGCTACAGAAGGTGTGCTATCTGCCTCTCAACACCTTCCTCCTGCGCCCTCTGCACCGACTTATGCACTACAAGCAGGTCCTGGAGCGGCTGTGCAAGCATCACCCGCCCAGCCACGCTGACTTCAGAGACTGCCGGGGTAAGGGCAGGACAGGCACCACCAGACCCAGCCCAGCAGGGAAGGGGTTTCTCTGGGGAAGAGTTCTGTGATCACAGTCCCAGGTTTCCATAATCATTCAGCGCAGGCACTGCTTTTTAGTACCTGGTCAAATATTATTTATCTCTTGATCTTTCCATTAAATAAGTGATGATCATTATAGGACCTCTCTTTTCTTTCCCCTACTGCATACACTTTCTCCTTTGATCCTGAGTGGGTTAGTGCAATCAGCCTAGAGAAGCTATGCATACAGTCAGTCCCTCTAAGAACCTTTCCTCTACCTACACAGTTGAAACTCATCACTACCTCCTTGAACTGCCCATGAAAAGTAGCTTGTAACAAATAGTGCTCATTGCTGCTGGGCATTGGTAATATGCCGGTCACTTTACTGAGCACTTCACCTGAATCAATTTTTTAATTTTTTTATTTTTATTGTTTTGTTTCTGAAAGTTTCTTTTTTTTTCCATTTCCATTTAGTCCCTTATACCCTCTCCCCCCCCTTAATCACTGCACTGCTATCCATGTCCATGAGTCCTTTTTCCTTTTTGCTCAATCCCTCCACTCCCTACCTTCCCCACCCCTTAGCTGTCATCTGCTCTCTATGGGTCTGTCTCTATTTGCTTGTTAGTTCAGTTTGTTCATTAGATTCCACATATGAGTAAGATTATATGATATTTGTCTTTCTCTGACTGGCTTATTTCACTTAGCATAATGTTCTCCAGGTCCATCCATACTGTCACAAAGGGTAGAATTTCCTTCTCTTTTACTATCAGTCTTTAAAACCATGATGCATCATGCCTCATGCCTTGGCATATTCTCTTCCTTCTGCTTGGAGTCATTGCTACCACCTCCTTGTCCTTTTCTGCACAATGCTCCTCATTTAATCCTCAGTTCCTGCCTGACCCATGAGGTTAGGTGACCTTCTCTGCCCACCTATCTTGTTCTGTTGTATCAACGTTGCCTGGACAGGATGACCCAAAGCCACTTCAGCTCTGAGGACTCAGAGTTGTACAGATATGTTACCCAGGAGGGTGAGAAATATCTTTAGTCTTACATGTGCTATCTTTGGCTGACCTGCCCAGTTTACATTTTACTAAATAGTCCCCAATGAGAAAAGTCTGTCCTTGACAATTAAATGGAAAAAGCATTTGTTATATAACTTAAATCCATATGGTAGCATCATTGCGAAAAGGCTGCAGAAATTGGACTATGCCTGAACATACATTTCCTGAATGTCAGGGATGAGGAGTGCCAAGAGCTGTTTCCAAGATGCCTGCTGCATGAGCTCCTGGAGACCAGGGCGCCATCTTTCCCCTGACAGGCTCCTCACCCCAACCCCACTGAGCATTTGGTGCCCAGTAATTGTTCATTGGACTAAATAGGCTGGTAATATCTGAAGACTGAGCAAGCCTTGGGGTTTGTCACTGTGGCTTAGACCAACCTTTCTGTGATAAGCCAGGAAGCATTTAATTTGCATCCACAGGGAGAAAGCCAGAAAACAGTATATGCTTTCCTTCCAAAATTGAAGGGTTGGGATAAAAGAGGTGCTTAGTTTTCTGATGATTGAAGTTCAGTTGACCAGAATTTTTTTGCTTTCTTGACAAAAATACCTAAATGCTCAGGTATGGTGGCTTTGCATGCCAGCCAAACTCATGCTAATTGGGCATTAGCTCCTTGTACACATTGGGTACCTACCAGTGTAGAGAGGATGTGTCCATATTGCAAAATAAAGTTTTGTTTTGCAGTTATTCTTTATAACCATCTTGGTAAACAGTTTGATTTCTGTAGAAGGTAATGCTGGAAGTGCTGGAATGAATGTTCATTACTCAAAAGTTGCACTATCAATTAGACTGTCTCCCAGAAAGACCCCTCTTTGCCTCAGATTTTTCTGTGGCTTCTCTGGACTCTCTTCTTTCCAGAGAAGGGGGTTAAAAAGATCTCTGCCCTTGGAGACAGAATTCCAGGAATTCTTTTTCCCCTGCAGTTTTCCCTTCTATGTCAACTTACATTGTCATGATGCATTTGGGAAACTCAAGCTAAGTGAATAAATACATAAAGTAGATCCATTAAAATAAATCACTTGGTTTTTGTTCATGAGAAGTAGCACTGTTTTCCCTAGAAGGACAGCATCTAACATAGTTCAGCTACTGAAAGATACTACCCTGGAGAGTTGAGCTTAAAATATGTTGGGGAAAAACCCTTATCTGTCATTAACGCTGCAGTCTCTGTGTGTTTCCTTCACTAGCTGCTTTGGCAGAGATTACAGAAATGGTGGCACAGCTTCATGGTACAATGATCAAGATGGAGAATTTTCAGAAGCTGCATGAACTCAAGAAGGATTTGATTGGCATCGACAATCTTGTGATTCCAGGAAGGGTAAGCAGCTGTGCTCTCTCATGCATTGGAAGTAAAGCTAGAAAAGTAACATTTAAGTAACTTAAATTTGAATGTTTGGAATACAGATACTCCAAGTTAAAATATCCTCCTTCTGAAGGGGCTTCCTTCCACCTGGGGGAAAATTGGAGGAAAAACCTTGAACATAACAGTGTCATTTGAAAATTTTGTGTCAGAAGGAGATAAAGCAAGTGTTTGGCCTCGTATTCTGCTTTTTCTCCTTAATGGTTGATTTGTTAATTTACTTTTTTCCCTACCATGTTCTAAGACAATCTGAGATAGCTTATTTTATTTGTTCAAATTTAGGTAAATGAAAATGGAAGATAAAAATTTTTTTAATTGGGTAAAATAGTGATATAAAGGCAGAGGAAAAGTTAATGCATGAAAACATACTGTAAAGTCCCATGTATGAAACTATTTTTAAAAGATACAATTTTCTGTACATAATGTAATTTCAATTAAGAATTAAAATAACGTTTTAGCCAGAACATGATTCTCAGATAAATGCAGTTTCTCTTGTGCTGTTAACCTTCACCGAGCCAGCACCCTTCGTGAGATATAGGTTGTTTGCAGTGAAGCAGAGCCTCATTGCATAAACATGCTTCTTCCAGGCCAATTGGAATTTTAAAAACACAGCACAGCCTGCCTTTTTTTTCAGTTCTCTTCCCAAGAATCAAAACTATTAGGTGATACATCTCATCAAATCTCTGTCAGTGCGATCTTTCTCCTATAGCTACCCAATTTTCATCTATCCATCACCCAAGTCCAGAAGGGAATTTTAGTCTCTGATCTGCTCCATACCTGCCTCAACCTTCACACAAGTTGCCATTATGCCAGGGGCTCTTAGTAGCTGTCCTGGAAACTTTAAACCTGTGAAGCCTAGGGAGGATGTGGGAACATCTCTGTGTATTTGATATTTCTGTCAGGAAGCCTAATTACAAAACTGACCAAATACCAGTTGTAAAGGGTTGTCAGAAGAGTGATATGTAAGTATGGGTGGAAATTAAAGCTGGGATTTGCTTCAGCTCTGCCATCTCTCCTACTGAGAAAATCCCACCAGGCTTTAGTATACAACACCCAAATTTACCCATCCACACAGAACCCTATGAAATCAATGTAATTTTCTCTTACCTTTTGACATTATAAAATATTTATCATACTATGCTACATGGCAAACAGACAGACCATTTGTAAATCATTTATTTTGAAGAAAGTTTGTTTTCCATGGTGCTATGAAAAAAGCATTGTCTTGGAGTAGGTGGCCCCAGGTTGAAATTCTAGCTGCACCAGAGCTAGGATGTTTCACCAACTGACATGCTTCTTCCCTTCTGGTACATGGGGATGATATCCTCTCCTTCCTAGGTCATGAGGATTTAATGAGATTTAATGTGTAAAATTAACACAATAAATATGCATTATCTTCCCCACCTCCATTTATTTGAGTTACTAAATACACACTTATTATAATGTTATTGGTTACATGGCCCAGCATTGTGGAAGACATCATAAGCATTTAACCAAATATGGGCTCTATAACCCAGAACTGACAAGGTGATTTGGGGCAAGTTTCTAATCACTTTGCTTTTCAGTTTCCTTATTTGAAAAATGGAGATAATATTGAATTTATAGGTTCATGCATGAAGCTGACACACACACACTGCATAGCTGAGGCATACACCACATTAAATAAAAGGTCATTGTTATTTATGAAGGTGAAGTCGGAATTAGGGTGCTGGTTACTAACTGCCTACCCACCTTATTTGCATACTCTTTTGCTCTTCAGCTGGGTTCACAGCTATTCACTGTTTCAGGTCAGCCCTGAGTGACAGGGGAAGGGGAGAGCCCAGGCCCTCAAGGAATGAGTTCTAAGATGGGGCATTTGACACATCAAGGCCAACTGATTATCATTAATTAATTTTCCATTGTTAAATAACATAATGGGTAGAAAGAAAGTTCTGATAGATTTGTCTACAGGTGGAATTTGAAAAACAGATTTGAAGATGAGCAGGTAATTTTAGAAACGCCCCCTAAACTACCTGCAGTCTAATCCCTAACATGGCTTTCAGGCAAAATCCCACTCATCCTTCTGCTGGGGTTAGTCTGAGATGGTTTTATGTCCTGATAAGCAGGATTTTTCCCTAAAACAAGAAGGCCTCAGGACACTTTGACCTGAGTCAGGTCCCCGGGGGGGTGTTTCTCTATCCTAGGAATTGTGTGCTTTCTAGGTATAGGAGCACATTTTTTTTTTTCATTAAACAAAACGAAGCAGGGATGGGGAGGTGGGGCAAGGGAGATGGGGATCATCTGGTTAAAACTCAAAAGTCTAGACATCTTTGGATGGATTTCCCTCCAGAAGGAAGCTTCTTGAGCTTAAGGCTTTCAGGGGTTTCTCTTTTCCTTTTTTTTCCTTTTTCTTTTCCTGTTCCGTAGTTTAGAAGGAAAAAAAAAGTTCTAGGCAAGAGACATTTTCCATCTCCAGCCCTTAGACATTCACATCTGAGTCCACAGCCCTTCTTTTCCCTGCCCCTGAAGACCTGGAACACACACGCCAGACCACACTCCCTTTTCTTTCTGTAGTAAAGACATTAGGCACCCTGTCTTCTCCTTCCCACTCAGGTTACAGCTGAGATACCTACAATTCGATAGAAAATAATGTGTCCCAATGGCAACAAATGTGTGAGGTTGAAACAGGAGTGACAACAACATATTAGGGTCCCCATTCTTATTCTCTGATATCCTTCAGTGATGAAAGCAGTCCCCTAGCCACCATTTCCTCATGTTGTATTGTTTATGCCTGATAACATCCATCCTACAGTCCTGCAAGTATTTATTGTATATTACTTTGTTGAGCTCCAAAATATGTCAGTGAAATTACTAGCAGACATAGTCTTTGATCCACATTTTATAAAGCACCAGAGTTGTTAGGCCATGCCGAAGTCTATAGAGTCAAAACAAGTTAGTTGAGTCCCTATTCTTGGCTCAGAAGCTGCTGTGAGCACACAAAAACCTAATGGCAGGTGCTCCAGGAATTTTGTATTCTATGAGAAACTCCTCCAATAATTAGTGGCTGAATACAACCTTTTAGTATGCATAATGGTTTTGGAAATCAGAAATTGGGCAGGGCTCAGCCAGGTGATTCTTCTATTCCATGTGGTATTGACAGAGGTCCCAGATGGAATGGCCTGGAGGGGCCAAGGCTGATGCCTGGCAGGGACAACTGTAGGCTGGGCTTAGCTGGGACTGCACAGACAGCCCATGAGGGGTCTCCCTAGTCTGGATTCAGAGTGGTCTTACTACCTGCACCTCAGGGTTCCAAGAGCAATCATTTCCAAGGACATAGCAGAGGCTATATATAGTTTTAGGACCTGGTCTCAGAGGTCACATGGTATCACTTCCATACTCTATTGGTCAAATCAGTCACCAGCCCACCCACATCCAAGGGACAGAGACCCCACCTGTAATGGATGTCAAAGAACTTGCAACTATGTTTTCAAAGCAGAGCTGTGGGAAACAGTTTAGTTTCCTCAATAAGTTAACTGTACAATTTCCACAGGACCCAGCAATTCCACTCTGGGTATATACCCAAAAGAATGGAAAACAGGTATTCAAACAAAAACTTCAACATGATTGTCCCTGGTAACACTATTCACGGTTAGACAAAAGTGGAAACCACCAAAATGTACCATCAACAGTTGAATGGATAAACAAAATGCAGTCTGTCCATACAATAAAATAGCCACAGAAAGGAATGAAGTACTTATCTATGCTACAAAATGGATAAAACTTGAAAACACTATGCTGAATGAATGTAGTCAGACACAAAGGGCCATCTATATGATTCAACTTATATGAAATATCCAGATTAGGCAAATCCAGAGTTATTTAAAAAAAAAAAAAAGATTGGTGGTTGCCAGGTGATAAGGGGAAATGGGGAGTGACTTCTTAATGATAGTTTTTTGGGAGTTTTTTTCCTAAGTGACCCCAAATGGTTCATACCCTCAAGAGTTTACAGTTTAGGAGGAAGGGTTCCCTAGATACATTTGCTTCTTGCTCTGTTGTCCCAGAATACTTACTAGTTTTTGAGAAGCAACGTTTTAAGTCATAGAGAAGATTCCTCTATTCATAGTACTCTCCTATGGCTTATGACTTCTGGCCCCTGACTGCCACTTTGTATCTGGCCCTTTTCCCCTCCCTCACACTGGGAAGCCTGCAGGGCCTGCAGATTAAGTGCATAATTACAGGCCTGAGCAAACCAGCAGGCACACCAAGGGACCTCTGAGTGCTTAGTGGAACCCATAGTAGTCCCTGCCTCACAGCTTCCTGGGAAGGAGAGGAGCTTAGAGAAGGCATAGCACAGCATTCAGTAAATAGTCACCATGATCGCTATGATTTTTTAGTATGAAAGGGACTGCAGTGTTAGGAAGCCAGAGTCTCTGTGTTGACCCAGGTTTGTACACTCCCACCCAACTCTTGGGAATTGTTTTCTCTGCAGGAGTTTATTCGCCTGGGAAGCCTCAGCAAGCTCTCTGGGAAGGGGCTTCAGCAGCGCATGTTTTTCCTGGTAAGTGGTAAGAGCTTTTTGTCCTATGACCCGTGATTCATGGGGTCATAGAGCCAGGGCTCTGCTATTCAAGAGGGGCACCTGGAAGGCAGGAGGATCAGCCAAAGCTGCTCAGATCAAGGTTGTTGAGATGAGCAAATTTTCATGCAAGATTTTAAAAACTCTTTCTGTACTTTTTGGTTTAAAATGGAGCCCATGCATCTCAGCCACCCTTGTCCTTTCTCCTCTAGTTCAATGACGTCTTGCTGTACACAAGCAGGGGACTAACGATCTCAAATCAGTTTAAAGTTCACGGGCAGCTCCCACTCTATGGCATGACCGTGAGTATGCAGTGTGGGTATGAGGCCAGGGCCTCTCCCTCTGGGCTGCCTGCAGTTTGCACACCAGGTTAAGGGAGCAAGAGCCAGTGAGAGTGACATGAGGAAGGAAAAGAAGAGACTTGACAAGGAAGTGAGAGCATCACAGGTGCCATGAGAAACATGGGCCTTAAGACTCCCTGAGGGGGCTCTGGGACCTGGCTTCTCTTCTGCATGTGGGATACATGGGTATGTTGCTTCTAGAACCAAGTGACAAGGCAAGATGATGTGGCCACATGGGGTGAATCTGCCCTGTGCCCGGCCCCAGGGGCCCTGAAAGACAACCCTCACCATCCATGTGGAGTCACGGAGCCCACTTGTAGACCAGGGAGCCATCTGACCTTCCCTGAGATGTGCCAGTGGACAGTTCTCCATATTCTGTGACCCTTAGTTGGCAGATGCTAACAGGCCAGTCAGCAAAGCATTATTTGTCTGTCATAACCACATTCTCCTCAGTGGCTGAATAAAGAGAAGTTTATGGTCTCTGCCAAAAAGATTCAGTGCCTTTGATCTTTCGTTTCCCTTTCCAATTATGAATTTTCTGACTTGGTTCTCCCAGCCGTAGCCATTTTAGTGAACACCTGAAAATGCATTGAGTGTCTTGCTTGCTTCTTGGCAGTAAGTTATGAACACTCATCCCACAGATAGAGGAAAGTGAAGATGAGTGGGGTGTACCCCATTGCCTTACCCTGCGGAGCCAACAGCAGTCCATCATCGTGGCTGCCAGGTAACTTGGGGATCTCTTACCTATTTACTCTTTTACCGGCTGTGGTCTGAAAACCTAACATCCATCTCTTCTTCAGTTCCCGGTCTGAGATGGAAAAGTGGGTTGAGGACATACAAATGGCCATTGATTTGGCAGAAAAGAGCAGTGGCCCCACTGCTGAATTCCTCACCAGCAGCCCCCCTGACAATAGTAAGTGTGGGGGAAGCTTCCCTGGGGTGGCACACAGGCCCATCACCTCAAGGAAGTAGCCACGGAGGGGCAGGACATCTCTGGCTTACAGAAGGCAAGCATCCTATTGCATTTAAAGTCACCTTACCCGGTAGGCCTCAGATCCATGAACTGTATTTGTATGTAAAGCTAAAAATCAAGGAAATTCCATTTCCTAAAAATATTTTTAAAACTTTAAAATGGTCAGGGAGCACGGAAGTACTCTTTTCTGGAGCCAGCATTGCTACTTCTTACACAGAACGTCACAACCTAGAAATTAAGGCCATCCATCTGCTGGGTAAGCACTGTGGGCTAAGGGCCTAAGTGTGCTAGGACCGGCTCCCTGGCAGAGGGGCTGGTGGGATGTTCCACAGCATGGGACCCTGACAAGCAGGTGGCTACATAGGGGTCCTCAGGGCCACATCACTGTGAGTGCCCCCAACCATCCAGGCCCATTCAGATCCTTAGAGGGGTCAGAAAAGGGTCCCTTCTGGAGACCAAAGATCAGAAGCCTTTTGTCACATCCTGCAGAATCCCCCGATGAGGCCACAGTGGCTGACCAGGAGTCAGAGGATGACCTCAATGCCTCACGCACCTCGCTGGAGCGCCAGGCCCCCCACCGTGGCAACACTATGGTACACGTGTGCTGGCACCGCAACACCAGTGTCTCCATGGTGGACTTCAGCGTGGCCGTGGAGGTACCAGCTGTGACCCCAGAGGGTGGGGGGCAGGGCAACAACTCATCCTTTTGAGCATTTGAGCTTGACCTCTCAGGTTGGGCCAGCTGGCATTGACCTTCTCTTGTGAATGTGAACAAGTCTCTTAGCCTTCATTCATTCCCAGATTTTGTTCTCTAGGCCATCCCCACTGTTACCCTTCCTCTTGTGGAGTTAACTGTGGGGCAGAGACTCTCCATGCATTTAGCCATGTGTCTGTGCCACAGAGGCCTAGAAACAGGTCCCCAGTGCAGGTGTGGATGGACAGCTCCCAGCATCAAGGCTACCACATCCTAGAGCAGCCAGCCCCCACCTGACACACACACACACCCCACCCCCTCTGAACTCAGGTGCAAGGAACCAGTAGGTTCAGAAAGCTGATGCCAACCAGGGCCACAGCACATGGCAGTTCATGAATAATCTTGGAGCATAGCTTCTGGGGGCACTGGGAGTTGTCCTGAGTTGGCTTTGGTGATGGGACTCTCCCCAGATTGTGACTGTAAACTTTCCAGAACTCTCCAAACCCCATTCCCTAAGCATCCTCCAGTCCCTGGCCATAATCCCTAACCTTTCCGAAAACATCAAACCCAGAAAGCTCTAAAACCACTAGGTTCTCTTCATATCTAGCCCATTGGCAACAGAACCTGAGCTGTCATGAGGCTGTTGATCATGTTTTGTGTGAATGTTCACGTTTTGGCAAATAATCCTGTTGATTCTGGGCTGTCACCCCAGACCCCACTGCCAGGGGTGCCATAGTAGATGCATGTGATTAGGAATTCAGAACTTTTCAATCTTTTCAGAAAGATAAAGACATCTGGCCCCAAAAATGTCACATAAGAGACTATGCCAAGAACAGCAGTTTGGTTTTTGAACCAATAGTATTGGGAATGTATCTCTGAGATTGTTTTCTGGAAGCGACCTTCACAGTTCCATGGAGCTGCTTATTTTGCATTTGCTTGATAGTGTTCAAAAACCCATATATGCTTCTAAAGATGTCTGAGGCACAGGGCCAGGGTGTGAGACACCCTGGGCTGCACCTGGCCTTGAGGAGGCTGCAGTGACCATTCCCTCTCCTACATCTCCCACAGGGACAGCCTTTTCCCTCACAGGCTCACCATATTCAGCTTCTTCCTCCCTCTATACTGGGTCTGTTTGCAAAGCTTGCCAGCCAGAGATTTTCTTCCAGGGAATAGGGAGTTTTCCAGCACAGAGGGAAGAACCAGTGACAGTCTAGTGGGAAAAACACCTGATCAGATCTTGCCTGTGCAGTCTAGTCCAGTGAAGCTGGTGGAAGAGCAACACCATGAGAGGGAACTTGTCTCTGCCTCACTTTACAATGACTTGTGAGGTGTAGTTAGGATTGTCAAGGCATGGGGATTTGATAGATCTGAAACCTTTTTAATCCCTAGAGGCACGCACATCATTCAAGAAGGCAGCTAACATCCAAGTCAGGTAGGTCCTCAGCAGCGTCAAGAAGCCTCCTCAAAGCCAGTCAGATGAATATAGAAGCCAGGCCAGCAGACTGTGGCCCACAAGCCAAACCCTACCCGTCCCTGGTTCTTTACAGCCCATGAACCAAAAACAGGGTTTTACGTTTTTTAATAGGTACCGCAAATACAAGTATCTGATTTTTCCTCGTGGCCCCAAAAGCCTAAAATATTTAATATGAGGCACTTGGGAGGAAAATTTCCAAAAAAATTCCAAGGAGAAGCCCCTAAGTATGTGGTTTTAAGATGGCAAAATGCAGGTTAAATACTCATGGCATTGATTCATCTGTCAGTCTGCAAATGTCTCTCCCTTGCCAGATCCCCCACATTCCCACCCCTGGCAGACAAGCTCTATTTCTCCAAGACCCTGAGTCCTGCTGCCTAAGGAAAGCAGCAGCTCCTTTACTCTTGCTGTGCTTTCTCATCACCCTTCACTTGTTTCTCTCTTCCAATTCTGTCTCCTGTGGGATTCATACCAGTAGAAATGAGTAACAGGGATGTCTGGGGATAACACAGAGGTGAGCTCAAAGTCTGGGGTCAAGCCAGCGGGCACCAGAGGTTCACGTTACCCATGGGACAGTCTGATGCCTGGATAGCCAATGTGAAGCCTGGCATTTGGAGGGATCTGAGGTGAAATAAGCAAAGTTCCTTTTTAAGACTGGGGTTAGGAGGTGTGTAGATCTGGGAGACATGGGTGCTATTTACAGTCTGATAAGGTGAGGACAACTGGGAGGGGACAGTTAAATGCCACAGAAATTTTATCTTCTACACCGCTGGAGGCTAGCATTCAAAGATCAAGGCGTTCGCAGGATTGGCTACTACTAGAGGCCTTAAGTGGGAGTGTCTGTTTCATGCTTATCTCTTAGCTTCTGGTGATGGCAAGCAATTCTTGGTGTTCCGAGGCTTGTAGATGCATCACTCTAATCTCCATCTCCATCTCACTCATATTTCCATGTTCAAATGTTCTCTTCTTATAAGGACAAGAGTCATTGGGATTAGGATGTACCCTACTCCAGTATAACCTCCTCTTAATTTGACTGCACCTGCAAAGGACTGACTTCCAAATAAGGTCACCTCCATAGGTACCAGGACTTTGGAATGTTGTCTGTTCTGGAGCACAGACAACAGGGACTGAGCAGTTTGGGAGCCAAGAGAGCACGGAGCAGAGAGGCCTTTCTTCAGTCAGAGTCTGGGGTAGGAGGCTGCTGTGAAAGGTAGCAAGGAAATGGGGCAGTGGCTAGTCTGGGGCAAGGATATTGATCTCTCTCCTAAGGGTTCAGCCTCTTGAGAAGAGTGACAGAAAGAGGAGGGCAGAGCGTAGGTAGTCAGGTTAGCTAAATAGAAGGCTGAAATGTATTGGAGGAAGTTTCAGTGTCATTGGCAACTTTGGTGACTACGGCTAGGGAAATGGGGAGAAAAGGCCAGTGGGTATGATTATTAAGAAGCATCTAGGCTATTAGGATGGCAAGGCCAGGGGAATTTGAATATCAGAGTTTACACCCCTGCATGTTCCAGAAAGGATTTAAGGTAGTTGGCATTCTCATGAATCTACCTCGATCTGGTGTGTATACCATACTGTGGGACTGGCTCTTGTCCCACAGATAATTGTACCTAAGACTTTTGGACTCTATCTGGAGGAATCTACTTGGTTCAATATAAACATGAAGGAAAATAAAATGTGCTATTCTCCTTGCCTGCACAGTGTGACTTGCATGTAACCATGTGTCATGATGCAAAAGCACCACCCCCTCCCCACTTCTGGCTGTGCCATCACCTGCTGGGCACTCAGAGCACCCCACTTTCCTGTGCCTTTCTGCCAATTAGTGAGTGGCAGCCAGATGTGATGATAGGTGGTGGTCTCAGTGCAGGGATAGGACATCCTCCATCTGTGGTCCCCCTCAGTCCAGCTGAGCTCCCAACAGCAGGGACTGGCTCTCCTTCCCATGTGTTGTCAGTCTCCCCTTCAGACTGCAAGCAACTTGAGGGCAGACACATTTAAACTTTTTGTCTCAACTCCTGCCTTAAATGGGCACTTAAAAATGTTTATTAGATTAAATGCAAGTTATTGGAGACATACCAAAGGGACAGAATAGTTTTAAACATTTTTTGACTTGTGGCCAACATGGCCATTTCACCATTTGTATGTGAACAATTGAGTGGCAGTAATGACATTCACAGTTTTGTGCCCACCACTGCCATCCATTTCCTCTTCTCCAAGTCTCCCTGGGAATGAGCTGCCAGCTAGCTTGTCAAGGATGTGGATGGCCTTCCCAGTGTCTGCTTCACAGCCAGACATTGAGGGGCTTTGGAATCAACAAGGACATGCATCCTCTACTCTTGGCATTGCATCTTGGCTGCTTGGGAGTTCACAGTAAAGCCCTGTGCCTACAACTCCTGCAGCCATTGGGAGACCACAAGAGCTACCAGATGTCCCTGGAATGCTTGCTTTTACCAATGTTTACCTGTATTTCCTGGAGAAAGGTCACTTCTCTCCCAAAATCCAGTGTTCTACCTTGGCCACTAGATGGCAGCCAGGAGCTGCTGGTGCAGTGCTCATGGCAGCTTACTGTTGAGGGGTCTTGGATCCTTGGACCTGTGACAGCCACAGCAAACCACCACCAAATGGGCAGCACAAACAGATGTGTCTCACCATTCTGGGGGTGACAGGCCTGGAAATCATGGTGTCAAGAAGGCCAAGCCCCCTCTGAAACCTATAGGTCCTTTCTTGCTTCTTCCCACTTCTAGAGTTTTCTAGGTTTCCTTGGTGTTCTTTACATACATCACTCCAGTCTGTTCCCTTCATCATAGGGAGATCTTCCCTGAGAGTCTGCCTCTCCTCTCCCAAAGGACATCAGTCACAGTGTATAAGTGCCTACTTTGTTCCACTATGGTTATCTCTTAACTAAGTAGTATACTTGTGATGACCCTAGTTCCAGCTAAGGCCACATTCTGAGGTAATGGAGGTTGGCATATCGTTTGGGGAGGTTAGGGCCATAATTAAACCCGTAATAGGTGACCAGAAAAATTAAATGAAGCTCATGGAGTCTACTTCTCAAAGTTTTTCCGCCCACCAGAGAATAAGGCCATTTTTAAAAATCAGTTACAGGAAGCCTGTTCTCAGAACCACAAGACCCCACCTGTGGGCCTGTCAAACAGCAGCCTCACTAGACTGAAGACTGAGATGTCCTTCCCACAGCATCAGGCTGTACCCCACTAGTGTTGGGGGCTCCCATCTGTGTTCCTTACAGACATACTTGTCTTTCAGAATCAGCTGTCTGGGAACCTGCTGAGGAAATTCAAAAACAGCAATGGGTGGCAGAAGCTGTGGGTGGTGTTCACAAACTTCTGCCTGTTCTTCTACAAGTCACACCAGGTACGTGTGTCAGGCAGGGCAGGTGGCCCTGTGACCCTTCAGATGAGGCATCTAGTGTGCAGGCTGGGGAGAGCAAGAAGCCAGGTGTTGAAAGGGGTGTGCAAGACAGGACCATATCCATGAGGCCCTCGACTATTAAGTGAAGACTGACATCCATTTGCTGACAGGCAGTCTACCTGTTGGTTGGATAAGGGAGTGGGGACAACTTAATTGATGGCTCATGTCTCTGGGAGGCACCAGCTGGACCACAGAGCATTAGCCAAAACCAGCTGCCTTGGCTTCCAGAGTTGCTTCAGGGTGAGAGTCTGCAGCCAAGCTCAATGCCTGTGGCTACCTTCCAAAGCCACCTTCTGTTGACCCTTTCCAGGACAATCACCCCCTCGCCAGCCTGCCCCTGCTTGGGTATTCACTCACCATTCCCTCGGAGTCTGAGGACATCCACAAAGACTACGTGTTCAAGCTGCATTTCAAGTCCCACGTGTACTACTTCAGGGCCGAAAGTGAATACACATTTGAAAGGTAAATGTTTCCCTCTGCCCAGAGACCTAAAGAAAAAAGGATACTCCTCTTCTAAATAGGATTTCTCCTAAGCAAGCAAGTAGATAAGGCTCTCCTTACAGCCCACTGTGGGCATTCACAGCCTTCCAGAATGGGCTTGTCCTCCTCACCCCGGCAACTGCTTAGAATAAATCTGGGGTCACTCTGCCAAAATCCACCTCTGTTCCCAGAGAAGTGGAACCATGATTCCCCTGGGAAACAGGTTGTCCTTAACCTGTACAACTTTAATTAGTATTAATGTCACATACATTCCACTTCTAAAACTCTTGTGTTTTTTTCAGTTTGTGACTTCAGTAGTTCAGTTCTAACATCCCTGATTGGACTATGGCTAAAGGCTGTTTCCAGTCAAAAGACCACATGATGAAGGGAAAGAAACCTGGTGCTTATTACTTAGACTGACTACGGGTATGACGAGACACAGGGGCAGTAGTCTTCATTGAGCCAAAAATAAAGTGGAAAGAGTCCAGCTATCACATTTGACCAGTGGCTTCAGTCTGCTCCTGAAATTTCAAGTGCAAATTCTGGGCCTCTGAAATTGTATCCTGATGCGGGCTACATGGGCAGTTGTCACTGCTGAACCAGCACCTTGGGGGAATTCTCAGGCCACAGACCAGACAAGACAATAGTCCCCACCCCCATTTAGGCAGAAAATTCTCTTTGCCATGCTATTTGACAGGAAAATAACTTGTTTCCTTACCCCCCACTGATACTGAACCCACAAGGGTTTCTAATCGATGGTCCAGTTTTGATCTGTGTGCAATCCCTAGTAAGTTATTTGAGTGGGAACAGCACAGTGGCTTAAAACCAGGGCTGAAAGCTCCCGTGTCATCTAAGCAGCAGTCTCTAAGGTGCACTGCATGAGCAGTGAGCCCAGGGCGTAGCAATTCTCAACTGTGATGCTGGGCTAGAAAACTTATCCAAGTTCAGATCCTGTCACTGTTGTGGTGAGGTAAGTTAGCCTTGCAGTGCTAACATCCTAAAAGACCTATGATTACAGAATGTCTGAAGTCATACTGTAAGTTCCATGAAGGCAAGAAGGTTGGCGCACCCCAGGTTTTCTCAACCTTGGCACTGTTGACATTTTACACCATATAATTCTTTGTTAGAGTCAAAGTGGGGTCTGTCCTGTGCACTGTAGGATGTTTTGGCCTCTACCCACTAAATGTCAGTTGAACTTTCTGTTGTGACAATTAATGTTTCCAGGCAATGCCAGTGTCCCCAAGGTATGTGGAAACTACCAGCGCACTACAAGTACTCAATATAGAAAACTTCCATGAAGCAGGATGGAATGTACAGCAGTGTCTGTGGGAAGGATTACAAAGCAGAACTCTCCTAACAGCCAGATGCCACCCCTAACTGCTCTAAATGGAGTGTGCTGCTGCATCCTGGGCAAGGCATATCCAACTCAGGCACTTCTGGTTCTCTGGAAAAATTAGCATACCGAGGTCAACGGTTCTTAAACTGATACTGAGGAACACTTTCCATTACTTGGGTGCTGAGAGTTCATTTAAGAACTCTTCATCTGCGAAAATGGCAGATGAACCCTGGCTGGTGTGGCTCAGTGGATTGAGTGCTGGCCTGCGATCTAGGGCATATGCCTGGGTTGCAGGCCAGGTCTCCAGTAGGGGGCATTCGAGAGGCAACCACACACTGATGTTTCTCTCCCTTTCTCCCTCCCTTCCCCTTTCTCTAAAAATAAATTTTAAAAATCTTAAATAAATTTAAAAAATAAATAAAATGGCAGATTACAAATAAGAAAAAAAAACAGAGACATAAGTTTATAAAAAGGAGCCCTCAACAGTTGCTTCTCACTTCATTGTTTTAGGTGGATGGAGGTGATCCGAAGTGCCACCAGTTCAGCCTCCCGTGCCCGCATTCTGAGTCACAACGAATCTCATGTGTATTAATGGCAGGACATATCTGTCGATTGTTTCAGTAGTGGCTGCTTTCCTGGAAGACATTTAGGGAAGTAAATGTCTGTATTAATGAAGCCTAGTAAAATTACCATCTGTCTAGAAAACAAAAACATGGTTTTACACAGCAGCTCTCATCTGTGTCCACGGAACCTTTTTTAACCTTGTGTTTTCCACTGTTAATTTCTCTTCTGAAAGGAAGTGCTTCGACCTCCAAGGCTTGGTGGCATTCTCTCTGTTATTCTCTTGACAGACTGTTTTTAGCTTGTGCCAGTATTAAAACATTGTCATTAATATAGTGCCAAATGACAATTTTTCCTCCATGACTGCATGTTAAAAGCAGTACAAACACATCCATTCAACTAAAAGACAGGGCAAGCACTCTTTTCTTTTATAGGCTGCTGGATTAAAAAAAAAAAAGATTTTTCCAGTGTTTGCGATACAAATGGCAGTCTTAAGCAAATGAGATCATTTTCAGATTTCATTTTTTTTCAATCTTTCTACTTTTATAATAATAGGAAGTTAGTTTGATTGACTCCTTTGATTAGTAAGAAATTTGGAGCACACTTCATTCCACTCGGGGGTCTCATGCTCCAATGAAACGCTGGTTACCAGACCTACCTGCTGGCGCAAGTTGACCAAAATGTTTAAGTGATTACTATTTACAAAGTGTAGCAGGTGGTTTTCTGTTAAGTGAAGCAGAAATCCAGTGCGATGTCTAGACTGTCACTGTACTGCAAGTGGTATGTATAATGGGAAGATAGTAAGCTGTGGTGTTTTGTTGTCTGTCTCACAAGCATGAAAACCTGTATGTCAGTAATCAGGGCCATCTGTGATGTTATATTATGGAGGGGTTTTGTGAGCTTCAGTGAATGCAGAAGCACTATGAATAATGGTGTGTAGTTCCCAGGCACCCATTATCATACCTATCTGTATCCTACTGCAACTGTGGTTTGGAACTGCACATTCTATAGTAGTATATATCGTGCCTGTCTTCAAAAAACATTTTTTCCTTTTTTATACTCATTCCTCCCCAGGTATAGGGTATCAACACTATGACATTGCACATTCTTGACTGTCAGACTACATAGGGACATTGGTTCCAATAATGCTGGGCCTACTGGTCAAAATCTGTTTGCCTATTCTCTGTGGAGATCAGGTGGCTGCTATTCCCCAGTGTTCTTAAGCCCCTTCTGATGTAGTCTAGAGGGGGCAGCCAATCAACCCAGTTCTCTTCCCTGCACCACAGCTGGGAAATCCCCTTACCTAAAACACACAGGACTACCCCAACTTTGTGGAGCTGTGACTGGTTATGTGGAAACGGCAATGTACAAATGGACAAGTAGATTGAAATGTGTTAATCATTTGCCTTACAATGTGTACCAGATGGTTTTAAGTACTAACAAAAGGGAATAAAAATACCTCACACCACAATCCAGCATATTGAAGTTTTAAGGCAGAAAAACTCACCTTGTCTCTCGTCTTTATTTTCATCTAATTTTGGGTAGTGGTGCACCTATAGGCAAAGGTCAGAGTTGACTGGTCACTACAGAGTGCATGGTCAAAGAGAAAAACACAGTGAACTCGATTGCTCATTGAGACAAACAACATTTTTAAAAAATTGGTATTTTATAGTCTCTGTTTCATTCAACTTGGCCCTCAGAGACAGAATTTTTCTAGGAGACTGATCTTCAGTGGCTATAAAAGACAGTGACTAAAACCCAAAGGAGGAGGGCAAAGCAGAGAAGGGCTACCTGGCACTTCCTTTATAAAAAGAACACTGCAGACGAGCTAGTTCCTTGAGATTTCTCCCACACTCCTGGGGCAAGACCAACACCCACCCAACAGAGAAGATGAAGCTCAAGTACACCGAGCAGATGCAGTATCAGTAAAATTCTCCAGAAGTCAACTAAATTCTGCAAGGCTCAGAGATAAGGTGGTCTCCACATCAGTACTTCTGAACAATTGGAAACAGTTCAGACCTATGAGTAGCGGCACTGTTCTCCCTGCTGCTTTGTGACTTCAAAGAAAACCTATGAGTCCAAATCACATGGGCAATTTAGACTGATCCCAAGTTGCCAGGAACAGTTTCAGACACCTTCTGTCTTAGTCCATTCAGGGTAATACCATAAAAATACCATCAACTGGGGGACTTAAAAACAATAGAAATTTCTCTTACACTTCTGAAGGCCGGGAAGTCCAAGATCCAAGTGCCAGTAGAGTTGGTGTCTGGTGGGACCTTCTTCCTGGTTCACAGCCAGCCTCAATGTGTCCACACAAGGTGGAAGGGCTGAGGAATTTCTGTGGAATCTCTTCTCTGTGGGCACTAATCCCAGATATGAGCTCCATCCTCATGACCAAATCATTTCCTCCTAATACCATTACACTGGGCATTAGGATTTCAACTTATAAATGGGGTAGGACACACGTTTAATCTATTCCCTCTATGCATAAGACAAAATTACAAAAATAACTTTTCTGTGAACTTTACTGACCCTAGCATGATATAGTACCTGTGCTTAAGAACACACACCTTGCAGCACTTTCCATTTATTGCCATATTTTATAGCAGGAATACAAAAGCCATATTTTTAAGGAAGAAACTGTAAAAATGCTTATAAACAGACCATATGCTCTGCCAAAAGAAAGGTACAAAATACTATATGAAGAACTAAACTAGACACTTCTTCACAAGACCAACCTGAGGAAAAAACTGTCAGATTCAGAAAATGTGTGGCACTTGGTTACATCAAGACAATCATGAGATTGATTGACTGTTAGAGCACCAAGACATCTCAAACCACACCAGTGGCCACCTCGCTTATTACATCCAACAAGCACACAGAAAAGACAATTCAAAAGCATCAACCACCAGCCAGACACAGTCAACACATTGCTTCCATTTCCAAAAGGTGGTAGCTACACTTGTGTGCTCCCACACGAGGAGCTCTGCCACCATCTGCAGTCTCCAGGTGGATAAACTGTAAACTGCTAGGGTTTGGCATCAAGAGGCTTGCCAGTCAGTGTTCATACATCTACCCTGAATGCTGAGCTCACAGGTGTGGTTCAACACCAACAGCAGTTTACATGGTCTGAGGCAGGTCCCATTTTAGCTCTGAGGCATGGTCTGTCTTTTCTAGTGAAGGACTTGAAGCGGACACACAAATGCCAGCCTCCTAGCTAAACAGGATACCCTTAAAAACATAAACTGAGTTTATGTGTTTATAGAAAGTAACAAATCAGAAAAGACTGTATAAGGAGGTGATCTACTTCTAAAATCCAGTAAAACCACATCTTTCCCAGGAAGCTTAGTCAACAGAAGATACTACCAACAAACTAAAGAATAATTTGCTGCTTTATCCTAGAGACAGCACTGTGTATTACAGTCTAATGATTGCTGAATATCTCTAACCATTTATACCAATAGGTTTGACTAGAATCCAGTCTACCTATGAGATTAACCATTACTTGTATTTGGAATTGGCTTCAGCTTCATCTTGATACAAGGTCTGTCCAGAAGGTATCCAGCCAAGTAATAAGAAAAAAAGAGACATTTATTGAGGAAGAATCAAGAAACATTGTACATAGGACAATGACGCCTCAGTCTCCTTCAAAGTAGGTACCTTGGGACCAAAGTTTTCCCCATTGCCATTGGCTGTCCCATCGTATTTTCCCAAATCTCACTAACAGTCTGAAATCTCTTCCTTTCAAAGGTGATTTTAGTTTTGGGAAAAGCCAGAAGTCACAAGGCACCAAATCTGGTGTGGGGGCCTGAGTCACCTGGGTGATTTGATGTTTTCCCAAAATACTCTGCACAAGACATGCATGAGCAGGCATGTTGTTTGGATGAAGCTGCCAAGTGCCAGCTGCCTATAGCTACAGCCTTCTGAATCATCCAAATAGTTTCCATAGAGGATTGTTCAAGCTTAACACAAAATCTGATGCAGATTTATTGCTCTGCTTGCTCAGCCATTTTGAATGTGATGGCCACACATGCTCACTCAACAGTGTCTACCACCCCCACTGACTAGTACAGTGAAGTCATCTTTGTTCACACAGGCACATTCCAGTTCACTCTCTTTGGCTACCAGGTTACATCGATGCTGTGCAAAATGTTCTCGTTATATTAACAATGGCTTGACTTTTTCCAGACAGATCTTATATGTCAGTGTCCAGTTACAGGAACTTTGAGTCAGAAAGCTGCTGTCTATTCTGTCTCTCAAAATTACACAAGCGCTGTGGAGGAACACTGTTCATTCTTTGAGTGATTCTCCTGTAATGAACAAAACTGATCTTTGGTACATGCCTCACAGGAATCAAAGTTCCCTCATACTCTTGGAAACACAAAATAATCTCAAAATTCATTATTTGTTAACAGTCTTGCTGCAGAATTAACATGAACAATAAGAATTAGCAAGTCAGTTCTATTTCCCATAAACAAAAAGTATCCTTTATAGAAATTCAACCCAAATGTGCTTCTAATTAAAAAAAATTTTTATTTCAGAATTTAAAAATTAGACCCCATTAACAAACCTAAACAATAACCACCCACTCTAATGTCTCTGACTCAGACCTCTATCCTCTCCTTGTAGCATCCAGGCCACAAAGCCAGCAGGTATCTGACCTTCCATCCCAAAGTTTACCAGTAACCTTCCTTGCCTCCAAAAATCCTGTCTTCCACCTCAAGAACTGCTTCTCCAACAAGAGATGACAATGACTCATATCAACAAATATTAAATAAGTGCCACACATACACAGTCAAGTCAAGAACTGCAGTAAGAACCCTAATTCCCATATCAAAGACCCAGAGACTTTCCCCCTAGGAAAGCCCTTGGGCACAAGCCAAGAAAAGTATACACCTGGCTGCAAGCTAGCAGGCACAGGCCCCTATAAGAGAACAAAATAACCCTTAATTGAGGTCTCTGGGAGGAAAAGAGCAATTTTACAAATTGGCAGTGTTCATCTTTATCTTCTCAATGACCAATTTTTAGAACTTGCAAACTGACCTGGACATTCAGCATTTTGAATGTGGGCCCTTCCTTCCAGAATATTCTAAAATGTCATATCACATACAAAGTCACACATTCACACACACAAATACAGCAGATGTGCCCTCACAGTAGTCACATTTCAAGGAGAGTACGCAAGATAAGTGTTATAAAATTTATTTGTGGAAGCATTCACATATTTTTAGGGGGAAAGGTGATATGCAAATTTCAGTACAAAGTGCAACAAAATCATAAGGGGAAAGAATGGTACAGCTGGTGCAGGATTGGCGGTGGAACAATTCCAAACGAATGTTAGGTGAGAGCACTTCATTGAGGAAAAACTTAATAATTTAAAGCTTCACAAGACAAAATATGTTCAAATTTAAAACACTAAGAAATAGTACCATCAATGAAAAAGGAAATCAACTTCTAAGTGTACCAAAAGGGCTGGAGGGCAAATGAAAATTTTCATCTATTGAGGTACAAATAGGAGTGTTCCTTAAGAGGGGCATTAATTATTATTAATGACGAACCCTGCAAATACAAAATAAAACCCAAATCACTGGTCACATAATCCAAAATTTACATGTAATAAAGGCAAGGCAATAGACTCAAGTTATGGCCTGTCAAATATTTACTCCACTGACATTATCTACAGAAGCACTTGGCCAATTTGTACACAGTGATTCCTTATGCACGCTGAAAAGGTTTCTGTAAAAATGACACTATATACAAATCTGTACACTGATCCACCAGAGCAGTTCTCCCAGGGAGGAGAGTTACAACTTAAAGCCAGATACCTGAGGTTTCATTTCTTCAGTTGCCTTTTCATAATCCCAAATATACATTTCTGGGTTTGATTTTTGTTTTGAAACATACTTTCCTTGATATGTGTGCTATGGTTAAAATTAAAAACATGAATAATAAAATAAAATTATCACTTGAAGGAGCTGACCCTCTCCATCCCATCTAGAGACTTATCTGGCCAAGGCTAGTGAGGAAGGACCTGTGGCTCTGGGCAGGCAGCCTCAGCTGGGGGACAGCCCCTCGATGGTGCGTATCTTCAGCAAAGGCTCTCATTGACTTTTTTGAAGGAGGAGGACAAAGAAGAAAGAAAAAACCCGAAATGCCAAAGGGATTTCAGTGGGATGAAGTTCCTCCACCACTTAGAGAATATCTAGGAAAAAACAGAAATAGAAGTAAATAAATGCTGTTTTCTCTAAATTAGAAAATTAATTTGCAAAAATTCAAACAATAACCAAAGTCCTAATTTTTACAAACATTCCCAAGTCATAAAACAACAGAGCAACAATCAATGACTTAATTATATAAAGAATTCAGCCCCGGTGGGTGTGGCTTAGTGGCTGAGTGCCAGCCTAAAAATCAATGGGTCGCCAGTTTGATTCCCAGTCAGGGCACAGGCCTGGGTTACAGGCCAGGCCACCGGTGCGGGGATGAGTAAGAGGCAACAACACACTGATGTTTCTCTCCCTCTCTTTCTTCCTTCCCCTCTCTAAAAAATAAATAAATAAAATCTAAAAAGAGATACATAACATTTTTAAAAAAGAATTCCTAAAAATTAAGAAAATCCTGATTCCAACACAAAAATTTTCATTGTTAGGTAAAAAGTGAGAATGTGATTCAGCCTTCCAAAGGGAAAAAAAACAGATGTGAATAAAACAGTAGGTGGTACATCTTTACTTAGAATCAATTTTTAAAAACTGAAAAATCAGTAATACCCAACAACATAGTAAGATTCCAGGAATACATAACCATGGCTGGTTTGAGTACCAGTGCAAGAAACTATTTTGGCCACAAAAACACTGACAGTTGTTCAGGTAATCCACCTCCTGGCAAGGTCTCTTAGATTTTTTTTGTAATTATAATAATAAGGAAGCAACTCTGATGTCCAATAAAAGAGAAATAGTTAAGTAAATAAGCATCTAAATAAAACAGATCAGAAATTGTAATTATATTCAAATATGAAATCTATACAGTAAGTGTGCACAATTATACATGTAGTTTTATAATTTCTTTATCCTAAGTACAAAACAATGTCCAAAAATTATATGTGCACTATTTTCATAAATGTAAAAAAATTAGTAAGTTCATGACATATATATATATAATGGAAGGCAACACACCAAAAATAATGATAATGGTACTTGGGCTAGAGGGATGGGATCATGTACAACTTCTTTTGTTTTCCAAAAATTTCACAGTATTTTCTTGCTTTGGAATATAAAAAAGGATGAGGATGAAGGTGGAGGGTCCCCTCATGGCTAAGATTTCCTCAACCACCTCAAAACTGATCCAGTCACAGCAGATGAGTTCCATTTAATGGGACTTACCATAAATATTCCAACCTAGAACACTTCTGTTCAGGCATTTATAATACTTGGCATTCTCCCAGAAAACAAATGGTTATATAAGAACCTCTTAAAAAGCATGCTTTAGCACAGATCCTAAGACTCACTTTTCAGAAAACATAAATGCCTTAGTCACAGGAGGAGTTGGTGCCACATAAAAGGATCCACACATTAATTCGAACTAAGATGTACAGGAAGCCTTTGAAATGCTTTAGACAAAAGGTGTTTTGTTTTTTTTTTTTTTGAGGTGATCCATTGAACTAATGCATTTGGGAATAAAATTAATAAGAAGCATGAGCAAGGACCTCTGTGGTTTGGCAGCATTTGGGTGGGGACACTCAGGAAGAGCGTGGGGAGTCCAGGAGTAAATGGACAGTACCAGCCAAGGCCTGCAAAAGGCAGATAGGGAACCCAGGGAGGAAGGTCATCTGATGGCTGAGGAGGAGGGTTCACAATCACAAAGAAGAAAAAACAAGAGAGAGCCATCTGAGGAAGAATGCTAACTTAGTATGTCTAATGCATCACTGGAAAGTAAAACCTCAAACATAATGTGGACAGTTGTATTTGTATTATATGGCTGCTGAGCATCTGAAATGTGGTAAGTTCACCACAGATGTGCTGTGAAATGAAAGACACATATTGGATTGCAAAGACTTAGCACCACAAGAAATGTGAAATACCTGATAGTTTTTTACATTGATTACATGTTAAAGTGAGATTGCAGATGCACTGGGTTAAAAAAATCTAGTATTAAAACGTATTTCACTTGTTCCCCTTACTTTTTTTTTTAATGTGGTTACTACAAAATTTAAAGTTCTGTGTGTGGCTCACATTATTTTCCTAATAGTGCTGGTGCAGATCAACTCATATCAGCAACTGAAGAAAGGGGAACAGAGAGACAGACCAATTAAATATGCATAGGCCACACCTGAGTCCTGGAGCTGCAGGGAAACCAAGGCATGTATAAGAATCACTAGTAACAATTTCAGGCAAGTTGGGAAAATATCAGCCCTAAAAGTGGCGCTACAAAAGCAGAAAACAAGACCAAAAACAAGATGGTAATGCCACCGGTTTCTGGTTTAAGCTCTCTTTGTTTGAGACTTCAAGTCTTCTTTATTTTTAGTGAGAATGTCACTAAAATGAAGTGTGAAGTGATTCCAAGTTTCTTTTAGAAATTAGAAAAATGGACCATTATACATAAGGAGAAAAGCTTATGTGATGATAATATAAAATAGTCAATGAATATTACAGCAAAGCTATGTTAGAAATCAACTGCATACACATAATAGACAGACATACATGAACATGGTAACAACAGTTTTTATGTGAGGATGTGGCAACTTCTTTGTTCTGTTTTCCTTTATTTTTGAAATTCATTAGTAACAAAAGGGGCAGGGGGAAAGAGGACAATTCCTCCTATTGCTTCAAAATTGAAGGAAGACAAACTGTCTGTATTCTCTAGCCTAAGCTTCAGAGCAAGGTAGAATGTTGGGATGTCTTTTACAAAGAAACCTGAGAGTTCAGGAGAATATAACTGAAGGGTAAGAATTAAGGTTTCTCTTGATGTCCCTCTTTAGAGGGACTCTTCACAGGATATTGGGAAACCCCTTATATCATGACTTATAAGAAGTGGCAAAGATAACCCCATGTACCCCAAACTTCTTCATATGCTATCAAGCTGATACCTCACAACAGATCTGAAATGTTCCAAATTCTCAGAAGGCCTCAGTCATCATTTGGAAGGTGAATGTCAAAGCAATGACATGCCTTGTGCTCAGGGTGTTGAAGGTTTGGGATGTGGAGGAGAGATGGAGCCACAGAGATGCTGGACAGCACCCGTCCATTCTCTCTAAATACTCTCAAATGACTGTATGTACGCCAGGGTATCAGTCAAGGAGTCTCCTAA
This sequence comes from Trachops cirrhosus, assembly GCA_028533065.1. Classification (NCBI taxonomy): domain Eukaryota; kingdom Metazoa; phylum Chordata; class Mammalia; order Chiroptera; family Phyllostomidae; genus Trachops; species Trachops cirrhosus. The sequence goes on from CM052548.1 coordinate 46,932,788, forward strand.
AACGAGTTCAAGAAAGTGGGTAGGAATACAGGTCATTATTCCTCACCCACAACCAGGATCACCAGCGGGAACCAGGAGCACCCTGCAGGCTGGTGCAGACAGTGTGCTGAGTCACAACAAGCTTCAGGGCACGAGGCAGAGTTGAGATCTGGCACGGCAACTCAAGGAAAACAGCAGACCCACATCCATCTTCATGGAACTCACCAAGCCCAAACTTAAGGAATTTTTGGACACTTGACTTTAAAGCATAAAACCAAACAGATAATGACCAACATCTGGCTAAGGACTATATAATTAGGCTACATCATTAAAGCAGACATTTTAAAGTCATTCTGTATTCATGTGGCACAAACTTCTGTGGTCCTTCCCAGTCGTTTCCAGATTCATATCATTCATTCATACTGATTTCTACAATTCAGAACAAGGGAAGAGAAACAGAGTAGGAACAAAGCACCAAACAAGCAAATGGAGGATAGAAGAGCAGTTTGTTGGAAGGTGCTCCCACACCCAGCCTGCAAAAGCCAGAGGACAAATGGTATGGCCTCCATGAGGCTCTGTTCCCTGGAGGTAGTGACCTCAGCTGCAGCACTGGTGGCAGTTACCTCTGGAGCCGCTGTACAAGCTGGGTCACCATGGTGTCCGAGATCCCAGGGCATGCCTCTTCTGCCAGGTAGATGGCCCCTCGCAGTTCTTCTATGGACCCCATGTTACCACCACACACTTGGCTCTTCTCCTTCAACTTGAAAGACACAAATGTGAAGATCATAGGAATCAACGAGCATCTATTTAAGAGAGTAACAAAACGTGTGGGCCCATAACAACTCCAGCCACATGAGTACTGGCAGCGGCTTCAGCTCAGGACCCATTTCTTTCGATGAACAGCTTTCTGAATGCTGAGAACACTATGTACAGAAAGGTGATTATTGAGACTTAAGTCATTACCTTCACTAGAGTGAACAAAGACAACTAGCTTCCTGTGAGCTTTTGAAAAGGATTTTCAAAATATGATCATGGCAATTTGTTCTGTTTATTTTTCCATTTCAATCTAATCTTATACCAGAAAAGCAATTTTGAAATTACTAGTTTCCACACTAAAGTTGCCATGTGGGTATCTAAAGCTTACTAATTAGATAAAGCTTATTAGTATTAATAATAGGTTGGTTCATAGATGCCAACAAACTGTCTTGTTGGTCCTCTTTTCTCAAAATATTCTATTTCATGTAAATAAGTGCCAGCCCTAAATTCTGGGAATCTGCAACATCCCTCTTAACACCTCTGCTCCCATGAGAAATCATGACAGTATCATGACAATCTGTTCAGGCACCTTCCTCATTTTAAGGTCAAATTGGTCTCTTCTTGGAATGTGACCAAAGTGTACAGTGCAGAAGGAGAGCTGCTCGGGTCAAGGAGCAGCCAAGTCAGGACTGAGGGCCACCTGTAACAGGCTCCAGTTGGAAGGCACAGAGGAAAAAAAATGACTTCCTCTTCAGGAGTCCTCCTCCTCAGGTTCATGTTTAAGAAATAGTTTACAAAACAGCTTTGGCTTTTAAAGCTGCTGTGATGCTGTGAACACATGCTATCATTCCCAGCATCAGTCTTATTCAAGAAATAATAGTTTCTCCTTCTCCATGCTAAAGGAACATACAGAACAATAGAAAAGGCCTGGCCTGTGAGTTTACCTTTAAGTTTAGCTAGAATAAAAAATGAAAGTATTTATATAGAATTACTCATTAATTCTATATAATGATTTCAAAATAATTTCTTCGTATGCCCAATAACAAATAAACAGCTTCAGACATACAAGAAAGTATATGCCATTTTCCCTAATTTCCTGATTGATCCCAGTAAAGTCACAATAAAGGGTCTCAGGAAAACAAAAGAGCAGCTAGAAAACCTGAAGGACCAATCTTCCAAACAATATACAAAAAGAGCAAAATGGGGTCTTATGGACACCCTAGGAAGAGCAATGGTATCCAGAAAATGAGCCAAGGCTAGAGCCAGAAAGCAACACAGAAGGGCCTCTATTTGCCCAGTGTTGTTTAGTTTTCCAACTAAAAGCAATGTGTTCAGTGGTTACAGGGTTGGACCCTAGTCTGCCTGGGTGGAAGGCAGGGCCCTTAAGCAAGCTTGTGAAAGCAGTTGCTGGGCTGAGAAAGGGGTGGGAGCTTGGAGGAGGGGCTAAAAGAGGGAGCAGGATAGAGACTGGCCTAGAGCACCCTGGGCACTGCCAAGGTGAAGGCATTGTGGGACTGGGTTTAGGCCAAGGGGAGCACTTCCTTCCTACCTTTGACAGCCCACCTCAAGTCTGAAGGTTTTGTGATACAGCATCCCTGTGACACAGCATTCAGTGGAGAGCACTGAATCACCACACAAACAGAAGTTACTGACTAGTGTGACTCACTCTGAATTATGTTAAAGGCCACCTGAGCCAGGAAGTAGGCATAAGAAAATGAAAAGAAAAGGGGTATTTTCAACTTTTTCCCCACTCAGATACTAATCAAATGAAAAATAATCTTCACTCTCACGAAATCTCTTCTTAAAACATCTCAAATACAGTATGCATACAGATATCTACAGGAGACATATAGATATCTATATCCGTATCTATATCTATATCAATATCTAATCTATATGCCTCCTTGAGAAGGAACAGGGCGATGGCACAGGACGCAGTCACAGAATGAGGAACTGAAAAGGGCCCTTGCCAGGGAAACAAGTGATCCTGTTGGGTAAGGTGACTACTCTGGATACTGAGTAAGGGTTAGGGTTAATGTTCAGTGGGAAACACGAGGACCCCAGGGAATCTGGTGTCTCCTTTAAAATAAAAATCGACTTTTTACACTGCCATAAATGTGTCTGAGCCAGACAGATCAGGTTATACCCAAAATACTTTTTGTTGAAAGCAGCACGACTGAAGTTAAAAACTGCTCTGGTAATATATGGACCTAGACTGGGTCACTGATGCCCTGTCTGTATACTCAAGGCAGTAACATGGTGACATTTCCAAGAGGCTGGATTCTAGCCAGCCTTTCAGGAGCAAACCACGCACACTCCTGCATATTCTAATCTCTGAGATTCTACTGGCAACACTGTCACACAAGGAGTGCCCTGCTCTGTAGTTCTTTTCCTCCCTTCTCAGCTCCCCCCAAGGGTCAACTGGGTGTCTTACCTCTGCAAACAAAGGAGAAATAATTGTAGACAAACACTGAGAGAAAGGCCTCTTTGGGATGTCTTTCATCTTGGGGAAGAAAAAAGGTGATCAGAAATATTTAACATTCACATTTGCAAAAATTCCATAAACTTCTGATAGTTGCTATCCAAATATAATGTCTGCAATGTTCTCTATTCTATACAAAATCTGAATAGGACTGTTTTACTATCCTTGCCTGGACAACAAAGTTCCATTAGCAGTGACATGCAAAACCATGGTCTGGATTCCACATGGAAAGGTACTAGGGGTACAGAAAACGGCACTTTGTGGATGCAGGCAATGCTGAATTGCACTGCTGTGCTACCTATGTAGGAGGACTTGACCAATGAATCCCTGGAAATTGAGATCAGGTCACAGCTAGTGGCTGTCATAAAACAATAGCCTATTTTTCACTTTTGCAAACTCTATCTGAACACTTAATGACTCATATCCACTTATCAAAGGATGACTTATCATAACACCAAGGGACAGTCACTGGTCAACTCTGAGAAATTACACCCCTGTGGCTTTAAGAAAATCCTAAAAACAGCTTTTCATAAACTTAAAACAGGCATGAAATCAATTAATCAAAATAAAGTTTTATGTAACTATCAAAAACAATACATCTGTTTTTCATTTTTTAAGATTTCTCCAACTACAATTGACACCCAGTATTATTTTATATTAGTTTCAGGTGTTGAGCATAATGATTAGACATTTATAAAATTTACAAAGTGATCCCCCTGGTAAGTCTAGTACACACATGACACCACAGATAGTTATTACAATATTATTGACTACATTCCTTATGCTGCATCCCCATGACTATTTTATGACTACCAATTTGTACTTCATGATCCTTTAACATTTTCACCCAGCCTCCCAACCCTCCCTTCCATCTGGCAACCATCAGTTTATAAGTTGTTCTTTTCTTCATTTATTGTTTTTTTTAAGATTCCACATACAAGTAAAATCATATGGTACTTGACCTTCTCTGTCTGACATTTCATTTAGCATAAAAGCCCTCATGCTGTCACAAACAGTAAAATTACATCCTTTTTTTACGGCTGAGTACTGTACACATGCACTACATCTTTCTTTATCCATTTGTTTTTTGATGGGCAGTTAGGCTGCATAATATCTTGGCTATTATAAATAATGCTGCAATGAACATAGAGGTGCATATAGTCTTTCAAATTAGTGTTTTGGATTTCTTTAGATAAATATCCACAGGTGGAGTTGCTGGGTCATATGGTAGTTCTATTTCCAAATTTTGAGGAATCTCCATACTGTTTTCCATAGTGGCTGCTCCAATTTGCAATACCACCAACAATGCACAAGGGTTCCCTTTTCTCCACATCCTCACCAGCACTTGTTGTTTGTTGATTTATTGATGACAGCTATTCTATCAAGTGTGAGGTGATATCTCACTGTAGTTTTAGTGACTTTAAATAAAACTTAATCTCAAAATTCTAGTACTTTATTTTTTTACTATATTTTATTATGCTATTACAGTTGTCCCATTACCCCCCCCCTTCATTCC
>CM052548.1:46937620-46958915 GCA_028533065.1 Trachops cirrhosus
CTGTTCCTGTTCTAGTTGCTTGCTTAGTTTCTTCTTGTTTTTGTTTTAGGTGCGGTTGTTAATAATTGTGAGTTTGCTCTCATTTTACTATACTTGTTTTTTCTCTTTTTCTTAGATAAGCCCCTTTAACATTTCATAAAATAATGTAGGCTTGGTGATGATGAACTCCTTTAACTTGACCTTACCTGAGAAGTACTTTACCTGCCCTTACATTCTAAATGAAAGCTTTGCTGGATAGAACAATCTGGGATGTAGGTCTTTGTCTTTCATGACTTGGAATACTTCTTTCCAGCCCCTTCTTGCCTGTAAGGTCTCTTTTGAGAAAGCAGCTGACAGTCTGATGGGAACTCCTTTGTAGGTTACTGTCTCCTTATCTCTTGCTGCTTCTAGGATTCTCTCCTTCATTTTTACCTGGGCTAATGTAATTCTGATGTGCCTTGGTGTGTTCCTCCTTGGGTCCAACTTCTTTGGGACTCTCTGAGCTTCCTGGACTTCCTAGAAGTCTATTTCCTTTGCCACATTGGGGAAATTCTCCTTTATTATTTGTTCAAATAACTTTTCCACTTGTTGTTCTTCTTCTTCTCTTTCTGGTACCCCTATAATTCAGATGTTGGAATGTTTAAAGATGCCCTGGAGGTTCCTAAGCCTCCCCTCATTTTTTTTGAATTCTTATTTCTTCATTCTTTTCTGTTTGGTTGTTTCTTTCTTCCTTCTGGTCCACTCCATGGATGTGAGACTCAGCTTTCTTTCCATCACTTTTGGATCCCTGTGCATTTTTCTTCATTTCACGTAGCATAGCCTTCATTTTTTCATCTAGTTTGCAACCAAAATCAACCAATTCTGTGAGCATCCTGATCACCAGTGCTTTGAACTGTGCATCTGATAGGTTGGCTATCTCAGTCGCTTAACGGTACTGGTCCTGGGGCTTTCATTGCTTCTTCTGTTTGAGCCATCTTTGTGTGTGTGTGTGTGTGGTCTGGTCACGCCTGTTACATATGAGGGCTGGAGCCTTAGGTGTTCACCAGGGCGGGGCAGCCCAGTCACTGGGTTGTGACACTGTATGTAGGGGCAGGATCCGAGAGGGAACAATGGCGCTTGCTTCGCTCTCCATGGGACTTTAGTCCCTTCCACCGCTTCCCCCAAGCAAACTGGGCCTTTCTGGTGCTAATTCCCGTGTGAGTGGGCTTGTGAACCCCGTGGGTCTTTCTAAAGACCTTTCCTGAGAGTCTGGGAGTCTCTCGCTGTGCCTCAACCCCAACAGGTGTTTTCAATCAGTGCCCCAAGGCTCTATTTCCCAGTGCTGAGACCCTGGGACAGCCCGGTCAACCAGCCACCTTGCACGCAGTGCCTTGCTTCACAATCGCCACCTCACTGGGTCTGCTGGTTGCCACCCTTCTGCCAGCTGGGGTCTGCCAGCTGTCACTTGTGCACCCAGGATCCGCCCGCTACGGTCTTGTGTACCCAGGATGCCATAGGGCAGAGTCCCAACCTCTTTGTTCTGCGACCCCTCTCTGCCCAGCTGCCTGACTCCACCCCTCCTGCCAGTCTGGATGAATGTGTCTATTTTAACTCCTTGGTTGTCCGACTTCCATACAGTTCAATTTTCTGTCAGTTCTGGTTGTTAATCTGTTTCTATATTGTTGTTGTCCCTATCTTGGTTGTGCAAGGAGGCACAGTGTGTCTACCTACACCTCCATCTTGGCTGGAAGTTTAAAATTCTAGTAATTTACATGAATGACCCTATGTGCAAAAGAGGCACAGTCCTGTCAAGAGAGCTTTAAAGTCATTTCATATTTGAAACTTCACCCCACAACCCATGACTCCCATTATATGTCCAAGTGTCAGGAAATGCTGACTCCATAGGACAGCAGGACAGAGAGCAGAAATGAGCACTGTAGGTCTGACTCTCTGAGTAACCAACCAGACAAGACAAAATCTCTTACTGTCAATTCACTGACAGTAAAATTCCAAAACAGTCTGCCATGAGGGATCACCTAGCCCCCTAACAGTCACAGAAAAGTGACTGAAAAATGCTGCTGACTGATAACAAGTGCTAGTCACTCCAGTAACAACCAAACGTACCTTATTTCTTTCTAAATCCGATGGCTGAAGAGCTCCATTCTCAAGAGTCTTTGGATCTTTCTCTCGAATCGTGAAGATCCAGTCTCCCGAGTCGCTCCCTCCAGCTGCTTGGCCATCTGTGTCCGTTTCCCTTAACACAGAAACCCAGCAGAACTCCATGACTGACCTGGCTCTGCAGGGGCTAAGACTTCAGGGAGGAGACCCACTGGTGGCCTCTCAAACCACAACTCAGCACTTAACATTGCCAGGCTACCATGCATGTCTTCTCTGTCTCACACTCACACTCCACAGCTACTTCCCATCTTCTCCACTCCCCACCAGTGACACCCACTCCCATTCCCTATTGGGCTTCAGAAGAAAAGCTTGCCTCCTACCTCACAGAGAAGAGAGACTATCAGAATGTGGTTCCCATAACATCCCACAGTGCCAGCTGCATCCACACCCACCCCTCCCACCACTTCTTCAAATGGAAAGCAGGGTCTCTTCCCCTACAAAACAATCCTCTCCTCTGACAGCTCCTTTCTCTTGGATTTTTCTCCCCTTAGGCTCCTTCCCACCCAAGATTCAAAATGCATTCCTTTTGCTTACTCAACACTGTCTTCCCTTCTACCTGCAGCCAGTCTCTCTGCCACAGTTCTTGAATGTTATATACTTACTGCCTCCATTTCTTACCTTCCATTCACTCTAAAACTCACCCCACCCCTGCAATTGCTATGACCAAGGCCACCAAGCCTCTATATACCATTAGACAAAGGAGTTACTGGTCAATCCTTTATTCTGCTTGAACTGTCAGCAGCAAATGATCCTGCTGATCACACCTACCTCCTTTAGATGCTGCAGACTCCTGAGGTCACACTGTTTGAATTTCTTCTGACTCATGTCATTCCCAGGTTCACCCTTTATGCTGGCATTTCCTAATACCTGGTCCTAAGCCTCAGGCCCTCCTCACTCTGCAGGTATGCCGTAAATGACACCATTTGTTCTCACAGCTCCAATGACCATTTTTGGAGTGGTGATTCCTAAATCTGTATCATCTACCAAAACATTCTCCTAAACTCTAAATCTCAGCGCCACTCTCAACTAGACACACTCTCTTGGTCATCCAGTTAGCAATTCAAACACGTCCCACAACAAACTCAGTTTCCTGTACCCTGGCCTCCCCAGACTAGCCTCTTCTCTAACATCACCATCTCAACACCATCCACCACACTGCTGAAGCCAGGACTGTCTCTGCTTCCTTTACCCAAATCCATGGCCACATCTAGGTTCTCCGTTCATCTTTCTATCCCCATTGCTACCACCCTAATTCCTCAACATCACAACCTCAGCAAATTTCAAATCAGTGGTTCTCATTCTTGGCTTTATAATCAATCACCTGGAACCTTAAAAAAATACTTGGGTTTCATGCCCAAAAACTTGGATTCAAGTGGACTGGCTTCCTTTCCTCTTTTATGTATTGAAATGGCTCCTAGACCTCATTCATCTCTTTAGCTAACAGAATTCATAGATGCTTAACTTGACACCGGTTTTTGGTAACTTTGTGATACAGAGATTTTACAATGCCCAGCATCTACAAGAACACAACACAGTATCACAAAAACACACAATTGTACCTTCTTAAAATATATATCTAAAGCAGTTTCATCTGATCAGAATTTTGAGAGCAGGAAGTATAACAAAGGCAAAAGAAACCAGGGCAAGTTTACCTTATGAAGTTTTATCACAGACTTGACACAGGAAAATCCCACTGACAACCAAAAGAGGCTAAAAAACTCCCAAATAGGCCCATACTTTACTAACGAAAGGAGCACAATCAACCTGGTTTAACTAAGGAAGGGATGAAAAGGAGAAGGACTTAAAGCCCACCCAAAGAAGAGACTAGAACAGCCCATGCCCCGCCCCCCATGCCTGCAGCTCAGGCACAGAGCAAGGACACACCATCTGGCTCACAGGCACTTGTACAACTCGGGAGGAGCCAACTTACGTGTCAGAATCTTCAGAGCTAGAGTCTTCATGGCTCTGTTCGGCCTTCCACCTCTTGTACCTATCAATGAGCTCAGTCAAGTAGGAAGTTTTCTTTGCATTGCGTATTATAAACTTGTGCTTCAGTAACTCCTTAGCAGAAGGTCTCTGGAAGACAAACCACCAAACAAAGAAAACAGAGAAAGCTTGAGGTGAAGTCCCTACATTTTACTGGATTCTATCCCAAAAGTCAGACTTCTGCCTCGAAATATTAACCAACCACAGTAATACCTAAAGATCAAGTTCTACTTCAAAGTTTTTTCCCTAAGACCTATTCAATAAATAGCCATTTAGCACCTGTGTGTGGGACACCGTGTACAGTGTAAACATAGCATTTAGTATCTGATGTTAAATTCTCAGAAAACCATTCAATGAAAGCAAGGGAACTTACACAGAAAAAAGCATTTACCTAGAAAACACTCCAGAGAATTTCACAAAGATCATTCAAAAGAGCTAGAATATGCCTCCTAGTTTTTATAAAACATTTTATTGCAAATGCTGGCAAGAGAGAAAACATATTTTGTATTACCTTGTTAACTTTCTATATTAATGTTTGGCTCCACCCCCCAAAATAAAGAAAAATGTTCATTTGGCTCCACCTAGAATAAACTAGAAAGGAGATAAAAGTTACCCTTTTCCTGTTTGCCAAAAGAGTGTCTGAGTTCTTAGTCACTCAGCTCTCCCAATTTAGAAATGCAGGTTTCCCAAGTCTGCCTCTTTTGTGGTGGTCAGGGTGAGGACTTCATCCAGGCCCTGGACTAAGAATGGCCACAGCCAGACAGCATGCTTTGAACTTGGCCAACTGCTTTGCCCTTGAGGTTGGCAAAACAAATTATAGGGAGCATGCTTCCCAAGGAAGTTGAGTGAAGCCCAAATTGGAAGAGGCAGAGGGAACACACAAACAATATTAGTAGGACTAAATTCCCACTTATTCCAAATTACTAAAGCTTTATTAACAAGAGCCAGACATGTTTCTCAAATTCAAGCTTGTGAAAAACCTGGGCCACCTCAGGTACAGGGAGAGTTTCTCTCTCCCTGTCCAGGTGACTGTGAAACTCCAAGTATCTCAGAAGTGCTCACATTCTCAGCTTCTCATCCTTCTCTCAGTGCATTTGGGGTCAAGATAGGGGTAGAGAAAGTAAGCCAGTACCAGCAGTATTTTTAATGGTAAGATGTATACACGTATGGGTGTATCTTCTTCAGTGCTGGTGCCCTGTGACTAAGAGCTAACATCAGGATACAAAGTTCAGAACACCATGGCCATGTAGAACAACAGCCCCACACCACCAATGCCTGCTGTATTCTGCATCCCCTGGCAGGAGTGTCCCACTTTTTCATGTCTCTGTGCCACAATGGAAAAATAGTTGTCTTGAGCCACACATTCAATACATTGCAACACAATCACACACAAAAAAATATCTCATAATGTTTTAAGTAAATTTATGATTTTGTGCTAGGCTGCATTCACAGCCATCCTGGGTCACATGCAGCCCATGGGCCACAGGTTGGACACCCCTGCAAGAGGATCTTAGAATATGCTACGCTCCCCTTTTAATGCTCTAACAAACCATGATGCTCTTGTAAAACTAATCACCCATTTTTAAGTAAGAGTTAATAAAAAGGGGTCCAGCTAACCCTGCTGGAAAAGTTCATAAGCAAAACAAGGACATACGGTATTATACACAACACCAAAATATACAGATAGCTTTCAAAAAATGGCCTAATTCAGAGAGAAAATTAGGTTTAAAGTTATGTAGTTGTCACTGCTACATAGCTCTCCCAGAGTCAATCAAACATAAAGAAGGAAGAAAGGGTGGGAAGAGTAGTGGATGGTTCACTTACATTTTATTTGCTCTTCCTTTCCTGGCACATGCCAAGAAGAAACTGAACACATTTACTCTAAAAAATTTAGCCATTATTTTTCAGGCAAGACTTTGCAATTACTTAAAAAGGCTTAACAGTTTATAGCCTGACCTTCCACCATAAACATTAAATCCTTCAAGAAAAAAAATAAAAACATATTTGCAATGCAAAGATACAATTTTACCAATTTAGAAAGAGAAAAAAACTGAGATTGTGAAGACAGCTGACATGACTGATTTAAAAAATTCCACTAAGATATATCTAGACCAAATCAGGCTACACATGAAGAGGTGCTTGCTAGTTCTGATGTCATGAAACTCACAAAGCTTGGCTCCTTGTTCAAACAGGCTTCAACAAACTCCTTGAGGGGTTTGCTGTAGTTTCCTTCCAGTGTCGGGGGGTTGTTCTTTGGAATGAGAAATAAAACCTTCATGGGGTGTAGCTCAGAATGAGGTGGTTCCCCTTTTGCAAGTTCTATAGCTGTTATGCCCAGGGACCAGATGTCTGCCTGCAACAACAAAAAAAATATCTAATTTAGAGACCTACCAAGAAGGAATAAATTTAAGCAGGAGTAAATTCAAATAAATATACAAGGTCTATCCAGAAGGTATCCAGCCCCAGCCATTTAATATGAAAAATAGAGACATTTACAGAAGAAGATATGATACAAGATACATTGTACATAGGACAATGACATCTCAGCCCCCTTCAAAGCAGGAACCTTGGGACCTCACATAGTTCTCCTAATTGCCCTATTATATTTTTCTGATTCTCACTGATGCTCTAAAATCTCTTTCCTTTCAAAGCTGATTTTAGTGTGGAAGTGTGGGAATAGCCAGAAGCTGCAGGACACCAAATCTGGGCTGTAGGGGGGCTGAGTCAACTGGCTGATTTGATGTTTTGCCAAAAAACTCTGCACAAGACATGATGCATGGGTGAGCACTTTGTCATGATGAAACTGCCAATCACCAGTTGCCCATAGCTGAGGCCTTCTGACTCAATGGAATAGTTTCCACAGAGGAATGTGCAAGCTTAATACAAAATTTGATGCAGATCCATTGCTCTACTCGCTCAGTCATTTTGAATGCCATGGTCACAGAATACATATGCTCACTCAACAGCACCTACCACCCCCCACTGACTAATACAGTGAAGTCATCATTGTTCATGCATGCACATGCCAATTCAGGTTACATCAATGTTGTACAAACTGTTCTCGTTATATTAACAATGGCTAGACTTTTTCCAGACAGACTTTATACTTCTTACAAAGAAAGTACCTCTCGATGTACTTTTAAGGTTTTGAAAACATTATTTTTACCCAAAAATAAAAAGTATAAGCTTTTGGCTTAATTTCAAAATAGGCAACGCACAGGAGAAAATTTTAATATACAAAACATCTTCTATCTCTGAACTGAAGACAGCTTTTATGATTACTCCTCTTCCACTCACTGTTGCAGGTATAATGCATTCAATGCCAATTGTAGTCCCTCAGTCAGTCAGTAGGGTAGGCGATCAGAGGTGAGCAGAGAGTGCATATCTGGGGAGTGCCAGTTAAGCAATGCTTAGAATTAATATAATGCTCTGAGATTGGGAACAGCCATCCAGGTCTTGCAGACTGTAAGTTTAAATGCTAGCTCTATCACAAAAGTCTCATGACGTTAAGACAAAAGATCTAACCTATGAGCCTAGTTCCCTCATATGTAAAATGGGAATAGCAACATGTTGACTGTGCAAGGTGCGTAACACAACACCCAGAATTTAATGTACAAACACACAAAGAAGTGGAAAATACTCATATAATGCACCCTCACATACCTATCAAATGAATTTAAGAATCATTAACACAATTTTGTAGTATATGACAAATAATAGATAAAAAATGTCATGACATTTCCCCCAAGTACTTCAGTTTTCAATAGTTATTACTTATTAACATCTAAAATTAACATGTGTGAGAAGTAGCCAATCAATGTTTCTCTCTCACACCACCGTTTCTCTCCCTCTCCTTCTTTCTCCTTTCTACTCTCTAAAAATAAAGTTTAAGAAAAACTAAGACTTATGCTCCCTTTTAGTTCAGTGAGATGAAGATGCTAATGAGGCAGACAAATCCTTTTCTTTTCGCAGCCTGATCTTCCTTTGCAAATCACTATGCATACTCAAAGATGAAATTGATGGGAGCATGCTCTCATGACAATGATAACAGAACGAACCCTGCTACCCTACAGCTGTTAAGCTCTACCTGTGATGCAGAGACCAGTCGTAAAAATGTCCAAAAGGTAAACAAAGAAAAATGGAAGGGAGAAATGGAAAGAAGCTGAATTAAACTTGTGTAGCCGGAGACCACAGTAACCAAAAGAGCAACAGTGCCCTTCAAAGAATATAAACTGTCCTGTCAGGCAAAAGCTGTGCTGAGAACATGCATTCACTGGAAGGATATTCCACAAAGCAACCTCAGGAAAAGGCCCTTTTTCTAGGCACTGCTTGTACCAAGAGCTGCTAGCCCAGAGTCAAAACTAATGAAGGTGTGTGTATGTGTGTCATACCCCCTAAGGCTTCAGCATCTGAAATCCTTCCTTGATAAGCCTCAATTCTCAGACACAGACATTATCCTTATCTACAATTTCCACACCTTCTGTGTCAACAAACCTGGGAAGCAAATTTCACAAAAACGTATTTTCACAGATTGTTTCTACTGAAGAGTCATTGGAAATTTAAAAAACATTAAAAAATGTTTTAAAAAATTAAGTCACTGGTTTATGACCCAAGCAAATGAAATATTTTACTTTAAAAATAAGCTAGAGCAAAAGGTAAAGTAATTAAAGGTCAGGTGACAGATTCTCTAGGTCCCAACCAAATGTGCATTTCAGGCATCTTTTTTTAATGTAATATATTTTATTTTTTAAATATATAACCTTTATTATAGCTTTTCCATTACAATTTAGTCCCCATATGTCCCCCCACCCCTCAGCAATCACCACACTGTTGTCCATGTCTGTGAGTCCTTTCTCCTTTTTACTCATTCCCTCCACCCTATTAACTCCACTCCCACTCACTAGCTGTCATCTGTTCTCCATCTATAAGTCTGTCTCTTTTTTGCTTGTTAGTTCAGTTTGTTCATTGGTTTCCCATGTGACAGAAGTCATGGTATTTGTCTTTCTCTGACTGGTTTATTTCACTTAGCATAACGTTCTCCAGGTCCATCCATACTGCTGCAAAGCATGAAATTTTCTTCTCTTTTACAGCCAAGTAGAATTCCATTGTGTAAATGTCCCACAGTTGTTTTTTTTTTTTTAAATCTACTCATCTATTGATGGACATGTAGGATGCTTCCATATCTTGTCAATTGTAAATTATGATGCAACGAACAACAGGTGTGCTTATATTCTTTCAAATTAGTGTTTTCGGTTACTTCAGATATATACTCCCAGAAGTGAGATTGCTGATCAAAAGGCAGATCCATTTTTAATTATTTAAGGTATCTCCCTCCATACTTCTTTCCACATCGGCTGCACCAATCCACATTCCCACCAACAGTGCAAAAGGGTTCCCCTTTCTCCACATCATCTCCAACACTTGTTGTTTGTTGATTTACTAATGATAGCTATTCTGACAACTGGGATATATCACATTGGGGTTTTTATTTGCATTTCTCTGATTAATGATGTTGAGCATCTTTTCATGTGTTTACTGGCCAAGTGTATGTCCTCTTCAGATAAGTGTCTATCCACTTATGCCCAGTAACTCCTCTACCCAGTACCCTTCTTCCCTCCAGTAACACCCTCCTTAGTTCATGTCCAAGGGTCATGCATGTAAATTCTTTGGCCTCTCCCTTTCCTATACTACTATTCTTAACATCCCCCTGTCTATTTTGTACCTACCAATTATGCTTCTTGATCCCTATACCATTTCTCCCTTTCAACCCCTTCCACCTCCCAGTTCCTGTTCTGATTGTTTGCTTAGTTTATTTTTGTTTTTTAATTCAGTTGTTGATAGTTCTGAGTTTGTTCACATTTTAGCATTCATAGATTTGATCTTCTTTTTCTTAAATAAGTCCCTTTAACATTTCATGTAATGGCTTGATGATGATGAATTCCTTTAGCTTTACCTTGTCTGGGAAGCACTTTATCTGCCCTTCTACTCTAAATGATAGCTTTGCTGGATAGAGCAATCTGGGATGTAGGTCCTTGCCTTTCATGACTGCGAATACTTCTTTCCAGCCTTCTTGCCTGCAGTTTCTTTTGAGAAATCAGCTGATGGTCTTTATGGGAACTCCTTTGTAGGTAACTCTCTGCTTATCTCTTGCTGCTTTTAAGATACTCTCTTTATCTTTAACCTTTGGCATTTTAATTATGACATGTCTTAGAGTGTTCCTCTTTGGGTCCAACTTGATTGGGACTCTCTGTGCTTCCTGGACTTGTATCTCTATTTCCTTTGCCAAATTAGGGAAGTTTCCTTTCATTATTTTTTCAAATAGATTTCCAAGTTCTTGCTCTTTCTCTTCTTCTCTGGCACCCCGATGATGGATTCTGACCTCCATGGAAGGTTAGCTGTGCAGGACCTGGGTGGTAGTACACCAGTGTGAACTGTAGCTGTCCACTGGGTGCACTGGCCCTGGAGTGTCCTATGTGGTGCAGGCCAAGGTGAGCACCTATCTGTATTTTGCCCGAGGCTATTCTCCCTGAGCTGTAAAACAATCTGAGAAGGCTGCAGCTTTTACTGGGCTTGGAGGTTCTCAAACAAAATCAGGCTGTAAACCTAAGCTGGCTGCTGCTACTGCCTGGCCTAGGGCTCACTGAGGCCAGCTATTGCTTGCTTGATATGACTTAGGACAGGGGTGTCAAACTCATATTCACTGGGGGGCCACATCTGCCTTGCAATTGCCTTCAAAGAGCCAAATGTAATTTTAGGACTGTATTAATGTAACTACTCCTTAACAGTTAAGTGAGAGCTTGCCACTGCCACCAGGTAGAAACAAGGTACTGAGCCAGATAAAACAAGGTGGAGGGCCAGATTAGGCCTGTAGGCCTTGTGTTTGCCACCTTTGATTTAGGAAGTTGTGAAGCGTGAATCAAGATCTGCCATTCTTTTGGAAAAGCAGCTTGGGTGGGCCCATAGCACTGGGTGGGGTGGGGTCTCTGGGGATCTCCAAGGCAGGTCAAACAGTGTTAGGCAGCTGATGAAGTCTAAGATATGGTACCTGCCTTCCTGCTCCGTGGCTCTGCAGGGGGAATGGCTCAGAAAAAAGACAATGGCCTCTGCTCACCTTGATGCCAGAAACTTCAGCCTCTCTCAGTATTCCCCTGGTGCCCTTCAAGCTGCTAACCTAGAGAGCTGGAGCTCAGAGGGAGTTTGAGTAGGTGAGTCCACGTGTGGGTTAAGAGGAAATGCTTGGGGCTCCAGCAGTTTCTTCCACCAACTCAATCCCTGTTGTATTTTGCAGCCAGAATTTGTGGGGACCAATCCTCCTGCCATTGGAACCCTCGGCAGGAGGGCCTGGTGTGGGTCTGGGTCTGCTCACTCCTGAGATATCCCTTCCAAATTTTTATCCACCACACATGGTTGCCAGACCAGCCCATTCCCCATCTGTGCCTTTCCTACTAGTCTCGATGTATATGGTTTCATCAATTCCGCAGTTGTCAGACTTCTATTCAACTTGATTTCTGATGTTCCTGAATGATGGTTTTTCTATATTTTAGTTGTAATTTTGATGTGGTTTTGCAAAGAGCCAAGCCATGTCTGCCTATGCCACCATCTTGACCAAAAACTCGGAGGTCTCAAATCTTTGATTCATTTTGAATTTGTTATTATGTGTGGTGTAAGAAGGTGGTCTAGCTTCATTTTTCTGGACTTACCTGTCCAATTTTTCCCATGCCATTCATTGAATAATCTATCTTTAGCCCAATGTATGCGCTTACTTATTCTGTCAAATATTAATTGACTAAAAAGGTGTGGGTTTATTTCTGGGATCTCCATTCCACTGATTTATGTTTCTGTTTTTGTGCCAGTACCAGGCTGTTTTGATTACTATGGTCTTGTAATATAGTTTGATATTAGGTAGCATGATTGCTCCATCTCTGTTCTTTTTCAGGATCGCAATTGTTAAGAGGGTCCTTTTGTAGTTCCATATAAATCTTGGAAATATTCTAGTTCTGTGAAATACACCATTGGAATCTTGATAGGAATTGTGCTGAATCTATAGATTGTTTGGGGTAGTATGGACATTCTAATGATGCTAATTCATCCTATCCATGAACATGGTATGTGCTTCCACTGATTTGTATCTTCTTCAATTTTTCTCTTCAGTGTCTTATAACTTTCCAAGTACAGGTCTTTTACATCCTTAGTTAGGTTTATTCCTAGGTATTTTATTCTTTTTTAAAGCAATTGTTAATGGAATTGTTTTCTTCCCTTTCTGTTAGTTCATTATTGACATATAAAAATGCAACTGATTTCTGAATATTAATTTTGTATCCTGCTATTTTGCTGAACTCATTTATCAGTTTTAGTACTTTCTTGGTAAATCTTTGGGGTTTTCATGTCATCTGCAAATAAAGACAGTTTTACTTCTTCCTTTCCAATTTGGATGCTTTTTTTGCTTCTTCTTGTCAGATTGCTCTGGCTAGGACTTCCAGTACTATGTTGAATAGTAGAGGTGAAAACAGACATCCCTGTCTCATTCCCGACCTTAAGGGAAACACTTGTAATTTCTGCCCATTGTGTATGATGCTAGCACTGGGTCTGTCATACATGGCCTTATTATTTTCAGGTATGTTCCCTCTATTCCCACTTTGCTGAGAGCTTTTATCATAGATTGTTGCTGGATTTCATCAAAATCTTTTTCTGTATCTATTGATATAATCATGTGGTTTTTAACCTTTATTTTGTTTATGTGGTGAATCACATTTATTGATTTGCCAATGTTGCACCATCCTTGTATGCTCAGAATAAATCCCACTTGATCATGGTGTATGATCTTTTTGATACATTGCTGTATTCACTTTCGTTGAGGATTTTAGCATCTATGTTCATCAGTGATATATGCCTGTAATTTTCTTTCTATGTAGTATTTTTATTTGCTTTTGGAATTAGGATAATGCTGGTCTCATTAAATGAGTTTGGGAGCCTTCTCTACTCTTAAATTTTATGAAATAGTTTGAGAAGGAAAGGTGTTGGTTCTTCTCAGAATTTTTGGTAAAATTCACCTGTGAAACCATCTGGTCCATGGCTTTTGTTTGTTAGGAATTTTTTGATTATTGCTTCAGTTTTATTACATGTAATCTGTCTATTCAGATTCTCAGATTCTTCCTGATTTTTGGAAGAGTGTGTGTTTCAAGGAATTCATCCATTTCAACCAGGTTGTCCAGTTTGTTGGCATGTAATGATTCATAATATTTTCTTATAATCCTTTGTATTTCTTTGGTGTCTGTTGTTATTTCTCCTCTTTCACTTCTGATTTTATTTATTTGGGTCCTTTCTCTTTTTTTCTTGATAAGTCTGATTAAAGGTTTCTCAGTCTTATTTATCTTGTCAAAGGACCGGCTCTTGTATTCCCTGATCTTCTCTATCATTTTTTTAGACTCTATTTCATTTATTTCTGCTCTGCTCTTTATTATTTCCTTCCTGCTACACACATTGGGCTCTGTTTGTTGTTCCTTTTCAAGTTCCTTTAAGTGTGAAGTTAGATCGCTTAGCTGAGCTTCTTATTTTTTGAGATAGGCCTTTAATGCTATGTACTTCTCTCTTAGGATTGCTTTCCTAGTATCCCACAGATTTTGGATAGTTGTATCCTCATATTCATTTGTTTCAAGATATCTTCTGACTTCTTCCTTGATCTTATTATTGAGAGATTGCATCTTTTAATCTACCTAAAAAGAATATGCAGCATCTTCTGATCAGATAAGAACATTATGACATTGAACACCAGGCGGGGGGAACTCCAAGAAATAAAGTGGCAAAGCTTTTTGATATATTAAAATCCCTGCTGCTCAGAGCCTGCCTTAGGCAAACATCCAGAGAGACCCTGCACTAGTTAGAAAGGTGGGGTGGAAACAGGGCAGCCAGGACAATTCTTGAAGAATAACTGTAAAGTGAACAATGATGGGTAATAATGAAAATAGATCTGAATCCTGAGTCACATGTGCCACAATTGATCAGCTAATTTACTAGAAAGAGAATAATCAGTGTGATATAATCAAATGAGTTAAGAAATCTGGATTCAACTCCTTACCAAAATCTAGGCCTATGAATTTTGATAAATGAACCTGAGCTTAAAATAAAGAGAATAGACTGAACATGTAAGTCCCCGTCAAGGCCTAAAATGAGATGTCCCCAGGAAAAGGCCAGTATCAAAAGCGGCTGCAAGGATTAGAAGTAGCTTTAGGGTAATCCATCCATCACACAGGATAAAGCCCTAACAAGCAGCAAACACACCAAAGACTAGACAGCTCTCCTATCCTGGGGGCTGAGAAAGAGCAGCCTGTGGGAGACTGGAATTAAATCTGAGATACAGGAGGCAGAGTATCTAGATTTGTAGTCTATACAAAAAAGGTTAAGAGAGTTGAAGGGCAACAGGGAGGGAAATACAGGAAAATTTGGCAGAATATATGACACATATAAGAGGGTAGAAAAAAGGAATTATAATTTTGCCTCATGATGGCTAAGAGCCTGTGAGATTAAAGATACTAATTGGGAACTAAAAATAATAAGAGAAAGAATCTGCAGGAATCACTAAAAGCACTATTCTTTCTAGAATCAGGTCTTACATTTTTGTGGATTCTCTGTTTCATTTGTAGGATCTCTTTCTGTACTTGTCCCTAAAATATCATTCCAAATATGGTCCAAGGTCCTCCTCCTTCACTCACTCCTCTTTACAACTGTGGATCCCTCTCTGTGGGCCCGCACCCCACATGCCTCTACTGGGTGCCTCCACCATGGTTGCCATCTTGATCCTCCATCCCTCTACACCCACCTTCAAACACCCTCCTTTCTCATTGTTCCCCACCACCACCAAGCTGACATTGTTTAAGCTAAAAAACTCCATAACTGTGGACTGGATAAATAAAAGGTACTAAATGATACAGTAGGGGACAAAGAAGAAACCTGTTTTTAACCAAGGTTCAAGAATGACCTTTATGACCAACTTCAAGGTGCCAGTCTTCACTCTAACTGGACAAACTAGAAAACAAAAATACAAAAGTGGAGAATTCTCCAGACCCAACAAGCATGATGTGTCAGCACTAACCTTTGAGTCATAGGCTGACTGTTTAATGACTTCGGGTGCCATCCAGAAAGGGGTGCCCACGAAGGTGTTTCTTTTTATCTGGGTATCTGTCAGCTGTCCCGCCACTCCAAAATCGGCCAGCTTCACCTCTCCATGTTCAGAGAGCAGAACATTGGCAGCTGCAAAATAAAACCAAGATGCCTCCTGAAACTGTTGGCTGCACTGTTCCGTCCATTATCATTTTAGGAATGTATACAGACGGTCTCTTCCCAATGGGACCATGTGCTCAGTAAGAAAAGGCACCAAGGGATACTTTTGGTTAGACACCCCTCAAAGCCAACTCACCCCCACGCAGCTGAAGGTACTCTACAAAAACCCACAGGATAACCTCCCTTGAGGAGCATGGTTTAATTCTACAGCACGTTCCTACCCACCTTAGGTATTTCAAAAGAGTAAAAACAATATGCTTTCTTACCTTTAATATCTCTATGAATTTTTTTCTCCGAATGCAAATAATCAAGTCCTTTCAGTATTTCTCTTAATATAGTAGCAATTTGAGTTTCATCTAAAGGGCCAGGTTCTAACTAACAAAAAAAAGTATTAAATAATTATAAGAAGTTTGAAATGATAAAACAAAGTTAATACTCATGTTAAATAGATGACAGTAATTAAAATTTAAAAACTTCTCTACTCCAAAACAGGCATTTTTGTGCAGTTAAAATCTACTTAAAGGGCCCTAAAACCAACAACTACAATGAACCAGAAAAAATGTCTTTGCTGAATGAAGTGAAGCTGTTTAAGAATTAAAGTAGGACCAGTGAGAAAGTCTATGGTCAGCAATGCCATGGCTACAAGTTGAGCTATAACAGATTTTAGTCCAGAAAGCAAAAGCCCAGAAATTCACAGCACTTGCTGGACAGGGTACAAAGCAGCTTGGCCCTGCCCTAACATATGTAATGGTAATCAAAACACAAGTAGTTCAAAAGAGAAGGCCTGAGAGCCCACTGTTTTCTGAGGCTACCCTTGCACCAGAATTTTTTTAAGCCTGAATTTTAAAACATGGAGAATGCAGAAGAAAGAACTCAATTCCTGATGATTGAGATTTTTTTGCTATAGTTTGTATATATAAACAAAAATTACTATTATATTATCCCAAATGAGAAAATAATTTCCTCTGAAAACCTTCATTCTGAGAAACTCAAAAGAAATTGATACTGACTTCTTAATAGCCATAATTGTATAAAGATGTAAGGAAGAAATGTCAAGAAACATGTCCATTTTAAAAGGAAAAAAATAGGCTCTAAAGCTCAGTTCAAACTGGGTAGGTCCACTATCACTTGCAGAGCAGGGAATTCAACCACAGTAGGTCTACTATCACTTGCAGAGCAGGGAATTCAATCACAACTTAATAATTATAGCAAAACAACTGAACACTCCCTAAAGAACTAATAATGGAACTGGTGGGGATGGGGGTCAGAATTCTAATATTAATTTTTCTTCTGAACAATGGTCCTCAGTATTACATTTTCAGATTTGACATCATAACCCAAATTCACACAATCCTGTGACATTCACTAAGTTTTAAAAAGATAGATGTGCTTTAAACCAAAGGGAATAATAACTAAGACACTCCTTGAAAAAGTGGAGTTCTGACTGATGCTCCTACTTTCCTGTGTGTATCATGGCCTTCACTGGGAAAATGGTGACAGTACAGCTGTTTATGGGGTCCAAGGCAGACAGCAGCTGAGACACAATTCCTGCTTCACTACAGCTTTACTCATGCCTGGAACTGCTTTCTGGTTCATCTAGTGACCCGTATCTCCTCTGCTCACTCACCCAACCTGGTCTACACAAAAATCCACAAAGTCTGGAGAAAAGATAGTGAAGTCAGTAGGCTTGTCTGGTAGCAGCTTCTCAGCTCCCTCACCTTCAGGACACAGGTGTAAGAGAATGGTGCTGCTACTCACTGTAGTCTTACTGTATATTACATGCTCAGTCACACTGCTTGGACCAACTAGCCTGCCAGAAAGTATCCCAAATTCTAATTAAGATATTATCCAAACATTACCTCAGAGGCAACATGTTGCACACTTTGTTCCACAGAACCTAACTTCCCCCAGTTATCTGACCAAGAGTCTTATTTTCAAGAAACACACACTGAAACTACTGTTCCAAAGAGCACAGTCTGGAACCCTCCCTGTCTGTCTTCTCCACATCTATTTTTGAGTGTTCATGCAAAGTAGAAATTTTAATACTCAAAATGAGGAAAAGGCACTATTTCTCATAAGCTGGGGGAAAAAGGAAGACAGGCAGAGATGCTGGTGTATTTGCTCTTAATCACAACACCAGAATACAGAAGGATAATCCAGTTGTTTAAAATCGTATCACAGAATGTAAGTTCTAGTTCCTCCTCCAGCACATTTTGCCCCAAGCCAATTATTAGCA
Source organism: Trachops cirrhosus (assembly GCA_028533065.1). Lineage (NCBI taxonomy): Eukaryota > Metazoa > Chordata > Mammalia > Chiroptera > Phyllostomidae > Trachops > Trachops cirrhosus. Next base: position 46,955,256 of record CM052548.1, read on the forward strand.
ACATTTGGCTAGACCTGTGCTTAACTTTAACCTTCCTTCTATTATCAAGTCTTGGAAAGACACAGTAGAGCAGCCTCATGTCTTTAGCAAGGGGAGATAAGAGTTGAGAAAAACTAACAGAAAAATCTTCCCCTGGATATTTAAGAACTGGCTCTCTGATTAAAGTATGTATTTAAATGTGGCCTAAACACCACCCACCAATAATTTAGTCACCAGGGGTGAAGAGGGTAAAGTAGAGGACCTTTTTGGTGTCAAAATTCACTATAAACAGTATTCAGTTGCTCTCTACATCACGGAGATCCTCCCTAGTGAGTGAGACCAGGATGAGCTAACTTCTTGGAGTCACATATTAGCATTCTCCATCATTTCTAAACAGTATAAAAATGGTAGTCTCTATCATTAAGAGAACTGTGGAATCTTCAAATAATCTTTACAAAAGAAAGACTCCCAGGAAAAAAATTTAGGCTGTACCTCATCTCTGGATGACTTCTAATTCCCTCTCCTTCTTCCTTTGCAACAGAGACCATTAACCAGGCACATGGCCACCCAACAAGAGGCCATATATACCAGCCTCTGCAGCAGCAAGTCTGCCCATGTGAGTAAGTTCCCCCCAGTGGAATATGAGCAGAAGTGACACATGCTCCCTTCCTGGTCTTGGCCCTGAAACACTGGCAGCCAGAGAGAACAATGACTGAAGACCATAGAAAGCCACAGGTTACCGATGGTAGACCCACCCACCAGTGCAGGACCCTGAAGATCACATGGACTAGAGTCCACTGAACCCCACATCTGGGAGAGAAATAAATTTCTATCCTGTGTGAGACACTGGGGCCACTACAACACCAGCTCAACCCAAACCTTAATGAATATGCTATCTCATTTTTTAAAAACACGTTGCAGATACATCTTTAAGTTTATCAAACATCTCTACATATTATCAAATTGTTGTGTGTGACAACGTTCTGTTTTTTTAAAATCTGTTATAAACAAAGTCCATCTCAAAATAATACTAACAGTTTTCAACATGCAAAAAATAATTCCTGTATCCCATTATTAATGTGTGTCCTCTTCTCAGAGGGGTTCAGGTGCCCAACAGAAAAGGGAGAGATGATGAATAAAGATACAACAAAGTCAGAGGGAGGGGAAGGACAGCATGGTGTCAGGGAAGGCCACAGGCTTTATACCTGGTCACAATGAGGCCCAAAGTCCAACTCTGTTGGCTGCATGTGACACCCATCTCCCTAGTGTTTCCATTTCATCATCAATAAAAATGAGATGATTAGGGATCTCCAAAAAGGGATGCTTGGTTCTTGTCAGCAGGACCACTGATGTAAGGCAGATAGCAGTTTGTTGGGACTCTCATACCATATGGGATTTTATTTAAAGTGGAGAGTTCTGCACTTCTTAAACTGTAATGTCTAAAATTTCAGATTTTAATTTGAAGCTCCAAGAAAAGTTACCACTAAAGAAGTTAAATTACTGTAGCTTTAAGAATGAATAAATTACAACATTTACAGAGAATTGCTGCTCTTAGGATTCAAGGTCAGAAAAAAAAAGTCTCCGAAAACAACTTTGTATATGTCACAAATGAAATTCACTTAATATGATAGGAAATCTAATTATACAAAATGAGATATTTTTCTACAGTCCTGAAGCATTTCCCAAAAGAGCAAAAACGAAATGAAAATTCCCTTGTGTAATGTGAATATTTACTGAAAAGCAGCAAAGGAAGTTATAACATTTATCCAGCTGTTGTGTCTCTTTTCCCATTTTAATGTAATGGTTTATAGCATATTAAATTACTCTCTTTAACTTTCATTTGAACATCATTTTGACCAACTGCCTTTATGGTTTATAACATTAGATGATTTTGTTTAAATTGGGTATATAAGCCTGTTAGGAATTTATAGTTTTATATGTTTACCTTCCTCAAAAAACTATGAACTGCTAATGTAACTACGAGAAAGCAAGCTCCTTTTAATCAAAGTGCACTTCTTTCCTCAGTGAATAAAATCTGTGTAGACTCTAACCACTAACAAACATGGGCTTCTTTCAGCTGTCACTCTGAGAGCAGTGAATAATGCAGACCCCTCATCCTGACAACTTTCTATCAGGCAGGACCCACGTTCTAACACCAAAATGGTAAGCTAGGCTTGTTGTGGAAATCACCACTCATCCCACAGCCCAGCTTTTATCGTTCAGGTAGGAAAAGAGAGCTGATTACATTAATTTCACTGCATAACCACAGTGGGGATGAGATGTCAAGTGCTAAACAACTGTGTGAGTTCTTTTAAAAATTTGTTTTGCATATACTGCACTTCAAGGAATACTTAAGCAATGCTTATGATTCACTGTTTATTTTTGAGCATCTCATCAGTGATAATGTAAACCATGTTTTACCATGAGACACAAGTCACAGACCATGACTCTAAGGTCACGACATTCCTAGTTTCCACTACCTTGTGTAGAAGACAGTGGGGCACATTAATGGCACAGTAGGTAGGGACTAGGTAGGAGATGGCCACTGGTGCTGGCCCAGCTCCACTGTAAACACACTCATAACCTGACCACTGCAGTTGTATGTGGCACCACACTGCAACCATCACACACTGCCAGTCTCTTACTCCTGAAAATGTTTTAATTTTTAAAGATTCTAATTTTAACAAATTATAAATTAAAATATTACCCACATATTTACAAGCTAAGTTATATTTGAAATTTGAAACAATGATGGGGTTTCAGTTCTACAAAAGTTAAAACCAATTTTGGAAAACTAACAAACTTCTTCAGTACGATAATGACAGATAAAATCCGTCTTAGCTTTTATAAATGAACTCATGGATTTCCCAAGAAACAACAAAACTGGTTTCAAAAGTAGACCTATAATTTTCAGTGTATCAGAAGCAAAAATACATATTATAAGAAACAGTTTGGTCCATTTTTCATGGAACATAAAAGAGAGAAACAGAAATGGGTAAGCACAGAATTATATTCAAAACGAAGATTTACTGAGAAGAGCTTTAATGTGTACCCATTTCCAACTTAATACTTACTAGATCTAGTGCAGAGCCTCCACCAAGATATTCCATTATTATCCACAGTTTAGTATCCTACAAAAACAAAACAGAGAGAAGTTACTTTTAAAACAAGCAAACCCCTCCAAAACTTAAATAATCGAAGAGGGTCTTTTTGTTATTTTGAAACTAGTAATTTTTATAAATACATGTGCATCATCAAAAAATGAGTCCAAGTTGACATTCCAACATCCGAATTATAGGGGTACCAGAAGAAGAAGAAGAAAAACAAGTGGAAAACTTATTTGAACAAATAATAAAGGAGAACTTCCCCAATCTGGCTAAGGAAATAGAACTCCAGGAAGTCTAGGAAGCTCAGAGAGTCCCAAAGAAGTTAGACCCAAGGAGGAACACACCAAGGCACATCATAATTACATTAGCCAAGGCAAAAATGAAGGAGAGAATCCTAGAAGCAGCAAGAGAGAAGGGGATAGTAACCTACAAAGGAGTTCCCATCAGACTGTCAGCTGATTTCTCAAAAGAGACCTTCCAGGCAAGAAGGGGCTGGAAAGATGTATTCCAAGTCATGAAAAACAAGGACCTACATCCAAGATTGCTCTATCCAGCAAAGCTTTCATTTAGAATG
>CM052548.1:46959415-46976274 GCA_028533065.1 Trachops cirrhosus
AATTTCAGGGGAGAAGGGAAGGGTTTACAGGAACAAATATAGAGGACACATGGAGAAAACTAGGGGGGTTGGAAATGGGAGGGAGGAGGGGAGGGATGGGTGGGTGGGTTGGAATGGAATAAAGGATATAAACTGTACTGAATAAACTAAAATAAAAAATTTTAAAAAAATAAAATAAAAAATGGGCCAAGGACCTGAAAAAACACTTCCCCAACGAGAACATACAGATGACCCATGGACATATGAAAAGATGCTCAACATCAGTAGCATCAAAGAGATGCAAACTAAAATCACAATGAGATATCACCTCACACCTGTCAGAATGGTCATCATTAATAAATCAACAAACAATAAGTGCTGGCAAGAGAAAGCACTTATTGAAGAAAAGGGAACCATAGTATATTGCTGGTAGGAATGCAGACTGGTGCAGCCTCTGTGAAAAACATTATGGAATTTCCTCAAAAAATTAAAAATGAAAGTGCCTGTGACCAAGCAATTCCATGGCTGGAAATATACCCCAAGAATCCCTAAATACAAGTTCGGAAGAACTTATGCACCCTTATGTTCATAGCAGCACTATTTACAATAGCCAAGTGCTGGAAACAGCCTAAGTGCACATCAGTATTTGAGTGGATACAAAAACTGTGGCACATTTACACAATGGAATTCTATGCAGCAGAAAGAGAGAAGGAATTCCTACCCTTCGCAACAGTATGGATGGAACTGGAAATGATTACACTAAGTGAAATAAGCCAGGGGGTGAAAGATAAATGCCATATGATCTCACTTATAAGAAGAATCTAATGAACAAAATAAACTAACAAGTACAATAGAACCAGAGACATAGACACATGGAACAGACAGACAGCAGCCAGAGGGGAGGTAGAAGGGGGATAATGGTGGAAAGAAGGGGAAGAGATTAGTCAAAGAACATGTATGAATAACCAATGGCCATGGACAGTGGGGATTGACTGTGTGAGTTGGGGGTGGTCTGGGCAAAGGAGGGAAAGGGGGGAAATTGGAACAACTGTAATAGAATAACAATTTAAAAAAAAAACCCAGGTGATCATGACAGCTGTTCTCTCTCACCCACTGGTTCTCAGAGTTCCTGACCAGCAGTTTGAACATCACTTGAGAACTATTTCAAAATGTTCAGCTGTACTCAATCAGAAACTCTTTTTTAATATATTTTATTTATTATGCTATTACCATTGTCTCATTCCCCCCCTACATTGCCCTCCACCCTGCACACCCCCTCCCACCCACATTTCCCCCCTTTAGTTCATGTTCATGTGTCGTAAGTTCTTTAGCTTCTACATTTCTCCTACTATTCTTGCCCTCCCCTGTCCATTTTCTCCCTATCATCTATGCTACTTATTCTCTGTACCTTTTCCCCTTCTCTCCTCCTCCCACTCCCCTGTTGCTATCCTTCCATGTGATCTCCATTTTGGTGGTTCTGTTCCTGTTCTAGTTGTTTGCTTAGTTTGCCTTTGTTTTAGGTGTGGTTGTTAATAACTGTGAGTTTGCTGTCATATTATTATACATGTTTTTTCTCTTCTTTTTCTTAGATAAGTCCCTTAACATTTCATACAATAAGGGCTTGGTGGTGATGAACTCCTTTAACTTGACCTTATCTGAGAAGCACTTTATCTGCTCTCCCATTCTAAATGAAAGCTTTGCTGGATAGAACAATCTTGGATGTAGGTCCTTGCCATTCATGACTTTGAATACTTCTTTCCAGCCCCTTTTTGCCTGAAAGGTCTCTTTTGAGAAATCAGCTGACAGTCTGATGGGAACTCCTTTGTAGGTGACTGTCCCCTTATCTCTTGCTGTTTCTAGAATTCTCTCCTTCATTTTAACCTTGGGTAATGTAATTATGATGTGCCTTAGTGTGTGCTTCCTTGGGTTCAACTTCTTTGGGACTCTCTGAGCTTCCTGGATTTCATGGAAGTCTATTTTGCCATATTAGGGAAGTTCTCCATTATTTTCTCAAGTAAGTTTTCCACTTGTTGCTCTTCCTCTTCTCCTTCTGGTACCCCTGTAAGTCGGATGTTGGAACGTTTAAAGATGTCCTGGAGGTTCCTAAGCCTCCCCTCATTTTTTTGAATTCTTATTTCTTCATTCTTTTCTGATTGTATGTTTTTTTTCTTCCTTCTGGTCCACTCCATTGATTTGAGACTCAGCTTTCATTCCATCACTATTGGTTCCCTGTGCATTTTTCTTCATTTCACTTAGTGTAGTCTTCATTTTTTCATCTAATCTGTGACCAAAATCAACTAATTCTGTGAGCTTCCTGATCACCAGTGCTTTGAACTGTGCATCTGATAAGTTGGCTATCTCTTGTTCGCTTCAAAGTATTGGCTCTGGGGTTTTGATTTGTTCTTTCATTTGAGCCATTTTGCGGGGGTGGGGGGGCCGTCTGGTCTTGCTTGTTATGTATGAGGGGCAGAGCCTTAGGTGTTCACCCAGGCGGGGCAACCCAGTCGCAGGGTTGTGACATTGCATGTGGGGGCGGGGTCAGAGAGGGAACAATGATGCTTGCTCCTCTGTCTGTTGGATTTCAGTCCCCTCTGCCGCTTCCCACAAACAAATTGGGCCCTTCTGGTGCTGGTTCCTGGGTGGGTGGGCATGTGTATGTTCTAGGACCCTGTGGGTCTCTCCAACAAACTCTCCTGTGAGGCTGGGAGTCTCTCCTGGCACCTCAACCTCCACAAGTGTTTTCAATCAGTGCTTTGAGACTTTATTTCCTGGTGTTGGGGCCCTGGGTTGCTTGGTCTGTCTCACTGCCCATTTTCACCTCTTTATCTGCACGAGAATGTGTGACTGCAGATAGCCAGCTGCCTTGTGCACCTCACTGGGTCTGCTTGTTTCCTCCCTGCTCCCACGCCCGGGGTCTGCCACTGGGGTCTGCTAGCCACCGCTTTTTCCTGCCACGAACCCTCTCTGCTGGTCACCAACTCCATCCCTCTTACTGGTCTAGATGAATGGTTGTCAGGACTTCTGTACAGTTCAATTTTCTGTCTGTTCTGGTTGTTTTTTGTTTCTAAATTTTTGTTGTCCTTACTTTTGGTTGTGCGAGGAGGCATAGTATGTCCTCCTACGCCTCCATCTTGGCCGGAAGTCTCAATCAGAAACTCTTGGTATGGGTCCCGGGAATGGCAGCTTTAACAAGGCCTTGAGGTGATTTTGGTACACACTGGTGAAGTGGGCAGAGGAAGGCTTTGCTGACATGCTATGCCCTTCATATACCTCCTTGTCACCAGGAAAGTGCAGCTGGCTGACAAGACCTGATCATAATCTTGGGATTTCTGGATTGAATCAGTAAATCCTCCAGATACTGAAAGACAGTAGTCAAAGATTTCCTGAAACAGTACTCTCACGACAACAAAGGAGATACAGCATAAACTCCATTATGTCACCAACACTTCTAAGTCCCAGCTCTGGGTGGAAGGCCATCATGCTCCTTCCTCTGCCCCAGAAAACAGTTCATGTAATAATAGCCTCAGAGGGCCACCTGATGTAGACTGTGGCTGAGCAAATTTAACCTGAGAAATACAGGACTAGGATAAGGCCCTGATTTCGAATTTTATGCATTCAGTAATCATTGAGAAGGAAGGCATTGCCTAGCCTTTTAAAAAAATAGAGAAGTGCTCCAAGACATTTGAAAGATGTAGGTTAGAATAAATTCCAGTCTCAAGTTAATTCATTGACTTTGGTATCAGGCATTGTGCTGGGAGTTTCCTGGTTGCTCCTCAGAACAACTGTGTGTGAAAAATGTGTCGATGGAGAGATGTCAGGCAGTGGAAAGAACTGCGTCTCAAGTCTGAGCACTTGGGTTGGGGTCTCAGTTTCTCAGTTCTGCCCCTAACCACAAACTAACTGAAATAAAGGATAGATGGTACTGTTCCTGGTTTTTGTTTTTTGTTTTTTTTCTGATGGACAAGTGAGAAAATGTTTATAGGTACTCAACAAGTGAGCTTTGGTTATGACTGGTTATTCCCATTTTATACACAGGAACAAAAAGCTTGGAGAGGTGAATCAGAGATTCTCAATGCTGTGGCACATTTGAATCACCTGCAGGGCTTTTTAAAAACCCAGTAATCCCCAAGTACAGTAAATAGGATTAAAACCAGTAGGTTAAATGAGTTGCCTGCCCTTGTACAGCCAGCAGGTGGCAGGGCTGGGACTGGAGCCCAGGCCTACTGACCTACTGATACTGAAACCCAAGCCCTGCTGAAAAGCCAATTCGTGGAGCTCATAGTGCACTAACACCTCTGAGGTGCAAGGCAGATGTAGTGTGAGGATTCTGGCCTCTACTGGGCTTCCCTGTGACAGTACTTGTCACAGTAAGGATGGTATTTTCCCAGCAGATCCAGTTCAGAGTCTGTCTCAGGTGGCACAGATCTCAGCAAGAGTAATCCTTGGGGAATAAAGCAAAGCGTGAAGTCACAGAGAAGGAGCAAAAGGTTTCCTTCTGACTAAAAGGACTACTCTGCCACTAAAAAACAAACAAACAAACAAACAAAACCCTACCTCCTGACCTTATAATGAGCTGTGTGAATCACAAGGCACGTTCATACTTATTTCCCTGCACTGCCACTTCCTAGCTGAGTGTCTTTGGGCAAGTTATTTAATCTCCCTGTTCTCTCTCTCCTCCTCCGAAAAATTGGGGTGATAATAATATTTATCCCATAGTGTTTCTGTGATGATTGGGTGAGATGTTAGTAAAGCACTGAAAACAGGAACTGGCATATAGAAAGCATGCAATGATGTCAGCAGTTATTAAATTCAGACTTCACAAAAACCTGAGGCTTGATGTCTTACCCCAAGTTAACAGCTGGTAATGCAGAGCTAGTGTCAAACCCAACTTTTCTAAGTCTAGGTTTAAAGGTCCTCTCCTTCTATACCTGTATCTCATAGGTCCTATCTTTGTCATCTCTCACCTGGGTTCTTCAGGGCTGCCTACCTGTGTTCCTGTCTCTAGGTCCTTTTCCATTTAATGCCTCTTCCTCCTTTATATTTATATATTTAAAGATTTTATATATTTACTTTGAGGGGTGGGGAAGGGAGGGAGAAAGAGAGAGAGAGAAACATCAATGTGCGAGATACATTCATCAGCTGCCTCTCGCATGCCCCCAAGAGGGGATCTGGCCCACAACCCAGGCATGTGATTGACTGGGAATCAAAGCAGCAACATTTCAGTTTGCAGGCCAGCGCTCCATCCACTGAGCCACACCAGCCATGGCTATTTATATATTTTAAAGTTTTTATTTATTTTTATCTTTATCTTTTTTACTGTAAAAGTAACATACTTCACTTTGCATTATAAAGGTAAAATAGCATTAGAGACAACTGTGGGATGAGAAAGTTTATCAAGAATCCCACTACGTCTGACATAAGATCTTACTGCAGAGTTCCACCCTAAGCACACAGTTTTTTCCATCATGGCTCTTTTTCTTTAAAGTCCGTAAGAACCACCAAGAAAACTTGGTTAAATTTCAGATTCCTGGGCCCTAGCCTCAAATGTTCTCATTCAGCAGAACTGGGACTGGAGGACTCTATATTTCTAGGAGCATCAACTTTGAGAAATACCCTTGTGGCATCATGTACATTACTGTCCTATTTCACAGAAAGTTTTTGCTACAAGCCCGTTTCCTAGTTGCTACACAGGCTTCACACCATAATTTGGCCTATACAGAGCTTCCATGGGTCTTAATTAATAGTCACTGCAACAATATGGGTGGTATTCTCCTAGCCAACCGAGTTCAGATTCTTTCTGTGGTTGTGTTGATCTCAGATAAAGGATGTAGGAATACAACATTCAGTTGAGGGGATGCACAGTTGTATACCTCTGGTGAAATCTTTAAATTGAATTTGTTTAAGCTCTCCAGGCAGGTTTGTGTGTGATAAAGCCAAGTGGAGATCCAGAATGGAGACTTTGACTTTGTCCAGAACCTGAGCTGGACAAAGTCAAAGTCTGGACCAGAAGATTTGAGACTGTAGAAATTCCAGAAGCTGTGGTCTGAGCAGCTGGAAAAAGGCTCAAACCACCAGGAGGCAGACTAGTGTGAGTATGTGCCCAGGGCTCAGAATGTAAGGAGTCACTGCCCTTCTCAACCGACCCTCGGATAGAGAGGGCCTTGCTTGCCTCTCCTGGTCCTCTGTCTCTTAACCACACTGACCTTGACAACTGCTCAAGAGATTCTGCTGAGGTTTAAGCTAGAAAACCTTATATGCCTATGGACCTGCTCAGGTTCATCTGTCTGCCCTATGCCTCTGGCTTTAAAAGGCCCTCCTTTTTCCTTACCACTTACTGTATTGGTTAATTAGTGAGTTTATGTATTTGGTGGGACTGATGGGAGGACAAAATCCTTCATGGGAGAGGAATAGCCAAATAAGCCAAAGTATCAGAGGCCTTATTTTCTCACTTCCCTCCCTCAGTGTTGTCAACCACTAAAGACTGAAAAGGGCCTTGGCTTCAGGGAGCACGACTTTGCTGGGCAAATCTGTGCACAGAGATTTCAGCACCACTCATGCTGAAAACAATTTTTAATACCTCATTACTGAAAGACTCCACTGGAAGCAAGAGGTCCCTCACCTTGTTGCCATGGAAGTCACCAAAGGCCTACAGCTCTGTTTCCAGGGTCCTTAGCATTGTAGGTCTTACAACTCAGACTCTCTGAGGGTGACTTGGCAGGACTCAGCAAAACCAAAATGCTGATTTATTAACTTACAATAAAAGCAGTTACATGTTTATAGCTGATCAACAGAAAACCATGCATAGACATAGACAACAGCATGGTTATTACCAGAGGGGAAAAGGCAGGGATATAGAAGAGGATAAACAGGGGGACAAATGGTGATAGAAAGAGGCTTGATGTGGGGTAGTAAACACACAATACAGTGTACAGATGGTGTATTATAAATTGTACACCTGAAACCTATATAATTTTATTAACCAATGTCACCTCAATAAATTCAATTTTTTTAAAAAAAAGCGGAAAACACACTGAGGTCAGGATTGCAGTGAATACAAAATTAAAGTAAAAGGCCAGAGACTGTAAGAAATATTTTCACCAAGCCATAGTCAGGTAATAGGTTCCCATTCTTCACTACTGAGACATGGACATTATTTCATCCTGTCTGTGAACCCTCTTTCTCTCTGGTCTCTGAGCAGTTCCTTTCTCTTTACCTTTCCCCTTTCAATGCTGCAAGCCAGCTCTCAGGACAAACTTACCAATTCTTACTCAATCATCATCCTTTGGATGGAGTCTGTGCCAGTTTTTGATGTACTTCCTCGTTATGACTTGATTACTTTATGATTGTTTCTCTTTTTTTAAGATTTTATTTATTTATTTTGAGAGAGAGGGGAAGGGAAGGAGAAAGAGAGGGAGAGAAACGTCAATGTGTGGTTGCCTCCCACATGCCCGCTACTGGGGACCTGGCCTGCAACCCAGGCATGTGCCCTGACTGGGAATCAAACCGGCAACCCTTTGGTTCACATGCCCATGCTCAATCCACTGAGCTAGGGCCAGGGCCAATTGTTTCTGATAATTTCTCCTCTTAGGCCAATTTCCCCTTCACCTCATACTTGGCTGCCTTGCCTACATGCCCTCGTGTGCCTGAGAGTTCACATAATCAAGAAATATGAGATTTGGAAGTGTCAGGGATATGCTGTCAAACTTGAGAAACGGGTTTTGCACGAAGCTTGCCGTGGTGAGAAGTAGTATTTACAGAAAGGGCAATTGGCACAAAGAATGTGTGAGTGTGTAGGAGTATATGTCACTGGTGCTATTTCAGGGCAAAGTCCAATTTCATGTGTGCACATGTGAGCACACTCCAGTCAGGTCAGTCTTCATCAAGATAGCTTCCTGGTACCAGATTTCCAGGTCTGATGATGTCACTGGGCAGAACTGCAGGACTAGCTGTGACCCTTTACTTTCTGTGTCCTTTGCAAATGACAGCCTGTCCCCACCCTGTCTTCATTCCTCTTATTTCTAAAGCACAGTTTCTCAACCTCAGCACCAGTGACATTTTGGGCTAGATTATTCTTCGCTGTGGGAAACTCATATGCATTGTAGGATGCTTAACAGCATCCCTGGCCTCTACCCATTAGATAGCAAGCACCTTTCTCATTTATGACAACCAAAAATGTATCCAGACATTGATAAATATCCCTGGTGTGAGGGTGGGGGTCCCATAAGAACCATATATGTAAAGGGGAGGGAAAGCAGGTAACACTAATTGCCTCTAATTTCAGGTAGGTGCAGAGAGAGAGAGACTGGAGTAAGGAAAGTGTTGGAGTGAGCAGGTATATCCTGAAACATTGGGCTCAGATGGTCCCCTGCCACTACCTTTCAAAAACATTTTTATGCAGCAAACCATTAAATATGCTTTGTGCAGAAATCTGCCTGTTTATAGATTCTAACCAGTTTTGGAGACTCCCCTGAAGGCTACCCACATCTATTATGTTTATTCACTCTGACCCAAACTAAATAGGATTTTGAAAAGAAAAATTTTTGCAATTTTTTAATTCAGTTACAGTTGTCCCACCTTTTTCCCCACTGCTCTCCCTTGCCTCATCATCACCCACTCCCACAGTCAATACCCTCCTCATTGTCCATGCCCATGAATCCTCTATTTGTGTTCTTTGGCTTGCCCTTCCCCATCTTTCCCCATTATCCCCTTCCCCCCTCCCCTCCAGTCATTGTCAGTTTGTTCTTTATTTCCAGGTCTCTGAGTCTATTTTGCGCATTTGTTTGTTTTGTTCCTTAGGTTCCACTTATAGGTGAGTTCATGTGGTATTTATCTTTCACTGCCTGGCTTATTTCACTTAGCATAATACTTTCCAGTTCCATCCATGCTATCGTGAAGGGTAGGAGTTCTTTCTTTCTTTCTGCTGTGTAGTATTCCATTGTGTAAATGTACCATAGTTTTTTGATCCACTCATCTACTGATGGGCACTTAGGCTGTTTCCAGCCTATTGTAAATAATGCTGCTATGAACATTGAGGTGCATAGGTTCTTTTGCATTGGTGGTTCAGTATTCTTAGGGTATAATCCCAGCATACCGGCAGGAAAATTTTAGATATCCCATGCAGCAAATTTTTACTGATACATCCCCTAGGGTAAGGGATATAAAAGAAAGAATAAACAAGTAGGACTACATCAAACCAAAAAGCTTCTGTATGGTTGAAGAAAACATCAACAAAACAGAAAGGGAACCAACCATATGGGCAAACATATTGACCAATGCCTCAGACAAGGGTTTGATCTGCAAACTATATAAAGAACTCACATGGCTCCACACCAGGAAGACAGACAATCCAATTAAAAAATAGGCAAAGGACCTGAACAAACACTTCTCCAAGGAGAACATACAGAGGGTCCATAGACACATGAAAAAATGCTCAGCATCACTAGCCATCAGAAAGATGCAAATTAAACCCATAATGAGATTCTACTTCACAATGGTCAGAATAACCATCATTAATAAATCCACAAACAACAAGTGCTGGTGAGGTTGTGGAGAAAAGGGAACCCTAGTACACTGTTGATGGGAAGGCAGACTGGTGCACCCACCATGGAAAACAGTATAGAATTTCCTCAAAAACCTAAAGATGGATTTTGAAAAAAATTTGAAAGAACAAGACTTTAGTTTCTAAAAGTTCTGAAGCAAAATTCTCAAAGCCAGAATGTACCACCAGCATCTTAAGAAGTATCATTATTATTGTTGATGTTGGCATTGCATAAACAACATTGAGTATAATAGAAAGGAAAAATTCTATTTTTATGCTAGTCCCCAAATCCAATAGCTTTAATTCTTCATTTTCCTTCTAGTTCTTAACCATACAAATACATGTTTTTCTCACATATTAAACTCTTGAGTAGACCCAACTTCAATTTCTCAACACCTGTTCTAATAAACATTTATGGGATATGAACACATGGGTTGTTTTTCTGTGTCTAAAGATACTTTGAAAGAAAATGTGGACTAATGTACATACATTTGCAACCACTGATTCAGCTACATTTAGTAGAAGGCATCTAGGAAAACAGTTCCAGGTGTTGTTTTTTTTTTAAAAAACCCTCACCCAAGGATATGTTTATTGTATGTTAGAGAGAGAGGAAGGAAGAGAGAGAGAGAGAAACATTGACTGGTTGCCTCTTATTCACTCCCCAACCAGGGATTAAACCCACAACCTAGATATGTGTCCTGACCAGGACCAAAACTGCAAACTTCTGGTGCATAGGACAAGGTTCCAAGCAAGTGAGCCACCAGGCCAGGGAGATAATTTCAGGGAGTAATGGACCTGATTGGTCCACATTACTCTACTTAATGATAGGACTTTAAACAAGAATAAGTTAACTGTCATCCAGATATGTTGACTGTTCTGCTAAGATAACATGAAGAGTAAATGACAGGGTGGGGAACAAACAGGCCTCCTAATTCCCTGACCAAACCTAATGGCTTTTCACCACACCCCTTTCCTTATTGCATGCCCATAAAATTTACTAAGGAAAGGATAAGTCAGAATGAAACAATATTATTACAAGGAAGCTTGTACACAGTTGATTTTCACAAAGTGTTTCCCATACTGCAAGGATTATGGTTCTGGGTCTGTGACATTTAGTAGAAATTGCCCAAGACAAAAATTAGAAAATATGGGTTTAGTCTGGACTCCACCATTTATGAGTGCTAAAACCATAGCTGAGTCATTTAACTTCTCTGATCCTTGGTTTCTTAATTTGTAAATGTCAGTGAGTCCTACCAAGTACGTATTAGGAATCTAAAGAACATTCTATCCTTTGAACAAATAATCCCCACTTCAGGAATTTTATCATTTGAGAAAAATTTTGGTATGCAGGAATAGCATTATGCACAAAAACATACTATCACCCCTTTATTTATAACTACTATTTGTTAAGCCTCCTGTGTGTGAGTGCTGCTGTGCTGATTGATGTAATTGTCTCAAATCTTCACAACAAATCAGAGAGAGGAATATTATAGTGTTTACCATACAAATGAGAAAACTAAAGGCCACACAGGAGAAATGCCTGCCCCAAATTAGACATGGTATGTGGTAGAAGCGCAAGTCAACCTCATAATTGCTTTTCTCACAGCTCATTTTTTTTTCCTCTATGCCTTGCCAGTTTTTGTAATGGCGAATATTTGGAAACACCCTAAATAGCCAATAATAGGGATTGACTTAAACATTATACAATGGAGATCTGACTTGTGTAGCTCAGTGGATTGAGCATGGGCTGTGAATCAAAGGGTTGCCAGTTCGATTCCCAGTCAGGGGACATGCCTGTGTTGTGGGCCAGGTCCCCAGTATGGGGTGCTCGAGAGGCAACCACACACTGATATTTCTTCCCTCTCCTTCTCCTTCTCTTCCCTTCTGTCTAAAAATGAATAAATAAAATCTTTTAAAAATTATACAATGGAATCTTTCCAGCCATCAAAATCCTATTTCTATAAAGTTTTAAATCATTTTTATTAAAGTGCTTAATAGAGTCTTCTACCTAACAGAGGTGAAAAGGCCCTGGGGTAGAAGGAAAGGATCTCCATGGCCCACACCTGGATGAGGATGGGAACAGATGGGTTTGGGTGGAGGAGGGTGGCCAATAGGAATGGGTATCAGCCACCCTTGTGTGACCAGGCATTCACAAAGATTCCAGGCCACTGGGTCAAAGGACAGAATAAGGATAAAGCCAATGGGAACTGAGTATAAGCTCATGTGAGAAGGTATGTTGTGAGGATTTAGGTTTGGCTGCTCTAGCAGAGAAACTTTCATTTAACAAATAGAAGTATAATTTTGTTGCTGAGAAATCCAGGCAGATTCTCGGGAACTGGATTCCCAGTATCAGAGACCCAGCTTCCTTCTATTCTGTGGCATTGCCATCCACCACTAAGCTTCCATTTTAAGTATGATTCAAGATGACTATTCTAGTGCCTCTGTTATAGTCAAGGAGAAGGATGGAAGGGAAAGACAAGGAAACACCCTTTTCCATTGAGGCCACAACCTGGAAGTTATGAGAATCAGTTTATGCACACCCCATTGGCTAGAATTTGGTCACAATACCCTTTCAGTGCAAGGGAGTCTGGAAAATGTCTTTAGTAGATCCACCATATGCCCAACTGGTAATCTCATTTATATCAAATTAGGAGAGAGAATCTTTGTTGGGGGACAATTAGCTCAGAAGGCTAAAGAAAAGCAAACAACAAAGGAGTTCTTATCCTATTATTATCTGTAGAAATTGTCAGTTCTACTCATGAAAACAAAAACATCCAGCCCTGGCTGGTGTGGATCAGTGGATTGAGCGCCAGCCTGCCTACCAAAGGGTTGCCAGTTCAATTCCCAATTAGGGCACATGCTGGGTTGTGGGCCAGGTCCCTAGTAGGGGGCACATAGGAGGCAACCACACATTGAAGTTTCTCTCCCTCTCTTTCTCCCTCCCTCGCCCTCTGTCTAAAAATACATAAATAAAATCTTTTTTAAAAATCCAAAAATCCATTTTACACCACTTTAACTTTTCACTGACTTCCCCTTATTTTACCTGCTTCAAACTTCCCCCATCATCATCTTCTTAAGAGACATTGAGTAAAATCCTACCTTATCTCTCTAGGCTTTTGAAAGTCACAGATGAGTTCTTATTGTACGGAGCACTGTGCCAAGACTGGTGTGGAGATGATAAAGTTGTTGTTTTCATTATATTAAGAGCCAGGACACAAGATTGTATACAAAGTCGAATCAAAACTTTTATTCTCTTAAATTCATAGGAAAATATTTGGGTGGGGGATACATCTTTTCCTGTTTTTGGTGTTAGGATAGTAAGTTTTTACAGTTAAAAAAATTGTTTTCCAAAATGTCTAAAACTTCTTTAATGAGCACCTATAAATTTTATTTTTAGAAAATTTTTAAGTGTTTATTTATAAACCACTATCTTTTTGTCAATCTTTATGTGAAAACAATGAATTTAGCATATGTAAAATTCCTTTGAAAACTATAAGGAAAATTGAAAATGCAACAATTTTTAATGTGTCATAATTGCTTATTAACTAAAGAATGGGCATTGCTAGCAAGGCAATGGATTTAGGTGTCATTGATTCTTCAAATACCAAGGCAGATTGTGTTCTGAAAGATAAAGTTTGCTAGCATACTAGCTAATATATACCAAGTATCTACTATTTACCAGACAGGAGCTTTTCACATATGAAGGAGTTTCTGTCATTGTCCTCCTTTTTTGGCAGAGAAACTGAGGTTTCCAGTTATTAGGAAACTAGCCTAAGATAACATAGTTAGTGATCTAATGTATAATTTTCAAGAAAAACACTACTTATCAAAACTAACATGTCTGTCTAAACTTCTGGCCAAGATGGAGGCATAGGTAGACTCACTGTGCCTCCTCACACAATCAAAAGAAAAACAACAATAAATTTAAAAACAAAAAACACCTAGAACTGGCAGAAAATAGAATTGACAACCAAAGAATTAAAGAAGAAATATTCATCCAGACTGGTAGGAGGGGCAGAAATGGGCAGGTAGATGGAGAAGACTTATGGCAAGGCAGTGGCTGGAGGACCAGGGCAGGCAAGGTGGTGGCTAGCAGACTGGGTGGTCCCACATTCACATGCAGATGAACTGGGAGGAACAACTGGGGAGTGTGATAGACTGCACAACTCAGGATCCCAGCACCGAGAAATAAAGTCTCAGAGCCTCTGACAGAAAACACCTGTGGGGATTGAGGCAGCAGCAGGAGAAACTCCCAGCCTCACAGAAGAGTTTGTTGGAGAGACTCATAGGGTTTAGAATGTACACAAACTCACTCATCCAGGAATCAGCGCCAGGAGGGCTCAATTTGATACTGGGTAGCAGGGGAAGTGACTGAAAGCCAACAGAGAGCGGAGCAAGTAGCACCGTTCCCTCTCAGACCCCTCTCCCACATACAGCATCCCACCCAGTGAGGTGGATTGTTCCGCCCTGGGGAACACCTAAGCCTCCACCCCTTACTGCATAACAGGCATGCTAAGACAAAAAAACAAAAAACAAACAAACAAAAAAAAAGATCAAAGCTCCAGAAAAACTACAACTAAATGATGAAGAGATAGCCAACCAATCAGATGCACAGTTCAAAACACTGGTAATCAGGATGCTCACAGAAATGATTGAGTATGACCACAAAATAGAGGAAAAAGTGAAGGCTATAAAAAGTAAAATAAAGGAAAATGTACAGGGAACCAACAGTGAAGGAAAGGAAAACCGCACTCAAATCAATGGTTTGGATCAGAAGTAAGAAAGAAACATTCAACCAGAACAGAATGAAAAAATAAGAGTTCAAAACAATGAAAGGAGAGGCTTAGGAACCTCCAGGACATCTTTAAATGTTTCAACATCTAAATCAGAAGGGGAAGAGGAAGAGCAAGAAATTGAAAACTTATTTGAAAAAATAATGAAGGACAACTTCCCCTATCTGGCAAAGAATACAGACTTTCAGAAAGTCCAGGAAGCTCAGAGAGTCCCAAAGAAGTTGGACCCAAGGAAGCACACACCAAGACACATCATAATTACACTAGCCAAGATTAAAGAGAAGGAGAGAATCTTAAAAGCAGCAAGAGAAAGGAGACAGTTACCTACAAAGGAGTTCTCATAAGACTATCAGCTGATTTCTCAAAAGAAACATTTCAGGCAAGAAGGGGCTGGAAAGAAGTATTCCAAGTCATGAAAGGCAAAGACTTACATCCAAGACAACTCTATCCAGCAAAGCTATCATTTAGAATGGAAGGGCATATAAAGTGCTTCCCAGATAAGGTCAAGTTTAAAGAGTTCAGCATCACCAAGCTCTTATTATATGAAATGTTAAAGGGACTTATCTAAGAAAAAGAAGGTCAAAAATATGAACAGTAAAATGACAACAAACTTGCAGCTATCAACAACTGAACCTAAAAAACAAAAACAAAAACAAACTAAGCAAACAACTAGAACAGGAACAGAATGACAGAAATGGAGATTACATAGAGGGTTATCAGTGGGAAGGAGGAGGTGGGAGAATAGGGAACAGGTACAGGGAATAAGAAGCATAAATGGTAGGTAGAAAATAGACAGGGAGAGGTTAAGAATAATGTAGGAAATGTAGAAGCCAAAGAACTTGTATGTACGATCCATGGACATGAATTAAAGGGGAGGAATGTGGGTGGGAAGGGTTGTGCAGAGCAGAGGGGAATAAAGGGGGAGGATGGGACAACTATAACAGCCTAATCAATAAAAATAAATTGAAAGAAAGAAAATAACCTGTCTAGAGCTGGCTGGTATGGCTCAGTTTGTTGGAGCATTGCCCCATAGCTGAAAGGCTGCAGGTTTGATTACCCATCAAGTCACATACATAGAGTGCATGTTCATTTCCCCAGTCAGGGTTCATACCATCCCTGGTTCCCATGTCTGGGCACATTTGGGGGGCAACTGATTGATGTTTCTCTTTCACACTGATGTTTCTCTCTCTCTAAAAGCAATGGGAAACTGTCCTTGAGTGAGGATTTTAAAAAAAACCTAAACTGTCTAAACAGACTAATTACCAGAAAAGAAATAAAGAAAGTAAAATTCTAGTAAAAAAGTACATCAAACCCAGATTTCACAGGGGGATTCTATCTTCTATTTACTTTTAAAGATCAGATAATCCCAAAGTTATTTAGCATAGTCCAGAGCATAGAAAAACAAGAAAAATTTCCAAGTCCATCTTATGAAACAAGTATCATTTTGATCCCAGTACTTGATAAAGATGGCACCAAGAAAGAAAACTATAGGTCAGTTTCATTTATGAATAGCAATGTAAGCATCTTAAATAAAACATTAGCAAGCAGAATCCAACAGAACATTAAAAGTAAAGCATCATGTGGTTGGATTTTGGTGCCAGTTATGTCTTACTCTACCTGTTAGCTACCACGTTCCCTAAATAAGAACCTACTGAGACTTCTGGCCAAGATGGAGGCATAGGTGGAGGCACTGTGCCTCCTCGCACAACCAAGATAGGGACAATAACAATATAGAAACAAAATAACAACCAGAACTGACAGAGAATTGAAGTGTATGGAAGTCGGACACCCAAGGATTTAAAAATAGACACGTTCATCCAGACCGGTAGGAGGGGCAGAGTCTGGCTTGGCGAGGGACTCAGAGCAGAGAGCTGAGCAACTGGGGCTGAGCAACCAGGGCAGCACGCAAGTCCGCAGCAGGCAGACCCTAGATACACAAGCAGTGGTGGCTGGTGGCCCCCGGCCAGGGTGCGGCGACCAGCAGACCCAGCAAGGAGGCCATTGTGAAACAAGGACTTCGCGCATCTCAGGGTCCCAGCACCAAGAACTAGAGCTTTGGGTCACTGACTGAAAAGGAAGGTCCCACAGGGTGCACAGGCCCACCCACACCAGAATTGGTGCCAGAGGGGCCCAGTTAGCTTGCGGAAAGTGGCAGAAGGATCCGGGGTCCTACAGAGAACAGAGCAAGGACCATTGTTCCTTCTCAGACCCCGCCCCCACATACAGCATCACAACCCAGCAACTGGGGTGCCCCACCCTGGTGAACACCTAAGGCCCCGCCCCTCACTACAGGAGCTCCACAAGACCAAACAACAACAACAACAACAACAACAGCAACAACAAAAAGCAAAATGATGGCTCAAACAGAAGAAGAACTGAAAGCCCCAGAACCCATCCTTTTAAGCGACCAAGAGATAGCCAACCTATCAGATGAACAGTTCAAAGCAGTGGTGATCAGGATACTCACAGAATTGGTTGATTTTAGTCACAAATTAGATGAAAAAATGCAGGCTACAATAAGTTTAATGAAGAAAGATGTACAGGGAACC
>CM052548.1:46976774-46996333 GCA_028533065.1 Trachops cirrhosus
GGGAAATGTAGAAGCTAAAGAACTTATGACACATGGACTGAAGTAAAGGGGGTGAATGTGGGTGGGAGAGGGTGTTCAGGGTGGAGGGGAATGAAGGGGGGATAATAAGACAACTGTAATAGCATAATCAATAAAATATATTAAAAAAAGAACCTACTGAGTATTTTTAAATTGTGTTAAATACGTAGGGGTGTGTCTAAATTGTAAGTGTACTAGTTGGTAAATTTTCACCAATTGAACATATCCACATATAGCACTCATGTTAAGAAATAGAACATTACTAGAATCCCAGAAGTCTTCTCATGCCTTCATTCTCTCTTACCCCTCATCAAGGGTATCTATTACCTTAATTCCCAGCACCCTAGGTCAATTTAGCTCATTTTTAACTTTATAAGGGATTCATACAGTATGCATTCACTTGTGTTTAGCTTCTTTCACTTGACATTATGTTTGTGAGATTTATCATATTATTTTATATAGTTAAAGTTGATTCATTCTCAATTTATGGAGTTTTGTTTACAACAGAGTGAATATATCATAATTTCATAGTCCACTTTACTGTTAGTGGTGAGTTAGATAGCTTCCAATTTGGGACTATTTCAATAGTGCTACTATGAATATTCTTATATATGCCTTTTGTCACACATATATTTACACTGATCTTTGATATCTACTTAAAACTATCCAACAGCATTGCATGAATGTACTTGTTCTACATTCTGACTAGCCCTCAATATATGTCGTTTTCTATTTTAACCATGTAATAGTGTTACCTTAGAGTTTTGGTCTGCATTCATGATGTCTAATAAGAATGAGAATCTTGTCATGTATTTATTGGTCATTCTTAAAATCATACTTAAATTTGTCAGGCCACTTGAATTTTATCTTTTTGCATCAATAAAGAGATGTGTGTGTTAAAATTGAGTGTGGATGCCTTTTAATCTTTGGTAATATGACACTTAACTAGCTCTTACTCACATAGTCCAGGCTTGAGTGGTGTGTAATTAAAGAGTCCACTAAAAAAGTTAATTTCAAAATAATTCAACTTTAATTCTCAGACATTATGAAAAGAAACACATAGACTACAGTAATTTCTCATTAAATCTCTGTTTCTCTCTTATCTCCACCTCATAGGTTCCCTACCATTTTTCAAAAAAACATTAAAAACAATTATAAAATAATTTTTGGTTGGAAAATCTTTTCTATCATTACTTTAAGTCCCAAACTCATATGAGATTGATAAACGAAACCTCAAAAAATATAACAACAACAATAAAAACCTCACAGGCTTCTGCATCTTCTTATTTTTTTATATTTTTAAAATATACTTTATTGATTATGTTATTACAGTTGTCCCAATTATTTCCCCTTGGCCCCCCTCCACTTGGTACTCCTCATTTCCTCCTGCAGCTTCCCACCCCTTAGTTCATGTCCATGGGCCATACATATAAGTTCTTTGGCTACTTCATTTTCTATGCTGTTTTTAACATTCCTATGTCTATTCTGTACCAACTTGTACTTCTTAACCCAGCACCTCTTCCCCTGTTCTCCCCGTTCTCCCTCCCCACTGATAACCAACCATCCAAATCATTTCCATATCTATGATTCTGTTTCTGTTCTGCTTGTTTGCTTAGTTTGTTTTTTATATTCAATTGTTGGTAGTTGTGAATTTATTACCATTTTAATGTTCATAGTGTTCATCTTCTACTTTTCCTTCAATAAGTCCCTTTAACATTTGATATAATAATAACTTGGTGATGAAGAACTCCTTTAGTTTTACCTTGTCTGCGAAGCATTTTATCTGCCCTTCGATTTTAAATGCTAGCTTCACTGGATAGAGTAATCTAGGTTGTAGGTCCTTGCTTTTCGTCACTTTGAATACCTCTTGCCAGGTCGTACTAGCCTGCAAAGTTCTTTTGAGAAATCAGCTGACAGTCTTATGGGGACTCCTTTGTAGGTAACTGTCTGCTTTGCTCTTCTCTTTTTATCTTTAAACTTTAGCATTTTTAAAATATATTTTATTGATTATGCTTTACAGTTGTAAATGTACAGTTGTATATTTCCTCCCTTCATTCCCCTCCACACTGCACACCCTCTCCCACACACATTTCCCCTCTTTAGTTCATGTCCATGTGTCATAATTTCTTTAGCTTCTACATTTCCCATACTATTCTTGCCCTCCCCCTGTCTATTTTCTACCTACCATTTATGCTTCTTATTCCCTGTACCTTTGCCCCCTCTCTCCTTCTCCCACTCCCCTGTTCCTAACCCTCCATGTGATCTCCATTTTGGTGGTTCTGTTCCTGTTCTAGTTGTTTGCTTATTTTGCTTTTGTTTTTGTTTTAGGTGTGGTTGTTACTAATTGTGAGTTTGCTCTCATTTTACTACACATGTTTTTTATCTTCTTTTTCTTAGATAAGTCCCTTTAACATTTCATATAATAGCGGCTTGGTGATGATCAACTCCTTTAACTTGACCTTATATCTGAGAAGCACTTGATCTGCCCTTCCATTCTAAATGAAAGCTTTGCTGGATAGAGCAATCTGGGATGCAGGTCCTTGCCTTTCATGACTTGGAATACTTCTCTCCAGCCCCTTCTTGCCTGAAAGGTTTCTTTTGAGAAATCAGCTGATAGTCTTATGGGAACTCCTTTGTAGGTTACTATCCCCTTATCTCTTGCTGCTTCTAGGATTCTCTCCTTCATTTTCACCTTGGCTAATGTAATTCTGATGTGTCTTGGTGTGTTCCTCCTTGGGTCCAACTTCTTTGGTACTCTCTGCGCTTCCCGGACTTCCTGGAAGTCTATTTCCTTTGCCAGATTGGGGAAGTTCTCCATTATTTTCTCAAGTAAGTTTTCCACTTGTTGCTCTTCCTCTTCCCCTTCTGGTACCCTTATAATTTGGATGTTGGAACATTTAAAGATGTCTTCGAGGTTCCTAAGCCTCTCATCATTTTTTTGAATTGTTGTTTCTTCATGCTTTTCTATTTGGTTGTTTCTTTCTTCCTTCTGGTCCACTCCATTGATTTGAGTCCCTTCTGGTCCACTCCATTGATTTGAGTTTTCTTTCCATCACTATTAGTTCCCTGTACATTTTCCTTCATTTCACTTAGCATAGCCTTCATTTTTTCATCTAATTTGTGACCATATTCAACCAGTTCTGTGAGCATTCTGATCACCAGTGCTTTGAACTGTGCATCTGATAGGTTGGCTATCTCTTCCTTGCTTAGTTGTATTTTTTCTGGAACTTTGGTGTGTTCTTCCATTTGGGCAATTTTTTTTGTCCTGTTGCACCTCTTATATATGAGGCGGGGAGCCTTAGGTGTTCACCAGGGTGGGGCAATCCAATTGCTGGGTTGTGATGCTGTATGTGGGGGTGGGGTCAAAGAAGGAACAAAGGCGCATGCTCCGCTCTCTGTCAGAGTTCAGTCCCTTCCGCCGCTTACCCCAAGCAAACAGGGCCTTTCTGGTGCTATTTCCCATGTGGGTGGGCTTGTGCATGTTCTAGGACCCTGTGGATCTCTCCAACGAGCTCTCCTGTGAGGCTGGGGGTCTCTCCCTGCATCTCAACCCCCACAGGTGTTTTCAATCAGTGCCCCGAGGCTCTATTTCCTGGCGCTGGGATCCTGGGTTCTGTGCAGTGCCTTGCTTCACAATCGCCGCCTTGCTGGGTCTGCTGGTTGCCACCCCGTGGCTAGGGTCTGCCAGCCGCCACCTGCGCGTCCAGGGTCCACCCACTCTGTTCTTGCGTGCCCGGAATGCCATATGCACTGGGTCCCACCACTGTTTGAGCCTTGACCCCTCTCCACCCGGCTGCCCGATTCCGCCCCTCCTACCGGCCTGGATGAATGTGTCTATTTTAACTCCTTGGTTGTCCAACTTCCATCCAGTTCAATTTTCTGTCAGTTCTGGTTGTTATTCCGTCTCTAAGTTGTTGTTGTCCCTGTCTTGGTTGTGCGAGGAGGCACAGTGTGTCTACCTAGGCCTCCATCTTGGCCGAAAGTCCAAACTTTGGCATTTTAATTATGATGTGTCTTGGTGAGGCCTTCTTTGGGTTCATCTTGTTTAGGACTTGCATGTTTATTTCCTTCACCAAATTAAGGAAGTTTTGTTTCATTATTTTTTCAAATAAGTTTTCAATTTCTTGCTCTTTCTCTAATCTTTCTGGCACCCCTATTATTCAAATGTTGTTACATTTTAAGTTGTCCCAGAGGCTCCTTAGCCTACCCTTGTTGTTGTTGTTTTTTAATTCTTTTTTCTTCTTGCTATTCTGATTGTTTTTTTTTCTTCCTTATGTTCCAATCATTGATTTGATTTTTGGCTTCATCCACTCCACTGTTGGTTACCTGTAATTTTTTTTTAAATTTCACTTAATGCAACTTTCATTTCCACCTGGGTATTTTTTATGCCATTGAAGTACCTGATGAGTTCCTGGAGCATCCTAATAACCAGTGTTTTGAACTCTGAATCTGATCAATTGCTGATTTCTATTTTGTTTAGAGTTTTGTTCTGTTCTTTCATTTGGGCCAAATTTCTTTGTCTCCTCATTTTGGTAGCCTCCCTGTTTGTTTCCATGTATTAGGTAGAGCTGCTTTGACTCCCTGTCTTAGTAGTGTGGCCTATGATAGATAAGTGCACTGGTAAGTTGGTTGGGGTGGAGACTTAGGTAATCTCCAAGGTGGGGCAACCCATTTGAACCAGGTTGGTGGAGCCTCCCATATTGTGCCACTGCTCTGTGGCTCTTTGTAGGGGAGTACTCAGAAAGGGGACAATGCTGCTGCCTGGCCTCTGGAGTTTTGCCTGGGTGGTAACTGTCCCCCAGCACTCTCCCTAATACCAGACACTTCAGTTTCCCCTTGTATACCACTAGTGCCCTTTCCACTGCTGCTCTGGTGCTGGACCTCAGAGGGAGTAAGTCTGCTAAGTCCTAAGTCCATTGTGGGCCCTTTAAACAGAGACTCTTGAGAATCCCACAGTTTCTTCCACTACCCCAACCTCCACCGGTTTTTATAGCCAGAGGTTATAGGGACTTATCTTTCTGGCACTGGAACCCTGGGTTGGGTGGTCTGTGTCACTCCCCAATTGTTCCTCCTGGTTTATCCATATGCAAATGTTGGACTGCCAGCTGCTGCCTTGCTATGCATCCTTTCCTCCCAGGCTGCCTGTCTCTGCCCTTCCTACCAGTCTGGGTGAATGCTTCTTCTTTAACTCCTTAGTTGTCAGACTTTCATACAGTTCAATTTTCTGTCAGTTCTGGTTGGTTTTTATTTTGAAAGTTGTTGTCCTTCTTTTGGTTGTACAAGAAGGCAAAGTATATCTATGTACACCTCCATCTTGGCCAGAAGTCTCGAAGGGATTTCTACATGCCCTCTCTGACTTCTTTGATCCAGCCACTTAGCAAGGATTTACTGAAATATTATGTACAGTGCTGTGCAAAGGACCCTCTAGATTTGCAATCAGCATTCAACAAAATCAAGTCCAGTGACCTGTGATAGTGCCAGATGAAAATGTTTGGAGTCCCCAAGCATTGCTCATATGTCTAAAGGTTGAAGGTGATTCGGGTGTCAAAAGAATGACTGAAAACCAAAGAGGAGTTTGGGGAGAAAGCAGAATAAAAAATGAAATCTTAAAGATAATGGAAAAAAGACAAGCATTGAATGAGTAATGAGAACTCATTTCCAGTCCTGTACTTCTCCAAATCAATGTGTGGCTAACATTTCCTTCCAATATTTCCTTTTTGAGCATTGTAAGGAATTGCTGAGGTATTTTATGTCCACCTCATTATTTTATTAAGGAGCACAGTGAAACCCAGGTGGGGTGGTGACTTGATGGAGACATGGCTTCTGCTAGATCCACAGTAATCCCCACTCTTCTTCCTGATTTTCTATATCTTTAAATTGTTGTATAATGGGTTCTCAATACAATGGAAACAGTGCATTGACTGAAAAGTCAATTAATTGATATTACTTTTATCACACCAAAGAGGAACTTGGTAACTAATCTATAAATAAGTCCCTGGCTTTTAGGTACAAACCTTAAAAAAAAAGAAAGAAAGAAAGAAACTGTGTGTCAGAAACAAAAATCTTTGTTAGGCAGGCTATAGTAGCGGGAATACAAACACCAAATGAGGAACACAAGCTTGTTTTTTTCACTCTGTAAATAGACTTTTGTATGAAAGGGCAAAGGACATGAACTGTCCATTAAAATAATATTTTTATAGCTGTTTTTTTAATTATAT
Organism: Trachops cirrhosus; assembly: GCA_028533065.1. NCBI lineage: Eukaryota > Metazoa > Chordata > Mammalia > Chiroptera > Phyllostomidae > Trachops > Trachops cirrhosus. Next base: position 46,983,011 of record CM052548.1, read on the forward strand.
TTTATTGATTGTGCTGTTACAGTTTTCCTGATTTTTTCCCACTGACCCCCTCCACCCAGTATCCCCCACTCCCTCAAGCAATCCCCCCTCTATTATTCATGTCCCGGGGTCATGTGTATAAGTTCTTTGGCTACTCTATTTCCTATACTGTACTTTACATCCCCATTGTTATTCTGTAACTATCTATTTGTATTTCTTAATCCCCTCACCTCTTCACCCATTCTCCCCCACCCCTTTCCACCTGGCAACCATCTGGTAACTAACTTCTTTTCTCTTGCTGCATTTAAGACTCTCTATTTATCTTTGACCTTTAGCCTTTTAATTGTGATGTGTCTTGGAGATGGCCTCTTAGTATCTATCATAATTGGAACTCTGTGCTTCTTGGACTTGCATGTCTATTTCCTTCACCAAATTAGGGATGTTCTCTTTCACTATTTTCTCAGATAGAATTCCAATTGCCTGCTCTTTCTCTTCTTTCTCTGGTACCCCTATAATGTGAATGTTGGGCATCTTGAACTTTTCCGAGAGGCTGTTTATACTATCCTCATTTTTTGGATTCTTTTTTCTTCTTGTTCTGTGTGGTTGTTTTTTTGCCTCCTTATATTCCAAATCATTGATTTGATTGTCAGTTTCATCCATTCTACTGTTGTTTCCCTGTAAATCAGGGCTGTCCAACCCATGGCCCACAGGCCACATGTGGCTCAGGATGGGTATGAATGCAGCCCAACACAAAATTGTAAATTTACTTAACACTTTATGAGATTTTTTGTGTGATTACAAGTCACAATGTCACATAAAATAAACGTATTTATGCTCTTTCTATTTGTACACAAGTGTGGCTTCAGTTTTATTGTGGTGTGTGGCTTCCAGTGAGTTATCTTCCAAGTTCTAACAGTAGAGTTGATACAGTCAGACATTACATGTGCTTGTGGTGACTTAGCAAAGAAGTGATTATCAATCATATTTCAACCAACCATTGCAACATTAGGTGCTTTACATTCCCATGCTTAATAAGTTATTTAGAAGTCAGGTAAGCATTCTTATTTGATTATTAATGGAACTTCACATCTCAGTGGCACTTCACACATGGCCTGCCACACTTTACAATCCATCTTCCACCTTGCCCTGCATTGGCAGACAAGAGGGCTGTGGAAGGGCCAAAACCTCTCTTTCTACTTTCCTGTCAGTTAATTTTAATAATAAAAGTAAAGAAAAATCCCTTACCTATTATTATTTTTTTTAAATCCCAGTGTGGCTTCTACAATGTCTCAAAAGAAAAAAAACCCAAATAGAAAAATTACAGATGAAGGAAGATTGTTCAGTGAAAAGTGAACAGATGACTACCTTTTTATCTAGGCAAATAGTAAGGCACTCTACTTAATCTGTAGGGAATTTGTGCAAGTTTACAAAGACTGTAACTTGAAAAGGCATTATATACAAAAACATGGTGCCAAATTCAATGTGTATGAAGGATTGTGTCATAAGGACAAAAACAACAGAACTGAAAATAAGTCTGTCTTCTCAACAAAAAATTTTTTGAAAACTTACAACTCAGGCAGATTCCATTGTAAAAGCTAGCTATGTGGTAGCATATTTAACAGCAACAAAATCAAAACCATTTATTGATGGTGAGTTTATTAAAAAAATGCATAGAAAATGTGGCAGATATAATTTGCCATGAAAAAAAGGGAGGATATTTCTAAAATTTGTTTGTCTCACCAGACTATATAGCCAGATGAATTGAAGAAATTGGAAAATCAATTGAAAAAAGTTTGAAGAGTCAAGCTGCTAATTTTAAATGTTATGCTTTGCCAGTGAATGATAGTACCAATGCTACAGATACGGCTCAACTTGCTGTTTTTATTAGGGGTATTGATGATGATATAATGTCACTGAAGAAATGGTTTCTTTAGTGCCATTAAAAGACACAACTAAATCAAGAGATTTATAAGAGGCAGTAAAAAATATGTTGATGTGATTTTCTTTGTCCATTGTCAACATATCTGGTAGTTACTGATGGTGCACCAGCAATAGTAGGGAAAAGAGATGGACTTGTAAAATTAATAGAAGACAATGCAATTGCCACCCAAAACTCATGTTTGATGAAGTATCATTGCATAGTACATCAAGAAAATTTATGCACAAAAGCTCTAAAAATGATTAACAACATGTAAATCATCAAGACTGTATTTCGTAAGAGCCAAGGGATTGAATCATGGCCAATTTTAGGAATTCCTTGAAAGTATTGATGCTGGCTGTGGCAACAATGTTTACTTTTTGGAAGTAAGATGGCTAAATTGAGGCCAGATGTTGAAAAGATTTTGATTTGCAGCATGTTATCAAGTTGTTTATGGTATCAAAAAACAAATTTGTGCTGAAACTTAATGATAAAAACTGGCTTAACGATTTAGCATTTTAGTGGATTTAACCACTCATTTAAATTAGTTAAACATGAATCTTCAAAGTGAAAACCAACTCATCAATACCATGTTTCAAACCATAACAGAATTCCAAATGAAACTGAAATTATGGCAAGCTTAAATTAAAGCAAATAATTTTATGCATTTCAACACATTGGATAAACACAGTCCCATGAAGAGTGAAAAATATGCAGCTTTGCTTTTCAATTTGATAAAAGAATTTGAAAACAGATTTCAAGATTTCTGGGAAAATAATATTTTGCTATATTTGTGACTCCATTTTCAGTTGACATAAATATGTTACCTGTCAATTTTCAGATGGAATACATAGAGCTGCAATCTGACATTTAACTTAAAGAAAAATTTGATCATGTCTCTACTGGACTTTCATATGTCCTGTCTTCCCAAAGACAAAAATCCCTTGCTTCACAATCATGCCTCATTCAAATCATGGCTATTAGGCAGCACCTATATTCATGAGCATCTATTTTCAAGAACGAGACACATTAATATTACAGAAACATGCTCCCTGCCCCTGGGGGGGTCTTGTTACTCTATGGTTCTTTTTGCCCACCACTGGTGAGAGTTGTGGCTTTCAATGCCAGAGTTTGGTAAAAAGGAAAGGAATTATTTTATTAAAAGTTATACAGGTTTAGAGTACTGGCAGAATGTCACCATTAAATCCCAAAGTCCCTATAAAACACTCCACACACACACACACACACACACACACACACACACACAACATAGTCTTGCCTCCCATTGCCAAACCAGGCCAGTCAGGGGTACCATATCTTAGGAAAAGAAATAGAAGTCCATAACTCAGTTATACTCCCATTCTTAATCCAAAACCGCATCTTCATAGTGGGCTGGTGGGAGTCCTTCTGCATTCTTTCAAACCGTGTGGCCAAGAGAGAGAGAGCTCTGCTCAAATGCTACATCCTGCTTTACTGCTTTCTAAACTGCGTGGTCAAGAGACTCAGCTCTGCTCTGAAACCACATGGTAAAGTCCCAGCATGGCAGCCACACCTAGGTTTTAAATCCCAGCATGAATTTTCCTCCATGACCCCATTTCCGACTCCTCCCACACTGGGTTACACTTTTCAGTAGTCTGCCTTTCTTGGCTACCGTTGTTAGTCCGGGCAAATGTGGCCGCCTGACGCAGAAGCTGCCTCCAAGCTGCTCTCACAAGGCACAGGAAGCCCCTCTGGCTACATCACATCATGGGTTAGAGTCAGACCCATCTCCCTGTCTCTGAGCGCTGACAGTTTTTTAATGTTATTAAAACACTGACCAAGTTCTTCAGATATGAAAAGTAGCTCTCAATGACCCTGCTTCATTTCCCTTATTTCCCAAATGATAACCACCAGAGTTTTCTGCATTTGTGGGGAACCTCTAGCTCAGCACCCCATTACATTAAGAGTAAAATCAGAAACAAAGTATCTGATGAGCACCTTGAAAACTCACTGAGAATTGCAACTACTTCTATCAAACCAGATATTGATGCGCTAGTTCTCATATACAATGTCAAATATTCCACTAGTTTTATGTTGCCCTCTTTTCTTTTACTTTTACAATAAAAAAATATTTAAAAATCAATGATGTTTTATTACTTAGATATGTACATTTTCTATGTTAGTGATCATAAACTTGGGACCTGCTCAATGATTTTAAAAGATTATTGAGCCTTGGCTGGTGTAGCTCAGTGGATTGAGCACAGGCCTGCAAACCAAATGGTCACTGGTTGGATTTCCAGTCAGGATACATGCCTGGGTTGCAGGACCAGGTCCCCAGTAGGCGGCGGGCAAAAGGCAACCACACATTGATGTCCCTCTCCCTCTCTTTCTCCCTCCCTTCCCCCTTTCTAAAAGTAAATAAATAATATACTTTATAATTAATTAATTAATCAATGTATGGACCACTGCATAATTAAGGCTATTACATGAGGACTTTCTTTGCTTATCTGTGGTGGCAGATATCACAAAAATTATGTGCAGAACTTTTTTTTCCTCATCAGTTTTTGTTAGTGTTTGTGTATTCAATGTGTGGCCCAAAATAACTCTTCTTCTAGTGTGGATCAGAGACACCAAAAGGTTGGACACCCTTGCTGTAAATTGTTCTTTATTCCAATTAGAGTATCCGTCATTTCTGACTGGGTCTTTTTTATGCTGTTGAGGCCCTCACTAAGCTCCTTGAGCATCTTTATAAGCAGTGTTTTGAACTTTGCATATGCTAGATTGCTTATCTCCATTTCATTTAGCTCTTTTTCTGGAGTTTTGATCTGTTCTTTCATTTCGGCCACATTTCTTTGTCTTCAGGTTTTGGAAGCCTCCCTGTGTTTGTTTCCATGTATTAGGTACAGCTGTTTTGACTCCATGTCTTGGTAGTATGCCCTAACGTAGTAGGTGTCTTGAGGGGTCCAGTGCCACAGCCTGACTTATCACCCAAGCTGGGTACTCGAGGTGTGCCCTTCATGAGAGCTGAGTACACTCTTCTCTTATAGTTGAGCCTTGTTGCTATTGGCAGATCAATGGAAGGGATTTACCCAGGCCAGTCAGCTTGCAAGGATTGACTGTGACCACTGACCACCAACCTCTGCCCTACATGGAGGATCAGCTCTGCAGGGGCAGGGAGATGGTGCTTCAACGTGCCCTGAAGCTATCCACTGGGTACAGTAGCCCTGGGGTTTCTCAGGTGTTGCAGGCCAAGGTTAACCTCTACCTGTATTTTGCCCAGGGCACCCTGCCTGAGCTGTGAAGCAATGGAGAAGGCAGCTGCTTGGGCTTGGCTTGAAGATTCCCAGGGAAAACCAAGCTATGAATCTAATCTGGCCGCCACTAGGGCTCACTGAAGTCAGCTATTGCTTGTTTGATAAGATTTAGGAGCCAATACCCTCCATTCTTATGGAAAACAATTTTGGTGGGCCAATAAGTTGGGTAGGGCAGAGCCTCTAGGGATCTCCACGGTGAGTCAAAGAGTGTTAGCCAGGTTGATGGAGTCTCAGATATGGCACCTGCTTGCCGGCTCTGTCAGGGGAGGGTTTAGCAAAGGGACAATGGCCTCTGCTCACCTTGATGTCAGGCACTTCGGTTTCTCCCTATGTGCCAGTGGTGCCTTTCAAGCTGCTACCGCAGTGCTAGAGTTCAGAGGGAGTGAATCTGAGTCTGAGTCTGAGTAGTTCCTATTAAAGAACCTGGGTGTGGGTTCCTTAAGAGGAACTGCTGCGACTCCAGCAGTTTTTTCCACTGACTCAATGCCCACTTGTTTTTGCAGCCAAAAGTTGTGGGGATTTATCTTCCGGGCACTGGAACCCTGGGCTGGGGGACCTGGTGTGGGTCTGGGACTCCTTGCTCCCAGGACATCCCTCCTGAATTTTTATACATGTGGGTGTGAGACCAGCCCATTCCATGTCTGTGCCTCTCCTACCGGTCTGGATGGATGTGGCTTCTTTAATTCTATAGTTATCTGACTTCCATTCAACTCCATTTTGTAGTTGTCAGACTGACATTCAGCTTAATCTCTGACATTCCTGAGTGATGGTTGTTCTATATTTTAGTCATAATTTTGATGTGGTTGTGTGAAGAGGCAAGCCATGTCTTGCTATGCTCCCATCTTGACTGGTAGTCATCTAAAATAATATTTTTAAAGCTGTTAATTACAGTAAAATTTTGTTCTGTGGACAAAAGTGATACACATTTATAAATATTGATATATATATACTATTTACAGATATTAAATGTATATATTTATGTCATAATAAATATATATTTAGCTTTTCAAGGTCTAGAAACAAATATAAAAGCATAAGGCCAAAAATAGTGGTGATAAGTGACTTAAAGTTCTAGAAATTGTACTGGAAGCCTCTTATAAATTCTAAACTTATCTTGCCATTAATTTCATCTCCCAAATGCTGACTAATTTGAAATAAATAATCAATCAAAGTGAAAGCTTGGGACGTCTGGAGGACAGTAACTGTGCCAGCAGAGAGGGAATGCTGAGTACATCAGGAAGGTATTTAAGGCAACAAGTCAGAGAAAATGACTGGTTCAAATTTAATCCAAAGGGGAAAGTGAGCCAAAGATTCAGGAGCAGGCCTCACAACCAACAGAAGGAAAACCTTTGGGTCTCATAAGGGACCCATACCGGGAACTAGCCATCTCTCAGGCCCGAGGACACTATCTATTCTTCTGCGCTGCCCAGTTTCCCATTTGTTCTGCATCAGATTGTTCCAACCACCAACGGTTTAGGTGTAAGTGAGATGCTCCTGGGGGAGCTTAGTTGCTGGGAAATGAGAAGGTCAGGTGTATAAATTAGACCTCAGGGTTTGTTCTACTTTAATCAATGGACCTGGACTTTTGTACTTGGATATTGATCAGTTGATGATTATAACCTGTGGAAAGAGGGGTGGAGGGCCATAAGGGAAAACAAAACTCCCAGGGTTTTATAGCTCTTCAGATGGTTGGGTGGCTTTGGCACCTAAGGTCAATCCTCAGAAAGTCACTGGTGAGGATGGTGAGCAACAAGGCTGACAGAAGCTGGCAATGGCATGCACAGAGCTGTTGAAAGAACCCAAAGGGATTTGGGCAGGGCGACAAGTGTGTCTTCCATAGTATATCTACTTTCACTGTGCCTGCTCTGTTCTTCTCTCTGAAAACCAGATTTCTCAGCTATGTGCATACAATGGGCCAGATGTGGCTATTGCAGGCTCTGCTTCCTACCATTTCCCATGCAAGTGTCTGGAAGAGACTGAGAGTCTCTGCTTCCCTATTCCATCTTCCCTGGAGAAAGAATCTACAGGCTTGTTTTGACCAGATGTTTCCAACTAAGACCAACTGACTGGTCATAGGGCCAAGGATGGTCCATAGATCAACCACTGAGTGCAGGGTCTTAGCCTGTGTGTGTGATGTGGGGGCACAGGGGTAAACAGAGCAACAAATTGTCTGAAAGGGTCAGGGTGGACCTGGCCAACCCTGCATTGGATTCTCTGCTCTGGGCTCAGTCAACTTCATACCCTAGATTTTAGGAAGCAGATGTCAAAAATGTCCAGATGGAAGAAATAAATCTGATTCCAAACCCAGAGGCTCTAAACACCTAGTTGCTTAAGAGGGATAAAATCTTACCAAAAGCAAAATTCTGAACAAGGAATTACCAATGATGGGGTTTTTTTCCTGAGGAAAAAATGGGAAGATATCTAAAGTAAGTCAGGTTGTAGGAATGAGGGACACCAATATGGAGAGATTCTAGGTAATTGTGTACACAAGACAGAAGGATGTATATGGAATCAATTAGTGAAAGTTATGGAACAAAAAAGTAGTACCAGGAACCCAAAGAACAAAATATTCAGGAGCTTAAAGGATAGATATATTTGAAATTAAAAGAATCACTGAGAAATAGCTGACTGCTTCATACTGTGGTATAATAATAAAAGAATAATGTGAGAATGCGGGCCTTTTCAAGACATATTTGTTATGTGGAGAAAGCACATTCAAAACAGTACAGCCAGTAGGATGTTTGGTAAATGTATAATCATGCTTATACTTATTTATTTAAAAAGAGAGAGAGAGATCTAGGTGCTGAGTTTATGGGTAACTTTTTCTTCTCATGGTCTACCTTTTTTCACTGTTTAAAAAAAACGATGAACTTCCATTGTTTTTACAATGACAAATAAAGTTAAACAATGAAAGAGAAAAGGAGAGCTACATAATTTCAATTTCATTTTTTAATAAGAAATTTTTCAAATGGAATGTGGGGAACAGACATCCTTAAGAGTGTACAAAGTTCTGGATAGAGGAGGAGTAAAGATAAGATCTATTTGCTTTAAATGAGTTTAAGATTCCAGACCCAGGCAGATTATTCCCCAGAGTCCTACAAAAACTTTTAAATTATGTCCCTGAAACCACTGCTAGTAAACTAGACAAATTCAGGGCAGCAACAAAGGATGAAAGATGGATCAGTGAATAGAAGTTAAAGAGGCAGAATTTGCCTTAAATTAGAGCTGTTCATAAAAGGCATCATTTGTCCCCAGTAAACAGCTGTTTCCTGTGCCTGCACACGATGGAGCTGGAGCTGAGTGACATGTGTGTCCAATGTGATGGGAGTTTGGACCAGGTCAGGATGCTTAAAGAAGGATTGGTGGCCCTTACGAGTGTGGCTCAGTTGGTCGCACATTATTCTGCAAAGCAAAAGGTTGCCGGTTCTATTCCTGGCTGGGGCACATGCCTGGGTTTTGGGTTTTGTCCTCGGTCTGGACACAGATGAGAGGAAGCCAATTGATGTTTCTGTCTCACATCGATATTTCTCTCCATCTCTTTCTCACTCCCTTCCCCTCTCTTTAAAAATAAATAAATAAAATCTTTAAAAAATGATTAGTGGACCACAAAATTCCCCTGATAAACCTAAAACTAATCTAAAAATACAAGTTTTCTCTTGATTCTTATGAATGATTAATGCACAAATCATTGGTTTTCATTTTATGAACAACACAAGGTCACTTATACATAAGCTATGTGACAAGATGACTTATTGGGGTATCTCTTCCAACTTCCCAAACATCACCCCTCCCATTCCACTAAGCTGGGTAGGACCTTTGTGCCCCCTCAGCTCCACAATTAATCCTGTGCCTCAGAGGAAGTTGGGGGCTACTGTACCAAAAATAAAATTACTCAAAAGACGCTTTACCTCTTGATCTTTGTTTTTCTAAAAATGAGAACTCATCAGATAAATCATGCTCTCATCCTTTGAAGACACCAATAGGAAGAGGAGCATCTTAGAGGCAAAGGCAGGGCAGAAGGAGGGTTCTTCCAGCCTTTCAGCTTTGCTCCCTGTGGAGACTATTGAGATTTAGGAAGGGTTAGGGAGGCTGGACCCTAACTACCAGGCTCCTGGCCCCAAGGAAGCAGAGGCTTAAAGAGAATATGATTGGTTTAGAAAATGGAGATGACAAAGAGGACACAAAACCCAGGAGAGTGGACTTGCAAGTTCTCTACCCCATGTGTATTTTTTCTGACTTCTGTTGAGAATCTGGGAAGATTGAAAGATTTAGTTTGATATAAAGAACTAAAGAAATTTGTTAGCTTCTCAGAGAGGCTGTGAAGTGGTTTGGTGGTGGCATCCATGCAGCTTCTCCAGCAGATGCAGAGATGCAGCTCTTGGTGAAGATCCTGACTGTCAAGACCAACATCCTCAAGGTTGAGCCCAGTGACACCACTGAGAATCCCAAAGCTAAAGTTCAAGACAAGGAAGGCATCCTGCCTGACCAGCAGTGTCTGATTTTTGCAGGCAAACAGTGGGAGGAATGCTGTACTCTCTCAGACTACAACATTAAGAAAGAACCGACCCTGAACTTGTGTTTCATCTGTGGGGTAGCATCACTGAGCCCTCCCCACACCAACTCACCCAGAAGTACAACTGTGGAAAGATGATCTGCCGCAAGTGTTATGCCTGCCTGCACCTCAGTGCTGTCAATTGATGCAAGAAAAAGTTTGGCCGCCCAAAATCACTGGGGCACGTGCTCCTCCTTCTGGGCTGGGCTCCTCACCGGAGCCCGGAGCCCCCGCTTGGCTAGCTGCCTGCTCGTGTGAGGTCGTTTCCGGGTCAGGGAACCAAAATGTTGCGGAAAAATCACTCACACGCAGTTGGAATGGCGGAGCACAAACTTTATTACGTGCAGGCTCAGAGGGGCCAAGCACCTCCCAAATTCTGAGCGACCAGGTGTGGATTAATTACACTTTTATAAGCGAGGAGCAAGTTACAGAGCAGGAAGCGATAAATTTAGTTACAGAGACAGGAGCTAATTAGACTAAGTTTTCAAGGACAATAAAAAACTCAGTTACAGAAAGCAATAAACTATAAAGACAGTTGATTATTTGCTTATCGAAGACTCTGCTCCTACTGAAGTATTACAAAATTCATCTTAACTTGACACTTCTTTGATCTTAGCCTGCTTCATACTGAGAAAGGAAAGGCAGTGAGAGGAGAAAGTTTTGGAGGATATCAAGGGCTCAGTTTTGGATAAATTAACTTTGAGATGTCTATTAGATTGTAAAGTATAGATGTTTATTAAGCACCTGGATATCATCCAGACTTGGGAAATAACTCTGTTGGAGATACAAATTTGAATCTTCAGGGCTAAATATTGATCTTACCAAAATTTACTATATAGCTACAATGGGAGAATGGTGGGAGGAAAATGTATATGTGTGCATGGTGTGGGGGTGGTAGGTAAGAAGTGAAATCTTAATTTTATGCAGCAGGAAGTCAACAATTGATAGCTAACAGGAAAAAAATCAAGAAATAGCCATATATGAATCATATGAAATATTCGTCGCTATTATAGTTCAATATCTTTAAGTTTTTCTTATCTTTTTTGTGGGGGTATTTTTTAGAATTTATTTTAATTTATTTTTAACAGCTTTCTTGAGATATAATTGACATACTATACAATTCAACCATTTAAAATGTACAATTAAGTACTTTTCACTATATTTACAGTTGTGCAATCATTACTACAATTTTAGAATATTTTCATTATGCCAAAAAGAATCCTTGTACCTCTTAGCCTTTGACCTGCTATCTCTCCATCCTTCTCCTCCAGCACTAAGCAACCAATAATCTACTTTCTATCTCTATGGTCTTGCCTTTTCTGAATGTTTCATGCAAATGGAATCATACAATATATGTTCCTGTGTAACTGGCTTCTTTCATTTAGTTGCTTTAGGTTTTTTTGATCCTCCTCCAAGTTTGGTCCTTTCAAGCTCATCTCCAAGCTTCAGGTTCTTTTGTCCCTGCTTTGCAGAAGCCTCACTGTCATCCCTCCTGAAAGCTTCCTTAGGAAATTCTGCTTTTGCTTGTGGCTCACCCTGTGACACCAACAATGATTGTCATCCACCACTTCAGATGAATCGGAAACATTCTGAAGGAGTCCCTTAGTCTTCCTGGAAGTATCTTGAGCTCCCCTACCTGAAAGCAGGGCTGCCTGATGACTTCAGCCAACATTTCAGACAACTTAAAGTTTATCAACAGTACCTCATTCCCCACTGCAAATTATAAGGTATAGAGAGCTTTAGAGGAGAATCTACTTTGCATTTTATATTTTGGATTGCCTTGTGAAATATTTCTATGCCAACTTCTCTTTTATATTTAAACAAGTAAAAGGGATATGTTTAATTGAATTTTGACTCAATAGTAGTGCTTTTATTTTCAAACATTCATAAGTTACCATGATAACAAAAACTTTCTCCACAGTGGCATTTGACACAAGAATTGAAACAAGAGTGCTGAACCTGTTTTTAATATATTTGGATAAATTAGATGATGTTCTTTCAAAGAAGTGGACCTCATGCCCAGGATACTGCCTCCCTCATAAAAAATAAATAAAACTAATAAGAGTTTTATTTTCCATGCCTACAACATCCAAATTTTAATCCTGTTTATCCAGTGGGATTTATCTCTGGCTTTCAGAGCAGAATTTATGGCATTTTGCAAAGAAATCTACTTCTTTAATACTTGAGGGCCTTTTATGTGCATCTATTACATAAATTAACTAACTATAGGAAATGAGAAATATTCCCATTTGCAATGCAAACATAACATTCATACAAAAAACAAAATTAACTAAAAGCATTTATTGAAGTTACTTTCTAAAAATTAAAGCTGTCTAATATTTGTCTTAGAAGAGATATAATAAAAGTGAACACAAAGGACAACAGTATCTTGAATCGTAGCATATAATAGGAAAAGTATATAGAATATACTTTATTCTAAGAAAAATGGGAGTCTACTGAAAGGCTTTTTGTATGTGAGTGACATGATTTGGTTTGCTGTGTGGAGAATCTTTTGGAGGAGGCAAAGATAGAAGCAGGGAGATCAGGTGGGGGAATTACAGACTTTATGTGCACACAAAGTACCTGGGGTTCTTACTAAATGTTCATTTTGATTCAGTAGGTCTGGGGTGGGGCCTATCACACTGTGTTTCCAACAAGTTCTGAGGTGATTATGATATTCCTGGTTATGGATCACACTTGAGTAGCAAGGGTTAGCATAGGGCAGTAATGGCACAGATGGAGGAAATGGATGGATTTCAGAGCCATGTAGAAGATAGGATAGTAGGATTAATTGATTAATAAGGAGAAGTAGATGCAAGGACCAAGGATGAGCCCCATGTTTTTGAGTGAGTGAATTTGTATAGTCTGATAAGTCAGCGTTAAGAACACAGTAGGAGGACTTCCGGCCAAGATGGAGGCATAGGTAGACGCACTGTGCCCCCTCGCACAACCAAGATATGGACAACAACGATATAGAAACAAAATAACAACCAGAAATAACAGAAAATTGAAGTGCCAGGCAGTCCGACAATCAGTGAGTTGAAAATAGACTCCATAGACCAGACCGGTAGGAGGGGCGGAGTTGGGCCGGGTGAGGGATGTGAAGCAGAGACCTGAGCAACCAGAGACCGGAGCAACCGGGGACGCGCGCAAGTCCCCAGAAGGCAGACCCTGGGCACACAAACCGGCAGCAGGCAGACTCTAGGCGCACAAGTGTCAGTGGCTGGCGGGCCAGGCTGGGAGGTGGCGACCGGCAGACCCAGCGAGGCGGCCATTGTGAAGCAAGGCACTGCGCGCAGCTCGGTCCCAGCACCGGGAAATAGAGCTTTGGGTCACTGACTGAAAAGGAAGGTCCCACATGTGCACAGGCCCACCCACACCAGAATTGGTGCCAGAGGGGCCCGGTTGGCTTGTGGAAAGTGGCGGAAGGTTCTCAGGTTCTACAGAGAGCAGAGCAAGCGCCATTGTTCCTTCCCAGACCCCGCCCCCATATACAGCCTCACAACCCAGCGACTGGAGTGCCCCGTCCTGGTGAAAACCTTAGGCCCCGCCCCTCACTACGGTAGCCTGTCAAGACCAAA
>CM052548.1:46996833-47013676 GCA_028533065.1 Trachops cirrhosus
ATGGAAGGGCAGATCAAGTGCTTCTCAGATAAGGTCAAGTTCAAGGAATTCATCATCAACAAGCCATTATTGTATGAAATGTTAAAGGGACTTATCTAAGAAAAAGAAGATAAAAAACAGGTGTAGTAAAATGACAGCAAACTCACAGTTATTAACAACCACACCTGAAACAAAAACAAGAAGAAACTAAGCAAACAACCAGAAAAGGAACAGAACCACAGAAATGGAGAACACATGGAGGGTTAGCAACAGGGTAGTGGGAGGAGGAGAGAGAGGGGAAAGGTACAGAGAATAAGTAGCACGGATGGTAGGTGGAAAATAGGAGGAGGGCAAGAATAGGAGGGGAAATGTAGAAGCTAAAGAGCTTATGACACATGGACATGAACTAGAGGGGGGAATATGGGTGGGAGAAGGTGTTCAGGGTGGAGGGGAATGAAGGGGGGATAATAGGACAACAGTAATAGCATAATCAATAAAATATATTTAAAAAATAAAATAAAAAATAAAAAAAAGAAACAAGAAAAAAGATATTACAATAATTTTCTTCTACTAAGAGAAAAAAGGAAAGAAATGTGTCCAAGTTGAGTCGAGCACAGGAAAAAACTACACAATGTCAGAGGAGGGCTTTCGCAGTCTTGCCGTGACCCCGCCATCAGACTCTTCCAGGCAGTGTGTTCCAGACCTCATGAACCGGAATTTCTAAAGATGCAAATGGGGGCGAGGGGAGGGGGAGCAAGTGTTATTATTAAACAACCTTAGTGACCCAGAAGCGCAGTAGGGTTTGAGAATCAGTTCCCAAAGCCAGTTAAGGACAGCAGCTGTCACATAAGTACCACCCTGGGTGTAAGCCAGGAGGTGCCACAGCACACAAAGGATCAGGTCACTTGTCTGCTAGTGTTTTGCAGCTCTGAGGTGCAGGGACTGACCCTCACAGTCCCTGTGAGCAAAGGGAGAGGCAATACTGAAAAGGTGGGATGGCAGTTAACGTGAGCTTCTTATGAAGGCAGCCAATTTCAGACTCCCCGCAAAGGCTACTGCCCTCTCTTCAAGGGAGCTTTCCAGGAAAACAGGCCCCTGCTTACTGAACTTTGTACCTGTGTCCCTTAGCTCCCCCTTCACTAGAGGGTGAGATGCCACTTGTGACTGTCTTTTCCTTTTGTCTTTCATGAAGCTGGAGTTCTCTCTTTAGACATAAATCCCAAACTAATTCTACCCTGAAAACAAACAAGCAAGCAAGCAAGCAAGCACATATCTGCACCATTCCCCCAGAGGGAATGCCTATGTGGTCATCAGGAATATGTAGGCTTGGGGATAAGCCAGACCAGGGTTGAGATTCTGACTCCTCTTTACTATCTGAGGAGCCAGGGAAATTATTTCCTCTCTAAGCTTCTGATTGAGAGCTTAGCTAAGTGCCAGATAGTTGGTGATATGCATAACCCATAACAGCACCAGTGGCAAGTAACCCATCAGTAATATTGGTGGGAGATACCTAGCACAACACTGGTGATATTCTAGCCTGCTACCTGGGAGCTATAATCATAGGCATGCTTATACCAGCATGATTCACTGCTAACTCAGTATTTTATGGTAGCTTTTATATGCATCAGGAGAAAATAGAAAAACAAAACCTTTCCAAGGCTCTTTAGTACCTTCAGGATGGAACCATGCCTTGACCCATGCAAATCCATGGTTCTAGTGACATTGACCCTGGCCTCTCAGGCCTTTCACCTCAGCAGTTCACTGTCAAGAAAACCTTCATATGCCCCATATGCTGTGCAGACAGCATCTGGTCTGACTTCCATTTTAGGTTTACTTGTCTGTGTTTCCCACCAACAACAAACAAGTGCCAGGGGTCCGTGCCTGGCATGCTCAATCTCTGGAAAAGTTAGTTATGGTACTCTGTATTCAATGAAGGATAAATTATATTGCCTGGGTATTCACTTCAGGGAGGTACTAAGGCATGTTCCACATTTGTAAAATAAACTCCTTCTAAAATTTAAAAGAAATCCTGACATCTGAAGTCAATTCTATAATGTTATAAATAAAAAGTCCAAGTTTCATTGTATATAGAATACTTTCTCAAGCTTTTTAATGCTCTGGACGACTAATGTGATGACAATTTAAGTCTAGATTGGAAAAGGCACAGAAGACTTATAGATATGTTTGGAATTCACTGTATTCATACAAAGATTTTACTAACTTAATAACCGTCCATCCAGTCAAGAGCACCTGCCTTGAATGGTCTCAATCATCTCCTCGCTCTGATTTAACGAGAACTTCCTATCAGAAGGAGTATTCCCCAGCCTTCGTCTCCTTTCACATATAAGCCCAATGGTAGATTTCTATAACACCTGCTACTAGAGAACGTTTGTGTTGCTCCTTCTGAACATTTCAAAAGCATCTTGTCTGATAGCTAGAAACAAAGTATTCCAGAAAACACCTAATACCATTTTCAATGACATGGGAAACTTAAATTATTTTTCTTTTATTTCTTTTAATGAAAGGTTTGTTTGTTTTTTATCCTTACCTGAGGACATATTTTCATTGCTTTTAGAGAGAGAGGAAGGGAGAGAAATATCAATGAGAGAAAGAAGTACTGACTGCTTGCCTCCCACACGTGCCCAGACATGAGACCATACACTTCCAGACTAGGGACTGAACCTACAACCCAGGTATGTGCCCTGACCAGGAATCAAACCTGCAACCCTTCTGTTATAGGACGATACTCCAACAGAGCCACAGGCCAGGGTCAAATTGTTTTTCTATAAGGGAACTTAGAACTTCACATTTCTACTCCCATTCCCTTTTTATGGGGCTGTTTGACCCAGCTCCTATCTTTTTTATTATTTTATGGGCATTAAGGGTAAGTTTGCTGAGAGCAAGATAAACTTTCAACAGGTAGATAATCTCTCCTCGCCTCACGCCCAACCTGCAGGGAGCTGTGCAATAACACACCCTGGGAACAATCTTTGCTGACTCTGGAGATTGCAGTGTCACCAAATTGCTTCCTGGAACAGCAAGAGGCCAAGTGACCACACCCTGTCTGCCACTCCAACACTCTATACTCCTAAATCCCCTCTGGGCTAGCCCAGCAACTACCTACCAAGGAAACAAAATACCCTTTAAAAATACTATATCCTCTTTTCAGGGATGACACATTTTCCAGTGGTGCCCTAATACCACAGGGGGCATTAAAGCAATACGAGAATGAGTGGCAAACTAAGTGCTCCCTAGCTGCAAGGCTAAAACCCCACCCCTTCATTGTAAAGACCCCACCTTCCTGGAGAAGAAATGCAGTAAAATGACCAGTCTGATTCTATTTTCATCCATCTGCTTCCTGGTACCAGACACACTGGGGTGTGAATGCTATACAAGCACAAAGTCCACCAGATTCAAGGGCACCTAAGAAAACAGTGTTAGGTCCCTTATTTGGGCCACTGCTTTTTAAGTACTGTGGCTAGGTCCTATGACTTTTGTCCCCAGTTCCATCATCACCACTAATCCACTGAGGAATCAAATGGAATTTGCATCATGAAAAGCTCAACTGGCTACCGCCTCTTGCCTGAACTTGCTTTCCAACCTTACTCAGTATGTCACTGACTCTTACCATGGACAGTCAGCTAGTCCCCATTCACTCCAGGATGAGCTGCCACTGGGCAGCCTCTCCCAGGGGCCAGCACCAGGAGGTAGCTAATAAGCAGCATGAGCACCTGTCTTCCCCACAGGGAGCTTGTGTTCTAGAGCTGAAGACGACCTCCAACTAATCATAACTCACAAGTGGGGCCATGAGAGGGTACAGCAGGGATCTGCCAGTTCAAGTCAGAACCAAGTGCCTTTTAAAATAAAGCCAAATGATGAGGTGGCACTGGGGTCAGGGGAGAAACTAAGGAAGGGGACCAGGGGAAGAAGTGTAGGTCAGCAACCAGAATGGCAGGAATGAAGCTGCAATGCAAGGGAACAGACAGCACTGAGGACCCTAAGGGAAAGAAGGCCCGGTGGCAAGCGACCTTAAGTAAAACTACAGAGAAAAGGTGATCTCGTAGTACCTGAAGGCAAACATGTCAGACTTTTTCCTAAAAGTCAATGAAGGGTACCAAAGCAGATACTCATTTTGGAATAGGCCCTCAATGTGTGTGAGAAAGGGCTAGAAATAGTTAATGGCTCTAGCATGGTCTGTGGCGAGGGGAGGGGAGGGGATAGGTGAAAGGTGAATATGATTTCATCTTCAGAGACTTGGAAGGCAGAAGTGGCAGGACTCCATGATGCACAGGAAGGTCAAAGCAACTTCCGGCATTGGCCTCACTCAAATAAACACCTGGCAATGCCATCTACTGACAGGCAGCACAGGAAAGGAGGTAAGGGGGTGTGAATATGAGAGGTCTGACATAAAGATGCCCCGCCCAACATTATAGAGAGTGAGTCAATCTCCTTTATCTCAAAAAATAACAAAACCCTGGTTTAAAAATATCTGACAGCTGCTACTAAATTCTGACTTCCAACTCTGGCTTGGTGAACTAACCCAATCACAAGCATGTAGCCATCTGTCTCCCCATCTCATTTCCACAAGCTCTGCGCCATGCCCCTGGAATGTAACCCTAACTCCTGCATGTTTCTGCACAGCAGCTCCTTCTGATCTTCTGAGATGATTTAGGGTATTTATCTCCCTACTTCATTCTCCAGACCCAAACATCTCTCCTCACTCTTTCTCTCCCCTCAGAGAGAAGTCCATCTCATGCTCCATCCAAGAATGGCCATGCAGCTAGCTACATCAGGGTTTCTCAACTTTGGCACTACTGACATTTGGGGAATAATCCTTTCTTGTGTGCACTGTCCGGTGCACTACAGAGTGTCCAGCAGCATCCCTGCCAGTAACAACACATCTCCAGTTCTGATGACCCAAAGTTTCTCCAAAATTTCCAATGACCTCTAGGAGCCAAAGTCATCAAAATCCACTAAACTGTATGATCAACAGTGATAAACATGAAGTGTTACTATACCAGAAACACTGACAAATAATTCCCTCCTTATTCTAACAGAATCAGTTTTGCATATACCCTGAAATATCCAGCTAAAAGATTATCACTAATTCACCATGATACATCTAAGCTTTGGATTCCTGAACCATAAAAAAAAATGGTAATCATCTCTACACTCCCAAACCTCACAGTTCAATTGACAATAAAATGAGATAATAAATGTTAAAGCACTTTATAAAGTTCAAGTTACTGAACACTTGGGAAGTGCTATAAGCTTTATCAACATCATCACTCATACATGCCTTAAAATAACCTGCTAAAAGCCAAATTAACAGAACAAATAGTATTTCTCTGCATAGGAGTTTCTGAGGAAAAAAAAAGTGAAACAATGATTCCTACACATTCTATACTGGAATGAAAAAATAATTAGTGTTCTACCAGGGATACCCTTAGCCTGTTCTCTATGACCAAATGACCACACAGTCACTGCCCAGATGTAAATGCCCTTATAAAATCTTATAAATGGTGGCCTAGTGAGGCAATCTTAAAATGAGAATAATTTTGATCAGAATAACTTCATTTTTTTAAAAATGACCTCAAACAATGTAAGTCATGAATACAATTTACTTAAAAGGGAAAGAAAATGGCTTATTTAATTAATTAAGGATCAAAATGTAAAAGATACTCAAGTATATGCAGTGAAAATCTTCCTTCCCATCCCCCAGGTCAGTCTCCATGTCCAACAATTTATCACATCTTACATAACCTCACAAGTATTTTCTGCATATACGTACCTAGAAACTCTCTCCCCCCTTATATCCAAATGGTAACCTTTACACTGTTCTGTATCTTGCTTTTCATTAGAGTATTTAATACGTGTCCATAAAGGACTTTTTAACCATAACTAATCCATGCCCTATTTAACAACATTAAGTTTACCATTTTTGTTGTTGTTGTTATGAGCTGGCTCCCAAGAACCTCTCATTTTGGGAATTCCTGGAATTCCCAAATCTTTCTAGGTCAAAGGAAACCGCTTGAATTTTAACAGATAATAATAACAAATGACTCTTCAAAGAGGTTTCTTCAATTTATACTACCTCCAGCAATGTATGAGAATCTTAATTTCCCCTTTACTACAGTGTAATCAAACTATTTTTTACATGCTTACGGATTTGAGAGATGAAGGGAGAGAGACAGAGAGAGATACTGATGTGAGGGAGAAACGTCAATCAGCTGCCCCTCATATGTGGCCCAACCAGGGATCAAACCCACAACCCAAGTATGTGCCCTGACCAGGAAAAGAATTCATGTCCCCTTGGTATATGGGATGAAGCTCCAACCAACTGAGCCACCTAGCCAGGGTTCAAACTATTTGGGGGCCCTATTGTCATGAGCTGAACTGTGTCCCCCCAAATCTGTATTTTGAAGTCCTAATCCCCAGCACCTCAAAATGTGACTAGATTTGGAGATCCAGTCTTTAAAGAGGTGACTAAATTAAAAAGAAGCCATTAGGCTGGTCAACTATAACTTAACCTTGAGTATGAGCCCACATGCACAGAATCAAGCTCTGTAATATAACAGTTTGGCACCCTGCCGGCTTTGTGTGCATTTAGTGTATACAAGGGAGTCGGGACTTCCCGGGGAGGCTTGGGGCTCTCGTGGCTCACCCTACCCTGGAATAAAGGCATGTCAGACGTCCGGACAGCTCCATGAATTGTGTTCAGTCTGCCCGAATCTCATGTGAATCTGCCCGGCCTTGAACATACAGGGGTAGGCAAAAGTAGGTTTATGGTTATAAGTATACAAAACACAAGAGTTTATTCCTGTATTATTATTTATTTTTGGGTTATAGATTTTGTCATACAAACAACTGTAAACCTACTTTTGCCCATCCTTGTATGCAAGCCACCCCAGGTAAATAAAGGTCAGTCCCTATCATTTTACTGATCTTTAGTTAGTAAGATGGCCCCATAAGCACATGAGAACATTAAATCTCTGTGAGTCACTTTCCCCACTGGCTACCCTAGTTCTCAACCACATTCTGAATGGGGTGGAAGAATAACAATGCTGTCTGGTAATATTCGGGGTCAAAACTTTCACCTGGGGGAGGCTTCAGTTCCCCCAAGTGACCATTATCAAAACTAACCAACCTAATACTGGACATTGTGGTAGGAAGGAGGAGGCTAACTCTCCCACTTTCTTCCCTCCATCCCCGAACTCAGGCTCACACAGCAAGTTGTCTATCTCTAATACGCTTCAGTAGGGAAGAAGGCTTTACATTGAAACAACAACAACAACAACATAAAAAAGGAATTTTTGTAGAAAATCATTTCTATCAACATTGTCTGAAGAGGCTGCTTGAAGTAAAGAAGAAAAATAGGGACCCAGCATAAGGTAGTTCTTTGGAAGAAACAAGCGCTATGAAGCATCCCAGGACAGATATAAAAGGAGCAGACTGCCCCACAGAAAGCTGTAATTTGCCTGGCCGCAGCAAGAGAGAAGTAGATGTTGTGCACCTTTTATATGTTAGGTACAGTACATTATTTCCACCAGTGCTCACCACATTCCTATGTTTCAGTTGTAGTACATCCATACTCTAGAAAAGGAGTACAAAGAGTACAATAACTTGCCAGATCCTAGAATGCAGCAGGTCCTGAAGCCTTTACTCAGCCTTACCACCTCTCACTTCATTAGCACACCCCTTCTCTGCATACCCCAAAGTAAACCTGAGCAACGGACAGGTGACAAGGGAATCATTCAGACCATTAAAGATAAGAGCACTGGAGGGAGGGGGGTTCCCAATGATAAGTAAAAGGGTAGGAAAAAGAAACCCTCGTCTTTCCTCTCTCAGTGGCCCTAATAGGAGGACAAGGGTACTTCAAGGCAAGGAAAGTCTTCCAGTGTTGGAAACAAATACGAAATGGGAGAAAGGCCAGTGTACACAAATATCAACTAAGAACAGGTTTTACAACAAAACCTGAAACAGCACAAACAGAAACAAATTAACTGAAAATTAGCTCAAATGAAACAAACAACAAAAACAGCACTACACATTAGCAAAAAATACTGTTGGAAGCACTACATACACCAAAACTGCACGAAAGACCTGAAGATTTATTCAAAGAGAAACTTACACCATTATGTACTTTTATTACCAAGCCAAAAAAGAAAAATATTTGAGTGCTCAATCCAAAAGGAAAAAAGGCAGACAGAAACCTAAGGGAAGAAATCAACCTAAGGAAAGGAAAGAGAAGAATTAATAAAGACAAAGATACATGCATAATTAATAGAAAATGTAAGAAGAAAAAATTTTCAAATAATAGGTAACATCCAGTTACTGTAATCAAGAAAAAAATAGCAAACACATTAATATAACACTTAAAAAAGAATATTATTACAGAGAGGAAAAAATTTTAAAAGCAAACAGATCACATTATTTTATGACAGTAAGTTTGAAAATCCAGAATGAAACAGATAATTTCTTTATAATTTATAAATTAAAATTTACTAAAAAAAATAAGAACTATAGGCAGAAAAAGGTGGGTTAAGGAAACTGATCAATAAACCTCCTCTGAACACACACACACACACACACACACAAGAATGGACAGACAGCAAGAAGTTCAAATGATTTTTGTCCTTGAAAAATTCTGAATCTTGAAAGAACAGATTATTCTAGCAACTAGCCTTACACACAGGACTTTTCATGACATCACAATGTAATACTTACTTGTGGAAAAACTCCAGAAGTAGGAGGTGGAGAAGGTTCCTACTAAGGAATGGATACAACTCCTAGGAAGAGGGATGGTATTACGGCAACCAGTGCATTTCTAT
Source organism: Trachops cirrhosus (assembly GCA_028533065.1). Lineage (NCBI taxonomy): Eukaryota > Metazoa > Chordata > Mammalia > Chiroptera > Phyllostomidae > Trachops > Trachops cirrhosus. The sequence goes on from CM052548.1 coordinate 47,005,644, forward strand.
GTACAGGGATGCAGCACTGCCTGAGCCCAAAGAGGATTATTTCTAGAGAAGAAAAGGGTGCTTTGGGAAATGAATGTTATGTGTGACAGTCTCTGTATACATACTTTTTTTTTCATCTGATTTTCTAATATTACTTGCCCTACCCCTACCAACTCTCAGGACTTGCTCTGACCAGCACAGCCTGGTCTACTTTCAGGAGGCTTGAACTCACCTCTGTATCTGCTCTACTCCCTAATAAACAGGTAGCCCTGACTTTGCAGAAACCTGAAATGGCAGGAAGAGAAGTCAACTCTTGGTTTCTTGCGGGGCAAACTGTTGTCTTCCAGGGGCATGTTCCATCCCCTCTGACCACTGGGGTCGACTTAGCTGTGAACCGTGTCCGGAGGGAACATTCATTCAAGAAAAGGAGGGCAAGTCATCCACAGTACTAGGGATGGCTACATTCTCCTTCACAACGGGTGACCATAGGCTCCTTTAGGAAAAGAAACAGCTCCAGAATTCCTAGTGTCTTCCTCTTGGTCAGGTATACTGGTGGGATCCCCACCATCATTTTACATTAGTGCAAGGCAGCAACACTCCACAGATTCCTAAACACCTTCTTAGAGAATAGTTCATCTGATTCAATTATCCTGTCTACTTAGGTAATGTCTTTTCCATTTTACAAATTAAGATTGCTAGACAAGGGAAAGGAAGGATACCAGCCAAGAGTCAAAACCAGATATTCTGACAGTCAGAAACCTAAACAAGAATTACAATAACAAAAACCATAGACTCTAAGCAACTTCTAAAAAATTCCAGTGTGGAAAATACATTCTAATGTATTGTTCTTAATCTAATACAATCTAATCTAATCTAATACAATACAATCTAATTATTGTTCTTAACATTTAACTGTTTCATGAGTTTCTTTTTAGAAATCAACTCTAATCTGACTGCCTGAAAACTATAAAGTGTCTGCCTGTAATTTGAAGGCCCCAGTCAATCATATCCAGCTTAAGAATTCCTGTCCTAATGTCTTTTAATAAATTGGAAAGAACACTGGGCATTCCCTAAAAAGCTCTTCTTGGGGCTTAAGTCACAAGACTGTCTCTTCTGGTAATATAACTGAGTGTACATGTTCACATATTTTATTGCACTGGCCAAAAAGTCCAGTTAAGATTTTTCCATAAAATAAAAGACAACATTTTTTTACTTTCACCAATAACATTATTGATTTGGACATTCTGAGTAAGTTGGCTATCTCCTGCATGTTGACTGTTCTCAATTCACGTCTCCATTTGATCACTATCAGCTTCAACTGGTCTACCCTACCATAGATTGTCCAGCGAGAAATCCCTAGCACAAAACTTGGCAAAACACCCATCGGTCATAGCACCTTTTCCACACACTGCATTAATCTTTTTTTATGTGTTTGTTGCATTTTTACCTTTCTTGAAATAATAAAGAATAATATGCCAAAAATGTTGCTTATTTTCTTCTACCTTCAATATTAAAATGACTACACAAAAATTCACCAATTTTGAGAAGTTTTTTTTAATGCACACCGATATGATAACTATCCTAATACAATCTAACAAAACTGTTTCAAATGAAGTTAAAGACAACTAAGTGCTACTAGAGCCAGTTTATGGGAAAACTGAACAAATGTTTTGGCCAACCCAATAGTAATTAAGTCTCCTCAATGGGTAGGGATGTTCCTCTCTCTTCCATCAACATAAATTTGACACAACACAGTAATAAATCTATTAAAGGGAAGTTCCTGTGCTGAATGCTCATACATATTTAGATGAATAAAAATACTGCTAAAATTTAAGGACACTTACAAGGTTATCAGAAAAATACACTCACAAATAATTTAAATCTAAGGGGAAAGAAGTAAAAAAGAGAAGCATGAAAAAAGTACCCTGGGAAAAAGAGAAGCATTTTCTTTAAGAGAAAACATCAGTCAATGATTACAAACTGCTATCTATATCAGACAAGTTCTATGCCACAAACCTTGCTGTGAAGCTAACGATGTGTTCTTTCTGCAAAAGTGAAACATTTAGTAATTACAAGATTATCTTCTGCTAGGTGAAATCTCAGTGGTCTTTATGCAACACATGTCAGAAGTATCAATCACAAAAACCATAAAACCAAGTGATTATAGAGAACTCAGCATTAATTCTTTGATAAAAACCCAGCCTAAAAAGATCAGACAAGACCAACTCAGAGGGTGGCTGTGGCTGAGGGAGGAAGAATAAAGACTTCATTGTGTTTTACAGATTTTTAAAGAGGTACCTTTAGTATCATCAGACAATTTATGGAATTGGTAGATTCACAAAAAACAAATGATGTGTTTCAAATGCATGGATGGCAAATTAATATTTATACTATTACTGCCATATGTGGAGTTTGGTCTAAAGGTAAATATCTACTGAAGGGACTTTTTTAATATGTATGACTGCTCGGTGCTTGACTGTACTGAGGAAATGCTTCTGCTACTTGAACCCTCTGACTCTCTTCCAAAGTTCGGGTCACTTTGTTTTGGCTAATGTTTATTTTCTGCACAGGTGTATTCTACAGTCAGATACATGCACATGTTCTCAATTTATAATCAGACATGCAAATCCCAAGGTTTCCTTGATACCTGTCCAGTGCTGGTATTGTGGCTCGTGCCTAGAGTAAAAGTGAGAGAAGAAAACAGGGCCGCTGGGGCAGTGCTACATTGCCTGGCGCACCTGACACCCCACCACAGTGCAGGAGGAAGTCATTGCACTGAGTATGCTCCAGGCTACTGAGGGTGACTGGCTAAGGGAAAAGCTACTCCCTTCCAGTCTGGTGAACACTTGTCAATCCAGTCTGGGAACACAGGATTGGTTGGGACAGGCCCTACCGAAGGACATGGAAGTTGGAGCACACGGTCCACATGGGTAGCTCATATAAACCAAAGGGGGAGACACACGCTCTCTTGGTCCCTCCAACGGGACATACAGGCCAGTACTTTGTAAGACGAACTGGCCCTGGAAGCCACATGGCAAATGGTAACTCTGAAAAAAAGGAAGCCTGAGGTCCAAGAATGGCAGGGAGAGAAGCTGAGCTGCTTAAAGGGCAACTCAGCGGCCACCTGCAATTCCCAAAGATGGTATTTGTAATAGAAGAAGGAACTCTGGGTGCAGCTTGGGATTGGTCTGGCAGAGGGTAGCAGAGTTTTCTGGAGGGCATGGCTCTGAAGCAGGAGCCTACCATCCTCCCAGATTGTGTAGCTTTTGAATAAGACCTCTTTCCTTTTCTCACCAAATCTCTGCCTCTAGAATTTACCTATGGGTGGCAGCGGGCAGCCAAACGCCACTTTCATTCAGTAACACCCTAAACTGAGGCAAACCTGGGGCTCAAAGGCCAAGCAACAGAAGACTCACAGCCCAAGGATGGTGAGCAAACATGTACTGACAACTCCACTGTAAAAATCCACACCACTCCTTGAAGACACCTACAAAACAGAAGCCTAACTGCTCTAACACCCGGCAAATCATGGTCAGTCAGCAATGATCATGACAACATGTAACTGTTCAGCAGGATTCAATAAAGGAGCTTGGTTCTAGCAGCCCAATTTTCTTATTTTGAAACATGTTTTCATTTACCCAAATGCCTAAAGTCATGCATGCTGTGCTACATATACCACGGGACAAGACAGTCTATTCACCTCACTGGGAATCAGTCTTCTCTTTAAATACATACCAACCAGCTCATTACATAATCTAGGTTAAGATTTGTGATGTCATGTATAATACAATTTTTTAGAAATTTACTCAAATATAAAAGTTTTAGGGGGAAAAAGCATTTGGCATAATTAGCTATTTTATCTAAATATATCAGCTGAGTGCCCCCAGCCAGTATAGCTCAGTTGGTTGGACATTGTCCAGAAAACCAAAGGGTAGACAGTTCAATTCCCACTTGGGGTGCATGCCTGGGTTGCAAGTTCCGTCCCTGGTCAGGATGCACACGGAAGGCAACCACTCAATGTTTCTCTCTCACACTGATGTTTCTTCTGTCCCTCTCTTCCTCCCTCCCTTACCCTCTCTCTAAAATAAAAAATAAATATATCAGTTATACTTGGCTACTGCAGACAGAGGTTTAAATATACAGAACAGGTACAATATATTGAGAAAAAGAGACCCAGAAATACAATTAATACATAATTTAAACTATGTAACAGCCAAAGAACAGAGTTGAGTTTCTTTCTGAAATAAAATATTTAGCCTAACTGAAATTTTAATTCATTCAACTTTCTGGGTAGAAAAACATAAAACAGAACTGCCAAGTATCTTCAGGGATTTTCAATTATACTAGGAAAGCATGCTCAGGAGACAGAAAGGAATCCACAGTCCCCATCCTCAGAAACACTTCAAAGCAGATCTTTTATGTTATCTTTGGCATGGGCCTACAATTTTTTCCCATGACTGACTGCAAAATGAAATGCATTCCCATGTGATTTCAAAGCAAGATATACTCGCAGATTTGTTTAGTCCACCCTCAAAAAAAAGTTAAGTGGTTTTGCTTTTACCCACAATCACCCTGTCGTCTCTGATACCATGGGTTCCATGTATCTTTTCTATTTTTCCCAGAAACATTAAGGACAGATTCTTGCATAGTAATAATCACTCCCCAAGAAAACAGATGTGCTTCTCTCTCTCGCAGAAGTTGCAGCTGTTCAGGCCAATGGGGAATGCAGCGGATGACTTCCAAATGGTAGAGGAAGACTTGGAGGGTGCTGCCACTGTGTGCGTGCATGCACGTGGAAGAGGAAGGAAGTTCTGTTGTTCCAACCAAGAACCCATTTGGTTGAATGACTGCACAGATGAGCACCTACTTTAATACAGGGAAATGATGACTCTGCCAGCCAAGGGACAGCAACCACACCCTCAAGCCCTGAAGACATCCTCTCTCAAATCTGGAATCAACAAGTATGAGCTCTAAGCCTTGACAAGGCAGCAAAAGTGGAAGAGATCATGGTTAAAATCCTTGCTTAAGTCACAAGCATAAAGCTTTTGTTTATTGCTCAGAGAAAGGAAATTCTCATGGAAAAAAAAAGAAGTCTGCACTGCCATGTCAGACAGAAGACACAAGGCTATTCTACTGTGCAAAGGAAAAGCTAACCCAGCAGTGCTGTAGGACCAGCAACAGGCTGTTGCTGCCAGTTGTCTGCATGACCAGAAACCAATGGCTAAAATAAGTCAGCATCTATCAGATGGGCTCTGCCTTGGGTCATCATCAGTAGTCTCCTCTGGATGTAGGATCAATAGTTTGGTCCTTCTTAAAGAATGTTGTTAACTCCTCCTCCACAAAATAAAAAACCCAATTTAAGTATCTGGGAAATTACTGCTCAAAGGAGGTTTCAAAGAGCTGTGCATCTAACCATGTTTATTAAAGTGTGCATGAACTTCTTTTCAGGGACTCTACCTACAATATATTCAAGCCCTTAAATAGAATCATAAACCCAAAACCCATTTTCTTTAGAGAGTAGAGGAGATTAATTAAAGCCAACACATACTGAAAACAGAAATAAGAAGCATGGAAACAAGACAGCTATTTGGAAGTAACCTTGAAATCAAAATAAGCCAGAAACCTTAAAATACACACCCAAAAGAATTATAAAACAGATGATAATATGAGCAAATCATATTTCCTGGCACACATTCCAGTCTCCCTTCCAAGTTTTAATATACTTAAGAGTCTAACAAGTTTAGTCGAACAAGTTTAGAAGCAACAGGCATATTCCAGACAACTCCTAACTCCACCAGACAAATTCTGATACAGGCCAGGGAAGCAAGCAGGTCAGGTGTGGAAGCATTCCTTACCTGCCAACCCTGCTCCTCACCATCACCTCAGCCCACAGCGCTCTCCCTCCCAACAGCCAGTCTGCTTCCTGCCTTCCTTCCACAGGTTTCTCTGCTCATAGCCACCTCCTGGGAAATTCCCTGACCACTGCAGCCCCTTACAGCACCTGCCAGAGTTAGATCCACCATGTGCTTTTATGTATTGCTTTGTGGTCTCCCACTTTGAGGACTGTCAACAAAATCCTTTTTGGATTATTGTTTTTTCCCATACCTGCCCAATCAATGAAAGTAAAATGCTAAATGTTCTCTGCCCACTTATTTTACTTTCCATGCCACAAAAACAGTTATGATGCCCCACAAATTTATGGAAGCTAAAACCCATTTTTCTGAGTCTCACACTGTACACCTCAAATTATGTGCCATGGTCTTTGAATAACTTAACTGAATTGAGTGCCCCAGATATATGGGTGGGGGTCCTGCTGCAAAGCTCACAAAGGCCGATCTGCCTACAAAACGGCTAGGCCCCTGCTGGCCTTTGCCCCTGAATTCTGTAGAGCACCCAAACCCTGGCCCTCATCTTCCACTGGGAGAAAAGGAGGCTTTTTCCTCTCATCCATAGAGTAGAGGTGAGTGGATAACAAGATATGTAGAAAGACTGGCACTACAATGGACACAAGAAGGACAAATAATCTCTATCCCTCAATTACACCAGCAAGAAAAACCAAGGGGAACAAGCTACAGAGAGGTGGGAAGCTGAGAGTAACCTCAGGAAGTACTCAGCAGCTCCAGCCCCCTGCCTGGAAGGTGGTGCGAAACAGCCTGTAGGGCTATCACTCCCCTCCCACATTGCCTCTCCCTCAAAGGGACAGGAGGAATCACATGCTTCAGCAAACCTGCCTGTACTCCCCACATGGATAGCACAGGGCTACTCTACAGAAAGGAGAGGAAAAGCAGAATGTAAGGAGCACTAAGACATCCATCCTAGACAGCAGCTTGTAAAGAATGTTCTGGTAGCTGCCTCCAGATTGTCTCCTACAGACCACTTGTTCATTCCATGAGGGCCTTCAAAATGGCTCCTCAGAAAATAGCTTTAAATAAAGGCCTCCACAGGCTCATGCTTACAAAGCACTAACACAATTCTAAGGTACCTTCAATGCATGGCCTAAGACAGACTCGCCACCAAGGAATTTAAATCAGGTCACTCATAAACACCACCAGGTCCACTGCCTTGAGATCCCAGCTCAGTGGTGGCACAGTGCATATGCAGTTTTCAAAGTCCCATGTGCCCTTGTTTTCAGTTACTACCTCTGGATTAAATAAGCACCTTCTAGTCAATCCCTTCATAATGGGAAATTTTGACTTACGGAGACCCAGCTCATCAATCAGAGATTTCACTGCTTTGGGTATGTTGATTGTGAAGTTCTCAGGAGAGCTGTCTGGCAGATGCTTCCATAATTGGATCTGTGGTTTAGAGAGGGTCCCAGTTTGGAGCTAAGATTTGGAAGCTCAGACAGTAGTTAAAAGATCAGCCTAGATGAGCATGCAAAAACATAAGCAGGAAGAACAAGCCAACCACCAGCAGTAACCAAAGTAAAGAATGGCAAGCAGAGACACTAAAAATTCTGATCAGAGAAAGGCGATCATGTTCCCCAGATATGGAGGCAAGGGTCATCACTGCTCTGCCTCCTGCTGCACTCCACAAAGCCAACAAAGTAGCTTATTAACATTCAAATGTTCAGTAAATAAAACAAAAAGTAAACCACACTCATCTGAGGCAGAGGAGATCTTACCTATATCCTTAGAAAGATTTTAAGAAAAACAGATGAAAAGATTTTAGTGTAATATGGTATTAATCAGAACCCTCTCAATCCCGCAAAAATTTCTGTTCATTAAAATTTTAACCTACCATAGGTTTCAGCTCATCATTTTATGCAACATTAGTTTCCTAAGAAACAGAATGTGCCCAAATACTTCACACTTTGTTTTCTCTCAATTTTCACAGTATCACTCAGAAAATCATTCACTGAAAAATAAAACTGCTTGAAACATTAACATGCTACTTCAGTAGTTATCTTTTATTTTCTGCTTCATGGTCTTTGTTAATTCATCCAGTTTTTATTTTTTTTCTTTCTTTAATATATTTTATTGATTATGCTACTACAGTTGTCCTATTATCCCCCCTTCATTCCCCTCCACCCTGAACACCCTCTCCCACCCACA
>CM052548.1:47014176-47030559 GCA_028533065.1 Trachops cirrhosus
AAAAAAGAGAGACAGAATGGAGGGTCCCAAAATAAAATACAATCAGGAATTGTTGCATATTTACCTCCCTTAGAGAGTCTCAAACACTCTGAGAATACAATAATAGAAACCTGTTACACCAAAGGCATCCAGAATTTTATCAGGTAGAACCTACTAATATCTCCAAGAATGGGAGTCCTCCAGAAGAGCCCGCTCAAACCTACCTAAGGAGCTATCCATCTGCTAAAAATTGTCCATCAGCTCACCAGTCAGAAACCCTTCATTATCTCCTCTTACACCTCACCCCACTCCATGCCCTCCCCATCCATCCCACCACCACCATAGAACCCAATTATGTGCATGTGATGAGATTCAGCATGCAAAGGTTGGGTAGGCCTGACATAATACAGTATGAATGATATTAGTAGCAAATTTCATTATTCAAGAGACTCATGAGAACAATAGGGGACACATTTTTTAACTACATGTCTAGACTTTGAAAGTTAAAAGTCACACACCTCAATATTCTCAAGTGCCCACACCTTTTCTTACTACATATGAGTAAAACAGGTATATCCATGTCAGGCTAGCCAACACACTGTCTTTCTAGAAACCACCTAGTCATTCAAGTTACTGCTTAAACTTTGAAATGAAAATACAAGGAAAAAAAGAAACCATAACAGAGGGTTTATAACAATATTTATATCACATTATTCACACCTGTTATGTGTGGTTTGAAACTCCTGAGCCTCTAATTCACTGAAGTGACTAAAAACATTTCTGTTTTCAGGATCTGAATTAGGGTTCACTTGCACAGACTCACAGGCCTACGTGGTCTACTAGGAACAGAGCAACGCCAGGCTACAGCCACACAGAATCTGCATACTACTTGCTCTCATTTCCTGGGGTTACTGAGGTTGTACACAGACACAGCCAGGGAGACCATGGCGGGGGGGTGGGGGTGGGGGGGGCTTGTTACTGGGAATAACCAAGAGAGGCATGTAGAGAAATGGGACAGCAAACAGACTGACACCCACCTGTGTCAAACTTTCAGAGGAAAAATTTTTCAAGTGAAATTCCTTTTTTTAAGGTTTAGGAACAGAAAATCATGGTATCTGTGTAATAAACTATGAAATTTGGGTGAATGTATAGAATTGCCTGGTGTGATCAAATACAATTCAAACTAAAGTCATCTGACACTGAACAACACTCATGTACAACTCCTATGGTGGGTCAAATACAATAAGCAATCACCTAAACAACAGCTTCCTTACATGGCCCAAAGTTCCAGTTTGGCTTTCCTTTCTCCTTCCTTCAGTTCAGTATCTTTACTAAGAAATTTCCCTGGTATCTTTTTCTTTTAAAGTTTTTTTTTTAAGATTTTATTTATTTATTTTTAGAGAGAGGGGAAGGGAGAAAGAGGGAAAAAACCATCAATGTGTGGTTGCCTCTTATGTGCCCCCTACTAAGGACCTGGCCCACAACCCAGGCATGTGGCCTGACTGGGAATTGAACCAGTGACCCTTTGGTTCGCAGGCCTGCACTCAATCCACTGAGCCACAACAGCCAGGGTCCTTACAGCTATCTCTTAAATCTCCCCCACCTCCTTGATCTGTTACCCAGGCTTCTCCCAGAGTCTCCAACACCAATCAAGGCTATTTTCTTTGAACTGCTCTCTTGGCTTTCTACTTCTAAGTCAGTGCTACAGCAACTCCAAGAAAAGAATCCAAGAGTCTGCCCTCACCCTAACCTCCCCCACCCTGTCCTCGATGGGTGCTACCTCCTGTTCTCCAAGCACAACTTTGTGGCCTGCCAGACTACTTATTCAGGTAATGACTACTGGTTGTTTTTTGTTTGTTGTGTGTGTGTTTGTTTCATCTCTTTCCCTCACTATACCAAAGACGTGATGCATACAGGGCCCATACCTGCATTCCTGTCCCAAGGCTCAGCAGCAGGGCTCTGAAAGCTCAGGAACCAGGAAGCCATGAATGATAGCAAGGAAGAAGATATGGACCTGCTGCCAAGTCTTAGAGCCCTAGAAACTGGGTCTTAGGATCAAGAGAGAGTATGACCTTCAGACACAAACACAGAAATGATTTCAACACGGCTGTAGCACACTACTGGAGGGAGATGGGGGCACTGGTAATCCCAAGTACTTTCTTCACATATGTGAAATCCCATTAACAATTTTTTAAAAGCAAATATTGTGAGAATTACCTGTGGGGGACGACACTTCAGATCCCAGGTAATTAAGGGCTCACATACGTCATGTTGAGCATATTGGAAATATTTTCCGAGCATGTTTTCCTCAGTAGTTAAATGTGTTCTATGGGCTCCAGTCCTAAACCAGATAAGAGATCCCAATTTACCAAGTAAGAGATTCAACTTTTAAAAACAAGTTAAAGATGGACACAACTCTGCTCACTTGTATTTCCAGTGTATATTTAAGGAACCCAATAATTATTTGCTCAAAGAAGAAAGCAAAAAGGCAGAGACTAAGAACATGTCCCTCTTACTGATAGCTACTCCAATGGATCAGTTCTAATTTCTCAATTATAAAATGGAGAAAGAAACATGATTAAAACCAGAAAAGGCAGTATCAAACTTAGTACATTACTAAACCAAGAAGTGAAGCTAGAATTAAATTCACTTAATAACCTTTTCATAAACACCTGCTATCACATGGAAGTTCACTGTGGCTACCTTCCATTAAAGCTGCTGCCTCCTTGTTCACACAGCCCATAAAAGAGCAAGCAAGGGATCGCACATGGCTTAATGTGCCTCTTAGAAAGTAAACACCATAGTAAGAGACCTGAAAAGTAAAAGAACATGTAGGAACCAGGACATAATCTTCCTAATACATTCTACAGTAGCCAGAGCCTTACAGGAGCACAGCTGCAAGTGTGCCTATAAGCTTAGAAAGAGATCCTGACAACAGTCATAAAGATGATCTTAATGGGTTCAAAGAATAAAAGGCAAAAAAAAAAAAGAGGTTAACAATGAACATTTGTCCTTTTTTTAAAATGGGTTCAACTTGCTGTAAGGAAAAGTTCACAGTGAGGTTACTGAAAGAGCAATGAATTTCACCAACCGAAGCCAACAGGCAGCGAGTACCACAGTCTCTCTGGCAGCCCATCTCATACTCCGTGGCAGAGAGCCTTGCAAAAAACCACTGTGACTTCTTAAACCACCAACAGCTCCCGAGTCTTACAATACCCGAACACACTCACTCTCCTCATTAGTGTCAAAAAGGCAAATGTGACCTCTACTAAATTTAAAAAGATCATACTCAGGTTAAAATCAATTTTAGCAGCCATCCTTAAACTCCTGAAGTTTTACATTAAAACAGTAGCAGTAAAGGTTCACTCCCAGGGATTTTCCCAAGGAAATAAGTTAAAATTTCTCCTCTTTTCAATATTGTAACCTAAGCTTGTCATTAAAGCAAAATTTTAGAAAGTATTGCTCCAGATCTGGACCTAGGGAAGGCATATTAGACCAGAATCACCTCTCTAGAAAGTGGACTGCAACTCTGGACAAGCTTGATTGTTGTTGGCAGAGATTCTATTTCCTTCTACTGTATTGTTTTCTTCTTAAAGACGCATATATAGACACAGATATAGAAATATATACCGATCAGAAAAAATTAGTGTTTCCTAGCACATTTTTGTTGTTTCAATTGTTTTTAATTACAAGTTTAGGTTACAATATTGAAAAGAGGATAAATTTTAACACAACTGAAACAACTAAAATATGCTAGGAAACACATTAATTTCTGATATATATTTATTTAAGAATAAAGCAATACAGTAGAAGGAAACAGAATCTCTGCCAACAATAAACTTGTCCAGGGTTGCAAACCACTTTCTAGAGAAATGATTCTGGTCTAGTATGCGTTCTCTATCTCAAGATCTAGAACAATACCTTCTAAAAAGTTCAGAACTTGGTCTCTAAAATTCAAGCACATTAGCATCAGACTCAGGCAGGGGTACCCACCACAGTAATTAAAGCAAATCCTTCAATAGGTTATCTCCTAATACATGAGAGAAGAAAAGGAAACTCTTTGCAACTTAACCCCAAATGCCACCAGTGGCCAGAATTAAGCTCAATGTGCAATGATAGATAGACACAAAGCCATAAAAGATTGACCATAAGTTCAAGACCATCACCTCAACCAAAAGAAAGCTGCCACAGCAATCTTTCACTGCCTCATTCCTAAGCCCCAAGGAAGAAGGGATATTTGTTATCTGAGGAGCCAGAACCCTAAGCCTTGGCTGGAAACAAGAGAAAAAGCCTCAGGTTCTTTGAGCTCATGTGTACAAGGTATGGATGGAGGCAGGGCTCGGGACTGATGAGGAAGATGCATGTCTGTCTGGATGACACTGACAGAGCAGCTTACCTCTGTGGAAGTCTGTCGATGTCAGGGTCATGTGCCCACTGTCCATTGGACTGCCATCCCTTTGAGGAGAGGGAGACATTGATGGGAACCAAAGGATCTTCTAAAGGCAAGTTCTTACTGCAAGCTGGCCCAAAGGTCCCTGAAATCAAAGAAATCATTGTGGTTTTGCATTTGGCATATTTATGCCCTTTCTTTTAGGGACAGGTCTGAAAGACTTCTGAATGAATCTTAACTTTCAAAAAGAAAGCATCCAGAAATATAGAACTACCTAGGTATAAAAGAGACAAGACAAAGGCAGGAAGCCTCATGCTACACCTCAGGGCAGAAAGTCAGCGTAACAGCATTTCCTTCCCAAAGAGAGGAATAAATCAATCGTTACTTTTAAAGAACCAATGCCTTCTACCAAACATTTCAACACAAACCAACTCATCACACCAGTTTAAAATACATGACCCATGACGACTCCAAAATTCATGTGCCACCCTATACCAACCAGCCTTGGTTAGAAGCAAGTAAAAAAGGCTTGTACGTAAATGAAAAATATAGGTCATAAACTTCTGTAAACACTAATCTATAATCAACCTGGCCATTGACCTATCTCCACTGATTCCACTGATAAATACAAGGAAAAGTCATTAGAGCTGATCGAAACATACAACGAATTACAAAAACAACCTCATACTATGTCAACCAAAAAGCGTAAAAATTCAGGAAACTAAGTACCTCATCCAGTGTAACAATGCTTGGTCTACTTGACAGGTTATATAAATTGTTTTTAGCAATTCAATCTGCCGTAAGCCAATAGCCACCCAATGCCAAAGCACTGATACTTTCCCAAATGACTACAGAGTTAGCAAAGCTCTTTGTGTATATTTCTATTGTATATCATCTCACAATTTCCTTTCTACAAAAAAAAAAAATCCTCTTTCCTTCAGGCAAAGAAATACCTAAAGATATTTGATCCTTGCCACCACCGTAATGCAAATAATAAATCGGAATACTCTTTTTATAGGTATCTGTGCATCGCACATAGAAAGAAAGGGAGAAGGAAAAAAACAATCTACTCATAATGAGGGAGAATGTGTTTTAAACGTTTGATTCAATATATCTTTTAGATATCTAGTCAAAGAGGATGGAGAAAAGGTATCAACAAATTAATTTACTCCTTTTAAAATGAATCAGCATAACAGGGACCAAAAGACTCCCAAACAGATCAATGAAAGCTTTAGGTCTGGCAGGTTTTCAAAAGGGAAACATCTAAACCCCTTCCCCTTTCACCCACTCTTGAAATGACCAGACCTCATTCTGACTGGACATCATTCTATCCTTCAAATCCCATCAGTTCTCAGCTGTCAGATAAAAAAACAGTATTACCACCAAGGACCAGCCCTATGATATAAAGGTGAAGAACAAGCACAAGCTGTGAGGAAAACCTCATTTCTTCAGAAAGGAAGTTTGCTAATAAGTAACTGGACTGGCTACAAGGAGAAGGAAAGTCATCTCAACCAGATTGTTTTATGGGCCACCACAGAACCATCCACAGATGAAAAACAAGTAAAGGGGCAAGATGACAAAGCTACAAGACCACAAAACCAAAATGATTCTTGGAAGAGACTGGGTAAAAACAAAGGAGCTGGAGGGACAAGGGCCACCCTGCGTGGCAGCTGACGCAACTCTCCATTTGCAAGAGTCCAATTTCCCAGCAACACAATTAAGATTTTTCAGGCATTGGCTAGGTGTCTGGACCTAGCTCTTAGCAGGCCATAGCTACTGGAACAAATTCTAATGCAAATCCATTCATTTAAGATGTAACAGCTACAGAGTAAACATCACCTATGCAATGAAAATTAAATAAAACCATTTATACATGGTAGGAAAGAATTTCCTCTGGTGAACTACCCAAGAAGTTAATGAAAATTCAACAGCCTCTGGTTCAAGGCAAATGTTAAATGGTGACCCTGGGCTAAGAGCCTATAGATCCATTGTCTGACTAATTTGTTCAAGCTTCCAGTGGGATCCCAATGGCCACAGGCACAGGGAGTGCTCACAGGTAAGCAAATGCCAGATTACTCAGAAGGGTGGTGGTATAGAGCAGACAATTCAAAAAATGGGCATGTCACAGGCAGGACCTACCAGAACTCCTTGTCAGAGGTGCTGATGGTTGATCCACTCAACCAACACCTCCACCTTTCTCTCTCCCCTGACTTTGTGACTCTGGAAAAGTTCTACTGACCCTTCTTCTCCCAGCTCCAGCGATAAATCCTGTTTGGTGGGAGCCAATGAGATGGCCCCAACCCCCAAGCCAGGGTCTAACTAAGGCTTCAGTCTGCAATGGGATCTGATGAATTAAACATGAGGCAAGTGGTCTGGTGAGGGTTCTAAGAAAGGTTTCTGGAACCTGAAGAAGCAAATTCTTCCAGGAAAAAAAAATGGTTCTTTTTCTGTCCACAGGTAAAGCCTATAAAGAAAGAAGAAACCTATATTCTCAATGACACTATGTATTACCAGCTGTACTACAACCTGGAGCTACACCTCTTTGGGAATATTTTGCTGTGTAAGGACACACCCTTATTGTTTAAACCTTCCAAGTTGGTACTTTCTCTAACAATTAAAACATCCTTAGTGGTAATTTTCTCTAACACTGAAAGCAACCTTCTGTGTGCTTATCTCTGCTAATGCCCTTTCTCTCAAGATGATCCTACAGATCAGCAGGTTTTCACCCTTGACCTCACACAGAATCATCTGGGAAGCTTTTGAAACTCCCCACCATCTATGCCAAAAATGAAAACTGGAATCTCAAGGCAGGATCAGGCCTCAGGAGTTTTTAACCTTCCCTGGTGATGCCAAGATCCCCCTCCTGCAGGTGATCAGTCATCCCCTCTAAAGGGAGAAAAGATGCAAGGGTAATGCACCCCTTCCTCAGGACTGAATGGTTTCAGTTTCACTCAAGTAAAATGGGCCCAGCTACTGCCTAAGACATCTAAAATATACTCTGTAGAAAGGGGAACAAGCCATCACAGAGAAGAAATCCAATAAGGCAAACAGGGGAGAAATATCTGGTAAGACAACAGTCAAGTGCAGGGAAGTCAATGCTGAACCATGAACAAGGAATCTCCAGCACTGAACTCCAGCTTACCTACCAACCCTGTGTCACTAGGAAAATATGAAACCACTCAATTTCTCTGTGCTTTGGTTTTCTAATATAGAGAATAAACAGTGTGGGCCAGGTGCCTCCAAGTTCCTTTCCTCTTCTAATAATCTATGGTTCTAATTTCTCTGACTATGCTCAAGAAATACTTTAGTAATAGCAAGCTAAACCAAATCAGAGACTGAAAAAACTTATAAGACAAACATGTCCAATCTCATTATTTTGCAGATGAGGACACAGGCCCAATAATAGGTAACCACACTGTTGATTTCATTCAGAGCCAGGACTAGATCTTCAATAGAAGGTGTCCAGATAGCCTAGCTTGGGGTCAGAAATGGCTATCAAAGAACAGAAAAGTGATGGGTAAAGACAGTCTTCCTCCCTTTTAACTACGTCTCTTCCCTTGCTCCTTTATGCTACTCCCCAAAACCAAATCTGCAGACCTTTCTCCCAATCCACAAACCTCTATTCCAAGTCACACCGGAGCTGCATTATCCCACAAGCCCACCTGGACAAAAAGGCAGAGGGAAAAAGTACCAAAGTGTAATTGAAAGCTACTATATCAAGAATACTTAGCATTATAGTCAGTTCAAAAACATAAAGAATTGTGTGGTTCACTATGGTAGTCCAGGCCACAAAGGATCCTTCCTTCCTCCTCACAGACTCTTACAAAGGTAGAAATCATTCCAAGCTGCAAACACAGAAGCGATGACCACCCAGAGCCTCTCCCAGACACCATCTGAATGATTCTGAAGGAGACAAACAGTCCCTTCTTGCCAAATCCAAACACAAAAACTTTCTGCAAACTGAAAACATCTGCTCAAAATGAACATACAAGCCATTGCAGTGTTTTCAGTTTAGTCGCTTTGAGCCAGGTTAGCCCTCCACATTAGGAACCCAGAGGGTTAGAAGCCAACATGCAGAACTTCCGGCTAAAATTCTCTGAACAGCATCCTTCCTACCCAACAACCAGGGAGGAAATACTAGAGAGGGAAGTGTTGATGGGGCCTCTCCAACAACCTACTGTCCAAAACAAGATAAGCTTCTATTTCTGTTTTGGGTATATGAGAACTGTGCAAAACTGCAGACCGGTGTAAGAAGCTGCCTTAGATGAGGATTGCAAAATTCTTAACTAATAAAGCCAACTCTCTGGTTTCCTTAGCAACATCAACTAAAAGGCTTTCCTTACTCTATGATGCCAATTTTCTTAGACGTCAGGAAGAGCACACCTTAAATCTAGCCAACTGCCACCTATTTCCACCCAAGTTGAAAGAGAAAAATCACATATCTTTAAAACTACAGTAAAAAGTATGTACTATGATTGGTTTAAAAATAAAAAAATGGCCCTGGCTGGTGTAGCTTAGTGGATTAAGCGCGGGCCTGTGAACCAAGAGATCAAGGTTCGATTCCCAGTCAGGGCACATGCCTGGGTTGCAGGCCAGTTCCCAGCAGGGAATGCACAGGAAGCAACCATACATTGATATTTCTCTCCCTCTCTCCTTCCCTTCCCCTCTGAAGATAAATAAATAAAATCTTTAAAAAAAATAAAAATAAAAATAAAAAAATAAATAAACCTCTAGGAATAGCAGACATCCTTAATTAAAAAAAAAAATAAAGGTTGTATATCAACACTCTAGAGCAAATACCACATTTATTAAAGCAAAATTTAAGATCCATTTTCTTTAAGATCAAGAACAAGACAAATATATCCTTCCTATCACTATATAATCAACAGAACACAAGAGATCATGGACAAAGCACGAATGGTCAGCAAAGTCAACTACATAGGCAACACAGTACCAGAGGTCATGGCCAAAATGTAAGGCGGTGATAAGGATGGAAGAGAAGGTAGAAAACTATCATTATTTGTAGATATAAACATATACATAGAAAGCTAGCAAGATCATCCCATGCAATGTGAAAATAATCATCACCATTCCCTTAACTAAGCAATAATCAATCCAAAAACCTACCACTAAAATATCAATAAAAAGTTTGTATCTAGGAACTGACTTATGAATCCACAAAATCTTTATGAAGGGAAGTTTTGAACTTTATTAAAGCTCACAAACAACCCAAACAAAAGACAGGCATTCATGTTTAAGGATGGGAAGGCTTAAGATCGATTTTTAAATTTTAGTAGGATCTTAAACAGAAAATGTAGAAACATTCTAAACCGTATATAAAAGATGAAAGGTCTTTAAAGACTTCATAAACTTTTTTAAAATAGTAAAAGTATACCTGTGGGGAGAGGTGAACAGGGTTACCCCTTTCAGATATTAACACTTAAAACAAAACCGAGGTAAAAATTTAAAACACACACACACCATGAATGATATTGGCCCAGGAACAGAAAATCCAGAAACAGCCCTAGCCACACACACGTGTGTATGTGTATGTGTGCATATATACACATATATACACACATATACATATATATACAACATCTGTTTGGAAAAGGTCCAGCCATTGTCAATATAATGAGAACAGTTTGTGCCACATCTTTGTAACTTGGCAGAGAAGGAGAGTGGACTGCAATACACATGTATGAACAATGATGACTTCACTGTAATGGTTAGTAGGGGTGGTAGATGCCACTGAATAAGCATGTGTATTGTGTGGTCATCACACTCAAAATGACTGAGCAAGTAGAGGAACAAATCTGCATCACATTTTATGTTCAGCTTGAACTTCCTCTGCGGAAACCATTCAGATGATTCAGATGGCCAAAGCTATGGGTAATAACTGGTGATTGGTGGCTTCATATGACAAGTCCACTCATGCAGTTTTTTGGAGAAACATCAAATCACCCAGGTGACTCAGCCCCCCTACACCCAAGATTTGGCACTCTGAGAACTTCTGCCTTTTCCCAAAACTACAATCGTCTTTGAAAGGGAAGAGATTAAGACTGTCAGTGAGATTTGGGGAAATATGAGGGGGCAGCTAATGGCGATTGGGAGAACTGTGGGAGGTCCCAAAGTGCCTACTTTGAAGGGGACTGAGGCATCATTGTCCTGTGTACAATGTTTCTTGTATCTTCTTCAATAAATGTCTCTATTTTTCATATTACATGGCTGGATACCTTCTGAACAGAACTTGTATTATGAGACATTGGTGTGATATAGCATCATACATGAGTGGGGAAAAGACAATTTATAAAAGAGCAAGCGAAAATATATCCCACTACATGGAGAAAAATAAAACCCTACTTCATAATACAAACCATATCAAAACATCTAAGTGTAAAAAGCTTCTATAAAACAGAAAATACAATGGAAAACTTCACAAAAAATATGAACAAATAACTCAACAAAGTAGGAAATGCTAAGGGCTAAGAATATGATATGCTTAAATTTACTATTAATAGTAGAAATGCAAATAAGCATAATAAAATCATATATTACACCCAAGACAGTGGAAAAAATGTGTACAACAAAGGAAACCATTCACAAAATAAAAAAGCAACCTAAGGAATGGAGAAAATAATTGCAAATCATATATCTGATAAGGGACTAATATCCAAAATATAAAAAGAACTCAAAGAACTCAACAGCAAAAAAGCAAACAATTCAAATAAAAAATGAGAAGATCTGAATAGATATTTTTCCAAAGAATACATACAGACACAGGAAAGTATGCTCAACATCATTAATCATCAGGAAAATGTAAGTCAAAATCACAATGATATATCCCCACACATCTGTGAGAATGGCTATTATCAAGTGTTGAGGACGTGGAGAAAAGGGAACCCTTGTGTACTTTTGGTTGGGAATGTAAACTGCTGAAAACACTATGGAAAATGGTATGGAGGTTCCTCCAAAAATTAAAAGCAGAATTAACATATGATGTACCAATTCCACTTCTGGGACTTTATTCAAAGAAAACAAAAACAGTAATTCAAATATGCACTCCATGTTCACTGCAGCATTATGTACAATAGCCAAGATATGGAAGCAACCTAAATAAATGTCCATCGACAAACAAATAAATGAATAAAGAAACTGTGATACACACACATATATGAGTATTATTTGGCCATAACAAAAAAAATAAAACCCTACCATTTGTGACAACATGAATGGACCTTTAGGGCATTACACTAAGTGAAGTAAATCAGTGAAAGACAAATACCGTAAGATCTCTCTTATATGTGGAACCTAAACCTAAAAAAAACACATATATACAGAGAACAGACAGGTGGTTGAAAGAGGCAGGTGGAGGGGAATGAATGGACTGGGTTTTGTTTTTTAATTTTTGGTTTAAATAAATTCAATTAAAAAAATTTTTAATCAGAAGGAAAAATTGGGAAGTTTTATATCAGTGTTGGCAAGAAAGGAAACAAACCATACTCAACATCATTAGCCATGACAGAAATGCAAACCCAAACCACAATGAAACACCACTTCACACCCAGTAGGGATGGCCATAATCAAAAGGACAGATAATAAATATAATGAGGATATGGAGAAATTGGAACCCTCAGCTCACTACTGGCGGGAATACAAAATGGTGCAGATGCATCAGAAAACAGTGCAAGAGTTCCTCAAAAGGTTAAACATGGTTACAATATGACCCCATAACTCTATTCCTAGGCATATACCCAAGAGAAATGAAAAGTTGCCATACGATCCAACAATCCTACTTCTAGGTATTGTTTTGACTCACTGGTCATTAGAGTAGTGTTAATGAACAAAACCTGCACATGAATGTTTACAGCAACATTACTCATAACTGCCAAAATACGGAAACAACCCAACTGCCCTTCCACAAGTAAATATGGTACATCCATATAATGGTATACCACTCAACAATAAAAAGGAATAAACAATTGATACACGTACAAACATGGATGAATCCCAAATGCATTATGCTAACTGAAAGAAGCCAATAACAATAGGCATGTGATTCCATTTATATGACACTCTGGGAAAAGTAAAACTACAGGGACAGAAAACAGATCAATGGTTGCCAGGGGTTGAGGTGGGGGAATGGGTCAGGAATTCTTTGAGATGCTGAGACTGTCTATATCCTATGTATAGCAACAGTTATTAGAATCTACACAAGTGTTCAAATGCACAGAACTGTAAGAACTGGATACTCAAAGTTAATTTTATTGTGTTCAAATTTTTTTAAATCACTATATGTAGAAAGGAAAAATAAATTCGTACACAGTACACAAAAAAAATGTTTTATCTAATAAGGACATACATACCCTAAACCATATCAGAACTTGTGGTACAACCCTGACCAGTTTGGCTCAGTTAGTTGGGTGTCCTCCTGCAAAGCAAGAGGTCACTGTTTCAACTCCCAGTCAAAGCACATGCCTGGGTTACAGGTTCAGTCTCAGTCTGGGAGAGTACAAGAGGCAACCGATCAATGTTTTTCACACATCAAAGTTTCCCTCCCTCTCTTTCACCCTCCCTTCCCCTCTCTCTAAAAATACATAAATAAATATTTAAAAAAAAATAACTTGTGGTACAAAAGAGAAGTGCAGTAGGGATGAAGAATGAAATAGTAAAATGAATCAAAAAAAACAAGGGTCTTACACAAATCAATGATGATGGTGCCACAAATCAAAAAATATCAAACTCAACTTAACTCCCCTTGTCTAATGTCCACAAATGGAACAGGGGGAAAGAAACACAGGAAGAAAATAATCACTTGATTTAAAATAAGCCAGTCTATTGGCAGGGCAGTAAGCCCAAAGCTCAGAGGCTAAAGTGGGAGATCTCTGCTTTAGCATTATGAATGACATACCATGAGGGAGGAAGGGAATGAATCAGCATCTTCCTTGCTTTTTCATTTATTAATGACACTACTCTAATGACCAAATCAAAAGAATATAACTTAAAAAAATTATGCCTAAGTACATACATCTGTAATGTACACAATATAATCAATCCTTGACCAGAATAAGATGCACTTACATAAAGGACTTAGTTTTCTAAAACTCATCAAGGGATTTTTTCATATTAGTTTTTCTAGTGAATCCAGTGGGTAAAACTACCCTAAAAATTTTTAGAAACTAGAAGAAAACTCAACAAATTTTTAGAAACTAGAAGAAAACTCAACTATGAAGTCAGGGACCTGAATCCACTGGTAGACAAATACTCACTTTACAGATATATTTCCTTCATAGTCATACTACTGGGTTGGCCAAAAAGTTTGTTCAGATCCTTTTTCCGTAAGATAGCTCCACTAGAGCTTAGTTGTCTTTAACTTCATTCAAAACAACTTAGATTGTATTGTGACAGCTATCATATCAGTGTGCATTTCAAAAAACTTATCAAAATTGGTGACTGTATAGCCATTTTAAGTGGAAGAAAATAAACAACACTCTCTGCATACTATACTTTATTATCTCAAGAAAGGTAAAAACACAATTGAAACACACAAAAGATTTTTGCAGTGATGGTACAGGTGGTAAACACAAGGCCCATGGGTCAAATCCAGCCCAGTACCTTGTTTCTACCCAGCAGCAAGGCTGAGCTCCTTGCCCCTAGTTAAGGAGTAGTTACATTTATACAGTCCTAAAATTACATTCAGCCTTTGAAGACAACCTCGAGACTGATGTGGCCCCCAGTGCAAATGAGTTTGACACCCGTGGTATATGGAGAAGGTGCTGTGACTGATGGAACATGTCAAAAGAGTTTTGCCAAGTTTCGTGCTGGAGATTTCTCACTGGATGATGCTCCACAGTCTATTAGACTATTTGAAGTTGATAGTGATCAAATCGAGACATTAATGTGAAAACAACTGACATTATACCACGCAGAAGAGAGCCAACATGCTCAAAATATCCAAATCAATAAAGTTATTGGTGAAAATGAAAAATGTGTCCTTTATTCTACAGAAAAAACTCAACAGACTTTTTGACCAACTCAATGCAACAAAAACGAAGATGAAGTAAACATTTGATAAACACACCTTTTTTGTTTATTGGGTTTTTGCCTTTAACCTGATTTTCTTGGGTTAAATTGGCTTGACGTTTGAGAGTACTACATAATTTACTGTAAAAGGAAATGATAAAACTATAATAATCTGTTTTAAGACTCATGAATTCTAAGTCACTTGGCACAGATAACTTTTATCTTATTAAAAATATTAAGTTATCATTTGCTAAAAATCACCTACACAACATGTCAGGCACTTTACTTACATATAATTTCAATCTCTATTAGTAGTCCAGTAAGGTAAATTCATTTATCTACATTTATCTGCATTTTATCCTTGAGGCAGTCAGCAGCCTGAAGAGCACCCACATAATTAAGTACCTGTACTAGGACCTGACTAGAGCCCTGGCTTTAACTCTAAGTAAATCTCAAAGTACAGATTTTAATAGTCTGGCACCTCTACAAAAAACAAACAAACAAACCAACAACAAAAAAAAAACCCTTAGAGATTTATATTTTAAAGAGAATGAGAACTTGTGAATGCTAAATTTAAAAAAAGGTTTAGAACCCTATAACGCCAATTACTATCCTCTGTTATGATCTTACATCATCTTAGTATGTCTTCATTGCTTAAATAAAAAATAAAAAAATCGACTTCTGGCCAAGATGGAGGCATAGGTAGATGCACTGTGCCTCCTCGCACAACCAAGACAGGGACAACAACAATACAGAAACAAATAACAACCAGAACTGACAGAAAATTGAAGTGTATGGAAGTCAGACCCAAGGACTGAAAAACAGACATGTTCATCCAGACCAGACCAGTAGGAGGGACAGACTCAGGCCAGGCGAGGGACCAAGAGCAGAGAGCTGAGCAACCAGGGTGGCGCGCAAGTCCCCAGCAGCCAGACCCTGGGCGCACAAGCAGGGTGGCTGGCAGGACAGGCCAGTGGGTGAAGACCAGCAGACCCAGTGAGGCGGCCATTGTGAAGCAAGGCACTGCGTCCAACTCAGGGTCCCAGGCCCGAGAAATAGAGCTTCAGGGCACTGACTGAAAAGGAAGGTCCCAAGGGGTGCACAGGCCCACCCACCCGAACTGGTGCCAGAGGGGCCCAGTTAGCTTGTGGAAAGCAGCGGAGGGGTCTGGGGTCCTACAGAGCACAGAGCAAGCGCCATTGTTCCTTCTTGGACCCTGCCCCCACATAGAGCATCACAACCCAGCAACTGGGGTGCCCTGCCCTGGTGAACTCCTAAGGCCCCGCCCCTCACTACAAGAGCTCAACAAGACCAAAAAAAAAAAAAACCACTAAAAAGATGGCTCGAACAGAAGAAGAATTGAAAGCCTCAGAACCCATCCTTTTAAGTGAACAAGAGATAGCCAACCTATCAGATGCACAGTTCAAAGCACTGCTAATCAGGATACTCACAGAACTGGTTGATTTTGGTCGCAAATTAGATGAAAAAATGCAGGCTACAATAAGTTTAATGAAGAAAGATGCACAGGGAACCAATAGTGATGGAATGAACGATGGGTCTCACATCATTAGAGTGGACCAGAAGGAAGAAAAAAAACATACAACCAGAAAAGAATGAAGAAATAAGGATTCAAAAAAGGAGAGGAGAGGCTTAGGAAGCTCCGGGACATCTTTAAACATTCCAACATCCAAATTATATGGGTACCAGAAGAAGAAGAGGAAGAACAACAAGTGGAAAACTTATTTGAACAAATAATAAAGGAGAACTTCCCCAATCTGGCTAAGGAAATAGACTTTCAGGAAGTCCAGGAAGCTCAGAGAGTCCCAAAGAAGTTAGACCCCAGGAGGAACACACCAAGGCACATCATAATTACATTAGCCAAGATAAAAATGAAGAAGAGAATCCTAGAAGCAGCAAGAGATAAGGAGATAGTAACCTACAAAGGAGTTCCCATCAGACTGTCAGCTGATTTCTCAAAAGAGACATTACAC
>CM052548.1:47037692-47072685 GCA_028533065.1 Trachops cirrhosus
GAATAGTAGGGGAAATGTAGAAGCTAAAGAACTTATGACACATGGACATGAACTAAAGGGGGGGATGTGGGAGGGAGAGGGTGTTCAGGGTGGAGGGGAATGAAGGGGGAAAATGGGACAACTGTAATAGCATAATCAATAAGATATATTTAAAAAAAAAACAATTTCTCTCTGGACTGGAGACTAGAGTGGGGAATCTAGCACCTATCCATCAAGATACTTGACATAGTTAGTGCAAAGTCAGTAATAGAAGGCTTCTCTAATCACAACTCTCAAAGTTCTCTCAAAACCTAAGAGCCCAACTTCCAGTCTAGAGGAGCCTCATGGTTAATTAAAAACCTCAGGGAAGTATCACTTGGTTTTGCTACTTCTGGTGGTTTCATGTTCTTGTCTTTTTCACTACTCATGACAACACTGGGCTATCTGTCTCTTTAGCCTGCTAAATTCTGGGCCTTCCTACAGAGTCACACCTTGTCTTGTTTGTTTTTAATTACAAGATTAGGAAAACCAGGGCATTTGTTAAACTTAATCGTATTAAGGTCAGGATCCTTAAAAAACTGACCAAAATAAGTAGAAGATAAATTTTCCCAAAGCAACAGGCCCCATGTACAAGTAAGTTTAGCCTCTGAAAATGCTCCTAAGCCCCTTCCTCCAGGAAAACCTTTACCGGGCTTGCAGATCATGGGTAGAACTAAAAGCCAGGGAAAAGTGCCCCAGGTGAATCAGAAGTCAGTGGTTCTGTACAAGTTTCTCACTGATATGACAGGGAAGTCTGGGGGCAACCAACTACCCCAAAGCTTTGGGTCTCCTAGAAACCCCAGCTATAAGAAAAGAACATTTGCTCTACACAAGTAGCTGTCACACTGCCACACCACACAAGAAGGCAGGCCACCTAAAACTTCAAGATTCCTTTGAAGAGAAAATCCGCAGTGTAATGTCCTGCTCCTCACTCCAAGACTTAAGAGAAATTTCAAAGCTAGGCCATTCTGGAACTCAGGCTTCTACAGTAATTCAGTGAATTTCACAATCCTTTAAGAAAATTCAATAAAATAGTTTTATGATGACTTATGTATTTTTTATTTTTAAACCTGAATAGCTATTACTGTTTTCTTTTGATCATTCCTGGCAATGAAAAATGCATTTGACATTACTAATCAACTTTCAAAGTTTCTTAGTTTCAGATGTACCACTTGCAGAGTCAAACCACCCTATACCACTGTGCTTGAAGAAGCCAAGTTTTCCACTTCGTTTTTTTCCATGAAAAGAGAAAGGAACTAAGTTTGATGTGCTCTAATTCCTGCTACTTACACGTCACTATCTCTGCAGCAAGACAAGAAAACACTGTAGTTATGGGGGGTTTAGACCAGGAAGGTAAGTTGTGGCAGGTATACCCCCTCCCTTCTTCTGAACTTAGCAAGCATCCCTAAGAAACTGCAGAACTCTGCCCCTCAAGCTGAACTGGGCCTCAGAATCCCTCTCACTCCACCACCCTAGGGAGCCACTAACAAAATAGACAACTGGGCACATAGGTGGAACCTATTTGCTAGCCTGATATATCCCTATTATCTGCAGATCTCTGCATGATTGTTCACCATCATCATATTCCATATCTGCACAACCCTCCCAACCAGGCTGTCCCTATTTTTTTCACTACTAGTAGTGTTATTACCTCCCATTTTCAAAGCTGGAACCCCCTGTATCCCAATCCTTGCTTACACCAACATCCAAACTGTACCTTCATTATTCCAAAATATCTGACCATACAGTTCCCCTGCCACACCCCAGCCTGACTCCACACCCTGCCCTCCCTCACCCAGAGCAACCAAGCATCCAAACGACTTCAAGACCTACCTCCCCACTACTGGCAGAGTTTACCTTCCTCAAAGCTCAAGGGTTTCCTTCACTGCTTTAAACAATCAAGAACATACCATCTCAGACCGAAATCACCAACACTTGTGAATCTAAACCCTATAAGCTCCTTTTTAGTCCCACTTTCTGCCATTACTCCCACTTACACTACAGTCACCCAACTTCTTAACACTGTGTACAAGCATCAAGGGTTTGATACTATAGGATTTCATTTAACAGAAAATTCTCTGACAGAATTAGAGTGACAGAGAACAAATGTGTGGTTGCTGGGAGTGGGCTGAGGGAAGAAAGAGGGTGATGGATTACAGGTAACACAGGGAGATTCTTTGTGGTGTTGGAACCACAGCACTGTAAGTCAAAAAAAAGAACATGCCAAAACTGGTGACATGTGAATTGAGGTCTGCACCTGAATTAACAGAACTGCACCAACATAAACTTCCTTGGTTTTACAGACAGGGGTGTCCAATCTTTTGGCATCTCTGGGCCACACTGCAAGGAGAGTTGTCTTGGGCCACATATTAAATACACAAACACTAACAAAAACTGATGAGCAAAAAAAAAAAAGGTTTTAAGTAAATTTAAGATTCTGTTTGTGTTGGGCTGCACTCACAGTCATCCTTGGCTGCATGTGGGCCACAGGGTTGGACACACCTAGTTATCATTGGGGGAAACTAGGTGAAGGGCATACAGGAACTACCCATCATTGTTACAACATCTTATGAGCCTGAAACTACTTAAAAATAAAGTTATTAAAATTCCAGAAATTTTTTAAAGCCCAATCTCAACTTTTCTCCTGCCTCACAGAGGCCATTCTTATTTCACCATAATAGGTGGAAAGTTCCCATTTGCTGTTTCAAATCCACTCAAGCCCTAGCTGGTGTGGCTCAGTGGACTGAATGTCAGCCTGCAAACCAAAGTGTCACCAGTTCGATTCCCAGTCAGGGCATATGCCTGGATTGTGGGCCAGGTCCCCAGTAGGGGGGCACTCAAGAGGCAACTCGCCCGCTCTCTCTCCCTCCTTTCCCCTCTCTAAAAATAAATAAATAAAATCTTCAAAAAAAAAAAAAACAACCTTCAAACATGACAACTCCCTTGAGTAAAAACAGCTGCAGTCTCCTTTTTCCCAGAGCACATTGTTATGCCTCAGGTTGAAAAGTGCGTTAATATTATATGTTGTTTCCCCTCCAGATTATGATCTACTACTAAAAACTGTATCTTATAATCTTGCTAACTGTGCCTCCAGGCCACACACAGACTTCCTTAGAAAGCAGTCTCAGACATACCAAAATAATCAAAAACAAAAACCCAGCTCAAATTCAGAGTATTACATGGACACAAGGTAAATACAGCCATAGCCTAAAAAACTGGAACCAAATGTGCACCAAACAGCTGTTTTGTTCTAATTTTGCAAAATATTTCATTTGGAGCAGTGTCTATACAAAACCTAGAGAGGTAAGACACTAGATGCATCCCCAAAATAGGCTATGGGACAGAGTTATTCAATACTGTCCTTCTAAACACTTAAATTATTTGCCCAAAACTATGGTTCCTAAGGGCCAGAGGCTTAGTATCTAAACATAATTTCCTACTTCGGCTCTGCCAAATTACTAGCAAGTTACTGAGCAACCCAGCCCGTTTCCATATCTGTAAAATGGGGTAACACTACTTACTTCTTAGGATAAAATAAGGAACATAAGGAAAGCTCCTTAGACAGTATCTGCTGATCAATAGGTAGTAACAAGTAGAAACTGCTTTTGCTGTGGTTATTTTTGGTGTAGTTGTAGTGAGCTATTCTTTCTGACAGTACTTGTTCAAGACTCAGTAGTTTCTTAGAAGCATTTCACTTGAACTAGAGCCAGAAGCAAAGCCTAGATCAACTAACTCACAAAACCAGCGCACTTTCCACTGCACTATCCTAAAATCAACTAAAATAATGTGGCCTTCCTCCCGCACAAGAGTCAAGGGGAATTCTAGAAGGCCTAAGTGAGCATCCTCAGAAAAAGACAGGGAAACATCTGCAACAACTCCTAGATTACAGAGGCTGACCTTCTGGAGGCCATGTGTGATAGAACCCACACGTGATACAGGTTAATAAACCACCCACCAGGGATGCCAGAGGGCCCCGGCCTAGGTAATGTTCTAACATGTGGCTTTTGGAGACAACGCTGAGCCACTGATGCAATGACCCCATCCCGGATTATAAGACTTTTAGGTCTAAGAAACGATACTAGAAACTATAAACAAAAGATCATGGATGGCTATGAGAACTTTCCTATAATGTTGACTACCAAATCCCTTAAAATCAAAACAGAAAGAAGGCTCTACTCTATAGGTAGTCTCAGGAGAAGGGACTCAATTTAGATGAGCAGAAGAGACTTCAAATGAAAAAGGACAGCAGGCCCATGTCCAGAGAGAATCACAGCTAAGAAAGCAAGATGCAAAAAGCACTGGCCTGGGGGACAAAACTCTCCCAGCCAGCTTGTCAAGAGGTCCATGTGGTTCCCAACAGAAGCACTTACCTTTAGACAGTTTGTGAAAGATACAACGTCACTAATGATTGCTGAGCAGAAACTTAAACCTAAGAGACTATCTTGCAGAACAATCTGCAGAAGATTCGAATACATAGGCAGCTACATTTTGACAGACATAAAGGAGCTGGAGTCCCAGAATGCCTGGCCTTCCCTATGTCACAAATCAGGTGAAAGCTACAGTCAGAGGCTATGTAACTCTTTGGTCTTGGATGTGGCCTAGGAAAAATAAAGCCATAACAAAAATTACTACCATTTCTGAGTACCTACTCGGAAGGAGGCTCTACTACATCCGATTTACAGCAGCTTTACAATCTGTCCAAGGAGAGAGTGCATGTGACAGACCCTGAACTAGAATCCCATGGTCATCTGATTCCAAAGTTTGAACAGGTCTATCACTACCTCCCTGTCTCTGATAGCAAAATACAAGAGAAAGAGCACAAAATTAACAATCAAAAGACCCGACTGTCCTCTTGCCATAATACCCTGCTGCATGACCTTGAGCAAGTTCTTGACTTCTCAGTAAAACAGAAAAATGACACCTGAAGTATTCATTTACCTCACAAGTTTGTTAGGATCAAATGAGCCTAAGGTAAGAGGGGAAAAAGTGAGGCCACTCCAAAACCTTTTGCAGAGAGATAGGTAGTTGATTGCTACTTTTACTAGAGTTGGCATGGACTTTCAGCAAGCACATTTAAGTAAGGTCATCTCTAAAACAGCACTTGATTTTGGAAACATTTTTAGAAACCATTAAAACACTGGCCAAAACACTTACTGAGAACATGCTATGCATAAAAAACACAATGCAACACAGTGCCAAACAGATTAAAAACTATTGTTTTTAAGTATGGCTGAATTTTATTTTCCTATTTTTATACAATTTAGTCTTCTTCCCATAAATAAGAAATCTTAAGGCTAATTACAAGCAAATAAAATGCCCTGAAAACCCACTTCATCATATTCATCATTACATTTCACAAAGCGTTCTGTACTCAACATAGTATCGGGCAATTTGTCTAACCAAGCCTATTAACCTGTCAAGTTTTTGTCACTGTCTACAACTTTGAAGCTCACTCTTTATCAGGATCTTTCCCATGCTTTCCCCCATCTGAAAATCAAGCTGCCCTTTCAATAAAAACCTACAGAAATACATGTATCCAAGGCCAATGTAAAGCTTATAAACACCCCCAAAAACCTAGAACCCTAAAAAAGCCAACCTAAGACACATTTTGACATGAACAGAAGAGGGTAAACCTGTTGGGAGCTCCTTATTTTGACTTGATTTAAAAAAAAAAAGTCTAAGGTCAGGACTTTTATTTTTACACCAAATGTAGACTCAGAACACGAGAGCTCCTTCTTGAAGAGGAAAAAATTTGCAGTATATTTTCCTATACAATCACAGCCAGCACCCTTCAAAGGTACAAATGACAGCTTTGGCCAGTGTGGCTCACTTGGTTGGAGTGTGATCCTGTAACCAAAAGGTTGAGGATTTGATTCCTTGTCAGGGCACACACTAGGTTGCAGACACGTGCAGCAGGCAACCAATCAGTGTTCCTATGTCTCTTTCCCTTCCCCTATCCCTTCCTTTCTCTCTAAAAGCAATGGGGAAAAAAACAAAAAGATACAAACAAACTAACTACTGGTGTCTGCCATCTCCAAGACAGCCTCAGCCTCCTTCAGAAGTGAGCAAAACCACAGATGCAGTACTGTAAGCAGAGCTAGGAGGCCCTGTGGAGAAGGGCACAATGAGAACAGCAGCTGCATTTGCTGTGCGACCTCAACTCGAAGCACAAGCAGTGGTTTACAGGGTGGCCCTCCCCCACTGTGTGTAGTGATCCACAACATGGGCAGCTGGAGAGCCTTAAACCACTTGATGCCCCAGCCATTAAGACTGCATCTCTGAGCATGGGACTCCAGCACCAGTATTATTTAACACTTCCCAGAAGATTCCAAGTGCAACCAAGGTGGAGAACCAGAAGTCTAGTCCAGGAGATTGCTCCAAGCTGTTGGAGCAATCTTTATCAGGAAGTTAGAATGCCCCTGGAACCACCTGGAGAACTTTCAAAGGCATACCCACTTTCTCCACCTGGGAAGGAATACCATCACTGCAGGAGAGGGAGTATCTCCCTACAGCTCACATTTTTCTTTTTTCTTTTTTTCAATCCTTTCCTCCTCTGCCTCAGCTGACAACCCAGCATTGACCCTGCCATACCCATTCTCCACCTCAAGCCCCAAAATGTGTTTTGCATACTAACTAGTTGGTCAATCTAGAACGGCCAAAATAAAACCTTATTTAACAAATAAAAACAAATAAATAGCAAATGGCTGCAATTGGCTCAAAGAAGTGACAGATTTCCTACCTCCCAGATATTCTCTAGCAAAAAAGTCTCATCCCTAGCTAAATGAAAGATCATTTTTTTCCACTGAAAGCCCAAATCACAGATTTATACAGAAACATACTTTCTTCCACATTACAAGAAATCTACTAATCACTAAAAAGAAACATGGCCATGAACAGATCATTTCCTTTTCTAAATGACAGCATCCACTTTCTCTACCTGAACTCTTCTAAGCATGTTACAAATACCCCCACAATCTGGCTTAGTAAATTCATTTCCCCCACATTATACTCTTTACTTCGACCCTGCAACTATTA
This sequence comes from Trachops cirrhosus, assembly GCA_028533065.1. NCBI lineage: Eukaryota > Metazoa > Chordata > Mammalia > Chiroptera > Phyllostomidae > Trachops > Trachops cirrhosus. The sequence continues at coordinate 47,044,746 of CM052548.1, forward strand.
CATAATCTAGAAGAAGGTGAATAAATATTCTACACAAAAAGAAATTTGAGTCAGGTGTTATATCCTATGAATCCAAACCACCAGGAATTTCATGGAATCCCAGCATCTGCTTATCTTTAAATAGATGTGTATTTACGGTAGAAACTGCTTTACCTAATAAGAAAAATGTAAATACAATTTTCTAAAAACCATTTAAAATAGGGGAAAAAAATGTATGCACCACCAAAGTGAATTTACTGTTTCTAGCCTCAGTATCTAAAAACCCCTTGCCCCCATACACACACCCCTGCTTATTAACCTTAAGAAAACACTGTCTGAAGCTCTGAGATCAGAGTTCAGGGAAAAGCCATGCTAGGGGGCACATGATCAGACCTGGGGTGAGGCTATGTGGACACATACTCCTGGCATGTGCAGGGGACAGGGTCCAAGATCCAGGCTGGAAAGCTGCCTGGAGAGACTCTGAGGTCCTCATTCACCTGGCCTCGGGCTCTTTCTCAATGTGGATTAAACAAAAGGCTCTGAGGCTCCCACTACTGTTCTACAGATTGCCTGCCAAGAATCAAATACTCCTACTCTGCCCATTTACATCCCTCCTGATCCACAAGAAGATTGATAGCAGAAGTAGCCTGTTGGTGGTCACAGAGCTCCATGTTAAGTCCTGGCCCCTAACTAGATTTCTTCACCCTGAGTCCTCAGCAGGTTCTCCCAGTGGTTGCTGGGTTCACCCTTCTTCAATAAAAGGTTCCCTGGATGAAAGATGAAGGCCTGGGGCTTCCTTAAGATGACAAGCCAACAGAGACACCAAGACAAACAGTGAAACTGGGATGGTTTCACTTGTTGAAAAATCAATGCATTCCAAATAAATTATATAGCTCATTGATAAATGAATCCTGGCATCTCCTTTATTAAAACCAAGACACAAACAACAAACAAGTCATGGAAAAGATTCTGGCCCTACTGCCCAAAGCTCCTCCATCCAAAGGCTCCATGCTAAGAAATTTTCCTAACTATTCCTTTCTAGACATCACAACCAGCCCAGGAGAAAAACAGCATGACACAGCTGAAAAAACCTGAGGGAGGAGGGTAGATCACTTGAACAAGGTCCCCCCCCCAGGTATTAAGTAGGTTTTAATTCTCTGTGTATCATGGGTCATCCTCCAGACTAAAAAGTGCCTGTAAACTGAAAGCTTGGCAGGATGCCTGATTAGACATTCTAGCTGGCAAGGAATGCCCTTGGGTTATAGCACACTGGAATGACACAATCAGCAATAGTGACATAATCTGATACTACTTCCAATTCCCTACAGGTAAACTTACCTTCCTGTTTGCTTCTAATAAAAGCCTGCAGTCACGAGACTGTCAGGAAACACTGTCTATTTATTCTAAAAACCAGACCCAATAGTCTTGGTGTATGTATATTTAAATCAATAACCACATTTCCTTTACCTGAAAATCCTTCAGCTTCTAGAGGCTTCAGGAGGAAAACAGCTGAAGTCATGGACAAGGTTGATCTGTCACAAACAGTAATACATGAATCCTGCCCACTAGGGGAAAGAATGTCACTAAGCATTCTTTTATCCCTAGAAGAGGCAGCAAGGGCAACAGACAGTGTAAGATGCAGTCCGCGTTACCTAATCTTACATTTCACAGAGGTCCCTATGGCTCTGTGTCAATCAGTAAGGTGACTGCTGCCAAATCAGCTGTCCTGTGTAATCTTCAAAGGATTAAAGACTCTCCAGGCAGTAATCTAGATCTGGGGCAGCACACCTTTTCTGTGAGGGGCCAGATAGTAAACACCTTAGGCTTTGTGGGCCAATCAGTCTCTGGTGCACATTCTTTTCCAATGACCTTTTTTTTCCATTTTTTAATTACTTTAACTATATTTTATTGATTATGCTATTACAGTTCTCCCAATTTTCCCCCCTTTATCTCCCCTCTGCCCTGCACCCCTAAACCTCCAGCCTTCGCCGCTTAGTTCATGTTCATGGGTTGTATATATAAGTTCTTTGAGACTTCTCTGTTTCCTACACCATTTTTTATCTTTCCCCATCTATTTAATGCCTACCAATTATGCACCTTCCCCCCATTCTTCTCCCCCCCCCACTGAAAACCCTCCATGTGATGTCCATTTCTGTGATTCTGTTCCTGTTCTAGTTTTTTGCTTAGTTTTTATTTTCATTCTTTTTAGGTTCAGTTGTTGATAATTGTGAATTTGTTGTAATTTTACTGTTCATATTTTTTGATCTTCTATTTCTTCTATAAGTCCCTTTAACATTTCATATAAAGGCTTGGTGATGATGAACTCCTGTAACTAGCCCTTCTCCAGGAAGCACTTTATCTGCCCTTCCATTCTAAATGGTAGTTTTGCTGGATAGAGTAATCTTGGATGTAGGTCCTTGCATTTCATGACTTCAAATGCTTCTTTCCAGCCCCTTCTTGCCTACAAGGTTTCTTTTGAGAAATCAACTGACAGACTTATGGTCACTCCTTTGTGAGTAACTGTCTCCTTTCCTCTTGCTGCTTTTAAGATTCTCTCTTTATTTTTAATCTTGAGTAACTTAATGATGATATGCCTTGGTGTGTCCCTCTTTGGGTCGAATTTCTTTGGGACTCTCTGGGTTTCCTGGACTTCCTCGAAGTCTATTTCTTTTGCCAGATTGGGGAAGTTTTCCTTCATTATTTGTTCAAATAAGTTTTCAATTTCTTGCTGTTGCTCTTCTCCTTCTGGCACCCCTATAATTTGCATATTGGAACATTTCACATTTTCCTAGAGAATCCTCAGCCTCTCCATTTTTTTTGGATTCTTGTTTCTTTGTTCTGATCCAGTTGGATGTTTATTTCTTCCTTTTGTTTCGGATCATTGATTTGAGTCCTGGTTTCCTTGCCTTCACTGTTGGTTCCCTGTATATTTTGCTTTATTTCACTTTGGATAGCCTTCATTTGTTCCTTCATTTTGCAACAGAGCTCTATCCTTTCTGTGAACATCCTGATAACCAGTGTTTTGAACTCTGCATCAGATAGGTTGGTTATCTCCTTGTTGTTTAGTTCTTTTTCTGGAGTTTCACTATGTTCTTTCATTTGGGCCATATTTCTGTGCCTCAGTGCACCTGTTTTGTTATAAAGGGGCGGGGGCCTTAGGCATCCCTCTTTGCTGCTTTGTGGCACTGTTGGGGAGGAGTCAGAGAGGGAACAATGCAGCATGCTTGGTTCTAGCCCCACTTTGTTGTGTGAGACTGGGAGTTTCTCCCACCATGGCAACCCCCAAGGTAGTTTACAGCTAGCTTGAGCCTTCAATTTCCCATTCAGCCATCCCCGCCTTGCTCATGCTGTCCACCACCTTGCTGGGGGTCCTCTAAGCCAGCCCCGTCTCACTCTCTAGTCTGCTGCCTTGCCCACGTGGCCCTCTGCTTTGCCCTGGGTCCTTTCCACCCACCCAGCTGCCTGTCTCCATCCCTCCCACCAGTCTGGTGAATGTTTCTTTAACTCCTTGGTTGTTGGAGCTCCATGCACTTTGATTTCCTGGCACTTCCAATTAATTGTTTTTAGATTGGTTGTTATCTTCCTTTTGGTTGTGTAAGGAAGTGAAGGGTTTCTACCTATACCTCCATCTTAACCAGAACCCCTCATGACCCTTTAAAAATGTAAAAACTCCCTCAACTCATGAGTGTACAAAAAGAGAGGACAAAAACAAGCCAAGGCAGCTGTAGTTTACCCATCCCCATGCTAGACAATCAAGATGGTCAAAACATGAAACTATGTCCCTCACCTATCATACTAGTAACACTGCCTAATCCCAATGAAGAAGGAACCAGTACCAGCTCGAGCAGGCACAGGAGCTGTCTGTGACCTCCCAGAAATAATTTCCATGCATCATTTAACAGCACCAACAATACTCCCCTCTCTCCCCATCCTACCAGGCTCCTTTCTCTGTCCTCTAGCTGCAATCAGGGGAAAGGAACATGACAGTTTGAACACTTTTAACATTGTACCCAGAGCTTTCTTCACTTAGGGTAGTCTCATCTCCTCACCCAACCCTCTAAAGAAGCTTTTATAGATGAGAAAATAGAGGCTTAAAGAGTATATTGCACATGTTTTGACATCACTCTTAGCAGTATCTTTTTAGACGTTTCCTTGGGCAAAGGCAAGAAAAGATTTAAAACCTGAGACTACATTAAACTGAGAAGTTTTTGCACAGTAAAAGAAACCATCAACAAAATGAAAAGACAACATAATGGCCCTGACCAGGTGGCTCAGTTGGTTGGAGCATCATCCCCTCAACCTCAAAAGGTTGCAGGTTCCATCCCCAGTAAGGTGCGTATGGGAGGCAACCAATCAATGTTTCTCCCACATTGATGTTTCTCTGTCTCTGCCTTCCTCTGTGTCTTAAAAAAAAAAATCAATCCTCAGGTGAGCATTAAAACAAAACAAAGAAGACAACATACTGAATGAGATATGATACTTGACAATGATACACCCAACAAAGGGTTAATATCCAAACTCTATAGGGAACTCATACAACTTAACAAAAAAAGTAATCCAGTTAGAAAAAATGGGCAGAGGACCTGAATAAACACTTCTCCAGAGTACCTTCAGATGGTCAACATACATATAAAAAGATGACAACACTCAACATCACTAATCATCAGGAAAATGCTAATTTAAAGCACAGTCCCACCTGCCACCTAACCTCCTAGGCTCACCCCATCATTACTTCTGTCCCACAGGGCCACTGGCATTCCTTCCTTTCTGCTCCTTAATTAGACCCAAACTAACCTGAAACAATTTCACTGCTACTGAGAAAATCATAGTAAAGATATTTTGTTCGATCCTTCCAAAACCTCTCACAATTTCTAGAGGATACCATATGGAAAATTAAATGAGGAGACATAGGAATCCAGGACTGGAAGATGACTGAAAGAAAAGGATTAATAACCAAAACTTAATATAAAGAATTACTACGAAAATCCTGACACCCACCAAGACAAAACAAGATTCACTGTTTATATTATGTCAGTCTGCTGACCACTTTGTACACTACTATCAACTTCCATTCTGTTCCCTCCAATCATGTTGCCCTGAACCACACATCTCTTCCATGGATGGGTTACGCTGGCTAGAATACTAAAATGCCTCCAAAAGAATAAATAATGTAACATGACTTTCTGTTGCTTTTGGTTGCTTTTCTCCATTTTGTCATACTGACATGACATACTGATGTTTTACTGAAGTAGTGGTAAATCAATTAAAAGCACAGAATGTTGTTCCTTCCTATAGTAAACTGCTGGAGGAATGTGAAATAGTGCAGCCACTTCAAAAAGCAACTGGGCAATTTCTCAAGAAGTTAAACACAAAACCACCATATGACCTAGAAACTCAATTTCCAAGAGAACTGAAAACACACACCCACACAGAGACATACACACTAACGTTCACAGCAGCATTATTCATAATAGCCTAGCACTGGAAACAATCTAATTACCTATCAATTGGTGAATGGATAGACAAAATGTGATAGCTCCACAATGGGATAATATTCATCAATAAATGGGGGCAAACTATCCATACATGCTATATCATGAACCTAAAAACATTATGCTAAGTGGAAGAAGTCAGTCACAAGAGATCACATTCTGTATGATTCCATTTATATGAAATGTCCAGAAAAGGCAAACTTATAGAGACAAAAAGCAAATTAGGGGTTTTCTGGGGCTGAGAATAAGGGATGATACTGGAGGATGAAAATATTCTGAACAGGTTTGTCATAATGGCTGCACCACTTGGTAAATTACTAAAAATCACTGACTTGTATACCTGTAAGAAGGACATTTTCATGACATGTAAAATATGTCACAACAAAGCTTTGTAAAAAGAAAAAGCACAGATTATAAGTCTTTATAAGGGCAAAGACTTCATTCAGTTCATCTTACCCCAGTATCTAGCAAAATTTTTACCTGGCATAGAGTGAGTGCTAAAATGTCCATGAATGAATGACTTTTGAAAAACAAAATAAAGTTTTGTCTTTTCCATAACTTCATTGTTTGCCAAGACTTCACATCCTTATCTATTCTTCTATCCAACAGAACCCCAAAACAGAACAGCCCATAAAAGCCTCAAAGCAAATGTGTCCAGGAAGCTCCAAGCTGATCAAAACATGACCCCAACACTTCCTAAATAGTTGGTCAGGATACATCTTGAAGTGCAATAGATGCCTCTGTTCAAAGTCTAAAAAGAAAAATTGTTTCCTATGTTTTCATAATAGCAATATTATGATAACCTTTGGGGCTGTTAATAGAAAACAAAGCATGATATAAGATTGGGTTCAGAAAAGGTGAAGGTTTGGGAAAATTATAATCTAACTTAAAATAATTTTTCCATTTTTCAGGAAAGATACTATTTTTTACTTAGAAGCAGCCAATTTAATAAAGGCACCAGACACTGTCCCAAGGGAATTAAATAAATACAGGAAGCGAGGAAATGGAATAAGCTTTGACCCACTTGGGTTCTGTGTTGTTTTTTGTGTACCAAATAGCTCTCAAGAGGAAGTTGTTTCAGTAGACCCTAACTATTGAATATCAAGGAAGAACAATACCAATCTTGCTTTGAAATAAAAGATTTTATTTTCTTAACTAGTACTGCAGCAGTAGTGAGTAAAAATGTACTGCTACCTAGAATTCCACGTGGTATGTCCTACTTAATCCCAGGTTTCAGTCACACCAGTATCAGTCATGCAGATATAGAAACAATACATTTCCTTATGTATAAGTGTGAAGTATAGCGGTTATGGTGTAGGCTCTTGAGACAAACTGGTTCAAATCTTGTCTCCACCACATATTTGCTTTGATCTGGGGCAATTCATCTAACCTTTGTGCTGTGGTTTCCTTAACTTTGAAAAGGTGAGGATTCAATGATTCAACTTCCTTTAAATTTAACCACAGGCTATTTATAGCTTACTTCTTATCCCAGCTTGAACACTAAGGTTTTCACAAGACTACATTATTTTCTGTACATGGTAATACCTCTCATGATTTAGTATTTTCTTGACACCACATTCCACTACCACAGTATAGGCTGGTATTCATCCATTTTGAAGTATTATAAATGAGAACTTAAATAAGCAACCTTTTGGAAGGTATGCAAACCTAAATAAATATTGCTGAATCGGGACCATTCCAGCCAACTTTGTATTGTCTATTAGGCAAAGGCAAAAAAGTATATATATATCAATCTCTAATAGTGGATCAGTTCCAACTTCCTCCCAGCCCTGCATTTTTACTCATGGTAACTGGATTCAATTCTGGATTCAATTTAACTGTATTGTGGTTATCTCTCACACCAATCCTATTGATGACCTTAGATGCAAGACACAGCATAACACAGTTCATTTACTTTCAGATTAAGATGCATTAAAACTCACATGGCTGAGCTTAATAAAAACTCAGGTTTCCTAGCTACTAATTTCCATTACACCTTTCTGCATCAAATTCCCTTTTCATGAACAGGAAACTGAGGGGAAACAAAGCAGACCACAGCCCCTAGTAAAGTGGATGACAGAGGTGACTTCATTAAGTCTTTCTGTTTTACTATATTTCTCTATCTACATGTCCAAGTATTAACACTTACTGAGCTACAATAACTGTTTAAATTCAGACTCCATAATTCCCAAACTCAAAGTCATAATATACAGCCTGGCTGTGTTTGTGGAGATAGTGGGACAGAAAAATTTCAGACCCTCTAGTCCACAGTACCTTAAAACGCTCCAGGCAGAGAGTATATAAGGCAGAGTCACCTAACTGAAGCCACACTGAGCCTGAAAATGCCAGCAAAGGTAAAAGAGGGAAGACAACCCAGGGCTCTTCTCTGGTAGAATTAAAAACAAAAAAAAAAAAGCCAGCGATACAATCCTCCCCAAGTTCACAGCTCCAGTGAAAGCTCTCCCTACCCAGTACCCTGTACTGGCCAAGGTATCCAACCTGCAGCCCAAATGCAACCTAGGATGGCTGTGAATGAGGCCCAACACAAAATCATAAATTTACCCAAAACATTATGAATTTTTTGTGATTACATGTCACAACGTATTTAATGTGTGGCCCAAGACAACTCTTCTTTTTCTTCGTGTGGTAAAGAGATGTCAAATGATTGGACACTCATGCCCTACGGAGCTTATGCATTCCCAAAAAAGATAACTAAACACTTAAAGAGAAAATCAAATGAATAATGCAACATATTTGCTTCCCCTGGCTTGACTAAAAAAAGAGGCATGTATATATTTAACTGAAGCACACACAACTATTCAAGTATAGCAACTCTTAACTTACACTCAGAGGTAGGATTTTAGAAACCCTAACTTTCCAGAAGCACAAAGCAAAAATTTAGGCCTCCACGCACACAAACAGCTGTCAGGAATCCTGGGTCCTGAATTCACACGCACTGCTCTTCACAAGAGGGGAACCCAACACCCTGTTTCAGAATATTCGGGACCACAATCAACACACACTCTAAAAAAGGCCAAACACCTGGGTTCCTATCCCATGACAAATTAGAAGCAGCAGAATGGGCAAGGGTGGCAACAACCGTAAAAAGTAGCTTTGATTTCTATCAAGAGAGGAAATGCAGAGGACAGCGGCCAGCTATCTGAGGCCCTCTGGTGTAGCACCAAATCCCTCCATTCCCAGCTGGTGCCCAAGAACATCACTGAGTTGAAGTATGACCCAGGAGACCTCCCCAACTGTGAGAGGAAATGCCAGCAATCCCCCATAAGGTAAAGTCTGAAAATACCCTACTGAAATAATGAAGATGTATGCCCCTGTACAAGGACTTGCTCCTAATACAAAAAGATACCAGACATTGCCCTACAGTTTCTCTTTCAACTTATCCTCTTCTCAATATTTCTTCAATTCTACAAATGGAATTGGGGAGGTAACTTCTGTAAGGTCCCTTCTATAAGGAAGCTGTGTACAGACTCCTGTCCACACTGCTGCAGCAAGTAGGGCTGGCTGGGTCAGAACCAGACCACAGAGGAGGCCCAGTGAGTACAGGGTTCCTACTATCTCAACAGATTACAATGATACACGTGACCATTTTTCCAATGGGAAAGTGATCAACAAACACTGTTAAAGAAAGCTTTAAATTAAGAGGCATAACTTTAAAGGGCTCCCATCAAAATCACTAACCATTTACTACTAGATACCTGGTAGACTCAGTCACCCACACATCTATCTATCTAGATAAACACATATATGTGTTAAACACACATTATACAAAAGAAACTTCATTTTACTTCTAAGTCCTTCTTGGTCCTATGTTTAACAAAAAGAGCATGCAACACAGATTGACTCTAATTCAAAGTCAGTCATGTTGATGGAACCTAAGCTTAAAAATAACTGAGGACACTTCCAGTAAAGAAGACAAAATGAAAGGCACATGTATGCTTCTCTCCTCTAATTCACATCGAAATAAATAAAATAATAAAAATGAGAAGAAAAGTCCATCTACAGCAAGACTAGAAAAGACCCATAACCCAAAACCATAATAGCAAAGGCTAGCTCCAAAAATACAGGGACAACTGAACCAAAGTGAAGGAAAAAGAGAGAAAAAATCCACAACTTGCTAGGCCTGGCACAAAAGGGGGCTTTTGAAACTGAGTTGCCCTTTTCTAGGAATGGCAGGGGCTGAGGTTGTGGGCAGCATTCTGGGGTAGTAAGTATCCCCAACCTGTGGGCACCTGGTTCACACCACAAAGCCACCCAGGATGCCTGGGGGAGGCCTGGCTGATGAGGGCTATCTCCACTTCCCCAAACAGGAAGAGAGGCCAGCTTCCCACTATGGACCTAAGGCAGAGTAGCCCATTTAACCCTTACCAAGTGAGCCACCTGCATCATCATGTAAGAGCTGGTGGAGGTATGCTCCTTGATGGGCAGAAAAAAGGGTCAGACAGGGTATAAGAGGATAGAGCTGACCTAGATGGACAGGTGTGTTGAAGGGGCTCCCATGTCCTTGCACTAGTCTGAGGCAGACTTTAGGCCCAGATGAACTGCCCCTTCAGTAATGCCTCCTAAGCCAAAAGACTCCACATAGGGACATGCAGAGATGCCTGTAAAAGAAAAGGTGGTGTAAAAATGAAGTACAACGGGCAGAAGGAAGTAGACATTTCAGAGGAATTCCCAAGGGAGAGGGGAAAAACGGTTCAGACAAATACTTCTCTTGACTCTCAAAGAAATTAAAGAAAACTGGAATGCTCTTTTCTAACAATCTCAAAAAAGGATCAACACAGTTGGAGATAATAAAAACCATCACCAAAGTAAACATGTAAAGCAGCAAAAGTGTAAGAGACACTGCTAAAAAACAATTACAGAGAGGACAAACCACCTAAAAATGTGAAGCTATAAATGACCACATAAAAGGCTACCTATTAAAGCAACAAAGACTCCATGTACTGTACCTGAAAATGCAAATAAGCAACAAAAATCTCACTTCTACTTTATCCTAAGTAAATAATTAGGTGAGTGGAAACATTCATATATTCATCGGAGTTCTCCATAAAGTTTTTTTTAAGTTGCAAACTAACTAAGCAGATGTCAATGTAGGATTAATTATAGGAATCGTCCTGCAGGTATACAATGAAATACCAGCAGCCACTCAAAATAATGTTGATTTATTGCCTTGGAAAATTATCCTTATGTTTAATAAGGAAAGAGCACATTACAGAACAGTACATAAAGAATGGTTCCATTTTTGTTGTGTAGGGGGTTGGGAGGAATAACGGAAAAAAAATTTGGAAGAATGTACACTAAAACATTAACAGCAATAATCTGTTTTTTTAATCAACGTCTTTCTGCATTGTCTCAATTGTTGACAATAAGGTTATTTTATGAATGTATTATGCTAAGAAAAGTGGAGCTGTAACCTTTCTACATATCAATACACTAAAAGATGCCAGAAGGCCAGGCTTGACCTCAGGAAGATTTTAAGTTCATGGTCCAAAATTCTTGGATCAAGCTATTCTGGCTACAAAAATACAAAATATTCATTATTAGACATCTCTAATCCACTGTCCTAAATCAATCTGGATACTAAAGAAGTCAAATGAAGCAAATGTCCTTATATTAGATTAAACATCCTGAATTATATTATACCAAACACTGTAATTACTGCATTACTTTTAAACAATTCTCTCCATAAGGAGAGCCAATAAACAAAATGAAAATACTAAAAAATATAAATCATATGAAAACCTCAAGAAAACTTAACTCCCACTATGTTTGCATTCATTTTTAAACCCATTTTTTACTCAGAAGGTAAAAAAGAAACATGTTGTTTAAAAATTGGGAGATCTGAGAATTTTTTAAAAATATGTTTATTGATTTTAGAGAGAGAGGAAGGGAGTAAGAGAGAAACATCAACTGGTTGCATCCCACACATGCCCCAACCAGAGACTGTAACCTAGGTATGTACCCTGACTGGGATTCGAACTCCCAACTTTTGGTGTACGGGTCAATGCCCCAACTAACCAAGCCATAGCAGTCAGGGTGAGAATTTCTTAAGATATGGTGTAATTCAAATACTACTCTTAATTTGTCATTCTAGGTTTCACTGAAGAAACACAAGTAACTTCAATACACGAAATCATTACATTTAAAAGCAATGACTTAGTTCCTCGTCGGGCAAAGAATAAGATGTGGCAAAACAAGTATCACAGCAGTAAAGGCTGAGGAGGTTGCAGGGGTTCCAGTAAAGGCTGAGGAGGTTGCAAGGGTTCCCCTCATAAGTGTGATTCACCTTTTACAGTGGACACCTGCTAAAGTTCTGGCCTATACGTGGCATTGATTACCTATTCCCAAAAACTATTCTCCCTCTAGATAAGTCTCTAACAGTCCAAGCAGATCTCAAATGACCAAGCCCATAAATGGAAGGAAAAAAAAAACTCCACCTTTTTACTTTCAAAGACCTACTTACCTTCTTTCCACTCAATTTTATAAAACTCAATATTGGAGTAATTCATTGTAAAAGCCCTCTTATATTTTTGGTTTTGCTTTTCTCTTCTTTTCTTTCTTTTTTTTTTTTAAGATTTATTTTTAGAGAGAGGAGACAGACAGGACAGAGGGAGAGAAACATCCATGTGTGAGAAAAACAGATTGGTTGCCTTTCGAATACCCCCAACTGGGGACCTGACCCTCAACCCAGGCATGTGCCCTGGCTGGGAACTGAACCAGCAACCTTTTGGTTTGCAGATCAGTGCTCAATCCACTGAGCCACACCAGGCAGTGCTTTTCTTTTTTTAATGATGAAACTATCAGACTTGTCAAAAAGCTTAAACTATGGATGATGCTGTCATAAGGTGACCAACTCTGCCAAGAATACGGTGAACAAAGGCTTTCTTCCATTTACTGACCAACTCAAGTGCTTACCAGAGGCAGCAAAGGCCTTACCCATCACCAAATTGCCTGTTGTCCTTCTACCTGGCTTCCTTTCAACCAACCCAAAGACCAGCAGACTGGCTACTCATCTTCCAAATTATCGCCCACAACAGGCCTTCTTATATCACCAGTCCCACAAAAGCAGGTAGCATAACCTCCACCATGAAAAGTTAAATTCCCATTTCTCACTTCCAAAAAGGTGTTGAGAACCAAACAACAGGCTCAAAAGAGCCAAGAAGATGGATTTTCTCAACTAAAAACTGACATAACACCATCTATTCACACTTGTCACGTGAACCCTTATAGAGTTATCCACACCTTGATCTCTAAGGCCCTCTAACACCTTCTTATAGGAAGAAGAGGTTCTCCTTTTCCTATATCTAATTGTTCTAAGGCACATTTTTTTATATTTAAAAAGTTTAAAAGATGATACACATTAAAAAGTCAATATAGGGTTAGTTGTGTGTTTTTTTCCCAGTATCTGTACCAAGACATCTCTTGTCCATGGATTCCTGTTAGGGTATGCCAATGGAGGTGGGGGAGGGAAAGTTATTAGGAGGTGTAATCTTTAACTGCCCATCACTGTTCCTCTGCCAAGCTCCCAGTTTTGTTCAGCTATCAACCCAGTACAACTCTTTCTGACCAACTGAAAAAATGCACAACACATACAAGTAACCTTTTCTATATCTCAATGCCATAGCCTCAATCACCTATCCAAGTAAATACTCCAATAAATCAATCCCAAACTATATTTCTCATCCATACGAAACAACCTGCTGTTAAACCCTCAGGGTAGGTGATGTCATTTATGGGGCTGGATCACCAGTCTCTCCCTTTTCTCTTGAGAACCTAGCACAGTGTGAAGAAAACAACATGGTGCCAGATGTGTGTGGATTCAAACCCATCTCTACCTCTTACTACTTATTCGTTTCACTAGGCCTTAGTTCACTCTTTTACAAAAGATGAGTTAAAATGCATACATTCTATAGTTTTCCTGAGGAAAAAAATATGAGAACTAGTATTTTGAAAAACTGGTATATAACAAATATTCCCATGTTCCCATTATAGTTGCACTTCAGTTGCATTTTTGAGTCACAACTGCCAAAATTATAGTCATTATTAGTTGAAACACAGATGAATGGCACTCAGTAAATTTCAACTGATGGCTGGATATGGGAAGATGAATCACACAAGTGTCAAGGAACTGACACATCAAGAGTTTATCAATAAATCAAACACCTGACCATGTACACATGTCCCTATTCTCTCCCTCATACCACTTCTTTCTCAATGAAAATCAATAAACTACTTTATCTACTCTATGACCTTCGATATACATCTGCATCTTTCAGGTGAGCTTTGTAAGTAATTAAAATAGAGAAGATCATTACCCCAGGCGTGGACCACAATGGTCATGGTTCAGGGGCCTCTACAACTAGGCTATTGCTAAAACGACTCCACCAGCAGCTTCATGCTGAGACCACGGAGACAGCATACCTGCTATGAAACACAAAGATTTCAGTTAAGGGTATTTTTTGCTCCAACCATGTGAAATATGTTCAGCAAATTATCAATTGAACAACTTCCTCCATTAGCCTAAGGCCACCCTCCTCTCCTCTCCCCTGCCTGCCTATGCTTGGTGTAACCTGACAGTTCGAAATCATGCATTACAATTCTTTAACTTAATGATCTCAACTTTTCTACAGGAACCTCACTTACTCATTTAACCTATTAATACTCTTATTTACAGTTACTTAAGTTGTAATGCTTCAGGTTTCCAACCTCAACAGCCAAGTTTTCACCCTAATTCATGAAACATCACTAACAGTCACTGCCAACTGAGGTGATTCTACAGATAAGGTGAAAATGTTTGTTTCTTCTGCATTAAAAAAAAAAAAGGCAGCCTCCTTCCTACAGTTTTGTGATTTTTCTCAAAAGACAAACCACCAATAACCATCACTGAAGCCCAACTGTGCTTCCTAATACACTGGCTTCCAATAAAAGCTCCCAGGCCCCATTATTCTCTTCTCAAGCCCCAAAACTCTTGGCTCAAATGTATAACACTCATTTGCATATTATTTTTGTATAAATTCTATTTAGTTCTAAAGTTTCAACTCTAAGCATGAAAATAAAATGAAACCATCTATACAGCCAAATGTATTTGGCTCAGTTTTTTTAACAAGCGTCTTCTGAATCAGGACTGAAGATTAAACTCGACTTTTAAAAAATATGCATATATATGACCAGCCTATAAAAATCAAGACCTACCTAGGTTTGCAATCTCTCCTTGTTTATCTGTCCCTGAAGCAAATCAGAAATACGATAAGAAGCCACCAAGACCACTTTAAGATTGATCCAGATATCCAATCCATTGAGAAAAGCGCCCCCATATTTCCTTTCTTTTTTAGTACTTTTATCCCACTCCAAACTAAAATGTTTCTAATACCTTTTCTTTCCCATTTTTTCAGGTAGGAGGAGGAAGAAGGAAAAACCTGACTGAGTCTCACTTCTCTACACCAGTTGCCCTATACTACAGAGAATTCTATGAATATACCCTATCGGCCTGGAATTCCTTTACCCCCAGCTCCTTAAAGAACTGTTTAAATACATACTTGAATGCCACTTCCTCCAGGAAGACTTCCTTTCTTTTACCCACTTTGTTTAATTTTACCTTGTACTCCCAGCACTTGTTTGCTAAAATGTCTGCCCAACAAAGCTGGGCTGTGCATGTATTAAGGACAATGGGAATAGCTCATCAATTCCCTTGGGCTCTAGTATGGTGAATTAAACCTAGAAGACATCCAATAAATCTCTATTCCGTAAAGAATGAATATCATGCCTCATCAGAAGTATGAAAAGCACATTAAGTGCTGGTAGAAATTAGACTGCTTAAGAGGTCTTAGTTAGAGGTCAGTGACATTTCTGATGAAACTGCTGTGATAAGGAAGAAAACAAAACATCAAATAGAATTAATTCTCAGCCTTCCTTTCCATTCTAAATGATGGATAGTTAACAATTCTTTGCAATTAAGGTAACCACAGAATATATACCCTCAACATTAGTTACCCCTGGGGAATAAAATCATACAATTCTGTACAGTTTGATTTTTCTACAATTAGTTATGTATTATTTCTATAATATTTTGAATGAATCAATTTTTAAAAAACTTTGTATTAGTTGGGGGAGGGGGTGGAGAAGAAGCATCACGTGGTATTCTTCCCTCCTTACAATCACCAAAGGCTGTCCACGAGATATGGAGTTAGGGAAGTGATTTAGACAGACCGTACGTATCAAACCAAGGTCAGAAACATGAGAGACATGGAGAATAGGACAAGGTGAGGGCAGCTTCACAGGACCTCAGGAGCTACAAGAGCAGGGAGGTGGTGGAGGTAGGAAAGGCTCAGAAGCAAACCACCTGCAAAGGCTAGGGGAGCGCCTGTTCCATCTCTGGGGCGAGATCTCCTTCCACTTGACCCAGGTGGTAAAGGATAAGGGGAACTTTAGGGAGTCAATATAAAAAGAGGGAGATCTATACAGAGAAAAAGGGACCTCCATTTTCAGTGTGGACACTGCTTTTTAACTTAACAGTCTCAAAATAATCGAAGGGGCAAAAACCAAAAGGAACTGTCCTATTAGAATCTTCCCTTGTTGGGTTCCTGGGTGGCTGCCAAAAGCCACTAACTTCTCAGGATTTAATTTCAGACACTCGCACCTTGAGAACCCCTAGTGAGTGGAGCTTTCATGATGGTAGAGACCAAGGGCGATTCAGGCACCACCACACCAAGAGAAACTACTTTTGGTTGAGTCAAAAACTAAAAAAGCCAGTAAAGAAAAAAATGGTATATACAGGAAAAAAAATCAGTAGAAATTCAAAATGATGTGTTTTTGAAATACCCTCACTGATTTTTTTTGGGGGGAGGGGTGAAACTATCCTGTATGATCCTATAAGAGTAGATGTATGTCATTGAAAATGTGTTAAAACCCAAAGAATGTACAAATCTAGGCGTGAACCCTAATGTAAACTATGGAATTTGGGTGCTAATGTGTCAACGTAGGTTCATCAATTGTGACAAATATAATATGGTACAGGAGATTGATGGAGGATGAAGGGAGGTATATGGGAAATCTCTGTATCTTCCACTCAATTTCGCTGTTAACCTAAAACTTTTCTACGATACACTCTATTTTAAAAGTATATCTGCATTATTCCAGTTAATCCCCAAAGAGTCCACACTTCCCTAAGACATTTAATGCCCACTGTTCATAATAGAACAGAATTTTGAAATGGACCATTTCACTTTAATTATGGAAATCATGGCTAAAGTACTCTGGCTAAAATACTTATAAAACAAGAATTCAGATTTAACCTGCCAAGTTGAATATAAACTGTCATCTTTGGACCCCCAAGTTATCTAAAACATCACGCCTCTTGATTAATCTCTAACTAGATGAAACTCCAAAATCCCTTTCTCATGTAAAAAGCATTTTACAATGCTTAAATTATACCAATATCAAATAAAATTATTTTAATAACATAATCACTTAAAATATCCTACCCCTAACAGTGTTTTCATTTTTTCTGATTAATCTCCAGGCTGTGCCAGGTGGAGTAAAGCAGCACCAAAGGAACCCTATTATCATCCATCTAGGTTAAAATGAAAGCTTCCTTGGTTTAGTTAAACAAGAGGCTTCTATACCAATTTTTGCAACTATAACCAGTATGTCTCAAAAACTTCCTTGTTAAATTGTATTCAACTCAACCAAAAGTTACTTTCTGATCCTTTTCAGGAATGACATCCACTGAAGTACACATTAATGAGTTTTGGGTCAAAAATAAGTAATTACTATGTATCTGGAGCTCTGACATATGATTTATCTAATAAAGCATTTAAAAAGTAACTCCTGTCACTTAAGAAACTACATACAAGCTGCTCTTCACTTACAATCAACTCATGATCTGCTCCCACTGGTGGTTACAGATTAGCTACCCACAGTACCCTTCTATTCCTATCCATCCACCTGGGCCACATGTGGAAATCACAAGTAAAAACTCTGACACTGTGAAAGCAGTCTGAACTCACTGCAAATAGCAGGTAAAGCCAAGTGAAGCATCTAGGTGCCTGTGAGAGCTGAAACATGGGCTCCTCCCTTTTCAATCACCCTTTTCATAGTGCTCGCAACACCTGTTCTCATATTGCTAACCAACACTGGTGTTCCAGTTAAACTGCCAGCCTCAGTCCCTAGCCTGGACTCTTCCCCCAAGCTCCAGACAGACCCAAATATATAACCAACTATTGATTAACTCCACCCACATTCCAGTTTTTTGAAATAGAACACCTTATCTACATAGGTTTTTCATCTGCTATGCTTGGGTGACTGACACACCCAAGCCAGAACCCTAGGAGACATACTAGGGCTGTTCCCTCCTCCCATTTCCATTATAAGCAAACCTGTCCCATACTACTCATAGGTTGCTCTTGAATTCCTCCCCCCGCCTCTTCACCCAGCCATGGGTGACTCAGTCCAATCCCAATAAGCTCTCTCCTGGGCCACAGCAATGGTCTCCAGAGGCTGAGGGACCAGCCTCTGCCTCCTAGAGTCCAACCACAAAACTGTTAAAATACAAAACTGGTTTCATTTCCTGGGAATTTTGGGCTAAAGCCCAAACCATTCAGCATGGTCCTTCCTTTATGAACTGGTCCCCAAACACCTTCTTCGACTTCAAGACTCGTTTTTTATTTCCCTTTGAAGTCCAGCAAAACTGAATTCCTTACACTTTCCCAAACACTCCATGCTATTAAAAAAAAACAAAAACAAAACAAAACATTCTCTCTGGATTCCCTCCACATTTAACAGAAATTCTTCTAGAACAGAGCTCAGGCATCATTTCCTTATTAATCTTCAAGTTGTCATCTCTTGATATTTAATTGTTCCCTCCTCTGTGCTACTTCTATGCCTTATATTGGACTGGCCAAAAATTTAGTTTAGTTTTTTGTGTACGATGGTTCCAGTAGTACTTAGTTGTCTTCAAGTTCATTGGAAACAATTTTGTTAGACTGTATTGTGACAGCTCTTAAAAAAAATCAAATTAGTGAATGTCTGTGAAGCTATTTTAATACTGAAAATGGAAGAAAACATGCAAAATTTTCAGCATATTGTACTTTATTATTTCAAGAAAGGTAAAAATGCAAAAAAGATTTGTGCAGTGTATGGAGATGGTGCTGTGACTGGATGAACATGTCAAAAATAGTTTGTAAAGTTTCTTGTACTTTTAACATTTTGGTCAAATAATTCTTTGCTGTGGGGCTGTCTTGTGCATTGGAAGATGTTTAGCAGCACCGCTGGCCTCTTCCCACTAGAAGCCAATAGCAGGAGATAGCCAACATACTATATTCCAACTATCCAAATCAATAAAATTTATTGGTGAAAATGAAAAATGTGTCTTATTTTATGGAGAAAACATAACGGACTTTTTGGCCAACCCAATACTTCCTTCCACAACTGCATTTACCCCACTGAAATGTATGTTCACATGCATACCTCTGCTAAGAGACTTGTAAATTCCTAGAAGAGAGGGTTACCATTTATCTTTCTAATCCCAATCACAGCACAGTGTCTGACACATGGCAGATTCCTCTTCTTCAATACCAAACATCGTTTTTATATAGCACCACCAATTCTTCACTGCCTGATATTCCACCTATTAGATATCTAGATGGATCAACACACACTTTTTCTTCCTATAATTAAAAGCAGTACAACCTTGCACAAACTGTATAAATGCTTTCCCAACACCTAGCTAAAATCAATTTTAAAACAAGAAATGGGAAATTTAATTGGAAACAACTGAAACTTATTAAAGAGATGTAGTGAAGAGGGCATCACACTGGAGCCATGGTATCAAGAAGGAATTATAGAATAGAGGAAAAGGGGACTGGAGGTAACAGTCAGGGTTAGCACAGACCAATCTGAACTCAGAAATATTGTATAGAACCAGTCCTGCACCAAGAAAAATTAAGAAAATTCTTCTTCTCCAACCCTTACACCAACTAGCTTCCTCCTTCCAGAACCATGAACTTAACTCTTAACATTATAATCCAGTTAGGCTTTTCTGGCCTAACCTCTCAACTTCACTACATTTATAAACTCATTTCTATAAGAAAACATACTGGACTTCTAACCAACAAACTTAAAAATGAAATATGAAACACAGTTGGAAACTATTCGTATTTTAACTTTATTTCTGACCCACAGGAAATTTTGCTTCTTTATGCATCAAACTGGAACCATGGTGATCATAGGAATAAATAATAATCAAAATATCCCTTGTTAATTTTTCTGTCTTAAAAAACTACTATGAGGTAAACAGTTTCTCAGTTTAAAATAGCAAAGATCTTTATGACACAGCCTGACAACACTTTCTGTTTCTTTAATTGTACTTCTAGCCAAAATGTATCCATTTCTGTGTTACTCTCATAAGAGTTAAACAAATAACTAAAAATCATACAATATGGAAAAACTTTTTAATTGAATAAAGAAAAAAGCAAATGTGTTGCAGCAAAATTCAGAAATGCGTAAGTCTCACATTATTACCTTATATTTCTTACATTTCTTTATTCATTAAATATATCTATGTACAGAAACATATTTATATATAGTAGAAGGTTACTAGTACAGGTCTGCGTCCCTTACCCAAAATTCTGAAAAATCAAGTTTTCATAACTTCCTTGGAGGGAAGATCAAAACTGATCTGAAAACAGATACATTTTGCCTCCTCGCACAACCAAAAAAAGGACAACAAATTTAAGAACAAAAACTAACCAGAAGTGCCAGAAAATCTAACTGTATGGAAGTCCCGACAACCAAGGAGTTAAAGAAGAAACATTCATCCAGACCGGCAGGAGGGGAAAAGACAGGCAGCTAGGCAGAGAAGACTCACAGCAAGGCTGGAGGACCCAGTGGTTCCACATTTGTGTGCAGATAAACCGAAAGGACAACTAGGGAGCTAGACAGACCATGCAACCTAGAGTTCCAGCTTGGGGAAATAATGCCTCAAAACCTGACTGTAAAAATTTGTGGGAGTTGTGGCAATGGAAGAAACTCCCAGCCTCACAGGAGAGTCTGTTGGAGAGACCTGCAGGGTCCTAGAACTTACACAAACCCACCCACCTGGTAATCAGCACCAGAAGGGCCCAATTTGCTTCGGGGGCGGGGGGGGGCACTGAAAGCCAGACAAGAGCCCAGCAAGCAGTGGCATTGTTCCCTCTTGGAGGCACCCCCTGTCCCCCTCCACCGCTCCATTGCCATATGCAGCACCACAACATAGTGAAGTGAGTTGCCCCACCCTGGCAAATACCTAAGGCTCACCCCTTCTTGTGTAACAGAAGCCAACGAATTTATACGTACGACCCATGGACATGAACTAAGGGAGGGGTGGGGGGGACACGGGGGGGAGGGGGTGTGCAGGGTGGAGGGGAATAAAGGGAAGAAAAAATGGGACACCTGCAATAGCATAATTAATAAAATATTAAAAATAAATAAACAGACTGATCCAAAAAATTTAGCAGGAACAAATGTGGGGCAGACTGAGTCTCAGTGCTAACAAACACCCGCTGCTCCAGCCCCATGGGCTGCTCCATGCAGCCAGGCATCCTGTGTCCTGTCTTCAATGGTTATCACCACTATTGCCAGCAGTCCCTTACTCATGTAGGCACCTTGCACAGGAAGAAAACATGTATATACAGTATGCTGTTATCTCAATGACTACTGCCACCTCACTTAAAATGTTCATAATATGAAACTGTTAAAAACAGACTGGTTACATTTTGGAATAAATATTCATACAGCAGTAATATTAAGTCAGGACATTTGTGCCTATCATAGTCCTGGTAATGTCCATATATTCTACAACTTTTCATCATACAGGATATAAAGGCTATTTTAGCCCTGACTGGTGTGGCTCAGTTGGTTGGGTGTCGTCCTGCAAAGCAAAAGTGGATGGCAGGTTCGGTTCCAGTCTGGTTGTGGAGCATACAAGAGGCAACCAATCAATATTTCTCTCTCACATCCATGTTCCTCCCCCCTCTCTAAAAACAAGTAAATAAAATCTTTTGTTTAAAGCTATTTTAAAACTGAAATATTTATCACATACACAGTGTATTCATTCTGAGGACAATTAAGAAGAATATAATCCAGCCAGGCAGAATTACCCATTCATCTTCCTTAGGCCCCTTCACTGACAGCTTAGAAGAGGTGGCCCAGAAAGAAGAGTGGTTTTGTTGTTCCAAGTTAATGCTCACACACACTCTTTGTGGGCCCCAGTCCACTGTATTGTCCTCTGTTTACAGTACAACTGGTCAAGGGGAAAGGAACCCAGGGTGAATTTGTAATACTACTGGGTGAATGGTCTAGCTTATCAATGTAACCAAAGCAATTAACTACAAAAACCTCATCAAGTAACAACAACAGTGTTTTCCAATAATACCGTTGGGGAAGAGAAAGGATAATTTTTTTCTGTCACAAGGCAAAAGAAAGCAGCAAGATCATTCTTTCTAACCAACAGAGCCAAACTGGAACTTGTTTCTGACTGTAACTCTTGTGTCCAAAGGAGGCAAGGGTAAGTCAGTTAAGACTTTAAAATAATCATCAGGAAAACTGTATAGAAATAGAGAACAATATTTATGATCCACTTCTGAATAGTAAATATAAAAGTGCATATGTATGACTGCAATTACCTAAAGATACATATATACATAAACAACAACTAGAAAATAAACAAAATAGAAAGCAGCTATTTAAGTAATGTGATTATAGATGCCTTTGCTTTAAAAATAATTTAATGAAGGGTACAATGAGAGAGGAGAAAGTTCCCATTTCTATCTACACCAATCTCCAACCCCCCACTTCATATTATTTTTTAATAGCTTATTCAGACACCGTGGCCAGGACAGGACATGGGGCTGGAACACTGCAGCAGATAAGCAACTGAGGGCCCTTCCACTTGGTTTCAAAGGGCCTTATCACCCACCACCAATTCCCCAGCAGAAAACAGGTGAATTACAGATACTCTGATATAGGAAGAACCAAGGGAAGAATCATTTTCACAGGGTTTCACAACCTTATTTGACCTCCTTGGCTAACATGTTAAGAAATAATCCATGCAACAAGCCATGTATAAAAACACTAATAATTTTACCATTTTAAAAAGGCTTAAAATATTTCACCGTAAGTAACTTTTTATTCCAATTATCTTTCAGGATGTTGAAGATTTTGTTCCTTTTGGAAGTACAGAGGAAAAATGATTTCTGACCATGAGTGCTATAACATGAGTTTCTTTAGGCTATTTACTAATAACATCAGATTACAATTACAAAAATTAACATAATACATTTTATGCACACACACATGTGCCATAAACACATATGTGCATACATATTTGGGAGAAGAACTAAGAAAGCCTGCTCTAAAAAACCACTGGTTCCACACAAACAGTAATTCATTCAAGAGGAAAGAGTCAATTGCTTTTCAACTCTAAACGGTTTTAAATTAAGTGATCACTTTAAAATATGGCTCTGCTTCATGCCTTACAGGGAGAAGAAATCCTATCCCTCAGTATCTAGGGGCACACCCTTGGGCTATTGGCGCTAACAGCACCAGGCCCCTTTGGGAGTGACCTGAGACCTCCAGTTACTAGGTGAGCAGCCTCCAATCACATCCCAACCTGCTTGACAGGTAAATACAGATTGCCTGTGTGACTAAGGCCAGGAAATGAAGCAGTTTCACTTTTAAGTGCTTCATTTTTTCTTAAAAAAGACAATATGGAGGAAAGCATTCTGAATGACACAATGGGATTTTTTGTAATGACTTCAGATTCTTCACTGACAAATGAAAGAAGTCCAAACCTCACAACTTCTTTTCCTGTCACAGTCAATGCCCTAAGTCTGCTTAATATGCCATTTACCTTATATTGGAAAAAGCCAAAACAAACCAAAGAAAAATAACAATGCACTTAAAAAAACAAAAATCAAGCACCAACACCCACCCCACCCCCCAAAAAACCTCAAATAAGCAAGTGTGGTAAGATCAAAGTCTAGCTAATTGCAGTACACACTAATAAAAGACTGCTAATACAGATCATTGTTTGAATTAAAAATCAAATCAACTATTACAAGGGAGGACCCAAAAAAACCCAGAATTATCTTCTGGTCAGCAGGTCCCTTGTACTGCAGGCTTACCTGGCTAGGGGAGTATTCTATGAAGCCATCTGTATCAGTGTATCAGCTTGCATTGTTGCTTCAGCGAATTTTTTTGAAGACTCAACAAGTTTGCCCATTTCATAATGGGTAATTTACAAGCACACGTGCCCACACTGTGCTGAGTGTTCAGCAGTTCCGCTTGCCTAACCCTCCCTATTCACCTGATCTCACCTGGAGGGCTTTCTCCCCCTTTTTGTTTCCCCATATGAAAAGAAGTCCTCCAAGGAAAATGTTTTGCTGATGTGGAAGAGATGAGACAAAACAAAACAACAAACAGCAGAAGCACTAAAAGGCATCAAATGTCAGTTCAAAAACTGTTTTGAGCAGTGCAAGATAACATCTCAGTAGGTGTACTGCATCAAATGGAAAGTACTTTGAAGGACATTGAAGTTTAAACATGTAAGAATAAATACACAATTTTTTATAAATAAATTCCAGTTTTGGGGGGGTCCCCCTCATATACATAAAAAGCATAAAAACCACCCTTGCTGGTGTAGTTCAGTGGATTGAGCGCGGGCTGCAAACCAAAGGGTTGCCAGTTCGATTCCCAGTTAGGGCACATGCCTTGGTTGCAAGCCAGGTCCCCAGTGGGGGCCACGTGAGAAGCAACCACACACTGATGTTTCTCTCCCTCTCTCCCTCCCTTCCCCTCTAACAATAAATAAATATTTTTTAAGCATAAAACCTCTGACATCCCAAACATTAAACGATCTACTGGTCCAGAATATTTTTCCCAGTTCAGAGATATACATATATCTTCAATTAAGTGTTAAACAGAACAATTACAAGAAAAAGAAAACAAAAACAAAAACATCAAATCTGCCCAAGAGAACCCATTCTAACAGGACCCCTAAAGCCAACCAATGCTCAACAAAGGGCCTGTGTCTTTCGTTAAAATCCAAAAGATAAAACATGATATAAGTAACTAACAACTCATAGGGGTTACCAGGCAGAGGAATGGGGGAGGGGGTACCCTGCAGTGATAAGCAAGTTCTCAGAGGCAGGAGGAGCACAGGGAAGCAAAAGCAAGGTGAGCTTCAGGGAGAGGTGGTTGGAAAGCTGCCCAAGAGGAAGATTGGTATTATTAACACAAACCTTGAATTTTAAACTGGAGTTTACATTTGATGCAGAAGCAACAGGACGCCACCAAAGGTTCTTAAGCAGGGAGTGACAATGTAAAAACTACCGTTAAAGTGGAAGATTATCAGGTTCAGGATTTTCCAAAAGAACCAAGGAATGCTAGTTCTGAGAGATGCATTTCTTAAAAAAATAAGGTTATAAGATCATAAATATATGGGAACACATGCCTTCCTCTACACCTCAACAGTTGTACAATACATGATAAAATAGTAAAGGCGCTAACAGTTCTTACAATTAAAAGCCTATTCAACTCCTAAAGTGAGACCAGTGGTTCCAAGTCAGTTTTCTGAAATACAAGCCATACATAGGTCCCAAGCATTGTTTCTGAGGTGCTTTTCACTGGGAATTGCTGTAGTATACTTCACTGTGGAGAGGAACAGGGATTTAAACAGTTTTAATTCTCCAATGCAGTAGTTCTAATATTAGGCAGCCACATATTAGAAAACTTGCCAAAAACAGAAAACCCCATCCCAGACCTACAGACCAGCAGTACACCTCCAGGTAATGAAGATAAATGCTAAAATCTGAAAACTACTATGCTAGATTTACAGGGTACTTTTTCAGTTAATATTACTTCACAGTTCAAAACAATCTGGGCAATATCTAAAAGGCAATAAACAGAGGAAGGCCTAAGGACTTTATCTCTACAGAGACCAGATCAAACGAGGAACAGGGAAAACATCCAAAGTCCAAGTCACCACCCCCCCCACCACAATCCTACCTTCCAAGATGACAATTAAAAATAATACAGGAGCAGTAACAAAATCTTCTTTAAAAGTCTTAAAAAATAGTGGAAATAAAAGTGCCTAAAAATACCATCAGTTACTAGCCCTGAACTGAGATGGTTGCAATGAAGCTGTATGCAAAGTGAAATAGGAGCCCATGGGGGCCCAGATAGTGGAGCAGCAGGATCTGAAATGGTTGGTAGTAGGCATGCTATTTTGGTGTAAAGAAGCAAAAGAACACAAATAGCTGGCACCAAAAGTTAGAGCTCTAATACCAATGGGGCTGTGTTCTCTCTGACAGGCCCTGGGCAAGCTTCCAGAGCCTCAGGATTGTCCTCTATAAAACTAGTGTAACAGCAGCAACTAAGGATTACCCAAGGGCATAAGCAGCCTACCACAGTGCCTGGCCCTCAGGAGGAAATAAAATTCAGTTCCCATACTACAAGGCTTCCACCAACAAATTTTTATTGTACTGACATCAATACAGCAAGCCAAAGGCATGTTTACTTTTCCAATTATCTATTCAGTAACACAATGAAGCAGAAGGGAAAAACAAAAACCTCTAGCAGTAGGAAGTGCTGAGTAAATGAGTAATTCTTTGTAGTTGCACATCTTTTTTTTTTCACCTTTATTTTTAAAAATGTTTTATTGATTATGCTAGTACAGTTGTCCTGGTTTTCCCCCACTTTACCACCACCCCCCAGCACCTTGCACTCCCTCAGGCAATCCCCCACCATTGTTCAATCCATGGGTCATGCAAGTAACTTCTTTGGCTACTCCATTTCCTATACTGTACTCTACATCTCCACGGCTATTGTGTAACTGCCTACTGGTACTTCTTAATACCCTCACGTTTTCACCCATTCCCCCCAACCCACCTCCCATCTGGCAACCATCAAAATGCTCTCCATGTCCAAGATTCTGTACTGTTCTTCTTGTTTGCTTAGTTTATTTTTTTAGATTCAATTGTTGATAGATTTGTATTTTTTGACATTGTATTGTTCACAGTTTTGATATTCTTCTTTTTCTTAAATAAGTCCCTTTAACATTTCATATAATAATGGTCTGGTGATGATGAATAATTTGTCTGGGAAGCTCTTTATTTGCCCTTTTATTTTAAATGATAGCTTTGCTGGGTAGAATAATCTTGGCTATAGGTACCCGCTTTTCATAACTTTCAATATTTCTTGCCAACCCCTTCTAGCCTGTAAAGTTTCCTTTGAGAAATCAGCTGACAATCTTATGGGAACTCCCATGTAGGTAACTCTGATTTTTCTCTTGCTGCTTGTAAGATTCTCTCTTTATCTTTAACCTTTGGCATTTTAATTATGATGTATCTTGGTGTGGACCTCTTTGCATCCATCTTGCTGGGTACTCTCTGTGCTTCCTGGACTTGCATGTCTATTTCCCTTACCAGGTTAGGGAAGTTTTCTTTCATTATTTTTTCTAGTAGATTTCTAATTTCTTGCTCTGTCTCTTCTCCTTCTGGCACCCCTATGATGCAAATGTTGGACCCTGTGAAGTTGTTCCAGAGGTTGCTTATACCATCCTCACTTTTTATTGGATTCTTTTTTTCTTCTTGTTCTGATTGTTTTTTGCTTCTTTCGGTTCCATATCACTGATTTGATTCTCGGCTTTATCCACTCTACTGTTGTTTCCCTGTAAATTGTTCTTTATTTCAATCAGTGTTTACTTCATTTCTGACTGGATCTTTTTTATGCTGTTGAGGTCCTTGAACATCCTTATAAATGTCACAGGTGGGCACAGGTAACCAGGTTCTTGGTAACCAGAACAAAGAATTGAACCAAATGTAGAGTTTATAGCAGAGAACATTGGAGGAGGCCAACTCCAAGAAGAGATTGACCCCATGAGCTGGAGGGATTCTATTCTTATAGGGTGGATCCTTCCAGGCAAGTTTTGGTGGGCTTTTACTGCATATGTACAAGTAGTTGTATTACTTTAAAGCTACTGTGCATGTGGTCTCCCATGATTTTCCGATTAGCCAATGGAGAAAAGGTCGCACAATGTTACCGAATGGACCCCCCCTTCTCCTGGGGTCCTCTATACTAGGTTCGCCTTGCCCACCGCCAGGGAATTATAGCTCTCCATGTTAGAGACTGGTGAAAAGGAAAGGAATTATTTACTCAAAAGTTATACAGACTTAAGAGTAATGATTTAATGTCTTCATTAAAATCCCAAAGTTCCTTAAAACACCCACAAACACGCACAGTCCTTCCTTCCCGCCTTTTCCCGGTCTGGGGTACCGTATCTCAGGAAAAGAAATAGAAGTCCGTGGCTTGAGGAGCCTCTGGCTCTTCCCAGTAATCCGTGCTCGGCTGGCAGACCTCCCTCGGTTCCCAGCACCATCAGCTGTGTTGCTAAGATCTCCAGTTCTTTTTTTTTTTTT
>CM052548.1:47073185-47101844 GCA_028533065.1 Trachops cirrhosus
TTGTCCGACTTCCATAAACTTCAATTTTCTGTCAGTTCTGGTTGTTATTTTGTTTCTATATCCTTGTTGTCCCCATCTTGGTTGTGCGAGGAGGCACAGTGCGTCTACCTATGCCTCCATCTTGGCCGGAAGTCCAGATCTCCAGTTCTTAATACAGATCACATGGCACCTCCTTGTGGCCCGCCAGCAAGAGTCCATTTACCCCTTCCCTTCCCGCACTGTCTCTCCTGCATTCTTCAAAAAGCTAAAGACAGAGCTCTGCATTGCTGCTACATCTTGCTTTCTGGCTTCCTAAGCTGCATGGCAAAGGGAGACCCATGACCACGTGGGTCTCCCCTGCCAGAGCCATGTGGTTCTTCTTGTGATGGCTGCCGCACCTGGGTTTAAATCCCAGCGCCAATCTTCCTCTGCAGCCTCATTTCCGACTCCTCGTACAATCGGCTACACTTGCCAGCATTCCCATTATTTTTCCAGCTTTTCTGGGCCGCCATAATAAGTCCAGGCGGGCATAGCCCTGTGGTGTGGAGCCAATCATCTCCAAGCTCTTATGCAGGCTCTGTAACCAGAGGGAGTTGCCTCCCAGTTACATCCTGGGTGGAAGTCGCTCCCTATTCCCTGGCTCAAAGCACAGCCACAGGTATTTAACGTATCTATGAAACCAGTTAAAGGTTATAGATATGTTAAATGACTGTTCTAGAGGTTATGTGCAAAACTGTTGCTATGCAAAACAACTCTCAATGGCCCTGCTCCATGTGTTCCACCCCCCAGTTCAGACATGTGGCGGTGAGGATGTCCCATGTTTTTAAT
Organism: Trachops cirrhosus; assembly: GCA_028533065.1. NCBI lineage: Eukaryota > Metazoa > Chordata > Mammalia > Chiroptera > Phyllostomidae > Trachops > Trachops cirrhosus. The sequence goes on from CM052548.1 coordinate 47,073,993, forward strand.
ATTTCCTGGACACCCTGAGGTCTGGACCCCATTACAAATCCTTTTTTTGGGAACCCCCTGGTTGCACCTCTTACATAACCAGTGTTTTCAACTCTGCATCTGCTAGATTGCTTATCTCCATTTTATTTAGCTCTTTTTCTGGAGTTTGGATCTATTCTTTCATTTGGGTCATGCTTCTTTGTCTCCTCATTTTGTCGGCCTCTCATTTTGCCAGCCTCTCTGTGTCTGTTTCTATGTATTAGGTACAGCTGCTTTGATTCCATGTCTGGTAGTGTGTCTTAATGTAGTAGGTATCCTGTAGGTTCCAGTGGAACAGCCACCCATATCACCCAAGCTGGGTACCCAAGGTATGCCCTTCGTGTGAGCTGAGTATACCTCCCTCTTGTAGCTGAGCCTTGGTTGCTGTTGACAGATCAATGGGAGGGATTTGCCCAGGCCAGTCAGCTGCAAGGATTGCTGTGACCACTGACCACCAACCTCCACCTTCTGAAGAATGAGCTGTGGAGAGGCAGGGTGGCAGTGCTCTGAAGTGCTCTGCAGCTTCCACTGGGTACACTGATCCTGGGGTTTCCCAGGTGGTGCAGGTCAAGGTCAGCCCCCACCTGTGTTTTGCCCGGGGACATGCTGCCTGAGCTATAAAGCAATCTGAGCCCTGGCTGGTGTGGCTCAGTGGATTGAGCACCAGTCTGTGAACCAAAGAGTCACTGGTTCGATTCCCAGTCAGGGCATGTGCCTGGGTTGCGGGCCAAGTCCTCAGTGTGGGGCACATGAGAAGCAACCACACATTGATGATTCTTTCCCTCTCTCTAGGAACAAATAAAATCTTTAAAAAAAAACTGAAAAAGGAAAGTAGAGAAGAAAAGAAAAAAGAAAAGGATGGATCTGAGGTGGTGGCTACCTGTGCTTGGCTTAGAAATTCCCAGGCAAAGCCAAGCTGTGAATCTAAGCCAGCTTCTGCTAGAGCCTGGCTTTGGGCTCACTGAGGCCAGCTGTTGCTAGTTTGATAGGATTTAGGAAGTTGGGAAGCAAGAGCCAAGACCAATTATTCATATGGAAAAGCAGCTGGGGTGGACCCATTAGTTGGGCAGGGCAGAGTCTCTGGGGATCTCCAAAGTTAGTCAAACAGTGTTAGACAGGCTGACTAAGTCTCAGATATGGCGCCAGCCTGCAGGCTCTGTGAGGAGATGATTTAGAAAAGGGACAATGGCCTCTGTTCACTGCTATGCCAGATACTTCAGTTTCTGCCTATATGCCACTGGTGCCCCTCAAGCTGTCACCCCAGCACTAGAGGTCAGAGGGATTGAATGTGAGTAGGTGAGTAACTCAATGGGTTCTTTAAGAGGATCTGCCTGGGACTCCAGAAGTTTATTCCACTGACTCAATCCCTGCTGGTTTTTGCAGCCAGAATTTGTGGGGACTTATCTTCCTGGCACTAGAACCCTGGGTTGGGCGCCTGGTATGGTGCTAGACCTGCTCGATCCCAAGATACCCCTCCCAAATTTTTACCACCACACTGGGTGAGGGATTAGCCTGTTCCATGTCTATACCCCTACCAGTCTGGGTGGATATGGTTTCTTTAATCCTATAGTTGTTACTCAATTTCTGATGGTTCTGAATGATGGTTGTTCTATTTTAGCTGTAATTTTGACATAGTTGTGCAAGGAGGCAAGCGATTTCTGCCTGTGCCACCATCTTGACTAGAAGTCTCTATTTTTTTTAAATTAACTCTCAAGAAATGTTTGATACAATGAAAGTACATGATCACAATAAAGGAACTTTCAAATAATATCTTTCTCTTCAGCAGGTTCTCAGTTCATCCAGAGTTCAGGTAGCAATTTAACAACTTTGAATTAACTACAAGTGAAAATGATTTTACAGTTCTACAAAACTCTGCCTAAAATAGCTGCTGGTTAATCCCAGATTCTGGATTACTTTCCATTTTCACTCAGCGGTTTGTTACTGTAAATTTCTACCCCACAAAAAGTATTTTGTACTTAAGTTGAATAACATTTTAAGACAGTCTCCCAAAGAACAACTTTCTCCATTTCTATTTGCTCCCTTGAGTCATTCATCCACAGATGTCACATGTGTAAGGAACAACAGTGTGCAGTGACCAAGCTTGTGCTCTGCACTGAGCACGCTGAGATACCCCTTCTCCATTCCTCAGTCCACTATCTTCTGACCAGTGGCAAACTGAATCTGCCACACAGGCTCCTGAACCCACCCTGGAAAGCTATGCAACATCTGCTGCACACCTGTGCTCAATCAAGGTCTGTGCTGAAAGCCACGAAATAGCAGCCATGACTGACGCTGCCCTCACCATCCTCCCAAGAAGCAGACACTCAAATCTAGACCATGGCCTGAGCCCCCAAAACATCAATCAACTCAAGCAAAAGTTTCTCCAAAGAGAGCTCCCTAAATTGGTTCTGTGCCCTCAAGATCTTAGGGCCAGTAAACAAGATAAAATGGAGAAAAGCAGGTTCTCAGTTCAAGTTAGGGAGATGGAGGTCAATGACTATTAGAGATATGGAAAAACAAGCATATCTTTATATTTCTGTATTCTTACAGAAAGAAAACAGAAGGCACAATCACAGAAGAAGGGAACAATGCCGTCCAAACAATCCTGACATTGGAATTCAAATTCTATTCATTCATCTATGGTGACTTCCAGGTAGAGAGCAAACTGAGCATGGCCTTCTATTTTGATTAATCCTGAAATCTCTGTGTACCAAGAGGGGAGAGAAAACCAAAAGCAATGAAATTCCAGAAGCTGGAAACTGGATGGTGGGAAAATGGAGAGGAGAAAACAAATGCTAAAAGACAAGTGGAAAAAGCAGAGAATCAACTTCACTTGCAGTGGCAAATCCCCAAAACTCAGGAACTTGAGCACAGGAACCTCTAGAAGAGAGCACCTCTAGCGATGAGGAGTTAAAGAAGTGATCTGATACTCTGACTGCTTTCCCCATCCTTCAAAGCCAGGCAACTGCTTCATGCCTTCCCTATCAAGAAAACAACTGAAAGCACATTCCCTGGAAAAGAAACTGAGGTTTTCTGGAACAGAATGAAGCTACATAAGACACTGTGCCCACACTCAGTCCTTCCCCTCTATCCAGCACTCAGGTGGGCATGAGGCCTCAGGCCAGAGAAGGGGCATCAGCCTGAGTGGTATATAAAGTGTGAACAAGGACAACCAGGCCAGATGGGAGCAGATCAGAAGACCTCAGGCAAGGCTTCCTCAGGAAAGAGAAATGCGTAAAAAGATGAAAGAGCCCTGGATGGTGTAGCTCACAGGCCTGCAAACCAAAGGGTCACCAGTTTGATTCCTAGTCTAAGGGCACCTGCCTAGGTTGCAGTCCAGGTCGCCAGTAGGGGGTGCGCAAGAGGCAACCACACACTGATGTTTCTTTCCCTTTCTCCCTTTCCCTCTCTAAAAATAAATAAAATCTCTCAAAAAAAAAATTGACATAAGCCATTCCTCAACTATCCTGTCCAGTAAGAGCACCTGACGTAAGTATGGTTAAAAAAAGAACCCTTCCAAGAACTCAGATTTCTAACCATTTTAGTAGTCCCCCACTCTTACATATTAGTGGACATCGGAAAGTGGCCTCTACCACAACAATAGAGACCAAAACCTACCAAAGGGGGCGGGGAGACTCTATTGGGAGGAAAAAATACCAGAATTAATATATTCAGGGAGATAAGAACAGATATTTCAACTGTAACAAGAACAGAACAGTGACACAAAGGAACATTCAGAGAACCAAAAAGAGCTCTTAGAATTTACAAAAGAGCAGAAATAAAATACTCATTAGAAGAAAAAAATTGAGACCATCACTAAAGCCAAAGAAAAAAAGAGAGATTAGGTTTAAAAGGGTAAGAATATGTGAAGACCAGTCCAGAAGGTTCAATACCCAAAAAATAAGAGTTTAAGAGGGAACAAAGAAAAGGGAAGGGAAGGGGAATCCAAGTAATAATTCAACAAAAAAGACCTGCATTGACCACTTAAAAGGGACCTAACAAAGTACCTATCACAAAAAAATAAAATAGACCCCCATGTAAAGATATCAAGGGCAGTGAGGGGAGGTAACGTGAATGCAGGAGACAAGAAAAATTCAGATTCTACAAAATTGGTGTGGCATTGCAACTGGAAGCTGAAACAGTGAAGAAGTGACTTCAAAATTCTGGAAGAAAATAATTTCTACCCTATGACTCTATTGCATACCAAAATATCCAGGGAAGGGAAATATAAAGAAAACTTCAGCTCAGTGGACTGAGTGCCAGCCTGCAAACCGAAAGGTTGCTGGTTGGATTCTCAGTCAGGACAAATGGCCTAGGCTGCGGGCCAGGTCCCCAGTTGGGGGTGTGCGAGAGGCAACTGAGAAGCAATCAATCCATGTATCTCTCATGTATTGATGTTTCTCTACCTCTCTTTCTCCCTCCCTTCCCCTTCTCTGTAAAAGTAAATAAATAAAATCTTTAAAAAAGTAAAAGAAAATTTCAGGTATGTAAAGCCTCAAAAACCTCAAAAACCATTTGCAGGAAGGCAATGCAAAGTAGTTCCACCAACACAATGATGTAAACCAAGAAAGATGACAGGAGACAGAAAACCGGACATCCGACAGAGAGCAGCATGCAGCATGAGAAATCTGGAAGACAAAAACAGAGGAAGCCAGCAGTGCACCAAGTGTGGAAGATCACCACTCCATACCAAGCAGATTCACAGGCTCACAGGGCAGCCTTCTGCAGAAAGGTAAAACTGACAGCCTGTCTGCTCTTCCTGAACTTCCCAAGAGAGGGTTAACAACTGGTGCAAGTTGGGAGTGGAGTAAGTATTGCTACAGACTAAATGTTTGTGTCTCCCCACCCCAAAATCTGGATGTTGAAACCTAACCCCCAATGTGACTGTATTAAGAGGTGGGGCCTTTGGGAGGTGATTAGGTCATGAGAATGGAGCCCTGAGGATTGGAATTCATGCTCTTATAAATGAGACAGAAGCCAGCGAGCTCCTTGACCTTCCTGCCATGTGAGGAGGACACAACAAAAATACACTTTCAATGAATCCGGGTTCTCACCAGACACTGAAGCACCTTGATCTTAGAGTCCCCAGCCTCCAGAACTGTAAGAAATGTATGTTGTTTAAGCCACCCAATCTATGCTATTTTGTTAAAGCTAAGTACATTACCAAAAAACAACTTTCAAAAAAGATTTGAAAAGTAAGCCTGGTTTACTAACAGCTGGGCTGTCAATACTGTTTACACTGTCACATTAATTGTTCAGCTGATCTAACCAAAGTTACAATGTAACTAACTATACTGGGGAGGGAAAGGGGAGGTGACATGAGAGTGAAGGAGGCAAGAAGTAAATCCTCATCTTCAGAAATAATGCCTGAAATTAGGGGGAAAAATAGCACCAATTTTTAAATGTTCTTTATAAACAAAGGAGTATCAACAACAATCAGCTAAGAGATCAAAGGGGTTTGCCTTTTGGGAGGAGGAAATGGAGGCAAGGGACAAGTAACTGCTATCTTTCCAAACAAACCTTATGAAACCATTTGATTCTTTAAAACATATGCATAATTTCTTTAATAAAATCTAAATTAAAATCCTAAATAATTAAACATTTATAAAAGGATTTGGGTCTATATGGTCCTTTCAAATCTTAAGGCAGAAAAGTCTTTAAAAACAGACTGAAAATAACAGGAAGATAAACACCAGGTACATATTTGATAAGTATTAGCATAAAACTTGAAACATTCTCACGATTTACTCACATACCAATAGGATGCTGAACAGACAGGATTCCTTTTGCTGGCCAAGAAGCCTCATGAGAACATAATGAAAGGTTCCTAAAGTCAAGGCTGTGCTTGTGCTTGTTCAGGGGTGTATACATAGAGTACCTTTGTAATTGACAATTTGGGATGTTTCATACTTTGTAGCAATCAAAGGTACATCTTGTTTTGTTTTCTCTAATTTCGGACCTGGAAACCAGGGAGCCAAATTTTAGATTAGGAAACTCCATGTTCACCCCCAGGAGCCAGGTGTTGCAATAGCCGTGTTTTTATTTTCCCCAAAGTATTTGGTATTAAGAGTTTTAAATGTATTGCAATGCAAAAACGTGAATTATGAGAAATGACAGGTCCAATAACAGTGGTTGACTCTAAGTAGCAAGAGAGGGTTATCAGAGAGCAACTTCTATTTCCTGTACTCCTGCCACAAGATTCCATTATGATAACAATGCTCAGCTAAAGAAAAAAAAAAAAAACCCACAGAAGGGTTGGTTGGGTGTGGTCCATTTCCTGAAGGTACTGAGTTTCCAAGCCAGCAACTGTGAATCACTGGGAGAAATCACTCAAATAGAGGGTGAAGTGGCATGTTTCTCAACAGATCATAGACTCCTCCATAGAAAGCAGCAGCATTTCTGAGACTCATTTCTTCAGTAACCACTCACACTACATCCTGAACCAAGGTCTTAGAAAATACTCTTCAACTGAAAAGCAGTGTCAACCTGCATCAAATAAGCTCAGCCCACACATTAGAGCCATAGCTCAAAAATGAGGACAAAAAAATTACAAAAAGACATGAATACAGTGACAATCACTGCCACTTACCCCTAACTACTCTCTGCTGGAATTGTACTACATTAGCTGCCTAGAAAAATCTAATCTGACCACTTTTTACTTGAAGCTGACTTGGTTCTATGTGAAATACTATCAAGAATGCTCCAAGTTATATTTTTAATTTTAATTTTTCAAAATCTTCAGACAACTCTCACCCCCAAAATATATTATTAAGCAAAACAAATTCTTAATACTGTTAAGCTGTTAGGAAAAGAGGAATGTGAAGTATTAAAATAGATATTTAAAAAAACTTAAGCAACTAATAAGTTACAGAAAAATGTACCTTTATTTTCCTTATTACTCCAGCATAAGACAGCAAAAAGGGTCAAAAGAAGGGGGATGGGAAACAATAAATAAAAGACTATAAAATGTTCAGTGGGAATTCAAATGACCAAAGTTTAAGTGAACTTTATGAAAAAAAAGGTCCACACAGGCTTCTCTGCTGACACTGGGACCTTTAACCACTGTCTCCTCCGCTCCTACTCTCACTTTCCTGAGGTTCTCCTCTCTCTCGTAAAGTGCTACCACTACCTTCCAAGCTGGCACCCAGCACTCTCCAGAATCCAACTCCTTCCACTTTCTACCGAGGAAGCATGATTCCTCAAGTTCACATAGGACACTGAACAATGCTCCCCGACTGTTGCTGGGAACACAGGCCCCCTTTCCTGGGCCTGTGCTGCCCCTCCAAGCCCAGGTCTAAGAGCCAGATTTTCAACCACACACCTCTGCTCTCTGTGCACCTCAGTTACTCACTTAAATCAGCCCTCACTAAGCTGCTGATTTCCTGAGGACAGGACCAAAGGAGTTTATCACCTGTACCTCCCACAGCAGCTGACACCACACTCCACAGATAAATGTGTTGCATGAATGCGGGCTCCCCATCCACTCCAAAGTTCTAAGACACCAGACCACATTCTACAGTTCAACGTCTCCGTCAAGATGCTTTTTTAGAACCTAAATCTCAAGAACACCCTAGAGGTCCATACTCTCTAACAGGCCAACCTTTTCCTTGAGTGTAGATGGTAACAGGCTGAATATGGGGAGGCCTCTCCCATGGAAACAGGGAAAAAAAAAACAAAACGACAGAAATGTGACAATATGAGGGGGGAAAAAAGGACAGGAGCACTTAAGCCACAATTAAATCCAGCTGTCCTGTTTACTTTCATTTCCCAGATTTTGCAGAACACACAGGTTTCCCCCAGGGTAAGCCAGAACACTTGAAAGAAGTTCCCAGTGCATTCAATCTGGCCATTAAATAAATGTTTTTCGCTCTCTCCCCACACAAAGGGGTATTCTCAGACAAAGGTTTCTCCAAGCAGGTAAAAAAAGTGGAAGGATGATGCTAACCACTAGAAACTTTCAATTTTCTAGCTATTCTTCTAAAGTGTCTATACTTTCAAATACGAAAATATCTTAAATTTATGGCATCCTCAAAACATGCTAACTGATCTCAGGCCCTACTACACATGTGACATAGCTAATCAGTGTCTCAAACTTAGGTCAAAACCACTCACGTATGAAATCAATTTGGTGTTGCAACCAGCTTTTTTTAAAAAATAAAATACATCACACAACTACTTCACCAAGTAATAATGATTAGGACTGTCTTCTAAAAGTTTTGTTTCAGGTCTTGATGTAAAATATATTTCTTATGTGGGTCACAGTCCAGAAAAGTTTAAAGTGACTGATAAAATTCTGTAGTAAAAATTAATAAACCAAAATCTATTTCTTTTAAAATTGTAACTATGCAAACTATAAACTGATCAGTGCACCTGCCTCCAACTGAAGTTTGATTTTCTTTTAATCTTAATTTAGTGAAATGCCACCAATGTTCAATGAAGAACAAGGTATAGTTAAATCCACGAATTAACCTAATTTCTTCTTGTCTATTTGTAGTTATAACACTCAGTTCATGATTTCTATTTTTTCCCCTTTGTTAATATGAAACAGGGGTGTAGGAGGTAAAAAAGAAAAGGCTTTTGGGCAATTTTCATTAAACATTTATTAAAAATTATGTTATTCAGGTTTACAGTCATTAATTACCTAGGGCCTGGCACATTCAATAACGACTGCTGATTGACTAAACAAAATATCAATCCCACATTTCTAATTTCTTCAGCAAACCCAAGTTGGGATGAATTAAACATTAATTTATGTAAAACTAATAAAAAAAGCAGTACTACAGCATGGTGAGGAGTATGCTCTTGAAGGTAGGAAAAAAATCTGGTTTTCAAGTCACAAATTTGCCATATAACAGTACCTCACCTTGGTCAGTTCAATTAGTCTCTTGGTTTGCACATCTAGAAAAAACAGCATGCTTTGAGTAGTACCAGTAAGAATCAAGAGACAAAAATGATTTGCAAGACAGTGAAAAATGATGTTTATATTAAACTGCTGTTTCATTCAGGTTTATTTTTTAAGCATCTTTGCCTAGGCCACCAATTTATTCTGCTATCTTTCTAAAATTGTTAGGCCAAATCCTTGTAAGCCCTGGTCATGTGGTGAGAGAGGGTAAAAAAGGAAGGGATGTGAGGGCACAGAAGGGTTAGTGCTTCTGTTTTATCCCAGAGAGCAGTCAAAGGCAGGTGTGCCTTTAACTTAATCATCAACAATAACTTTAAGGAAAGCCTCCCTGGACAGCAGCAGCTACTAATTCAAAGAAAATAAATGTGCTTGTTTTTTGTGGGCATTTTTGGAGGGTGGGGGCAAGAAAGGAATGTTCTTCCCCAAATGGTACACTAAAAACAATTATACAGTTTGCAGGTGTACAATACTAATATAGTATCATAGACTGTCAGAAGTCACCTTTGCACCGCTGAAACTGTAACAGCTGCAAATCTGGTTGCTTCGACCAAATAAAAACTTATCAGCTGTTATACTGAGAAAGCAAAATAGAAACCATTCCCTTGAACCATTATCTAGGAAATACACTATATTTGGGAGGCAAAATTATTAAAGAAAATTCATGTTTTCCCAAGATTTAAAAGTGTTGGTCCCACTCTTAAAGAAAAAAGTGAGGACAAAAAAAGTAGAGACTAGAAACCACCTGGTCATCATCTGATACTGACTTCAGGGCACCAACTAGTGGGGCTTTAAGTACCTTTTCAAACTGATTCTCTTTCCACCAAGACCAAAGTGAACTCTAAGGAGTTATTTGTGCTAGACTGCAACCTAACACAGCATAAAAGTCAGTCTAAAGGAAGTATTGAGTAAAACTTTGGGTTGGGTTTTGTTTTGTTTTTTAAATTACAAGAGGGCCTTCTTACTCTCCTGGTCAGAAATAATCTTCACCCAGTTCACACTGCCTTCCAATTCAAACCAAACCAAAGCAAAAACTTTAAGAAATACCAAGAAACTACATCTGATTTTTACATAGCAGTCAGCAGAAGCTTAGTTTTAAATGCCTGAACTATTTAGATGAGATTCAAGGGCAGTTTTTCTTGAAGCACACTCCTAAGATACTAACTTTAACTGCTACGCCATGGAGAAGTTTAAAAGAAAAGTGGACTAAAATTCTGGCTACATTATGTCACTATCTTTCTATTTCAAACCTGAACAATGAAATTCACCTTTCTTTTTATAGTTTAAAAAACAGATAATGATCTGTGTCAGATGAGGGGAACAGAGTCCCGCTTCTAAGAGGCCAGCCGTGTTCCTCTCAGCCCTCAAAAGCGAGGGAAGAGAAAATGAGCCGGTGGATGTCGGTAAGACAAATAATCCAATTGGATACTGTGGTTGTTTTCGTAGGCTCACTCGTTTAGCTACATTGGGAGAGCAAAACTTTAAAGACAAACCCTAACTGCATCGGGAGATTTTAATCCTAATCATTTGCCACCATTTAAGCGCTTACAAACATTACAAACTAGCCAAGAATGGTGGCTTTATTTTTTCAAAGGACGAAAAACAATCCCAAATGAAGAAAAACTTTGATGCATTCACGTACATTTGAAATTCAACTTCTCCCCACCCTCCAAAAAAGTCACTGGTAGGCCAAGATGCCACAAAGCATCAAACTTAAGAGGTTTACCGGGAAGGAACTCATCTGGATCCAATCAAGTCTCAAAATAAAAAAACCCGGGATCCCGCCGGTCAGCCTCGGCTCCGAGTGCAAGTTGTCCGAATGATTCCTTGTTCCAGGTTTAAAGGGTCGCACACTTTCCCCCCAGTCTGCACCAAAAGGAAACGCACGGAACTAACACGGTGGAAGTGGGGCTAGCAGTTACACCTTCCTCCACTCTACCCAGCCTTCTCCACCCTCCCCGGCTCAGGACGAGTGTCGGCACGCACCCGCTCCCCTCCGCCTCTTAACTTCGCAGCCCGCTCGCCCGGAGGAGGACAGGGGCCTCCGCCACTCCACCCCCGCCCGTACGCAAGGCCCAGAGATCGCGCAGGGGCCTCCAAGGGCATTTCCCCACATCACTTCTCCCTCTGGGCTGGGGCCGGCGCTGGGCCTGCAGCTTAGAGGCATTGGGGGAAGAGGGTAGCGGCGAGGACGAGGAGGCCGGCACCCCACATCCTCCCTTGAACACCGCGACTCCAGGCCAGCAAAGGCCGCCTCCAGGCCGCGGCCTCAGGCGCCTGCTGCCCCCACCCCCAGGCCCAAGAGCCGGTCACCGCACACGGCAGCCTTGCCCTGGGACGAGGAGGGGGGGAGGGGGCTGGGAAAGCGCCGCGAGGCCGGTGCGACCCCAGGAGGGGCAACGTGGGGGTGGGGGGCCGTGTTTACACCAAGTTCCCCGCTTCCGCCCGGGCCGGCGCTTCCCTCCGTCCCACCCCTCGGCCGCCCGGCTCCTGCCTACCTGCATGCCAGACAGGCCCGACTGCACCGGAGAGTGAGCCATGGCGGTCAGGACGGCCACTTCCTGAGACGGGACGGCCGGGCTGCGCCGATTTACGCTGGCGACGAGGCCCACGAGCCACGCGCAGCCTTTGGGCGGCGGAGGTAGCGGGCCAAGCCCTAGTCCAGCTTCGGCAGAGCCGGCCGGAGCCCAAAGCCACCCAAGCCCTCGCGGGTCCTGGGCCAAACGGTGGCTCAGCGGCAAGTGGTGGACGGCGTCTCCATTCACAGCGCCAGAGAGTGGCTGCGAAGGGCGCGGGGCTGGCGCCGCCGCTACAACTGCCGCTGGCTGGAGCCCGGAGTCCTCCAGCCCGAGTGGGCGCGTACAAACGGCGGAGCCCTCTAGCGCCTTGCGCGTCCCGCCTCCGCCCAGACCCCACGCCCGCCTCCGCAGCCAGGCCGGGGACCCCGCCCCGCGCTTCCGGGAGGGGGAGGAAGCTTGCGGCCGCTGGGCGCTGTAGGCCGCAGCCACCTTGCGCAGCTTGCGCTGCTTTTGGCCGGGACTGGCGGGGAACCAGAGCGTTGCTAGCGAGCTGCCCCTCTTCCCCAGTTGGCGGAGCGGAGGCAGGTTGTTGGGTGCGAGGAGTGGGCCTCAACTGGGTGTCCTCCCTACGTGGAGAAGTGGGTACCCAGCCCGGGTCCGGTAGGGAGCTTAGTGAGTCTGGTGAAGGGGGAGCGCTTAGCACCAACTCTTACTCTACCATCTTCCTCCTCTCTTCCAAGCAAGCCCACTCTTTCCTATCTATCCGCCAGGAAACAGGGTCTGGGCGACCTCCCTTAGGGTAGTCTGGGGCGGGAGACTTCCGGAGGAAGAATGCCCAGCGGGGCCGCAGGCGAGGGCCGGTGCTGAACTACCTGGGCGGAGCTTCTTCGGAGTCTCAGTGAAGTTTCCAACCAACCCAAAGAGGAAACTGAGAGGGGAGAGGCCGAGAGCCGTTGTTGCCCGGTGTTTTTTCCACTTGAAAATGGTCCCGCTTGGAATGCTAGGCGCTGTAAACTTAGCCAAGGAGTAAGGGGCTGACTCCATCGCCTCTGGGCTCTGGTGCGAAGCCGGAGAGTCCACCAGGCTAAGGGGAAACGGAGGGAGGGGCGAGGAGAAATAGGACAATCGAAGGAAGCGAGTCTAGGCTTTCCCCAGCCCTCTCCCTCTTTATCCACTGCCTACAAAATCCGAGGCCCCACTACGGGCAGCAGTACTGTCTCCATATTTTACTCCTCTATTTCCCAACTACAGAGGAAAGAAATAAAATGGAATGAGACAGTGCTGCCTCCAGAAAGTATTTTATTTATAACCACAGAGTGGTAGCCGGTGAAGTTATCTGTACCTCAAAAACTACTGGGACGCTGATACCTCCTTGATTTCATGAGTGCCCATGTTGTACCATTGTTGTGCGAGGGTAAACATGCAAAAAAATGAGCCCCAAAGAGTTTACAGACTATTGGAGGAAACTCTAAAAAGTCCTCCACTGAGATAAGGACTGTTTATTTTCTGAGATCATTGTACTCAGAATTTCGGTTCCCTCCCGTGCTCTGGATCACAGAAGGCATGGATGCTAAAACTTAATACCTGCTTTCCCTTGAGAAATATGCGAATTTTTCCTCAGGGTTCTCCAGGACACCTTCAAATACCTTCATGATTGTCACTTGATACTACACTAACTTCACTAAAGCCATGCCAGCCCCAAATACTGTGAATACTGTGGCAAAGCAAGAAACCTGCTACCTAGTTTATCATCTTATGCAAATTTTGTATACCTAAAAAATGGATACATAGGAGTTGAACAGCAAAACAAGCAAGAGCATAAATATTTAAAACGTTCATAATACTCAACCCAGGAATTCTACTTACAGTAACATATGCTAAGGAAACAACCAAAAAGTGCGTAAGAATGGATATAAAAAGATGCAGTGCAGTGATATTTATAATTGTGGAAAAAATGAGAACAGATTAAAACGCTAACAAAGATTGTTAAACAAATGATGGTATATTCATACAATGAGTGCCACATAGTCATTAAAAATGTATTTCAATATTTAGTATGGAAAAATATTTTTATATCATTAAAAAAATTCAGGGTACAAAACAATATAGTCTGATCTCAAGCTACTTCATGTATATGAAGTTATACTTAAATATATATCATTTACATATATGTGTAATTTTATGTATATCTGTATAAACAGAAAAACTTGAAATTACATAAACCAAGATTTAGCAGTGGCTATCTCTGGAAGTGAAGATGATTTTGTCAGCAGTAGTCAGCCGGTGGAAATTATCATTATAAGATGTCTCTCCTTAGGGTCAACAGTCAGGGCAATAACATGGCAGCAAGGTAAGGAGGAAGAAACAGGACAAATAGCCAGAAATGTTTGGATACTGATCTGAGGCATTACTGCAGGAAACTGTAAAGAAACACTGGGGCCTATTTTTGCAGTAGGCTAATTCCCAACAAATAAGCTGCAGGGGGCATTGGACCATAATAATCTAGGTGTAAAAAGTAATCCAAGTTCCTTTTTGTATCTGGAAGCTAGTAAGGTTAAGAATATGCGGGTTACAGTGGGATATAATCTATCTGGACACTGACTTGCACTCATTAGTTGGTCTATTTCCCTATACCCTGCTTATCTCCTCATGACAACTGAACTTCATTTCCTCCTTTTACTATATTTGTACCATTGAATACCATTCTCCTTGAAAGAGCAGAAGCAAAACAGAAGTTAGTGTTCCACTCAGTCATATACAGACATTACCCAGTATCCCCAGGACAGTGGCCCTCTTCCTTTGTTTTAGCAGAGCAGAGATTATAGACAGGGCCTGAGCCCCAAATGTTCATTACATTCATTCATACACTAACACAGTTTTTGAAAGCCAACTACGTGTCAGACATTTAGTCCAATGTTAGGCATATAAATACTAGATTCTCAGATGCCTCTTATCCTATCCTCCCAGAATCCTAACTTAAGAATCTTACAATAACACAATTGATTAAATTTAGAGTCACAATAACTATATTTCTACTAAGGAAAGAAGGGGATTATCCTTTCACCCTCTTCCTCCTATCACTTTTCCTCTGCCTTCAACTTACAATTACAAAAAATCATATACAACTGTAATTTCAGAAGGAGCGATTTTGAGGGTCTCCATAGAGATTATGCATTTCCTGGTCTCCATGGAGACACTAACCCATGGAATTATTTTCATCCCCAGGTCTTTTTTGTCTTTTGTATTGACCTAAAGACATGAATTGGGCTCTGACACATATTTGGAACCACAAAGGATATTTCTATAACCCTGTATAAAGCCCCTCCATATATAGAGCCCTGTGTATTGACTCCCCTAAGCCAGCTCATAGCCTCAGCAGAACTGAGAATGCAGCCAAAAACAAGAATCCAACAATCACTCTCTTCACTTCTGAGTTGAAAAGATAAAACACCCCCAAATGCCATGTTATAAAGAACGCTAGACAAGTAGCACATTAGCAATTTAAATTTATAGATTAATGAAAGAGACTTACATGGTGAACTTTAAAGAGGGAAATATGAGTAGCTTGGATAAGAAACAGAAGGCTTGACAAATTTCTACATGTGTTCAGTAGGTAAAGACGCAAAAAAAAAGATGATTAAGATCAATATAAAGAAGCATGCCTCGTCATAGTTGGATCATGTGACAGCAAGGAAATGTATGCTACAGCTTTCAGAAAAGATCCAGCTACACTGTGGAACGGTGAAAAGACAATTTCATTCTGTGGGTGTAAGGCTCAGAGCATAAGCTCTCACAGCAACATCACTCTAAGTCAGTTTTGGTTGCACCCACATGGCTTTGTAATGGCTCAGGCTGCCATTACAAAGTACCATGGGTGGGGTGGCCTAAATATCAGAAATTTATTTCCTCACAATTTTTGAGGCTAGAAGTCCAAGATCAAGGTATCAGTAGGGTTTGTTTCTTGTAAGGCCTTTTTCCTTGACTTATAGTTGGCCATTTTCTTCCTGTGTCCTCACATAATCTTCCGTGTGTGTGTGTGTGTGTGTGTGTGTGTGTGTGTGTGTATCCTGATCTCGTATTTTAAGGACACTCACCATGTTTGATGAAGGCTCACCCTAATGACTTTTATTTTAACATAATTACCTCTCTAAAGACCCCATCTTCAAATACAATAACATCCTGAGATACTGGGGCTTAAGACTTCAACATATGAACTGGGGAAAGGTGACATTCATGATTCAACCCATAACACGCTCATTTTATTGTACATTTTATGTATATGTGTTTCTGATCAGCCCTCTGTAACTGGTTCCTCCAGGCTGAGCTCCATGAGCAAGAGCTTCCTTTGTCCTCTCCCAAAGCCTGTGGACCTTGCTACATGCTTCACATTTCTGCTCAAAGGCATTGCTTCATATTTCCTTGGGTGTAGACTCTAAACTTATCTCCCACAGAAACCAGAGCACTAATCTCCAATCACTGGACAACTGAGTGCAGAAGCAAGGAATAGAAGCAGGTGTTTTCTTGGTAAAATATTTCTAATGATGAGAAATCATTTGGAATACATGGAAGAACCTGACAGAAAAGAGTTCAGAATATTAAGCTGGGAGTACATAAAAAATAATAAATACTCATTTCATCCAAAAGTTTATGCTTTAATAAGGACTGTCGTTCTCTCTAGTGCCTCTTTCATCCATGAGTGTAATTGTACTTGGAGGTGAAATTTACCACGAAGACTGGGGTCTGAGATTCCAACTGGGGGAGGGCAGTGGAGGCAGCTTTTAGGTACACATTCCCAGTGTGGAAGTTTCAGAGGCTCACACTAGAGAAGATTAGGCTGTATAGAAGAGGGCTCTAGAACAGGCTCACTAGAAAAATTCTCACGCTCAATTTTGCTTGGCAAAGAGCCCATTAACACCATTTGTCCCCCTCTAAACAGTGGCCCCTTGACCCTCCCAATCAGCATATAAAGCCTTCAGTATACAAAGACTAATCAAGCTGTGTGTGGATTTTCCTCCCTCCAGGGGCAAGTTTGCTTTCTGATGATATATCCAGAAAGGGCATAAATGAAATCATCCCCAGAAGGGTGATGTCATCCATCCTACAGTTTACAAAAATTGCAGTACCAGTTCTTAAAAGCCCTTGGCCCTAGTTTCTGACAAGGAAGACAATCATGGAAAATTATTTTAATTTCATTTCAAGGAGATCTAGGAAGTTATGTGCATAAAGATGGTTATATAACCACACAAAGGTAAAATGTACCTATGAGTTACAGGCATTGGTTCCTGAATGCACATAACCAACTATTCTTGGAACCCCCATGAAAATACTGATGAAAACAGTACCCTTTCATCAAGGCTTCACCTGCAAAAAGCTAAGCATGTAGTCTCATACATTGATTTTCCAGCCAATTTATTTGGTTTCCTAAGAAGCTGTGTTAGTGATACTGTCAGTCAGACCTCTTTGAGTAAAAGTGACAGAAACCTAGCTCAAACCTGCATAAGCACAAAAGGGAACTTTTAATTCAGTGACAGAATCCAAGGTTGGTTGAATCAGGCTTGGATAAATCCAGGAGGGAGGGTTCAATAATAAAATCAGAACTCTTATCTTTCTCTATGCCTCTCCTCTGTGCTTCTCCTCTGCCAGCTCTGTGTGGCTTTATCCTCATATAGGTTTTCTGTGTGGTGTCAAGAGTCACTCTATTTGGTCCTTGTAATCCTAGAGAAAAGAGAGTGACTTTCTCTTATCCAGTGTCCATATGCCACATCTAGTGGAGGAACTCAAATTTGTTTATGTGCATTCTTCTGACCAGAGGACAAGAAGACACAGGGAGGAAACAGTCCAATCCACAGAGCATGCAATATGGAAGAGGCAATTTCTCAACGGAGAGAAGACTGGCCTGATACATTCCACCCCTTGGCTGCCCAGCACATGCATACACTTGTGCACACACTCGTTCTCTTTTTCCATATGTATAGTTTCTGTACCCCTCCCAACATAATACAGCCAACCTATGTGTATCCGTTCATGTACTTATCTTTTCCCCAAAGCAAGTGGAGCCCAAGTGCCCTTTAGTTAGATCATACTAATTCAGGGGCCCTGGGTAATATGCATTGATCTTTGTCAAGTCTGGATATGGCATTTCACAGGCCAGCAATCTATATCTAAATGGTAAGTATTAACATCCTTAAAGTGTTTTATATATTATGGAAAAGAAAACTTTTGATAACCACCTTAAAAACTCACATGAAAAGGGGGAAAGGGAAATAAGCATGAAATAGTAATCTGTAATATATAGTTGACCCTTAAACAATGTAGGAGTTGAGGTGCCAACTCCCTGTGCAGTTGAAAATTCACACATAACTTTTGACTTAACTACCAATAGCCTACAATTGACCAGAAGCTTTACCAATAATATAAACAGTCGATTAACACATATTTAGTATGTTATATATTATATATATTATTTTCTTACAATAAAGCAAGGTACAGAAAAGAAAATATTATTAAGAAAATGAAAGAAAATACATTTTACAATATTTATTGAAAATAAATCTGCATATAAGTGGATCTGTGCAGTTCAAACTTGAGTTTTCCAAGGATCAACTGTGCATCTTCCTGGAAAATAAGGCATTAGGTGGAGTGCCTGGGTCAGACACTGGTGCTACACTTGGCTCTGTTCTTGGGAAGATTCTACCTTTTCCATAGTACTCCATGGCCACATTCAAGAGGAGCCTATGTGGGCTGGTCCTTCTGGAGGCTGCACCACTTTACTTGCCCAGCTCTGTTGGTGAGGATTTAGGGTTCTGGGGATTGTCTTAGCACAGAGGTACCAAACTTTTTCCTTCACTACCTTCTTAGTATCTTAGTAATTTTTTCATAGCACCTCTGAGCCAGAAGAAATATCTGTCTAATTAACTGAAAAGCTAGGTACAAACAGCTTGACTATTTCTGTCTTAATAGCCTAGTAGCCATTTGAAGAAATAATGCTGCAAATTAAAATAATATTTTAATTTCATTCTTAAATAATCAAAATTACTTGCTAAGGGACATGTGTTCCTGTTGGACACAGCACAACTTCTCAAACCTTAAAGTCAGATTGGACACCGCCACCTTCAGTTCTTGTTACACGTTGATTTTTGTGGTATTTATCATAGCAACTGCAATATATGTAAAAGCAACTACTTTGCAGACATAACACTTCATCAAAAAGAATGTTAAAACTGTAAACTACCTGTCAGTGTGGTATCTAATAGATGTTTAGCACTTCTGTGTTTCCTAAAAAATTTAAAATATCCCATGGTACCTTTGCAAATTCTCCACAGTACTCAGAGTGCCTTGGGGTAGAGTTTGGGAACCATGTATATGAGATTAAATAGTTAGTAAATTGCTCTGGTGACATAACTACATTGAAAACTAAGTAGGAGACCAAAGTCATCAAGCTATTGAGTTAGGGTCCTTGAACCTGAACCTTTTTATCCTGTTAAGTACTGGGCTGTGGCACTCCAATATGGTAGATATACATGCCAAGGACAGTGCCAAGGCATCCAGAGCTCTATCTAGGCCAGTGACTTCTGCTGGGGAGCACCCTCTTTTGTTTAGACCTGTGTGTAGATGTGGATGTCATAACTTTTCATCCCTTATACCTATTGAGTCCAAAGTCTACAAAAGGTTGTATCAGCCTTAGGTCCTAAAGCCTGACTGGTAACAAATGATTCAGTCAACTTCACCAAGGATCATTCAAGTCAGGGATCACCAGCTCTCCAGATACAGGGACTCCTACTATACACCATTCAGTCTTATCCATGCCAACTACTTCATTTTTCTCTTGTACCTTCCACTCCTGTCTCCAGTTTTCCTACTTGTCCGGACTTGCTTGGTTTCGTATGGCAGAAATCCAGTTAAAATTAGCTTAAGGAGAAAGAGTAATTTATTGTCTTGTATAGCTGCAGACTATAATATTTATAAGTAAGTCACAGTCAAGTTCAAAGAGAAAAATTGTAAGAGGTGCAACTACCTCTGACAACTCGATTTGGAGAGTCAAAGAAAGTAACCAGGACTCTGTGTGTCTTGATATTTTGGCTCATTGGCCTCTACCTGAATTACCTGTCAGACAGGCTCTTGCCATAGGAGAAAAGGATGGTTATATCAGCCTTAGGTCTTCATCAGCCTCACAGACTGAAAGCCCAGATTTAAAAAGAACATCTGTCTTAATAGCTCTACCATAAGTTACAAGGAGTATTCCAATTGGCTGGAGTAGTGGGAGAGGCAGAATCATCCCATCAGAATCCAGGAACAGAAGACAGGTTCTTAGAGGATAGGGGTTGGGGTGCAGAGCAAACAAGAGCCCTATACCCACCGTAGTGAGAAAGTTGGACATTTGTTTCCTATAGCTGCTTAATCTGGCGATGGGGAAATCTTTCTTATTCAGGATCTTCTTATAGAGTTCTGAGGATCAGGGGTTGGCAAACTCTCTGTAAAGGGTTGAATAGTCAATATTTTAGGCTTACTGGATTGTGCAATTTTCACTGTTGTCAGCAAAACAGCAACAGCCTATGCATGCAAATGAACACAGGTGTTCCAGGGAACACAGTTTATAAACACAGCTGGCAGGCCAGATCTATACCAAGGGTGTTTTTTGTTGAATCCTGATCTAGATGAAAGACATTGGTAAGTTGTATGAGGTGTCAGACCATTGAATAGAGTTTAAATAGGACAAGTTTAGGGAAGTACATGGAAGGAAGAAAAAGAACCTATAAGCATACTACATGGATATGTAGAGTAGACACAAACAGACAAAGGAGTTAACGCTAACTGGGTACTGTAAATAAGTGTCCATACTACATAATTGCAGTTAAAGAAAAAGGCAGGGGCTCCACCTCAGTCTGCGCCGAGCACGCAACTCCCCAGCTACCCCCTGAGGCCTCTGCCCGGCACTTGAGACCCAGGAGGAGCGGAGCCGGCAGTTTTCGGGATGCTGGCGACCCTGGGGTTTGGCCCAACTGAGCTGGCTTGCTTTCTGGTTGGTGGTTTTCGGTGTTTTTAGAGGCCAGAGGACGCCTTCGCAGCGGAGATAAGGGGACCCCACTTAGGCGTTCGGAGGCGGAATCTCGGGCCCGGAGCGGGGACAATTTTGCGACCCGAAAGGCGGGAAAAGCGGTCCTTCAGACCGACTAAGGGGCTCTGAAAAGCTAACAAGGTCACCAGGGGGCGGGGGCCTAAACCGGAGACTGAGGTTCGATTTGGGAGCTACAGGGCGTGGAAAAGAAGAGAGGGCATGGCGGGTGGCCTGACTTAGGGAGTGAAGGGCTGCGGAGGAACATTCTGAACAGCTGCGATTAAAAAGAAAATTATGAAAAAAAAAAGATAAAGGCAGGGTCCAAATTACAAATGTAAGTGGTGAGAACACGAAGAAGGAAATTTCCATACTGAGGACTCAGGCCTTCCAGGAACATTACCTATGTACCTTCATAATGAAAAGGGAGTCATGGAAGAATATCTATGAACAATCATGAGCTCCTTAAGATCGGAATGTAAGTTTAATTTTTTTTCTTGTGATCCTAAAAGTGTACCTGGTGTATAGATACAGAAGAAACCTACAGTAAATGTTTGTTTATTTGTGGCAGACACAGGCAAGTTTGAAAATTAAAGTTCTACCATTTACAAAGTGCTTAAAAACGTAGGGCAACTGACACTTGTACACTACTCGTGGAAGTATAAATTGATGTGATTTTTCTAGAGGATCTTAATATAACAGAAACATTTATATTGTTTTATATTATGTTTTTATTTCAAGATACTTAGGGAATAATTACAACTACTTAGAGTATATATGAAGATGAGCATTACATTGCTATTTGTAACAGAGGAAAAGATAGAATTATCAAATTATAAAGCTTGGCCAAAAAATTATGATTCACTCATAGAAGGTATAAATTTTATGTAGTAACTTAAAATTATTGTGTAAATCAATATTGACAAACTTATTAAAGATATAGTTCACATGAGGATGTGTAAGGAAACTAAGTTATAGGAATGTGTGTATATTATAATATTTTTCCTTAGAGTATATGAAGAATTCTGCTTCTGGCAATGGCTGACTAAGTTATTTCAGAACACTTCTGCCACTGAGAATGACTAGAGGCTTCCTGTCAAGTAGGCAGTATAGGCAGACATGGCTCACTTCTTTGCACAACCATATCAAAATTACAACTAAAATATAGAACAACCATCACTAAGAAACATCAGAAATCAAGTTGAATGGAAGTCTGACCACTATGGACTTAAAGAGTCCACAACCATCCAGACTGGTAGGAGGGCACAGATGCAGAACGGGCAGTTCTCTCACTTGTGTGCTGCATAAAAATCCAGGAGAGATATCTCCAGAGTGAAGAGTCCCAGCCCCACACCCAGCCCCCCAGCCCAGGGTTCTAGTGCCAGGAAGACAAGTCCCCACAACTTTTGGATGAAAAACCAGTGGGCATTGAGTAGGTGAAAGAAACTGCTGAAGCCACAAGCACCTCCTCTTAAAGAACTCACACATGGACTCACCTACTCAGACTTACTCCCTCTAAGCTACAGCACTGGGGTGGCAGCTTGAAGGGTACCAGGGGCATACTGGGAGAGGCTGAAGTGTCTGTCATTTGGGTGAACAGAGGCCATTGTCCCTTTTCTGAGCTCTTCCCCCTCACACCCCCAAAAGTCATGGAACTAGCAGGCTGGTGTCATATTTGAGACTCCATCAACCTGGCTAACAGTGTTTGACCCACCTTGGAGATCCCCAGAGACTCCGTCCCACCCAATTATGGGCCCACCCAAGCTGCTTTTCCATATGAATGGTTGGTCTTGATTCATGCTTCACAACTTCCTAAATCCTATCAAACAAGCAATTGCTGGCCTCAGTGAGCTGAGGGCCAGGCACTAGCAACAGCCAGATTAGATTCACAATTGGCTTTGTCTGGGAATCTCCAAGCCCAGCACAAGCCATCTGAGATGGCTGCTAAAGAGCTAAAGCATTATAGTTCAGGCAGAGTAGCCTGGGCAGAACACAGGTAGGGGCTGACCTTGGCCTGCCCAAACCAGGAAACCCCAGGGCCAGTGCACCCAGTGGATGGCTACAGAACACATCAGAGCACCACCTCCCTGTCCCTGCACAGCTGATCCTCCATGGAGTATGAAGTTTGGTGGTGAGTGGTCACAGCCAGTCCATGCAGCTGACTGGCCTGGATAAATACCTCCCATTGATCTGTAAACAGCAACCAAGGCTCAACTACAAGAAGAGGCTGTACCCAGCCCACACAAAGTACACACCTTGAGTACCCAGCTTGGGTGATAGGAGAG
Organism: Trachops cirrhosus; assembly: GCA_028533065.1. Lineage (NCBI taxonomy): Eukaryota > Metazoa > Chordata > Mammalia > Chiroptera > Phyllostomidae > Trachops > Trachops cirrhosus. The sequence continues at coordinate 47,096,766 of CM052548.1, forward strand.
GCTGTGCCATTGGACCCTACAGGACATCTACTACATTAGGGCACACTACTAAGACAGAGCCAAAGCAGCTGTACCTAATACATAGAAACAAACACAGGGAAGCTGCCAAGATGAGGAAACAAACATGGCCCAAATGAAGGAACAGATCCAAATCCAGAAAAGGAGCTAAATGAAATGGACATAAGCAATCTTTCAGATGTAGAGTTCAAAACACTGGTTATGAGGATGCTCAGGGAACTTAGTGAGGACCTCAGCAGCATAAAAAAGATCCAGTCAGAAATGAAGGATTCACTAATTGAAATAAAGAACAATTTACAGGGAAACAACAGTAGAGTATATGAAGCCAAGAATTAAATTAATGATCTGGAACATGAGGAAGCAAAAAAACACCCAATCAGAACAACAAGAACAAAAAAGAATCCAAAGAAATAAGGGTAGTATAAGCAGCCTCTGGGACAACTTCAAGAGGTCCAACATTTGCGTCATACGTGTAGCAGAAGGAAAAAAGAAAGAGCAAGAAATTGGAAACCTATTAGAAAAAGTAATGAGAGAAAACTTCCCTAATTTGGCAAAGGAAATAGACATACTAGTCCAGGAAGCACAGACAATCCCAATCAAGTTGGACCCAAAGAGGAATATACCAAGACACATAATAATTAAAATACCAAAGGTGAAAGATAAAGAGAATCTTACAAGCAGCAAGAGAAAAACAGAGAGTTACCTACAAAAGAGTTCCAATAAGCCTGTCAGCTGATTTCTGAAAAGGAACTTTGCAAGCAAGAAGGGACTGGAAAGAAGTATCCAAAGTAATGAAAAGCAAGGACCTATAACCAAGCTTACTCTATCCAACAAAGCTATCGTTTAAAATGAAAGGGCAGATAAAGTGTTTCCCAGACAAGGTAAAGCTAAAGGAGCTAAAGGAATTCATCATCACCAAACCTTTATTATATGAAATGTTAAAAAGGCTCATTTAAAAAAAAGAAGAAGATCAAAACTGTGAACCTTAAAATGACAACAAAGTCACAACTGTCAACAACTGAATCTAAAAAATAAAAACAAAAACAAAAATAAACTAAGCAAACAACTAGAACAGGAACGGAATCATAGATATGGAGATGATTTGGAGGGTTATCAACTGGGAGGGGAAGGGGGAGAAAGGGAGAAATGATGACAGGATCAAGAAGCATAATGGTAGTTACAAAATAGACAGGAGGAGGTTAAGAATAGTATGGAAATGGAGAAGCCAAAGAACTTACATGCATGTCCCATGGACATGAACTAAGCGGGGGGGGCAGGGGGATGGTTTGTGGAATTGCTGGAGGGAGGGGAGTATCAGGTGGGAAGGGCAAAGGGAAAAAATTGGGACAACTGTAACAGCATAATCAATAAAATATCAAAAAATACTTAAAAGAAGAATGACTAGAAAAGCTAGACAAATTAATTAATAGACAAATTAATCAAGACAAAAAAATAGTGTGTCAGAAGTCAACAGAGAACTAGTAAGGCAATTTGTAGAGCCAAGACCCAGAAGAAAGGAAAGCCAACAGAGCTGAATGTGGCATTTGGGGCTGCTTTTTTTTTCTTGAAGCAATTATTAATTTGAAAGAGACAAGTGAGTAGTGAAAAGAGTAAAACAGAAGTTCAGCAATTTCACAGGGACTGGTCGGCAAAGTTTAGATTTCAGTGCCCTCTACGAAAGATAAGTTCTGGCAAACAACCTAGGCTTTTGATCTGGATTACAAAGTGCTACATCCTAAGAGTAAGGGTAAGTCAGAAATAGACCAATTCTTACAGGAAATGAAGTCTATTAGCTCTATAAATTAGAAATTAAGATGATATACCCCAGCCTTACTCTATGCCAGAAATAAACATGAATCCTTTCAGGAAGAAGATATCATTACCTAGTCTCAATTACCTCTACATTTTTTCATAAACAATATATGACACTCAATAAAAAATAAACCAACATAGTGAAATAGAACTTACAAAATAAAACTAGGCATACAAGAAAGCAAGACTTGGCAGAAAGCCAAGAGAAGAAATATATAATACAGACAGACTCATAGGACATATTGAAGTGATGGGAATGGCCACTAAGATAAATATGACATATATTCAAGAATTTAAATGACAAGATGGAGAATTTTAACAGAAAACTGGAAACTATAAAAAAGAATAAAAAACAAACAAGCAAGCAAAATATAACCAGAGACATTGAAATAAAAAAAAATTGACAGTAAGCAGAGGGGAGGGGGGAGAGGATAACGGGAGTGGGAGGGGAAGGGTCACCAAGAAACGTATATAAAGGACACAAGGACAAAACCAAAGAGGGGTAGGATAGAGGGTGGCAGGTGGGGATGGGTAGGGCAGGGCAGAGTGGTGGGGGCAAAATGGAGACAACTGTACTTGAACAACAACAAAAGAAACAAAAGAATCAAATGAAAATTCTAGACACAAAAATATAATTTTAACTAAAAAATTATGGTTTTAAGAGCTAATTGGATACAGCTGAAGAGAGATTTAATAAACAGATAGTGTGTTTGGGTAAGTGTGTGTGTACACACAGAAGCTCAAAACAATGTTGAGTAAAAGAAGGCAGACATAAATGAACATTGTACATGTGGAGTACTGTATGGTGTCACTTACATAAAGTTTAAAAATAGACAAAACTAATCTATTGTCTTAGACATCCTGAATGGTTAGATTTGGGGAGATAAAGGGAATAATGATTAGATGTCAGAATGAGGGGGTCTAGGTCTTATTCACTAAGCTGTTTATGACTTGTATACTTCTTTCTGTATATGTGATACATAATAAATGTTAAAATATATGTGAATACTTACATGCACATATGAAAGACTATTAAAAAAGGTTATATTTAAGCATTATAGACAATTTTTTTAATTTTCATTTTTTTCTATAATGATCATAGCTTCCTTGTATTAAAAAAAGGAAATAAAAGTGAGGGAAAAAAAGAGAAAAAGATGACTAGTTTATATTTATTATAATTCTTCTGATCACGGAATAAAATGGGATTTATACTTGATTTAAGAAAGAATATCCTGGCACTAAAACTTGTTAAACAGAGAAAATTATGGATTCTTCTTTAATGGTGGTCTTTTAAAATAGGATAAATGTTAAGTGTGGTCTTCCTTGAAAGCATGACTGTAGACCAGAATACCTCTTAAGATTAATTTTGCAGGTGCCCAGGCCATGAATTTGGGGGAAGTGGGTGCCCCTTGGGATCCACAGAGTTCAAACCCATGAACCTGGAAAAGGCGCAGGCGCTCCGCAGGACACCAGAGCCCACAATAGTGAGCTCTGGAGAGAGTGCTTAGGAGTGCCCAGATCTCACACCCAGGGCCCTTCAGAGAGGCACCAGACAAGCTCTGGGGAGAACACATGGCTAGCCCTAGGGACAATATGCCAGAGGCTGACTGAGTTCTAAAGGGTAAGGGAGAAAAAGTGACTCCAGTCAACCCTCAGCCTGCTGAAGCCAGCTAGACCAGAAAAACCGGTTTGGCCAATCTGAAACCAACAATAGGTGTTTTTGTTGTTGTTGTTATTTGATTTTTTTAAGTAACTTTTTAAAAAATTCTTATTATTTTTATATCTGTCAATTCCTTATGCTTCAATTTCTTACATTCTAGTGTTGATCCTTCTCCCTTTCTTTCCAAATTTATCTCTTCTTCCATCTTCTGCTTTCTTCCTTCTTTTTTTTTCAAATTGCAAGTAATTGCATATTTGTATTATCACTATTTCATTATTCTTACACTTTTTATTTTAATAGTACTTTGGTATTCCTCTTCTTTCTGTATAGTCTTCTTTGCTTGGTGGGTTATATTGTATCATTTCATAAGTTTCCCGGTTATCTCATTCATAGTGTATTTCTAATTTACTGTCCTTCATTTGTGTTCCATTAGTATACTACTCAAGGGTCAATACTCCCTATTCTTGTTATCTAGATCCCATTGATTCTGTCATATGATTGTTGCTTTAATATTACTGTAAATAATAGCTATTTCATACAATTGTAAATACTTCACAACGCTCCTCCCAGATCTTAGCCCACTTCACAGTTTCCTGAACTCTATTACTGTAGGGCTTAACTCTATTCTCTCACACACTACACCTATTTACTACTCTGCTCTCACCCTACCTCGGAATCTGATCTTCCACAACCTCACTGCTTTCTAGATCCAACTCACAATCCTTTCCTTCCCAACAAGAGTCTTATCTTCTTTCCATCCATTCTAGTGGGGTGGAAGATCACAATTAACACTATAAATAGCCAAAGGATCTCCTATCTCCTCTCTACTGGCTGCTACTGTAAATATCACAGAATACTCTCATGCTGTCTTAAACCATTTTGCCTTACCCCTCCAACTGATCACAAAAAAGAGTAGGTGGAGCAGTGAACACCTGGATACCAGGAGACTGCACTGCTGAATCGTGCAGGTATTCTACCACAGAAGTTCACACCATAAACCAAGGGAGCCAGAACAGATCAAATTAAGAAGCTGAGGCTAACAAGAAGAGTCTCACAAACAATGAGAAGACAAAGAAACAATCCCCAAATGAAGGGAAAGGAGGAAGCCTCAGAAAGAATGCTAAATGAAATAGAGGCAATTCAACTATCAGATATTGAGTTCAAAACAATGATGATCAGGAAGCTCAACAAGCTCACAATGAGCTACCAGAAACTACAGGGAAGCTACAATGAACTCACTGCAAACTATATCAACATGAAAAAGGAAATAGAAGCTATCAACAAAGGACAAGAGGAAATGAAGAATACAATTTCTGAACTGAAGAACACAGTAGAAGGAATCAAAAGCAGGATTGATGAAGCAGAAGATTGGATCAGCAAATTAGAGGGCAAAGTTGAAAAAAACACCCAGAAAGAGCAAGAAAAGGAAAAGAGGCTCAGAAAGAATGAAGAGGGATTAAGAGAAATGCAAGACAATATGAAACGTAATATCCATATAATAGGGATACCAGAAGGAGAAGAAGAAGAGCAAGGGAGAGAAAGCCTATTTGAAAAAGTAACGATGGAAAACTTCCCTAATTTGATGAGAG
>CM052548.1:47102344-47135917 GCA_028533065.1 Trachops cirrhosus
TTTTTTTTTTAATTTAAACTTTTTATTCTAAAAAAACTCAGATATCAGAAACTTTCAAGAATAATACAATGAGCCCCATGTACACATCAGCAATTTTAGCCATTTTACACATTTGTTTTCTTGCTTCATTGTGTCTTCTTTCTCTCCTTTCTCTCATAAAACAAAGACATTCTTTACCTATGTACAATTACTCAAAGTTACGAGATTTCATAATAATGCCACTTTATTATCTAAACAATTGCCCAGTAAATCTTTTATTGCATTTATTTTCTGATCCATGATATAATAATTCAGATTACACTTTGTATTTATTTGTCATGGTTCTTCACTTTAATTTCTTTTCTTCCCTGTGTGTATGTTGGAAGCTTTTTATTTTTTAATTATATTTTATTGATTATGCTAGTACAATGGTCTTGATTTTTCCCTCTCCGTTCCCCTCCCCCCCAGTCTGCTCCCGTCCCTTGCCATGTTCATGTCCATGGGTCATGTGTATAAGTTCTTTGGCTACTCCATTTCCTATACTATACTTCATATCCCCATGGCTATTCTGTAACAACCTATTTATACTTCTTAATCCACTCACCATTTCACTCATTCCCCCATACACCACTCCCATCTGGCAACCATCAAAACACTCTACATGTCCATGATTCTGTATTCTTGTTTGCTTAGTTTGTTTTTTAGATTCAATTGATCGATTTTTATTTATTGTTATTTTATTGTTCATAGTTTTAATGTTCTTCTTTTTCTTAAATAAGTTCCATTAACATCTCATATAATAATGGTTTGGTGATGATGAACTCCTTCAGATTTTTCTTGTCTAAGAAGCTTTTTATGTGCCCTTTGGTTCTAAATGTTATCTATAGGGTAAATGGTGTCAGTCAGTCTCCCTCACCTGCAACTCTGCAGGTAACTCTGACTTAGCAGTATTCATATAATCTTGATCATGGGCCTGCATGCACACAATCACCCTCTGTTACATAATGTTTTGGCACCCTGCTGGCTCTGTGTGCATTTAGTATATAAGAGAGTCAGGACTTCCTATGATGAGACACACAGCCTGTGGCATGCATAAAGGCATGTCAGACATCGCAACAGCTCTGTGAATTTTCTTCCATCTCTCTGAATCCCATGTGAACCTGCCTGGCTTTGAATGGCTGCAAGACATTTGGCATAGGTGGCAGGATTTATTGCAGCATGGTATGGAGGAGCCATCAGCACCCCTGGAGGGGGCCTTGGAGGGGTGGCCTGCCACCAGCATGTGGCATCCAGTGGCAAGTCTCCTGGTGGCTTGGGCTCACCACCAGAACTGGCCTGGTGTTAGTGGTGTCCCTGACACAGTAGAGAAAGCCCTGTGGGTGGTAGGGGAGAACCTGGAGAAGCTGAGTGCCTGGGCAGCTGTGGGGCTGTGGGCTGGATATTTCTTTCAGCTTTGTGAGCTGAGATGAAGACTGCACTTCTCAATGCAGCAAAATTATGTGAACTCAACTCTGAGGAAGAGAGGAAGCCTTTGAGACCAGAATCCATGCCCTGGAGGAAGACCTCTGAACAACAGAGCTGTGGGATCCTCCCTCCCCAGTTGTAGCAGATGAGTTGCAGGAGTGAGAGGTGGGGGAACTGAGTTCCCTGGAGGCCCACCTGGTAGTGATACAAAAGGTGAAGTCTTGGTAGCCTATGGTGCCAGGGGGAATCCAGCTGGCCCTGCCCAGATGGTTGAGCACACCATGAATTTCCCCTATATGCATGCCAAATTAGTTGATCTGGGAAAGCAGTTTTGGCAGTGGGCCATAGAGCCCTTAGCAGTGGGCTCCTCTGCCTTTGGGTTTTAGGGGTGAATAGTATTATGTGCACTATAATGAGATGGAAAAGTTAGCTTCCATCTTGACTCACACCTCCCTGAGACAGTGGCTGCAAAATAGCCAGTGAAATGAGAGGGTGCAGGGTTCTCATTCTCTGTTGGAATGGGTCATGGCTACCATTGGTACAGCCTGGGCAGATGACGGAGACATGTCAGACACTGTGAGCAAATGGCAGTCCTATGCAGACTTAGTGCAGGTCCTATGGGAGTTGGGCATGCACTAGGCTATGTTCAATCCCAATACTCATGGCCCCAATGATGAATGCTTTACAGTGGGGATGAGGGATCTGGTGCTGAAGCATGCCCCTTCTGCCTCTTTTGGATCCATCATGGCTACCTTAGCCCCATATGTTGGGTGTTGCATTAATGATGCCACCATAATGGCAACAAATCTGGGGGAGGCACAGACTTGGTGGCAACAGAAAGAGTATGGATAGTGTCTCAAGCTGTCTTATAGTCAAAGAGCAACCCCATGTGGGTAACAAGGACCCAGATGTAGTCAGCCATTTTGAGGCCTGGAGTAGATCAAAATAAGATTGATAGGTAGCCAAATACTTACCTATTAGAACTCTGGAAACAGCTGGGATCTGACCAACATTTTCTGTGGCCCCAGAAGAAGAAGGTAATGAGGAGGAAACCCAGGGATGCAACCCAAGAGGCCCATTCTATCTGGCTGGAAGACCACTGTGCCAACTTCCCAAGAAGAGGGAAGAGATATCCTTTGGACATTTGAATAGGGGGCAGGCCAGGAATCTGTCTACAGGGTTCAGGTGGGGACCAGAGGTTGCATGTCAAATTGGCTATCCTTTAGTCTCCTACAAATATGCAGCAGGTCTTGGCTCTTGGGGACACAGGAGCTGAGTGTAACCTCCTACATGGAAACCATGAGAAGTTTCTGGGGCCTGAGGCCTCTATTGATGGTTACAGGGGGCATAGTGTAAAGGTGAAGACTATGCAGCTCTCCCTGAGTATTGGGTGACTTCCCCCCTTTGAATACTGTATATGTGACCCCCATTCCTGAGTATATCCTGGGCACTGATGTGCTCCAAGGGTTATGGCTACAAAGTACTGCAGGAGAGTTCTGCTTAAGAGTGTGAGTGGTAAAAGCTATTCTGTGGGAACATGCTGAGCATCCCCCCATTCTGTTGCTGCTCCCATGATGGGTGATGGTGTTTAAGCAGTACTGGCTGCCCAGTGGCCATGAGGAGATCACAGCTACTATAGGAAAGTTGGAAAAGGTGGGGATAGTTAGGGTCAATCACAGTCCCTTCAACTCTCCTGTGTGGCCAGTGCGGAAGCTGGATGTACCTGAAGAATGATGGTAGATTACTAGGAGCTCAATAAGGTCATTCCCCCAATACATGTAGTTGTCCCTCCAGGGGTGAACTTGATGGACTGGGTAACCAATGAGCTGGGAACATACCATTTTGTGGCTGATCTGGCAAATGCTTTTTTCTCCATTGATATTGCTGTGGAGAGTCAAGATCAGTTTGCCTTCACATGAGAAGGTTGGCAATGGACCTTTATAGTACTGTGTCAAGGGTATTTGCACAGCTTGACTATCTGTCACTGGCTTGTGGTGGAGGACCTGGCTAAGTGTCCATGGCCTGCTGAAGTGTGCCTTTTTCACTACATTGATGACATTTTGCTAACCAGTGATTCTCTTACAGAGTTAGAGAAGGCAGTGCCTCAAGTGTTGTCATACCTGAAGTCATGTGGTTGGGCAGTCAACGAGGCCAACCTGCAAGGGCCTGGATTATGTCAAATTCTTGGGGGTTGTGTGGTTGGGTAAGACAAACGTAATTCCTGATGCTGTGATAGATAAAATTCAAGCATATCCTACCCCTACCACTGTGAAGCAGCTCCAAAAGTTTTTGAACCTGCTTGGGTACTGGAGAGTATTTGTGCCTCACCTTGCTCAGGTTGTTTGCCCCTTATTTGCCTCAGTAAAAAAGGAATGAGCTGGGACTGGACCCGACCTTGGAACAAGTGTTTCAAAGAGTGAAACACATCATTTAACGAGCTCAGGTCTTGCATGCTCTGGATCCTGCTAGACCCTGTGAGCTTGATGTGCATATGACACAAGAAGGCTTTGGGTGGGGACTTTGCAGCAATCTCAGCCCTTGGAATTCTGGTCCCAGCTATGGAAAGGAGCAGAAGTATAGTACTCCCTAACTGAAAAACAATGGGTGGTGGTATATGTTGCCCTGTTGACCATGGAGGCTACAACAGGGACTGCCCCGTGACAGTAAGGACCACTTAGCCCACTGCAGAGTAGTTCTAAGACTAGATGGCCAACCTCACAATGGGACAGCTCAGATGTCCACATTCGCTAAGTGCGGGGCTTATTGCAGCAAAGAAATACTCTTTCCACTAGCCCTCTATGGGCTGAGTCACAGGAAATGTTGGGCCCTGTTACCTATGTAGATGAACAATCTACTGCCCCTGCCACAATAGAAGAACCAGAAGCTAGCCCCTTCCATGAAGGGTGGATACCTATTCCCTCAGATGCATGATATACTGATGGGTCCACCAGGGACCAGCCTGCCATGTGGACTGCTGTGGCAATTCAGAAACAGATACAATCTGGTTTGACACTGGCATGGGTCAGAGTAGCCAATGGGCAGAATTCTGAGATGTGTGGCTCATGGCTGCCAATGAAGCACAGCCCCTATTTGCACAGACAGTTGGGCAGTGTGCTGGGGGCTAACATTATGGATCTCTACATGGCATGTAAATAAATGGATGGTTATGTATAGGCCATTATGAGGACAGGCCTTGTGGTAACACCTTTGGGAATTAGGCCACCAAAACCAAATTACTGTGTATCATGTGACTGAAGATGCATCCCTTGCCTCCCTCTGGAATGATGAGGCTGACATTCTAGCCAATCTGTGATGGCTGGAAATGGTACCTATGGGCCCATCAGGAAGAGAAGTAGCCCAGTGGCTACACTGTCGCCTCTTACATGCTGCACAGAAAATGATGTGGTCTACTATAAAAGCTTGGGGGTTACCTGTCACCTAAGCAGAGGTAGGGGCTTGTAAGAACTGTGTTGTCTGTTTGTGATAGCATCCCCAGAGGCCTGTGGGAATCACCAGGGAGGTAGTGAAGGGATGAACGCCACTGACCTGGTGGCAGGTTGATGTGATCGGGCCCCTACCTAGTTCAGAGGGGTATAGGTATGCAATCACATGTGTGGATATGGCTACTGGGCTTTTAGCACATACCCTGCATGCCACCGGATCAAAAAGTGGTAATCACAGTGCTAGAGTGTTTATGTGTTGCTTATTGTGGACATTTGATCATTGAAAGTGATCAGGAAATGCATTTTACAGGGACCTTGGTGCAACAATGGGCACGAGACATGCAGATTGACTAGAAATTCCACGTGGCCTATCACCCCCAAGCTGCTGGGATGACTGAATGGTACAATGGTCTCTTAAATCAGGGCCTGTGGGCCACAGTTGCCACCCTGATTTTGGGGGGCTGGATGAACACTTATGAACTGTACTCTGAACTCTAAATGAGAGGAGTCGGCGGGGGGTGGGGGGAGGTGCCCAGCTCCAGTGGAAGTGCTGCTCTACCAGACTGCTGCTCCAATCCAGCTGTAGGTACAAAATAAGGATGCTTTGCAGAAACCAGGCATGGGAAAATAAGGAAACATTCTGTTGCCTGCACCTGAGGGCCTGGAGCATGGGCAAAAGGCCACTTGGACGTGGACTTGGGAGATGAAGGTCCCCCCACATGCACTGGGTGGCTCTTGTTGCCTCTTGGGGAAAGGGGTGGAAAGGAACTTGCAAATAATGCCCTGGGTGATCAAGACATGGCCCCTAATCTTGTAGGTAACATACTCAGGGCCAGCAGATCATGAAATGCTCCTTTGTGATATCCCTATGGCCCATTATGATTTCTCCAGTTATCCCAGTTGAGGTGCACAAGTTGTGGTATTCGTGCCGAGGAAGGCCCCCTCTGCCAGCCATTGTCTTATTGGCTGACCAGAAACTTGCCTATATATTGCCTGAGAATCATGATCTGCCATTGTTGGTACCTATAACAGCTCGGTCTTTTCACCCCTAGGATGCAAACTAACACCTTAGTGCCTGGACATACCTATTCCTCAGTGACTAACCAATTCAGCATTCTGGATCTGCACTGAAATCCCACTGAGCACATCTACTGGCCTCCCATGGCACATCTATCCATCTACTGTCTCAAATTGGACTTGGTTATAGCACCAGTGGAACAGTGCACATCCCTTATGGAACATGACTTGGACCAACATCTATGCTGGGGTGAAGCAACAATATGACTGGCCCAGGTTGTTAGTTGGCTGCTCCATATGGGATGACTTGGGGTGGCTCGCAGCTGAGACTGTGGAGCTGGCTTGACCAGCTCCCCTTTGTACTGAGAAACTCAAAGGACGAGCACAAGTGGGTAGGACTTCGATAGGTCTGTGTCAGATTCATACTCTGAAGCATTTCTTGCAGGTTCGGAATAATGTGTCAGCTGGAATTCCCACTGGGGCCCTCTGAGTGTGACTCACATGGGTGGCCTTAATTACTCAGGAATTGAACCGGCCATTGTATGTGGGGTCCAATGGGGACCCCATTGTATGTGGGGGTGGCTCTATTTGCCTGCTTGAGTTCAGAAAACTCTTGCAATCTGGCCAATCAATTGGGAAGTGTTTAAATTGCAACACCGGGTAAAGCATACCCCTGGTGGTACTGCCCACTAGCCATTTTTTTCTCCTCAACCTGCTTCTGTAGTCACTGAGGCTGACATAACTGCTTTAGCTTTGCACACTACTCATGCATTTAATGCAACACATGATTCTTTGAACTCTTAAATGAGGAAGTATAACAATTGAGAAAAGTAGTCTTACAAAATCATATGGTCTTAGATATGCTCACTGTATCACAAGGTATGGTATGTGCTCTAGTTGGGGCCAAATGCTGTGTGTACATTCCAGATGTCCATCACAAAGTTAGTCAAGCTCTACGGGCATTAGCTTCTGAGACCCATGCTATTGAGTACCTAACAGTCCACCCCTTGCAGGAATGGTGGGCATACTTAACCACCAAATGGTGGGTCCTTGCTGTCTTGGACAGCAGTGCTTGTGTTTTCTTTGCGTGCTGGTGCAGTTTGTAGTGCTGTTGTGGCATATAGGTGCAGGGCTCTACCCTCATTGCTAAGGGACCCTCGAGGAAGACACTCGCACAGATTGTATAGTGAGGAACCCTGAAGGGGTGGATTGTAGGGAAAATGCAGTCAGTCAGGTTCCCTCACGTGGACGTCCGGGCAATGCTGACTTAGCACTAGTGCTAAGTATGGGCCTACATGTGGAGAATCACACTCTTTTATTATATAATATTTTGGCACCCTGTCAGCTTTGCATGCATTTAGTATGTAAGGGAGTCAGGACTTCCCACAATGCAATGCATGGCTTGTGGCATGTGTGCTCCACCCCAGAATTAAGTCATGTCAGACATCCCAATGGCTCCACAAATTTTCTTACATCACCCTGAATCCTGTGTGAAGCTGCCTGGCCTTAAAGGGCTGCAAGACAACCCTCCCATTTGGCAAATATCAAAATGCTCTCCATATTTATGATTCTGTCTCTGTTCTCCTTTTTTGGAGAACTTTGTTTTTTTAGAATCAATTGTTGATATATATGTATTTTTGTCATTTTATTGTTCATAGTTTTAATCATCTTCTTTTTCTTAATAGTTTGATAAACTCCTTTAGTATTTTCTTATCTGGGAAGCTCTTTATCTGTCCTTTGGTTCTAAATGACAGCTTTTCTGGGTACAGCAATCTTGGCAGTAGGTCCCTGCTTCTCATGTTTGACTATTTCTTGCCAATCCCTTCTAGCCTGCAAATTTTCTTTTGAGAAATCAACTGACAGTCTTATGGGAACTTCCCTGTTGGTAACTAACTTCTTTTCTCTTGCTGTTTTTAAGATTCTCTCTTTATCTTTAACCTTTGGCATTTTAATTATAATGTGTCTTAAAGTGGGCCTCTTTGCATCCATCTTGTTTGGGACTCTCTGTGCTTCTTGGACTTGTGTGTCTATTTCCTTTGCCAAATTGGGAAGTTTCTTTTCATTATTTTTTCAAAAGGTTTCCAATTTCTTGCTCTTTCTCTTCGCCTTCTGACACTCCTTAGATGTGAATGTTGGACCTCTTGAAGTTGTCCCAGAGGCTGCTTATACTACCCTCATTATTTTGTATTCTTTTTTATTCTTGTTCTGATTGGCTGTTTTTTTTTTTTGTTTCCTTATATTCCAAATCATTGATTTAATTCTCAGCTTCATCCACTTTACCATTGTTTCCTTGTAAATTGTTCTTTATTCCAATCAGTGAATCCCTTGTTTCTGACTCGATCTTTTCTATGTTGCTGAGGTCCTCACTGAGTTCCTTGAGCATCCTTATAACTAATGTTTTGAACTCTGCCTCTGATAGTTTGCTTATATCCATTTTGTTTAACTCTCTTTCTGGAGTTTTGATCTGTTCTTTCATTTTGGCCATGTTCTCTGTCTCCTCATTTTGCCAGCCTCTCTGTGTTTGTTTCTATGTATCAAGTAGAGCTGCTTTGAGTCTTTGTGTCTTAGCAGCGTGGCCTAATGTAGTAGATGGTATGATCCAGTGGCACAGCCTCCCCTATTACCCAAGCTGAGTACTTGAGGTGCACTGTTGATGTGGGCTAAGTATAACCTCTTCTCCTAGTTGAGTCTTGTTGCTGTTGGCAGATCAATGGGAGGGATTTGCCTGGCCCAGTCAGCTGCAAGGATTGGCTGTGACCACTGTCAAGCAACCTCTGACCTCCGTGGTGGATCAGCTGTGCAGCAACAAGATTGTGGTTCTCCAATGTTGTCTGTAGCTGTCCACTGGGTGTGCTGGCCCTGGAGTTTCCTGGGTGGTGCAGGCCAAGGTCAGCCCCCATGTGTTTTGCCCAGGGTACCCTACCTGATCTATAAAGCAATCTGAGATGGCTGCTACTTGTGCTTGTCTTGGAGATTCCCAGAGAAAACCAAACTATGAAACTAGGATAGCTCCTGCCAGTGCTGGGCCTGAGGCTCACTGAGTCCTGCTGAGGCCTCACCAGATTACTTGGCTAGGCCAGATATCTGAAGCATGAGCCAAAACCAGCAATTCATATGGAAAAGCAGCTTGGGTGAGCCTGTAAGTTGGGTGGGGCAGTCTCTGGGGATCTCCAAGGTGGATCACATAATGTTAGCCAGGTTGATGGAGACTCAGATATGGCACCACTTGCAGGCTCTGTGATGGGAGGGTTTAGAATAGGGACAATGGCCTCTGCTCACGCAGTTGCCAGATCTTCAGTGTCTCCCTGTATGACACCAGTACCTTTCAACTGCTACCCCAGTTCTGGAGCTCAAAGGCAGTGGGATCTGAGTAGGTAAGACGGTGTGTGAGTTCTTTAAGAGGAACTGTTTGGTGCTCCAGAAGTTTCTTCCACTGACTCAATGTCCCCTGATTTTTGCAGCCAGAACTTGTGGGGACTTATCTTCCTGACACTGTTGGGACTGGTGTGGGTCTGGGACTCCTCACTTTCAATATATCCCTCCTCAGTTTTTATGCACCACACGTAGATGAGGGACCAGCCTGTTCTGCCTTGCACCCCTCATAGCAATCTGGATGGATGTGGTTTCTTTAATTCTATAGTTATCAGACTTCCATTCAACTTGATTTTTGATGGTTGTGAGTGATGGTTGTTCTATATCTTAGTTTTAATTTTGATGTGGTTGTGTGAAGAGGTGAGCCATGTCTGCCTAGGCACCATCTTGACTGGAACTTTCCTTTAATTAGGACCATTTTCTCAGGCTTATTTTTTGTTGTTGTTCTTCAATGACATTGGATTTTTGAATAGTACAGGCCATTTGTTTTGTAGATTGTTCTCCCATTTTACCTTGATTGTTTCCTCATGATTACAGTCAGTTTTCCTCTTGATTAGAATTGAGTTTTATACTTTTGGCAGTATTTCTTGTTGATGATTTTGGATCCTTCCTAGCACAGCACATTAGGGAGCATGTGAAGTTTGTCCATCCCATTATTGATGGATGACCTCTCAGTGAAGGTAATACTGTCTAGGTCTCAACTGCAAAGTTCCTTTTTTCCCTTTGCAATTAATAAATTAATTGTGAGGGTATATTTTGACATATGTAATAACCTGTAATCTATTGTATTAGTCAGGGTTCTCCAGAGAAACAAACAAGCAAAGAAAAAGTATATGTAGATATATATGTAGATTAAAAATATATTATATATTTATAATGAGTTTATATATGTGATTCAGGCATGGTAAAAGCTCAATAACTGTTAGTAATTGTAATGATTATCATTATTTCTTTTTCATAATAGTGATCTTTCATCACATTTTGTTGGAAAAATCCCACATCGAATCATTTCAATATGTGCAAATCTATATGGTGAGGAAGCTTTGGAGAATTCTTAAAATATGAAAATATGGCACTGGCAGGTGTGGCTCAGTGGTTTGAGTGCCAGCCTGTGAACAGAAAGGTCATCAGTTTGATTCCTGTTTGGGGCCTATGGCTGGGATGCGGGCTGTGAGAGACAACCAATCTATGTATCTCTCACACATTGATGTTTCTCTTCCTTTCTTTCTCCCTCCCTTCCCATCTCTCTAAAAATAAATAAATGAAACCTTTAAAAAAAGAAAATATGATTTATTGGAGACAGATCCAACATAGATTCATTTTGACTAATATGATTGTAATCATCTGAAAATAAAATCCTCTCCTTCAAATGTATCTTTTAATTGAAAAACATTTTACATTCCCCATGGAGGCCACTACTTTATCATTTTTACAGTTAAATGAGAATGAAAGCCCTGCTTATTCAGGAAAGGGATCATAATGGATGGTTTTTTTCTGTATCAGAAATATTGTGATAATTCTGAGTCCTCCATCCTTGGAAATTGTTGGGTCACAGACTAAAACTGACAGAAGACATAGCAATCTTAAGAGGTTTAACTGTAACTTGGTTATTTGCTCTATTTTAAGGCATATTTTTTCAATTGCCATAATTTTATTAGGGTATTAGAAGACTTGCTTTTTATGCTATAAAAGTATAAAAGTACCTGAATGATTTCCATGATAATATGCTAGCCTTTTTTTTAAAGCCTAAATCTAAAATTCAAATGGAGCTCTGAATTGTTAAGAACAAGCATGCAACCTTCTCCAGAAGCAGGAACAAAACTCAGGCAAGGCATGCATGCATATTTGGAGCAGCCAAATGGGGCCTAAGGCATGATCTCTAAGCCCAACCTCCTTTCTCGAAATTCTTATGGCTCCTTAAGAAGCATGCTAATGTGGGAAACCAAGAAGCTAGTTTAACATCATCTGGTTAGCAAGAATAAGAAAACCTTATTAACACATTTCTCCAGAAAAAAAAAACATGTTTTATGAGGAGTAATGGAAAGGAGCAGGAGAAAGGCTCTAGGATCAGACATCCTTGATGAGAGCACTGGTTTTAATGCCCTATTCATCTCAGTATCCCTTCCTCTACTCTTGGCAGTTTAGAATATCAGAAACTGTTATAACTTGAAGAGTTCTGTATAAGTAGATACATTGAAATGTGGCCAAGTTCCCATTTGTCATGTTAATTGGTTCTGTCTCCTAGGTGCCTTACCTTTCAGAAAAAGCATCCAATGTATTGACTGGTTCTCTCAGAAGGTTGTAGCTGAAACCACATTCCCTGCTTTTTTCTAGGTATAGTTTCCAGAGGGCCGTCATTTCCCTTTCCACCCATTTCCACTTTTCTCTCTGCCCCAGGAGGCTGGTCTGTTGGAACCACATCAATGGTGCCCTTGCTCTTGCTTCTGGTAGGATTCAGCCAATGGAAGCAGGAGGTAAGGGTCTTTACTCTCTTGTCTTGTGGTCCATCAAGGACCACAGCCCTCTCCTACAGCCTAGCAGTTCTCTCCTAGTTTTAGGAACTCCTGTCTCACTTTACCCCCTGAGTATCATCTTGGTAAGGTCTTTACTAGGTCTGGGTGTTCTCTTCATGTGTTGATACCATCAGTTTCACCCACACTGTTGCTTATGGTTCCTATAAACTCTTCTCATTTCCCCCATCTGAGTGTGCCATCTGTTTTTTTCTGGGGCCTGTATTAGTTTCCCACTGTAACAAATAACCACAAACTGGGTGGCTTAAAATAGAAGAAATATATTCTCTTATAGTTCTGGAGTCTAGAATTCCTCCATCAAGGTGCCAGCTGCTGTAAGGTCATGCTCTTTCTGAATGCTCTAGTAGATATTCTGTCCAGGAATTTCTCTTAGCTTCTGGTGTTGCCAGCTATCCTTGGCATTCCTTGGCTTGCAGCTGCACTACTCTAATTTCTGCCTATTCATACCTTGCATTCTGTCCCCTGTGTGTCTCTGTGTCTCTTCTCATCTTACAAGGAAACCTGCCATATTGGATTAAGGGCCCACTCTATTCCAGTATAACCTCATCTTTTTTTTTTTTTAATTGAAATTTCCATAACAGAAGAATGAACTAATTTACTGGAGATTTTCTTAAATTCTCAAATATTGTGCAAATTGAAGACAGTAGCACTAAAAAAACTCAATAAAGTGTATTTATATTTTATTCATTTTTTGTAATTTTTTTATTGTTGTTCAATTACAGTTGTCTACATTTGCCCCCTACCACTCTTCCCCACCCCAGCCAAACCCACCTCGCTCCCTTGCTTCCACCCTCCCCCTTGGGTTTGTCCATATTCCTTTATAGTAGTTCCTGAATACCCTTCTTCCCAAAGTCCCTTTCCCCTCTCCCCTCTGGTTATTGTTAAATTGTTCTTAATTTCAATGTCTCTGGTTATATTATGTTTGCTTGTTTATTTCCTTGACTATGTTCAAGTTAAAGGTGAGATCATATGATATTTGTCCCTCATCACTTGGCTTATTTCACTTAGCATAATGCTCTCCAGTTCTATCCATGCTGTTGCAAAGGGTAGGAGCTCCTTCTTTCTCTCTGCTGCATAGTATTCCATTGTGTAAATGTACCATAGTCTTTGATCCACTCATTTCCTGATGGGTGCTTAGGTTGCTTCTAGCATTTGGCTATTGTAAATTGTGCTGCTATGAACATTGGGGTGCATAGGTTCTTTTAGAGTGGTATCTCAGGGCTCTTAGGATATAATCATAGCAGTGGAATTGCTGGGTCTAAAGACAGTTCCATTTTTAGTTTTCTGAGAAAATTCCATACTGTTTTCCACAGTGGCTGTACCAGTCTGCATTCCCAGCAACAGTGCACTAGGGTTCCCTTTTCTCCACATCCTCTCCAACACTTCTTGTTTGTTGATTTGTTTATGATAGCCATTCTTGTTGGTGTGAAGTGGTATCTCATTGTGGTTTTAATTTGCATGTCTCTGATGGCTAGTGATGCTGAGCATCTTTTCATGAGTCTCTGGGCCCTTTGTATTTCCTCCTTGGAGAAGTGTCTATTCAAGTCTTTTGCCCATTTTATAATTGGGTTTTTGTCTTCCTGGAGTGGAGTCATGTGAGTTCTTTCTATATTTTGGAGATCAAACCCTTGTCTGAGGTATCATTGGCAAATATGTCTTCACAAATAGTTGGTTCTCTTTTCATTTTAATGCTGTTTTCTTTAGCCATGCAAAAGATATTTAATTTGATGAGATTGCATTTGTTTATTCTTTCCTTTATGTCCCTTGCTTTAGGAGACATATCTGTGAAGAAGTTGCTGTGTGGAATGTTTGAGATTTTCCTGCCAATGTTTTCCTCTAGGACTTTAATGGTGTTACAACTTATATTTAAATCTTTTATTCACCTTGAATTTATTTTTGTATATGGTGTAAGTTGGTGCTCGAGTTTCATTTTTTTGCATGTAGCTGTCCAGATCTCCCAACACCATTTGATGAAGAGGCTATTTTAGCTCCATTTTATGCTTCTGCTCCCTTTGTCAAATATTAATTGACTGTAGAGGCTTGCATTTATTTCTGGGCTCTCTGCTCTGTACCATTGGTCTATGTGCCTGTTTTGGTGTCAGTACCAGGCTGTTTGATTGCAGAGGCCCTGTAATACAGTTTGATATCAGGTATTGTGATCCCTCCTGCTTTGCTCTTCTTTCTCCCTTTCTCCCAACAAAATTGCAGCAGCCATTCAGGGTTGTTTATGGTTCCATGTAAATTTTTGAAATGTTTGTTCTATATCTGTGAAGTATGTCATGGGTACTTTAACAGGGATTGCATTGAATCTATAAATCACTTTGGGTAGTATGGACATTTTGATGATGTTAATTCTTCCAATCGATGAGCATGGTACATGCTTCCATTTGTTTGTGTCTTCCTTAATTTCTTTCTTCAGTGTTGTACAGTTTTCTGAGTACAGGTCTTTTACCTCCTTGGTTAGGTTTATTCCTAGGTACTTTATTTTTCTTGTTGCTGTATCAAATGGGATTTTTTTCCTGATGTTTCATTATTGGTATACAAAAATGCCTTTGATTTCTGGATATTAATTTTGTATCCCGCTCTCTTGCCAGATTCATTTATTAGGTGAAGTAGTGTTTTGGTGGAGTCTATAGGATTTTCTAGGTACACTATTATGGCATCTGCAAACAATTACAGTTCTGTTTCCTCCTTTCCAATTTGGATGCCTTTTATTTCTCTTTCTTGTCTGATTGCTGTGGCTAGGACTTCCAGTGCTATGTTGAATAGGAGTGGTGAAAGTGGACAGCCTTGTCTTGTTCCTGATCTTGGTAGGAAAGCTCTAAGTTTTTGTCCATTGAATATAATGTTGGCTGTAGGTCTCTCATATATGGCCTTTATTATGTTGAGGAATGCTCCCTCTCTTCCCACTTTGCTGAGTGTTTTTATCATAAATGGGTGCTGTACCTTATCAAATGCTTTTTCCAAATCCATTGATATGATCATGTGATTTTTGTCTTATTTATGTGATGTATTATATTACTGGTTTGCGAATGTTGAACCATCCTTGCATCCCTGGGATGAAATCCACTTGGTCATGGTGTATGATCTTTTTAATATACTGTTGGATGTGGTTTGCCAATGTTTTGCTGAGGATTTTAGCATCTACGTTCATCAGAGATATTGGCCTGAAGTTTTCTTTCTTTGTTATGTCTTTATGTGGTCTTGGGATTAGAATGATGTTGGCCTCATAAAAAGAGTTTGGGATTCTTCCATCTTCTTGAATTTTTAAAAATAATCTGTGGAAGATGGGGGTTAGCTCTCCCTTAAATGCTTTTTGAAATTCTGTGAAAGCATCTGGGCCAGGGCTTTTGTGTTTTGGGGGTTTTTTGATTACTGCTTCAATTTCATTTGGTGTTATTGGTCTGTTCAGGCTTTCTGTTTCTTCTTAACTGAGTTTTGGAAGATTATATTTTTCTAGAAATTTGTCCATTTCACCTAGGTTTTCAAATTTCTTGGCATGTAGTTCTTCGTAGTATAATCCTTTGTATTTGTGTAGTATCCGTTGTAATCCCTCCTGTTTCATTTCTGATTGTGTTTATTTGGGTCTTCTTTCTTTTTTTCTTGATGAGTCTGCTTAAAGTCTTGTTGATTTTGTTTATCTTTTCAAAGAACCAGCTCCTGGATTCGTTGATCCCTAGAATTGTGCTTTTAGTCTCTATGTCATTTAATTCTGCTCTGATCTTGGTTATTTCCTTCCTTCTACTTGCTCTGGGCTGTCTTTGTTGTTGTTCCTTGAGTTCTTGTAGATATAGAGTTAGGTTCTTTGAAATGTTTCTATCTTTTTGAGGTAGGCCTGTATCACTGAACTTCCCTCTCAGGAGTGCCTTTGCTGTGTCCCATAAGTTTTGGATTGTTGTGAGTTCATTTCCGTAAACATTTTTATTTCTTCCCTAATCTCATTCTTGACCCATTCATTTTTTAATAGCATGCTATTCAGTTTCCATAAGTTTGAGTGTTTTGGGTTTTTTTCCTTGAGTTTGGCCTCTAGTTTCAATCCCTTGTGGTCATGAAAATGCTTGATATGATTTTAATTTTCTTTAAGTTGTTGAGGCTTGTTTTGTGTCCTATCATGTGGTCTATCTTTGAAAATGTTCCATGTGCACTTGAGAAGAATGTGTATTTAGCTTCTTTGGAATGGAGGGCTCTATATATATCAGTTAAGTCTATTTCATCTAGGGCATTGTTCAATGCCACAATATCTTTGTTAATATTTTGTTTGGAGGATCTGTCCATTTTTGACAATGGGGTGTTAAAATCCTGTAGTATAATTGTGTTGCTGTCAATATCTTCCTTGGAGTCCTCTAAGATTTTCTTTATGTATTTGGGTGCTCCTATGTTGGGTGCATATATATTTACTATGTTTATGTCTTCTTGGTGGATTCTTCCCTTGAGTATTATGAAGTGACCTTCTGGGTCTCTTTTCATGGCCTTTATTTTGAAGTCTATTTTGTCTGATATGAGTATTGCTACCCTGGCTTTATTTTCCTTTCCACTTTCTTGGAAATTTTGTTCCAGCCCTTCACTTTCAGTCTGTGTATGTCTTTTGTTCTGAGGTGGATCTCCTGTAGGCAGCATATGTATGGGTCATGTTTTCTTATCCATTCAGCCATCCTATGTCTTTTGATTGGAGCATTTATTCTATTTATGTTAAAGCTTATTATTGACAGGTACTTATTTATTGCAATTTTTCGTACTTGTGTTCCTTTCTCTTGCACTGTTTTTCTTCTTGTTCTTAAAGCAGACCCTTTAGCATTGCCAGCAGAGCCAATTTGGAGGAGGTATATTCTTTGGGGCTTCTTTAGTCCAGGACGCTCTTTATTTGGCCTTCCATTTTAATTGAGAGCCTTGCTGGATAAAGTGGTTCGGTTGCAGACCTTTGGTTTTCATTGCTTGCAATATTTCTTGCCATTTCCTTCTTGTTTGGAGAGTGTCCATTGAGAAGTCAACTCCTAGTTTTATTGGGCTCCCTTATAGGTTACTTCCTCTTTCTACCTTCTGCCTTTAAGATTCTCTCTTTGTCTTGGAATTTTGCCATTTTAATTATGATGTGTCTTGAAGTGGGCCTCTTTGGGTTCCTCTTGTTTGGGACTCTCTGTGTTTCCTGGATTTGTGTGACTTTTCCTCTTATCAAATTAGGAAAGTTTCTATAATTAATTTTTCAGACAGGTTTTCTATCCCTTGCTCTTCTTCTTCTCTTTCTGGTATCCCTATTGTATGGATATTACTACATTTCATGTTGTCCTGTATTTCCCTTAACCCTTCTTCATTCTTTCTGAGCTTCTTTTCCTTTTCTTGGTCTTTCTGGGTGTTTTTTTCTACCCTGTCCTCCAGCTGCTTATCTGATCCTCTGCTTCATCAAGCCTGCTTTTGATTCCTTCTACTGTGTTTTTCAGTTCAGAAATTGTATTCTTCATTTCCCTTGGCCCTTGTTGATAGTTTCTTTTTCCTTTTTCATGTTGATATAGTTTCAGTGAGTTCATTGTAGTTTCCCTGTAGTTTTTGGTAATTCTCTGTGAGCTCATTGAGCTTCCTTATAACCATTGCTTTGAACTGAATATCTGATAGTTGAGTTGCCTGTATTTCATTTAGCATTTTTTCTGAGTCTTCCTCATTTCCTTTAATTTGAGGATTGTTTCTTTGTCCTCTCATTGTTTGTGAGACTCTTCTTGTTAGGCTCTGCTTCTTCAATTGATCTGTTCTGGCTCCCTTGGTTTATGGTGTGAACTTCTGTGGTAGAGTACCTGTGAGATTCAGTGGTGCAGTCTCCTTGATCTCCCAAGCTCACTGGTCTTGGGCTGTCGTTTATGGTGGCTCTGTGTATGTCTTTGGGTTTTGATTGCTGTTGGGTCTTTCTTTGGTGGGTCCTTCCCACCAGCTAATTAACTGAGGGTCACTCTGTCCACTTCCTCTTGTAGTCTGTTGTGCAGGTGTGGGCAGGTTTTGTTGAAGCTTGTTCTTCTCTCTGTATGTGGTTTTGAGGTTTTTCTCTCTCTCCGTCAGTTGTTTTTTTCTGATTTATTTCCATACCAGTTAGTTTTATTTTCAGATAGGTCCTGGGTTGAGGTTAGTGTGACTTCCACTCCCTCCTTCACCTTTTTCTATTGTTATTTGTTGGTGGTTCCTTTGTTGATGGGTTTCCTCTTCCAGCAGGTATAGCTGTGTTCAGAGCTCCCACCAACTCTTTTTTGTGATCAGTTGGAGGGGGAATGCAAAATGAGTATAACCTCATCTTAACTTTATTACATCTGCAAAGTTCCTATTTCCCAATAAGATCACATTCACAAGTGCTGGCAATTAGGACTGCAACACGTCTTTTTATGGGGGGGGGGTGAATATAGTTCAGTCACAACTGAGGTCAACAAATGTAGTGTCTTAAGGGAGGTTTTCTCTCTCTCCAGGTTCCCATGAGCCCCAGTCTCCCTCCATTTGTCTTTCTTCCTGCTTCACCTTCTTGAAGTGCTTTCCTACTTGATTTCCCAATTGCTTTAATATTCCCCTTAAAACTCTTCTTTTTGTCCTGATCCTATTGCTATTCTAGTTTTAAGGCATTTATTTCCTTTGACTTATCCTGGTCTCCTGACTAACTCCCCACCCCCCAGACCTGAGCCAAGTTGCCAAGGCATTCTCTATTCATAGTTATTAGTGTAAACACGGATAGCTGGTGATCTACAATTAGCATGAAGAAAAGGGATTTTGTTTGATAGATAGAGGTAAGTCTCCTGTTCTTCTTGTTTCTCTTACCAACAAAAGAAAAGTCCAAATTTGGAGAGGATTTTTGTGAATTATTTGAGCCAAACTGACGACAATTGCTGGAAGTCAACATCTCAATGGATTAAGAAAATGCTCCAGAGAATGGCAGTTTTATACTTTATTTTATATATTACTATCAATGGAGGAGGCAAAAGGATGGTTACATGAAATTCATTGGTGGTACATTAAGAGACAGAAGAAAGCAAAGCGGGGAATTCTCTGAGATGGGATAAAGAGTGAAATGAAGAGAGAAATACTTGTTTTACTTTGGTCAGTACAGGATAGTTAACAATAAACATTCACAGCACATAGAGATAGTATGCAGGGAACAAGATAACCATGAGGGGTTCTTTGGTCTTGGGGTTCTGGTGGGAGATTTTTACCCTAAGGGATCTGGAAAAAGAGAGATTACTGTGACATTCCAAAGGTATTTTATTGTAGATGTGGAAAGACAATAGACAGCCTCACTTCAGTTAAAGATTGATGTTTGTCAAGGAAGATACTGACATAGGATGTGACTATCTTCTATGACTCACCTATTTTTTTAAAAAATATATTTTATTGATTATGCTATTACAGTTGTCTCAATTTTCTCCCTTTGCCCCCTCTGCCTTGTACCCCCATTCCCTCCAGCAATTCCCTTTATTAGTTCATGTCCATGTGTCATACATATAAGTTCTTTGGCTACTCCATTTCCTATACTCTTCTTAACATCCCCTATTTTGTTCCTACAAATTAGTGCTTCTTAATCCCTGCACCTTTCCCTCCTTTTCCCCCCTTCCCCTTCCCAATGATAACCCTTCAAATGATCCCCATATCTATGATTCTGTTCCTGTTCTGCTTGTTTGCTTAGTTTTTTATTCACTTGTTGATAGTTATGTGTTTATTCCCATTTTAATGTTCATAATTTTGATCTTTTTCAAAAATGAGTCCCTTTAATATTTGATATAATAATAGCTTGGTGATGATGAGCTTTTACTTGGTCTGGGAAGTACTTTGCCTGCCTTTCAGTTCTAAATGATAGCTTTGCTTGATAGAGTAATCTAGGTTGTAGATCCTTGCTTTTTATCACTTTGAATACCTCTTGCCAGGCCCTTGTAGCTTGCAAACTTTCTTTTGAGAAATCAGCTGGCAGTCTTATGGGAACTCCTTTGTAGGTAATTATCTGCTTTTGTCTTGCTGCTTCTAAGATTCTCTCTTTATCTTTAACCTTTGGCATTTCAATTATGATGTGTCTTGGTGTGGTCCTCTTTGGGTTCAACTTGTTTGGGACTCTCTGTGCTTACTGGTTTGCATATCTATTTCTTTCACCAAATTAGGAAAGTTTTCTTCCATTATTTTTTCAAATCAGTTTTCAATTTCTTGCTCTTCCTCTTCTCTGACACCTCTATGATTCTGATGTTGTTATGTTTGGAGTTGTCCCAGGAATTCCTTAGTCTATCCTAATTTTTTTGATTCTTCGTACTTGTTGCTATTATGATTGAATGGTTTTTATCTTTCTTATGTTCCAAATTGTTGATTTTATTCTTGGTCATCCCCTCCACTATTGATTTCCTATAGATCTTTTTTTATTTCATTTAATGTAACCTACATTTCTGCCTGGATCTTTTTTATGCTATTGAGGTACCCAATGAGTTCTTTGAGCATCCTGATAATGTGTTTTGAACTCTGCATTTGAACTCTGCATCTGTGGTTGCTTATCTCCATTTCATTTAGTTTTTTTTTCTGGAGTTTTGACGTGTTCTTTCATTTGGGTCATGTTTATTTGTCCCCTCAATTTGTCAGCATACCCCCTCCCCTGCCCCATGTTTGGTTCTGTGTATTAGGTAGAGCTGCTTTGCTTCCCTGTCTTATAGAAAAGCACTCCTGTATGTTGTGTGGGGTGGGACAATCCTTGTCACTGCTCTGTGGCTCTGTGTGGGAGAGGGCTTGGAGGGGGACAATGCCACTGCCTGGCCTATAAAGTTTTGTCCAGCAGGAAGCTGTCTCTAGGCACTTGCCCTGTTGCCAGTCACTTCAGTTTCTCTCTCTATGTCACTGGTGTCCTTTCATCTATTGGCCTGGTGCTGAATCCCTGACGGGGGTGGGTCTGCAAAAGTTTAAAGTCCATTGTGGGCCCTTTAAGAAGAATCTCTTGAGAATCCTGCAATTTCTTCTGCTACTCCAACCCCCAATGGTTTTTACAGCCAGAAATTATAGGGACTTATCTTGCTGGACTGGAACCCTGGTTGGTGTGGTCTGGTCTGGTGCTGGGGTCCCTCTCTCTCTAGGTAACCCTCTCAATTCTTTTATCCACCACACATGGATGTGGGACCACCCATTCTGTGTCTCCACACCTCTCTGCACATCTCAGCATCTCTGCCCCTCTTACCTGTCTGGATGAATATGACTTCTTTAAATCCTTGGTTGTTGGCCTTACATACAGCTTGATTCTCTGATAAATCTGGGCGATATTTGTTCTGTAGTCTAGTTACAATTTTTGCTGTATTTGTGTGAGGAGGAGAAGCATGTTTACATATGCCTCCATCTTGACCAGAAAATTATGACTCAATTTTACTTAAGAAGTTTTAATTTCAGACCATGCTATGTGGTTACTTTAGGTCTCTGAATTTGTAAGGCTGCCATAGAAGCCTCCCCTTTTTCTTCCACACTGTCATGTGCACACACACTGATCAAAAGTCAGGAAGCACTGCTATTGGCATAGCCTTCCTATAACCATGAGGCAAACTGGTTTTAGAATGAAACAAGGATAATGTGGATGGAGAAAAACTGAAAGAATATGAAAAGCCATTGAGAACTGAATCAGTGATAACTTTGTAGAACAGCTGGATCAACCAGGCCTGCAGGCTGAGCAACCTTCAGACTTTCAGTTATGTAACCTAAGAAAATGTCCATGTCACTTATTAAGTCAGTTTAGGTTGGGGTTTCTGTTACTTGCAGCCAAAGGCAAGTATACCACTGATGTTTTTTCTGTTTCCAAATCACTAAGCAGATGGAATAAAATATACCTCCCATGTTCCATTTCTCAGGAAGATATTATAAAAAAGTACCCAATACTCCCCCAAATTAAATACAAATCTAGAAAATACTTGTCGTGGGTGTGAGGTGGCCAGATCAGAATTTAAGGCTGCCTGGTTCTCAGTCAGGATGTTGATGGGAATCACATCTACTCTTTCCAGATCCTTGCATTTTCTGCCCCACTGGGTCTGTTCTGAATGGATGCCACAAACTGGCTTACAGCTTGAAGCCCCAGTGGAAGGAGAGCAGGTGGCAAGCTAACCTCTGCAGGATCAATCTGACAGACTGCTTTGGGCTTGGGAAGAACAGGTTTGAAAACTACACCTGGAAGAAAAGGTAGCTTTTCCAATATTTTGAACAAACTGTTGGGAAGACTAAACAGAAAGCATGTTTAATATAAAGAAGGCTTCATTAGGACTCCTGGATAGAGATGAGAACTAAATATAAATATAAATTTACATTTACTTCTGCTTTAAAGGTCACTAAATGACAGCAAAGATGGTAAGATATATTCTTTTAAATGTATAAGCCCACAAGAATTGGAGAGAAGACAATATTGACAATTTTTGAAACTAAAAAGCAGTGGTAAGTAATGTAGCTGATTTCAGAAAGCTGGATAGAAAGCTTGTTTTATAGGGAAGCTATAAAACAAGTCAGATTGTGCCCTGGCTGGTGTGGCTCAGTGGATAGAGCACACTGTGAACTAGAAGGTTGCTGGTTTGATTCCCTGTCAGAGCACATGCTTGGGTTGTGGGCCAGGTCCCCAGTTGGTGGTGTGTGAGAAGCAACTGATCAATGTTTCTCTCCCCCTCTTTTTCCCTGCCTTCCTCTCTCCCTAAAAATAAATAAATAAAATCTTGAAAAAAAAACCCAACAAGTCCCTTAGGAAGCAGGAGAGAGCAACAAGTAGGAATTTGATCATTGAGTCCCTCTTCTCTCTGCACAGTTGAGACCTCTTTCTGACCTACCACCTCAGTGGCTCAGTGTAGTTTAGTGTCTGGAGAGACTGGCTCAGGAGACAGATGGCACAATCGGAGGTAGGGTACTAGATGGCAAACATAAGGTGAAAATGAAGGTTTACACACTGAATGCTAAGCTCCTCCTCTTCCTCCCCCACCTGGAACTTAGGACAGTCATACTTTCATCCTCCCATCTGGATTACCTGAAGGGAAAAAATTCTAAAAATGCCACCTTCTGGGTTTCTGCAATAAATAGTTCATCCAGATTTCCCTACAGTAAAGATCATGTGCACAGAGATTCCAATCAGCTTTTTAGATCCCTCCTCTTAAATATGAGCAGACAGTCAAGACTCACGGGACATTAAAGGAAATGTGCTGTTTGAAAAACAGACTAAGGAAGAAGTAAGAAGAATAGCAACTTGGAGGGAATAGGGACTATACAGGGGAAGATCCCTGAAAACAACCATAGGAATAGTCTAAAAGATAGACTAGAAGATGAAGTTGTTAGGAAATATAAGCTGGATACTATCATAAATAACAATTTAGAATTAAAAAGACTCTTTGGATTAAAGACATGATGGTAGAAATTTAAAAAACACATTACAGAGTTTGAAAAATAAATTGAAGAAATCTCTAAAGTAAAACAAAAAGAAAAATATTAGGGGAGAAAGGATAAGAAAATTAAGGGGCTGGTCAAGGATGAATAATGTCTAAATAACAGGAGTTCTAGAGAGAACAGGAAATGGAGAAGAGACAATTTTTTAAAATTCATGAAAATGGCCCAGATTCAGAGGACATGAGTTTTCACATCAAAAAGGCCCACTGAGCATTCAGCAAAATAGACAAAATGGACCCACACCAACATACATCACCATGAAATTTCAAGGTACTAGAAGCCTCTAAAGAAAAAAACATTTTCTTACAAAAGATCAATAATCAGAATGGCTTGGGCTTTTCAACAGTGACATTGAAAGCTAGTAGACAATAGCTTTCAAAATTCCTAGGGTAAATGGCTTTCAATGGAATGCTTCACCCAGCCAAATGTCAATCAAATAGGAAGGTAGAATAAAAACATTTTCCTACACATACAACCTTAGAAAAAAAATACCCGCCATGTTCCATTTCTCAGGAAGATATTACAAAAAAGTGCCCAACACCCCCAAAAAGGAGTAAATCAAGAAAGAAGGTGATGTAGGGTACACAATGTAGGAGATGACAAAGTGGAGAGGGAAAGGAAACCCCAAGGTATTTTTGAAAGGATCTTTCTGGCCCTCAGAAAGTTCCAGAAGAAACCTCTTTAAAATGATGAAATTGATAGAATATTTGGTGTATTTGATCATATTGAGAGGAGATTTGGAGGTTGAATTAGTAAAAATATGTAGAAAGTAAGCAAAATTTTAAAAGGAGCTTAACTACAGGGAAACCAAACTATGGTACTGTACAGGTAAGAAAAATCTAATCATAGTACACTATGTGGCTTATGTGAAAATAGAATTCATATGAGCAAATAATGTAAAAGTAATATTAATCTAACAAAAGTCACTATATTGCTGTTGTAGGGAATGGGGGCACCCTGTCCCCCCACACACACAAGTGTGAATTGTTGCTGGTGTGAATGGAGAACTAAAGTCTCATCCTCTATAGTAGAAAGTTAATATAGAATGTTTAAAGCTAATAAACAAACAAGTAGTTATATAAGAAAGCTATTTAGAGAAAAATAATCATATGAAAAAAATTCAAAGCATTCCCCAGGGAGAGGGAATTGGCAGGGCAGAGAAAATGAGGATTGCTTTTTTTTCAACTCAAATCTTGTAGAGATCTTTGCCTTTTTAGATTTTGTGTATACTGATTTGATAAAAAATAATAAAATCTAATTTAAAAACATACTACATTATACAGAGTATTCAAAAGAATGGATTGGGTTTGGACAAACATTTTGCTTCAGGTAGGTATGGAGAGATTTCATGCACCGAAAGCTCCAGCGAGAAGCTGACTGGGTGCTATATCTCCATGTTGTATAAATAAAGTTGGGGTAGCAGGCAACCAGCCACTCTGTATGCAGTCTTGCCAAGCTTAACATTAAGGGACCATGATCTGCAAGCCTAGAGTACCAACATGTACTGTGTCCTTTGCACTCCACTAGATGCTCTGGAGAAGAACAAAGAAGGGCTAGCCAGCATAGTGCTCTTTCTTATCTCTGTGCCAAACCACATTGTTTAGATCCAACATTCTTTTTTTTTAATTGCAAGGACGTGAAAATTTCAGAGACCAATCAAAAAGCTTCCTGTGCACTTTAATCTCTATTAAATGTCACTTACAACTGATACTTGATTTTTTTAAATTTATTTTTTAAGATTCTATTTGTTTTTATAGACAGAGGTGAAGGGAGGGAGAAACAGAGGGAGAGAAACATCACTGTTGGGTTGCCTCTCATAAGCCCCCTACTGGGGACCTGACCCAAAACCCAGGCATATGCCCTGACTGGGAATCAAACCAGTGATCCTTTGGTTCTCAGGCACACGCTCAATCCACTGAGCTACACCAGCTAGGGTGATATTTGATTTTTATCCACAGGAATTTCAACCTTCAGCCTGAATGTAGGAAACAAAAATGCCAACATCTACATCTAAAGGTTTCCTGGGCCCAGGGCTAGGAAGGTGGGGTGAGAAAGGAAATGGTCAGGAAGAGGAGCTTGCAGGATTCAGCAGAACCCCTAGAGGGAGTTGCTGCAAATGGAGGGAGTGTTCCAACCTGTTGGTAATCAGTTATCTTCCCAGGGAAGAGGTTATGAGGGAATGTCATCACACTTTATTTTGTAGTGAAATGGGGTCCGAGCAAACATGTGCATGTAATATTCATAGTTCTTCTGTGTGGAGGTTCTAATGTCAAAAGAAAAGCACAGTTATCTTGGTTGGCCTATCTTGCTTGAGAAAATTATCTAAAAATTACACATGCCTGTGCCAGGGTCCCAGGCACCACTGAAATCCCCTTAGGGGACCCCCAATACATTTGTTTTTCCAGGTCAAAGTCAACATATTTGCTTAATTAAATGAATGTTATTTTCACAGATCCCTTCAGCAGATCACATGCTGATGTGGAGAGAAAAAGAGAGCAAAGGCCCAGGAGGAAAGGCAAGTTGTGAGAAGTGTTTCACAGTTTATGGAGTTGTGATCACCAGCCTCTCATTATGCTTGTTATTAACGATAGCACAGTGGAAGTCCAAACCTTGCTTTGGAGAAGTGTATATCTAAACTTCATATTCTGAAAAATATACAGTAACAAATATATGCCTGTATTTTAGCTATACCACCATGTTTATTGTGACTGTCATCATAGCATTGAGTGACTCATGATGCTTTTAGAAAGTGCATTTTCCCCAGTAAAGATTCATTTGTGTTGATGGGAGACAGGAGTTCCAACTTAAAGTTGTTGACTTTAAGAGCTGTCTTCAATGACCCATGCTTCATTTCCATGCACTTACTCGATATGAAGTCTTCCAGAAAGGCACATATTATTAATCATAGTGTTCACATTATGTGTTTGCTGTTTTTATTTTGGTTTCACACAGGCTGTTGAATGCTGTGGTTTTGAGTCGTGGTTGCTTATTAGAATCTCTGGGAGCATTTAGAAAAAAATCAGCATGCCCAGGCTGCAACTCCAGAGTTCTGATTCCAGTTGTATAGGGTGAGACCCTGGTGTTGGAATTAGAGCTCCTCAGATGATTTTAATGAACAGGCAGCATTGAGAATCACTGCTCTGATAGCTTCCCATCATGTATAAGACAAAATACAAGGTCCCTATCATGGCCCACAAGGACTTACTTGATCAGTCCGAGTCACCTCTCCCTTGTCCCTTGCTCATTATGCTCTGGACACAGGAGACTCTTTGCTATTCTCAAACACACCAACCAAATTCCCATGTCAGGGCATTGGCTTTTGTTGGGATGCTTTCTGTAAAGTTCTTCCCCTAGGCATTTACCTATCTTGCTGCCTTAGTCCATTCAGGTCTCTGCTCAAAGGTCACCTCCTCAGAGAAGCCCTCCTTGGCCACCTCAGCTAAAATACCAGTCTTCACTGCTTTCTATCCCTTTACTCTGTTTATTTTTGCTTTATAGCATTTATCAACATCTGACTTATTTTAGTTTTTCTGGCTTACATAAATACCTAGAGAACAGTAGAAACTTAATAAATATTTTTATTGTTTATTCTATTACAGTTGTCCCAATTTTTCCCTCCACCCCCCTACACCCAGCCCACCCATCTCCTCCACAGTCAATCCCCTCTCCGTTCTCCATGTCCATGAGTCATTCATACATGTTCCTGGACTAGCCCCTTCCCCTTCTTGCCTCCATTCCCCCCTCCCCTCCTACAGCCATCAGTCTGTGAAACTTAATAAATAAGGAGTGGATAAAGATACATCTAAAACAATGTAAACTCTGGCATGTAGGAAGTGCCTGATAAAGGTCTCCTTCCCTACTCACGTAAAGCCTGTTGTTCCACATGCAGCCTTGTGACATACTGAGAAACAGCGACCCCTGTTGGAATTTGTATCTGAGTCTCAGAAAGACTGAGTTCACTAATGCTAGTCCCAAGATACTAGATGTATAAATACTCAGTATCTGATGAAGACTGCTGATGTGCACTCATGAAAAATTCCTAATAAGAGGTTTCTGACATTTACAAAAGCCTCTGGTCGGCACCATTTTCCAAAGCATGTTCTCTTCTGCTATCTGGTGGCCAACATGGGAACTTCCAGACAGTTTGTGATGACCTTGCTTAGTCAAAAGGAAAGTTCAGGGCACCTGGGCTTGCCCAGAACCACTTGGCAAAACACCTGTGGTCGTTTGACCAAGCCCCAGTGCTATCCAGCTTCTCAGGCTTCCATTTTTAGAAACATGAAACAACTGAGATGACTGCCTCCTTTGGTGGCTTCTGTACGGGTCATATAAGGGGAGAGCCTAAGGGCCACCTCCCCACAGCCCAGCCCTGTCTAAACTTTGTCCCCACATTTTCACATAGCCCCCATTATCAACCAGTCACAGCTAGATCCTGATCTCAGTAAACTCTTGTTAAATCCACAAGGGCAGGTTTTATCTATTTTGTAAGCCCCCATATATTAAATCATATTTAGCACAGAGCAGGTTACTAAATAGTTGTTGAAGGAATTACATAATAATTGCTAGCACTTATAGAGCACTTACTGTATGCTGAGCACTTAATGTATGCCATGCCCTATAGGAAGTCCAAGCACTTTACATTCATCAGTTCATAAATTATGGTGACCAACTTGTCCTAGTTTGCTCAGAGCTGTCCCTGGAATTCTCTCAGTCCCTAACAAATGGGGACAGTTGGTCCCTGTATTAGTCATCTCAGTCTGCCATTAACACTCTGTCACAGACTTGGGGCTTAAATGACACAACAGAAATTAATATCTCATAGTTCTGGGGGCTGAAAGTTCAAGATACCATCAGAGTTGGTTTCTGGTGAGACCTCTCTTCCTGGCTCGTGGACTTCTCACTGTGGTGAGAGGCAAGCTCTTCTCTCCTCTTCTGTGAGGACCCTAATTCCAACATGTGGGCTCACTAACTCACTCACTCCTGGGATGCGTGCTGTAGGTCCCTAACACTTACTGGACATAAAACATGGGTTGTGACTTTTAGCAGTTGAGGGGGATATACAGGCATAACTTGTTTTATTGGGCTTTGCTTTATTGTGGTTCACAGATGTGGTTTTTACAAACTGGACACAAGATCCTCCATCAGCAATAAGATTACAACTCGCTTTATTGTGATGCTTGCTTTATTGTGGTTGTCTGGAACTGA
Source organism: Trachops cirrhosus (assembly GCA_028533065.1). Taxonomy (NCBI): domain Eukaryota; kingdom Metazoa; phylum Chordata; class Mammalia; order Chiroptera; family Phyllostomidae; genus Trachops; species Trachops cirrhosus. Next base: position 47,130,741 of record CM052548.1, read on the forward strand.
ACTAGCAATACCTCGAGGTCTGCCTGTACTAAGAATTCTTTCCAGGCGTGTAAACCAGACCAAGGGCCCAAATAAGACTAGTGACATACTGAAGTTTAGTCTCACTGAAGGCTGGTCTTACCAAAGACTAAAATCTGGATGAACAAGAGGGGGCAGCAGAAAATGTCATCTCTGCCCAAAAGTACACTTTAGTAGGGGGTCTTAGTACATTTTGCTGGCATCTGCGAATCAGGGGAAATCTGTCAGAGTTCTCTGGCAGATGGCCTATACCTCCCTCCTCCCTTTTCTCTGGTGATGGGGGACATTTCGTAGGAGCCCCCTATGAAATGGAACCCTAAGGGAACTTGAGGGACAGTGCTTAGGATAGGACAGTACCAAGGCACAAAGGCCTACTGTTGGGACTAATCCTGCTCCAGAATCACCAGAATAGTAACCTAGCAGATCCGATTCCTATTCCTTTTGAGTGTTTAAACACATTTATAAATTCTACAAGTCTCATTAGAACAAGCCAGATATTACATCAAATAAATACTTTGGTGGCTCTAATCGCCAGAGGATAGCAGAATATAGGAAAGTGACACCAAAAGCCATTCTGGTCACACTGCAATGGACAGAGGTAAACTTATGTCTTTACTGACACACTTTGGAGTTCCAGGAGGCCCAAGCTCTCTCTCTCCTGTTTATTGCCTTTGATCAGGTTGGAGACAGAGGCCCCTGACACATAGGGCTCCCTCTGACAGCACCGGATAGAGGCTAGTGGAAGGAGAAATGCTTTTTGTGTCTCTGCAGTCCTCTACAGGGAGAAGGGCATGGGGAGTTGGTAGTTTTGCAAGATGAGAACAGTTCTGGGGACAGATGGTGGTGATGGTTGAATAGCAATGTGAAGGCTCTTAATGCTACCGAACTGTACATTTAAAAATGGCTAAATGGTCAATTTGTTATGTATATTTTACCACAATTAAAAACTAAACAAAATGGCCTGTGCTTTCTCTGCCTCCTTGTGCTGTGACTTCCCTGACTGATTTATCCTCTAGCACATCCACTGCCACTCCTCCTCACACCCAACTCTGCCCCTCAAGCCAGCTGCCCCTCAGGGTGAGTCACTGAACTCTGTGTGGCAAACTTCAGAGCAAATCCCTATGACCTTTAGGAGCCAACACTGGGATTCCTATTGACAATGGGGATGTGCAAAACTCAGATCCATGGGCGGGGGGTAGGTTCCAGTGTCTTTAGGACATCACCAAATCCTTACAGGAGGCCCTGGTTCCTCCTTCTCCTCCTCCTCCTGCTCCTCCACTTCTTCTTCTTTTTAAATTAACAGCTTTATTGAGATGCAATCCACACACCATAGAGATTACTCTTTGTTTTTTTAATAATTATATTTTATTGATTATGCTATTACAGTTTTCATGATTTCCCCCTTTGCCCCCCTCCACCCAGCACCTCTTGTTCCCTTCAGCAAACCCCCTCCTCTGTTGTTCATGTCCATGGGTCAAGCACATAAATTGTTTGGCTACTTCATTTCCTATACTGTACTTTACACCCCAATGGCTATTCTGTAAGTACCTATTGGACTTCTTAATCCCCTCCCCTCTTCACCCATTCCCCCACACCCCCCACCCATCTGGCAATCATCAAATAGCTCTCCATGTCCATGATTCTGTCTCTGTTCTTCCTGTTTGCTTAGTCTGTTATTTAGATTCATTTGTTGATAGATTTATGCTTTTCACCATTTTATTGTTCCTAGTTTTGATCTTCTTCTTTTTCTTAAATAAATTCCTTTAACATTTCATGTAATAATGGTTTGGTGATGATGAACTCCTTTAGATTTTTCTTGTCTGAGGAGCTCTTTATCTGCCCTTTGATTCTAAATGATAGCTTTGCTGGGTACAGCAATCTTGGCAGTAGGTCCCTGCTTTTCATGACTTTGAATATTTCTTCCTAATCCCTTCTAGGCTGCAAAGTTTCTTTTGAGAAATCAGCTGACAGTCTTATGGGAACTTCCCTGTTGGTAACTAACTTCTTTTCTCTAGCTGCTTTTAAGCTTCTCTCTTTATCTTTAACCTTTGGCATTTTAATTGTGATGTATCTTGGAGTGGGCCTCTTTGCATCCATCTTGTTTGGGACTCTCTGTGCTTCCTAGATGTGCATGTTTATTTCCATCACCAAATTAGGGAAGTTTTCTTTCATTACTTTTTCAAATAGATTTCCAATTGATTTGCTCTTTCTCTTTTCCTTCTGGTACCCCTACGATGTGAATGTTGGACCTCTTGAAGTTGTCCAAGTTGCTCACACTATCCTTATTTTCTTAAGTATTTTTCATTGATTATGCTGTTACATTCCCCAATTTTTCTCCCTTTATCCCCTCTCCACCCTGCCCCCACAACCCTCCAGCATTCCCCCCACTTAGTTCATGTCCATGGGTTGTACATATAAGTTCTTTGAGTACTCTGTTTCCTATACCATTTTTTATTTCTCCCCATCTATTTTATGTCTAGTAATTATGCTCCTTCTTCCCTGTACCTTTTCCCCTCTATTCCTCCCTTCCCCCTCCCCACTGAAATCCCTCTGTGTGATTTCCATTTCTGTGATTCTGTTCCTGTTCTGGTTGCTTGCTTAGTTTTTGTTTTTGTTGTCTTTCTTTTATTTTAGGTTCATTTGTTGATAGTTGTGAGTTTGTGGTCATTTTACTATTATATTTTTGATCTTCATTTTCTTAGATAAGTCCCTTTAACATTTCATATAATAAGGGCTTGGTGATGATGAACTCCTTTACCTTGATATTCTCTGGGAAGCACTTTATCTGCCCTCCCATTCTAAACAATAACTTTTCTGAATAGAGTCATCTGGGATGTAGGTCCTTGCTTTTCATGACTTGGAATACTTCTTCCCAGCCCCTTCTTGCCTTCAAGGTTTCTTTTGAGAAACCAGCTGATAGCCTATGGGAACTCCTTTGTAGGTAACTGTCTCCTTTTTCTCTTGCTGCTTTTAAGATTCTCTCCTTATCTTTAATCTTGGGTAACTTAATTATGATTTGTCTTGGTGTGTTCCTACTTGGGTCCAATTTCTTTGGGACTCTTTGGGCTTCCTGGACTTCCTGGAAGTCTATTTCCTTCACCAGATTGGGGAAGTTCTTTTTCATTATTTGTTCAAATAAGTATTCAATTTCTTGCTCTTCCTCTTCTCCTTCTGGTCCCACCATGATTTGGGTGTTGGAGCATTTAAAGTTGTTCCAGAGCTTTCTCAGCCTTTCCTCATATTTTTGACTTCTTGTTTCTTCATTCTGTTCTGGTTGGATGTTTATTTCTTCATTTTGTTTCAAATCCTTGGTTTCAGTCCCAGTTTCCTTCCCTTTACTTTTGGTTCCCTATATATTTTCCTTTATTTCACTTTGTATAGCCTTCATTTCTTCCCTCATTTTGTGAATGAGCTAAGTTATTTCTGTGAACATCCTGATCGCCAGTGTTTTGAACTCTGCATCAGATAGCTTGGTTATTTCCTTGTCGCTTAGTTCTTTTTCTGGAGTTTTGATCTGTTCTTATATTTGGGCCATATTTATTTTTCTTGGTGCACCTGTTACGTTGTAAGGGGTGAAAACTTAGGTATTCACCATGGCAAGGCAACGTCTTTGCTGTGTTGTGGAGCTGTCAGTGGGAAAGGGTCAGAGAGGGAACAATGCCGCTTGCTAGCTCTGCTCTAGACCTACTTTCCCTCACTTTCCTCACTTCCCACAAGTGGATTGTGGCCTTTCACATGCTGATTCACAGATGGGCGAGTTTGTGTCTGTTCTAGGATCCTGTCGGCCTCTCCCATGGACTCTCCTGTGATCAAGAGAGTTTCTCCCACTGCCACAACTCCCATAGATTTTTACATCCAGAGGTTTTGAGCCTTTAGTTTCCCATGCTGAAACACTGGATTCTGCTGTCTGTCTCACTTCCCAACAGTTCTTCCCAGCTTATCGGCCCACGAATGTGGGACCAACTGGTCCACCAGTCACCTCCTTGGCTGTGTGTCCTCTCCACCTTGGCTGCCTGTCTCCACCGCCCTATCAGTCTGGATGAATGTTTCTTTAATGCCTTGGTTGTCAGAGTTCCATGAAGTTTGAATATCTGGCAGTTCTAGTTGGTTTTTGTTTTTAAATTTGTTGTTGTCCTTCTTTTGGTTGTGCAAGGAAGTAAAGTGTTGATATGTATGTCTCCAAGAAGTTGTGGCTGGAACTCCTGGGCTGCTTTCTATCTCTAAGTTCCAAGTTTGCAATGTTGGTAAATTGATGCTTCCATAGACCTCCTCCAAATCCTTGGCGTATCAGTACATGAGTAGATCCACCCCAATTATTCTTCTTAATCCCTGCACCTTTTCCCTCATTCTCCACCTTCTCTCTCCAAGCTGATAGCCCTCCAAAATGATCTCCATATCTATGATTCTGTTCCTGTTCCTGTTCTGGTTGTCTGCTTAGTTTATTTTTATTTTTTTTTTTAGATTCAGTTGTTGATAGTTCTGAGTTTCTTGTCATTTTAATGTTCATAGTTTTGATGTTCTTCTTTTTCTTTTTTATTTATTTATTTATTTATTTATTTATTTAAATTTTAGTTTATTCATTACAGTTTCTATCCTTTATTCCCATTCCAGCCCACCCACCCATTCCTCCCCTCTTCCCTCCCCTTTCCAACCCCACTAGTTTAGTCCATGTGTCCTCTATATTTGTTCCTGTAAACCCTACCCTTCTCCCCTGAAATTCCCTCCCCTCTCCCCTCTGGTCCCTGATTACCTGTCCTCTATTTCAGTGTCTTTTTTTATATTTTACTTGTTTCTTTGTTTTGTAGTTTAGGTTCCTGTTAATGGCAAGATCATAGGGTATTTGTCTTTCACTGCCTGACTTATTTCACTTAGCATAATGCTTTCTAGCTCCATCCATGCTGTTGCAAAGGGTATGAGCTACTTCTTTCTTTCAGCTGCATAGAATTCCATTGTGTAAATGTACCATAGTTTTTTGATCCATTCATTTACTGATGGGCACCTAGGTTGTTTCCAGCACTTAGCTATTGTAAATTGTGCTGCTATGAACATTGGGGTGCAGAGGTTCTTTTGGATGGGTGTTTCAGGATTCTTAGGATATAGTCCCAACAGTGGAATTGCTGGATCAAAAGGCAGATCCATTTTTAGTTTTCTGAGGAAGT
>CM052548.1:47136417-47153916 GCA_028533065.1 Trachops cirrhosus
CAGAAATGAAAGAGGAGAGATTACAACGGATACCACAGAAATACAAAGGACTGTAAGAAATTAGTATGAAGAACTATATGCCAAGAAATTTGAAAACCTGGGTGAAATGGACAAATTTCTAGAAAAATATAATGTGCCCAAACTCAATGAAGAAGAAACAGAAAGCCTGAACAGGTCCCAGAATTGAAGCAGTAATCAAAAACTCCTGGCACACAAAAGCCCGGGAGAAGACAGTTTCACAGGAGAACTTTACAAAGCATTTAAGGAAGAGCCAACCTCTATCCTTCACAGACTATTACAAAAAGTCCAAGAAGACGTAAGAGTCCCAAACTCTTTTTATGAACCAGCATCATCCTAATTCCAAAACCAGATAAAGACACAACAAAGAAAGAAAACTTTAGTCAAATATCACTGGTGAACCTAATTACCAAAACCCTCAACAAAATATTGGCAAACTGCATCCAACAATACATCAAAAAGATCATACACCATGGTCCAGTGACATTCATCCCAGGGATGAAAGAATGGTACAATATTTGCAAATCAATTAGCATAATACTTCACATAAAAAAAAGAAAGACAAAAATCACATGATCATATCAATAATGCAGAAAAAGCATTTGATAAGGTACAGCATCCATTTATGATAAAAATACTTAGCAAAGTGGAAATAGAGGGAGCATTCCTCAACATAATAAAGGCCATATATGAGAGACCTACAGCCAACATCTTACTAAATGGGCAAAAATGAAAAGTTTTCCAACTAAGATCAGGAATAAGACAAGGATGCCCACTTTCAGCATTCCTATTCAAAATAGTATTGGATTTCCTAGCCACAGCAATCAGACAAGAAAAAGAAATGAAAGGCATCCAAATAGGAAAGGAGGAAGCAAAATTGTCATTGTTTGCAGAGGACATGATAATGTACAGAGAAAATTCTGTATATTCCACCAAAAAGCTGCTCAACAGAATAAATGAATTTGGCAAAATGATGGGATACAAAGTCAATATTCAGAAATCAAAGACATTTTTGTGCACAAACAATGAAACATCAGAAACAGAAATCAGGAAAAAAATCCCACTTGATATACCAGCAAGAAAAATACTGTACCTAGGAATAAACCTAACCAAGGAGGTAAAAGACCTTTACTCAGAAAACTACACAACACTGAAGAAAGAAATTAAGGAAGATACAAAGAAATGGAAGCATGTACCATGTTCATGGACTGGAAGAATTAACATCATCATAATGTTCATACTATCCAAAGCAATTTATAGATTCAATGCAATCCCTATTAAAGTACCAATGACATATTTCACAGATATAGAACAAACATTTCAAAAATCTATATAGAACCATAAATGACTCCGGATAGCTGTAGCAATTTTGAGAAAGAAGAAAAAAGTAGGAGGGATCACAATACCTGATATCAAACTCTATTACAGGGCCACTCTAATAAAAATGGCCTGGTACTGGCATAAGAACAGACACATAGACCATGGAAGAGAATAGAGAGCTCAGAAATAAACCCAAGTCTCTAAAGTCAATTAATATTTGGCAAAGGGTGCAGAAGCATAAAATGGAGTAAAAATAGTCTCTTCAACAAATGGTGTTGGGAAATCTGGGTAGGCACATGCAAAGCAATGAAACATGACCATCAAGACTTAACTATAACTTGTGACACCATAAAGTCCTTGAGGAAAGCAAAGGCAGGAAAATCTCAGCTATTCCACACAGCAATATTTTCACTGATATGTGCCCTAGAGCAAGGGACATAAAAGAAAGAATAATCAAAGACCCCCCAATGGGGATGTCATCAAAATCAAAAGCTTTTGCATGGCTAAAGAAAACATCATTAAAATCAAAAGAGAACCAACTATTTGGGAAAACATATTTACCAATGATTCTTCAGACAAGGGTTTGATCTCCAACACATAGAAAGAACTCACACAACTCCACTCCAGGAAGACAAAAACCCAATTAAACAATGGGCGAAAGACCTGAACAGACACTTCTCCAAGGGGGACATACTGAGGGCCCAGAGACATATGAAAGGGTGCTCACCATCACTAGCATCAGAGAGATGCAAATTAAAACCACAGTGAGATACCACGTCACACCAGTCAGAATGGCCATCATAAGTCAACAAACACAAGTGTTGGAGATGATTTGGAGAAAAGGGAGCCCTAGTACACTGTTGGTGGGAATGCAGACTGGTACAGCCACTGTGGAAAACAGTATGGAATTTCCTCAGAAAACTAAAAATGGAACTGCCTTTTGACTCAGCAATTCCACTATTTGGATTATATCCTAGGAACTCTGAAACACCAGTTCAAAAGAATATATGCACCCCAATGTTCATAACAGTACAATTTACAATAGCCAAGTACTGGAAGCAACCTAAGCACCCATCAGGAAATGAGTGGATCAAAGAGTATGGTACATTTACACAATGGAATACTATGCAGCCAAGAGAAAGAAGGAGCTCCTACCCTTTGCAACAACATGGATAGAACTGGAGAACATTATGCTAAGTGAAATAAGCCAGGCATTGAGGGACAAATACCATAAGATCACCATATGATCTTACCTTTAAGTGGAACATAATGAACAAAACAGACAGGGAAGCAAGGTATAACCAAAGACATTGAAATTGAGAACAGGTTGACAGTGACCAGAGGAGAAGTGGGAGGGGAAAATGGGGGAAGGGGGCAAGGGGTTTTCAGGAACAAATATAAAGGACGCATAAACAAAACCAAGGGGGGCAGAGTGGAATCAGGGAAGGGAAGTGGGGATAGCTGGGGTGCGGGGCTTGTGGAAGGAAAATGCAGACAACTGTACTTGAACAATAAAAGAAAAAAAATAAAGAAAATAAAAGGATCCCCAGGAAAAAAATATAATAAAAAATAAAGACTCATATTTTTTTTAGGACCAGAAAAATGATCTTTAAATTAATTTGGAATGACAGAAAATCCTAAATTTTCATAGCAGTCTTAATAAAAAATTAATAATGTTGAAGGTAAATAAATAAATTAATTATTTAATTTAAAAGATTCATATGAACATTATGAACTCTTCTCACAATATTCTTCAGTATATTCAGTATAAATAATATATGTTTTCAGTATCAACAATAAAGCCTTGCTATTTTCTTTAATTTTTTAAAAAAATTATTGATTTTTGATAGAAAAGGTGAGGGAGAGAGAATATTGATTTGTTATTCGAGTTGTTGATACACTTATTGGTTGATTCTTGTATGTGCTCTGACTGGGGATCAAACTTGCAACCTCAATGCATTGAGATGATGCTCCAAACAACTGAGCTGTCTGGCTAGAGCAGCTCTGCTATTTTCAATGAAAGTATTTCCACGCTCTCCAACCCATGTTGAATTGTACTTTAAGAGTCAGTCAATTTTTCAAGTGCAGTATTTTGATTATACACTGATCAGCTCAGAATGTAGAGAAAGGCATCAAGCACAAAAAAATGGGAGCTGAGGAAAGGGTAGAAGACCAGAAGTTATTGATCTGGCCTCATGTGTAGCCCTTTGCCATCCATACCCCATGATGTTTGTTATTGTCTAATGTCTCACATCCAGAACACCCATCAATTTTGATTACATTTAGAAGATTACTCTGAAAAGTCAACCCTGATGAGCCAAGTGTCCCTGTTCTCCTCCATGCTTCATTATATTGTTTAAAGGCCAATGAATATGATGTAGGAGTAATTTCCATCCATACACAAAAGCCATCTATAGTGTTAACATCAGAGTCCATAGAGGGGCAGGCCTTCATTCAAATATTTGGAAGCCTATTGTGTGCCAGACACTCTTGAACGAAGAATTTTTAAGACCTCCGATCAACCAGTGTTCTCTTTGTTTTGAAGGAGAAGAAAATGAGATCTAAAAGATCCAGAGTGGCTCAAAGTTCCCTGAGGCTATAATATATGTAGGAGTTAGATTTAGAATATCATTCGCAGATTTAGGATTAGTTTTCTTTTGATTATTGACAAGAAAAGTAATGAAAACTGAGTGCTCATTATTGTAACTATTGGTTTACCCATCAAAGGCAAAAGATAGAAATTAGAAGGTAGAAATGATCAGAGAAGCAAAATTAGCTGTCCCTTATAGCTTGTCTGTCACATTAGAGTCCATTAATTAGGCCCATTCAAATCATTACTGAATGTTCAGTTCTTCTCTTCTTCCATCTCACTCCTCATAACCCAAGAGGTTTAAAAATTTTATTTAACATGTAGAGGCCTACATTCACAGAGAATGAACACAGGGTACATGTAGAAAGCTTCAACCCAGGGAAAGCTACATAGTTATAGTACGCTGAGGGTATGTGATGGCAGAGATCTCAAAGAAGATACAGCCTAAAGCAGGAGAATGGGGACAGAGAAGCTTTTAGAGGAACCTGGCTGAATCCTGCAAATGAAGAGGACCAAGCCAGGTGGAGAGGAAGGGTGAACAGTAGGTAGAGAATAAGTGTCTCAGGACCTGTTTTTTCTTTAGTTTTTGACCTGGAAGTAAGAAGTTGATGCATTCCAGGAACTAGAAGAAACTCAATGTTGGTTAGATTGCAGTGAGCAGACAGAAAGGAGATATGTCCAGAGAAAAAGGAGCCTCATGGGCCCGAGTTAAAGAATGAGCACTTGATCCTAATGGTGGAAAAGATCTTCAGCAAGGTGTGATCAAATGTGTGTTTCTTGCTCAGGACTTTGAGTCTCCTACTTCCTCCGCCAGCTTCATTCTATCTCCACAGTCCAATGACAGGTTTGTGCATGAAGCATGTCTAACGTGGGCTCTCCCTTCGAACCCAGGGACTAGTTCCCACATTGAGAGCTGTGCACAAGTTTATCTAACAGTTGCTCCTTTTTACAAGAGTACCAACATAGATTTTTTTTGGCTCTGAAACCTGAGAATGGTTAAATGATAAGTACCCTATAGAATAAATTAAGCATTAAGTGTTTATAATGTTTTGGAAGAATTTTTACTCAAGCAGAAAATAGTAATGAATACTGAGAAAAACACTTTGAAATGGTACATAAACATACACGCAGAAAGATCCTAGTAATAAAAGAGAAGTATATCTATCTGTCCCTGGGGAGAATAAAACCAGAAAGACACAAACCTCTATATTTCATGTTCCTAGAATTTATTAGATGTGGGTATGTCTTTTGTTCATGCTTTTATCAACATCTGATGAAATTTTAATGTGTGCACAGCTTTAATAATCAGAAAACATGTTAAGAATTTCTTACCCTACCCAAAGACACAGGTAAACTTATTCTTTTGAGTGGGAAGTTATTTCATATCATTGAGACTCCAAAAATCATTACTGGCTTTTATCTGAGTGATCTTTTGAGTTACACATAATTTAAAAAGGGGTAGGGACTGGAAAAATAGGTAAAGGTATCAGTTAATACTAGCTTATTATACACCATCCTTAAACCTATAAATTCACTTTCACATTGTCTTTGGCCTTGCTTAACATTGTTTTCATACAGTGTTAGAATGCAAGTGATATGGAACTTTTGTCATCCTTTCAAAAAATTAAGTTAGTCCAAAATAACTTTATTTGTGTGATAGGAAAGGAGTTAAATGCAGGATAGGCTTTTAGTGTGTAAAAGTGTGTGTGCGCATGCATACATACATTAAATAAGACTTTTTTAAAAAGACTTCTTCCAGAGTTTTAGGTTCACTGATGGCTGCTTCAAAAATTGCTTTCTTGGTTTGGTTCATAATTCTGAAGTCTTCCCCATCAGGGGCCATCCAACAGTGTCCTGTCACCTTGGGCAGAAGTCAGGGCATGTTCTGGGCCCAATCCATCCTCCACTGGCTTCCTGACATTCACATCTGTGTCTGTGAGATGGGATCCAATGTGCTATATAGGTTTTCTGGCTTCTTTTTCTTTTCATCCTCATCAAACTGAGCTTCAATCTCTGCTGGATTGATATAAGTATAGAATCGAGCCATGATGGCAAAGATTATGCAGACAACCAGAAGCAACGAAGCAAACAGAATGTACTCAGCCCACTTTGAAGGAATTGGAGATGGAGCAAGAAAAAAACAAAAACAATATCAGTTACAGTAATGTATATAGCATATGTATATTTTCTTGCTATGTCCAGATGGAAGGTGCTTTGAAATTAAATTGTTAGGGGAAATTGGTAGGCTTCTCCTATAGATATAGAATGGTCAGTTATCGCCACTGATACAGAAGGGCCAGCATTTTGTGAATGCTCAAGGATCAAGACAACATTTTTCTAACAACACTGGAATGTAGGAACATGAGACTTTGGGAAGACAATACAAAATTTCTGAAAAACTCAAGTCTTAAGGTACATAGTCAGCCCCTGAAAGGATGGAGACCAAGAAAACACCAGGTACTTGAAAGAAAAAGAATATATTGAACCTTTTGAAGTTAAGAGCCCCCTGTTATCCTTTGCTAGTACTTTGAGGTCATAAGCACACTCTGAGGGGACCCAGTAGAGGAGATAATGAAATGGATGGGGTGGAGTATGGCATAACTCCCTTATGGGGTAGATATGCTGATGTGCTGAAGGAGAGAATTTAAGCATCATAAAAAACCCTTACTTTATTTTAGCTGGAAAAATCACAACAATCTTTAGAATGGCTTTAACTAGTAATTATGACAGCTTCTGGATAACATGTCTAGTTTGGGACTATTAACTTACATTCACTGAAGCTAAGAAAGATCTTTTCTTTGCCAGTAAATGACATTAGGGTGTATGTACATTAATCCAATCTGGTTATTTTAGTTGGCAATTTTCAACTGCATTGGCTCCTGGTAGAAATAAGAATTAGCACATGCTTGGCCATAAGACCACTTGGTAACCACTCTATCTGGCCAGTATGGCAGTTTTATTCAGCCAGTAGCTGAGATGACCATGTATATATAGATGGCTAGGGAGGGACATCATGATGACCGCTGATAGGTAAGACAAAGGTACATCTCCTTTTCTACCTCATACCTGTTCACTGAACTGTCCTGCTCCTGCCACAATGAGCACAATGATGTTGCCAACCGCCACCGTCAACAGCCATCCTGCTTGAAGAACTGACTTCATGTTGGAAGGAGCCTGAGGAAGCAAAGCAAAGAGAATCCCAATCCAGATCTCAAACTCAGCAGGAGAATACAACTCACCAATTCATTTAATTAAGCAGTCATGCTAAAAATGCACATTAGAAGTCAGGCTGACTTGAATGTAAAAGAGACAATTGCTTTGGTAGCAAGATACTCTAAATCCTCAAGTTGTACAAAAATGCAAGAAGCCCTTGTTTTTCCCTCTCCACATACTTGCAAAGTTGCCATCCTAGTTAAACAGACAACTCTACAGATGAACTGATTCTATTTCTGCAGAAGAGTCTCCAAGTAAAGACATCCAGCGTGACACTCACCCCCACCCCATGGAGGCTGCTGTCTGAAGGCTGTAAGTTTGCTCTTTTGTGAGCCTCCCTGCCACATCACCAAAACCTCTTTTCAAACTTTTGTTATCTGTGTTATGTCATCTCCTTTATTAGACTGAGGTCACCACAGAAAGGGGTTATCCAGCTCATATTTACAATCTTTACTGAAAACTTGAAGGTACTAGATATTATGGAGATATAATTGCTATAACTGTAGCTTTGATAAAATCATTCAGAAATTAAACTCTACAAAAGGTATCAGCAAGATTTGCCTCATTAGTATTTATAGACATAAAGTAATAGTTTTTAATGTTTAAAATCTAGGCCTTAATCAGTATGTTTATTAGGAGCAACAGAGAGACCTCAAATGAACCTTAAAGATAATGAGAACACAGACCTGGAAATAAGCACTGTTATGAATTGTTGATACCATTTGGTTGTTTCAGAATGCAGAGTTACCTGCCTATCATGACCTTTGTAACCATTGTTAATACAGTTTTTCCTACTAGGAGTATAAACCTCTGTGTATGACTGTGGGAATATAGACATGTGTAATATATGCACTCATGAAATTAAACAGTAATATTCATAGTCAATATAAACACAAGGCATGGTGACCTCAAAAACCTTGTTTGGGGGAATATACCATTGAATAAAACATATACCATAATGTTTTCTAGAATTATTTTACATTATAAATATATGGCTAACCCAGATTTAAATGAAGGCCCAGCAGCATTTTGAAGGAAGGGGTTTAGAGGAAGGGTCGTAAAACCAATGAACAAGAAACCTGAGAATATGAGAACTCCAATCCTGTGACAGAGAAAACCACCTCCCCACAGGTGATGAGGAAATACTGTGGGATTTGCAGGGCCATGCTAACTGAATTGGGTGAAATATCTTCAAATTCTTTCAGTTCAGGGCAGCCATCACCCTAGATCAATAAAGCAAAAGTGAGAAAAATAAATTAAAATCAAGATTGCTTCTAAAGTAAAAATTGTTCAAACTAGCAAATTGAGTTTTGATTCTAGGGTTATATCATATGATTTATCAAGTACACATTTTCAGTGTAAATATACAACACTGTGTTTTATACTTGTGATGAGATAGCCATCGTGGGATTTGAAAATATGTTCACTAGTGTTTTACCCTTAAATAAGAGAGTAGATTGGCAGTCAGTTTTGTTCAAAACATTGCCATCTCTGTGAACTAGAAGTATCAAGTACTGGTCAATGTGAACTGTTAGTGAGTTCAGTTTTATTCTAATGGTGAACTTAAGTCAATGTTAAGTAAAGACTTGGTGGTAAACTTAATTAATTCTAAGGCAGGGGTGTCAAACTCATTTTCACCGGGGGCCACATCAGCCTTGTGGTTGCCTTCAAAGGCCTGAAATAATTTTAGGACTGTATAAATGTAACTACTCCTTAACTGTGAAGGAGATGAAATTACACTCAGCCCTTTGAAGGCAACTGTGAGGCTGATGTGGCCCCCGGTGAAAATGAGTTTGACACGCTGTTTTAACACCATTTAAAATACAGATCCTAATAATAATTTAAATCATGACTATGTCCTAAGTGTTTGTGAGGACTCAGGTGAAGAAAGTTTGAGAAGCACTTCTGATTTGATTGAATGGGTTACTAACCTTCTTGATGATTACATAGGTATATGCACTACCGAAACCAAGACTGGATGTAAAAGTAGTGTTGCAGTTCCCTGGAATCTTTGAGAAGCTTAGTGTGATGTTTTTTCTATGGAAAGAAAGAATAATATAGGTTAACATTCTAGGTATTAAAAGCTTCAATATATTCAGAGGCATGGAAACATGGAACAGACTAACAGTAACCAGAGGTGAGGGAGAGGGGAATAATGGTGGACAGAAGGGGAAGGGACTAGTCAAAGAGTATGTATAAATGACCCACAGACATGGACAACAGTGTGGGGAGTGACTGTGGGAGCAAGGGAATGGGCTGGGCGGAGGAGGGCAAAGGGGGGAAATTTTAGACAACTGTAATAGAATAACAATAAAAAATTTGAAAAAGCTTCAATATATTGTTTAAAGAATAAGACTTGAAATCCTTGAACTTTGGAACAAACTGTCTAGTATAGGTACTTACGTGCCAGAAGAAAAAAACTGATATATGCTGGCATTGTGGCTGGTGACATGTTCATATACTTTCCCATCCATTGTGGCATTGAAGCTCTCACCAAAAGCATTTACAAATCTGAAACAGAAAACAGGAATGTGTCTTGTGACTAGACTAAGGAATGATTAGCTCTAAATCACAGCACCTGAAGTAAGCTATATTTCCTATTAGAAGGAATTGAAGATGTTTACTCTAGAATCTTCTAGATTCTAGAGTAAAGGCAGAAAGTAAGCAACCCTGGCCTTTCCCTTGCTCACCCATTCATGAGAACACACCTAAAATTTTAATGTTGTTAAACACCAGGAACTGTTCTAAGTACTTTGTAACTAGGAACTATTTCAAGGATGTTTAGGATGTTAAATATGGACTGAAACAGGTACTGATCTCTTTCCTCTCAAGAAGGTAGCTATGCCATTGTGTTCCTTGCTTCAGAAGCTTTAGAGCTAAAGTGGTGGAGGACAAAAAGCAGAAATTGATGGGAACTTATGAATTAAACTCAGGTTCTGACATCCTTAGGCATTTGATGTGTTGTAATTTGATAGGTAATTATTTGATAGGAAACTGAACCTGATATGTATCCCAAGGAGCCTAATAGGTAGAATTAACACAGTCCCAAATACTCAAAGCTGCTTTTATCAAAGATTAAGATGAACCACTCAGAAGAGACAGTGGGAAGAATACAAATTTAGGAACTTGGGTCTGGGGCCTGGCTTTGTAACTTAAAAGACTCTGAACAAATCTCACCATAAGGCTGGAGTGCTATACTAGAGTACTATTATCTTCCTGACATACATCTCAGTCTGTATAGGATATCAAAAAGAATAAAGTGAACTGAAAAAAGCAACATCATACATATCAGATGTATTTTAAACAATAGAAAATTGAGCATAAGTAGCAAACACACTGAGTGCTTTGAAGGGTGAAGAGAGTAGAGATCCAAGGTCTCTTATGCTCTATTAATTGGGATCAGGCCCAGTCAGTCCTTGTTAAGGCTCAAGTTAGCTTAGGCCTCTTAGGAGTGTCAGGATCTAAGGCTACAAAGTGATCATGGAATGAGGTATGGAGAATGGGAACCAGCTGAGAAAATGACAAGATGGGATCAGTTCCTCAAAAAATAACCAAGGCACTTAGAGGTTGGTTCCATTTCATTTTTTTAAACAGCTTTGTGAGATAAATTTACATACCACAATATTTACCCATTTAAAATATACTATTCAGTGGCTTTAGTACATCCACAGGGTTGTGCAACCAACACAAAAATCTAATTCTCATCACTCCAAAGAGAAATGCAAACTAATTAGCAGTGACTCTCCATGGCCCCTCCCCCAGTCCCTGGCAACCACTAATTGGCTCTGGGTGTGTATGGATTTGCCTATGGATTTGCCTGCCATTTCATGTAAATTGAATCATATAGTATGGAGCATTTCTGATTAGCTTCTTTCACTTAGCATAATGTTTTTGGTGCATTCATAACATATATCAGTATCTCATTCCTTTTTAAGGCTGAATAATATTCCATTGTATGGATGGACTCCAGTTTGTTTATCATTTGATGACCATTTGAGTTGTTTCCACATTTTGTCTATTGTGAGTAATGCTGCTATGAGCATCATCTAGAAGTTTTTTGGTAGACATATGTTTTCATTTCTTTGGGGCATATACTTAGGAGTGAAATTGCTAGATCATGTGGTAACTCTATGTTTAACATTTTGAGGAACAGTTTTTCAAAGTGGCTGCATCATTTTACATTTCCGTCAGCAGTTTTCAAAGATTCCAATTTAACCACATCCTCACCAACACTTGTTACTGTCTAATTTAAAAAAAATAGTGCCTAACAGTTTGAAGTGGTATCTCATTATGGTTTTGATTTTCATTTGTCGAATCATAGTCATCCCTAATGATTAATGGTTTTAAGAAGCTTTTCATGGGTTTTTGGCCATCTGTATATTTTCTTTGGAAAAACTGCAGTTTAAATATTTGCCCCTGTAAAAAATTGGGATATCTGTCCTTTTATTACTGACCTGTAAGAATTCTTTATACAGCATCCAGCAGAAGTAATGCCTGCTTAAGTGTGGTTGGTAGGGTAATAATATGGATGTAGTAATTTATAGTTTTAATTTGAACATTTCACCTAAAATGTCATATGGTGTGCTTGAGTGTGATATTGTTATGTTATAGAAGTACATGCTCGTGATTTTGTAATCAGAAGGGGTATTATTTGTGCCAGACCCTGGATGTTCAGAATATGTCTCTCATCAGATCTATGATTTGCAGATATTTTTTCTCATTCTGTGAGTTGTCTTTTCACTTTTCTGATGATATCATTTGCAGCACAAAGTTTTCAATTTTGATGAAGTCCAAGTTATTGTTATTTTCTTCTGTTGCTTGTGTTTTTTGTTTCATAACTAAGAAACCATTACTTAACCCAGGTCACAAACATTTACTCCTGTTATTCTTCTACATTTTATTGTATTCATTATATTAGGTTTATGATCCATTGAGTTACTTTTTGTGCATGGTATCAGGTTGGGAAAATCTAACTTTACTCTGCATTTGAATTTCCAGTTGTTTTAGCAGTTTTTGTTGAAATTTTACTTTTTAAATGAAGGTTTCTTTTTGAATCTACTTAAAGCCACTTGTGTCTCACCCTCACTCCCTCCTTAAAGTATTTTTTATCAGTATTACAGGATTGAAATAAACCTAACTTAAAACCAGGACTCTGCATAACTTTTTTTTCAAGTCTTTTTTTAAAACTTTATTTTAATTGTTCAAGTACAATTTTCTATCTTTTACTCCCATCCCAGCCCACCCACCTAGGTCTCCCCACCTCCCTCCCATTTCCACCTGCCTCTAGTTTTTGGAAGTCTTAAAATTGAGATTTTTAAAGGAAACTAATGAAGCATGCATTCACATTATCTACACTAATTATTTCTGTACCTATAATGAATAAAAATATTTGTAAAATATTGTTTGTTTACTTTTCTCATTTTTTTATATTTCTTTTTTTGTATTACTATGAGGCACATATTAATTTGGTACAGTTATATGTACAAATTTATAAATGATGTGATATTCATCCATTGTGGTTGTGTCCTCAAAATATTTTTATTGAATATGATGAAAGGTCTAAAGAACACTTCCACAGAGGAACACCCACATGAATGTAGATTGTAGCATTATTTGGAAAAATGTGAAAAGCCTAAATCTCCTTGAAAGAGAATGCATAAATTGTATGGAGTATATCCATACAATAAAGTATTACACAGTGGATGTCAATATGGCTAAACATTAAAATAACATTTTATAATATGGTTTATATTATTGCAGAATTACATATATACAGGACAATACCAATTATTTTAAAACATGCTAAAAACATATTGTTTATAGACACATACATATGTAGTAATATCTAATGTCAAAAAATGCATAAGATAGAAGGATCCAGGATGGCAGTGGAATAAATGGAAGGTACACTTACTTCATATCAGGGCAAAACTGGAGTTACAACTAAATTATAGAGCAAACAATCTGAATAACCAATAGAAGAATAGTTGAAGAGAAGTCTTATAACCAAGGATTTACAGAAGAAGCCACAACGAGACTGGTAGGGAGAGTGGAGATGTGAAAACAGCTGGCTGCTCTTTTCACCCATGGGTGGTGATTGAGATTCCAAAAGGATATCTCAGCTATGCAGTCCCACCTGAGAAATGTGGGATCTCAACCCCAGGCTGGGCTCCCCAGTCTAGAGCACCAGAGCCAAGAAGAGGCACCCACATAACATCTGGCAATGAAAATCAGTGGGGATTCTGTCCACCAGGGACAGACAGAAGTCTGCTAGAGACACAGGTGCCCTCCTAAAAGGGCAATACACAAAATCTCATTTACAGCTCCTCACCCTGGGCTCTGCTGGATGGATTCTGGAGTCACATGAGGAGAGATTGGGGTTTGTGGCTCTTGGGGAGAGCTGAAGGGACAGCCACAAGGATCCCTGAGCTGAGTTCTGCTCCCACACCACAGATGATAACTTTCTCAGGTGGAGCACTCCCCTCTAGCATCAGATTGGGGGTATGCAATAGCCCTATCCTCTGGACTCCCTGCTGCCCATCCATGTGGAGTTTGCATCCTGCTGAGGAGTCAGCTGCCTGGGTCAGGGTGTAGAGATCTGGACTCAGGGGGTGTCAGTGATTGAGTTGTGTGACTTTGGGGTGGGAGCTATTTCCTACATCTTCCCTTGAAACTGACTGGTGCCTCTTCTTCACAGAAGATCCACAAGCCCAACCCAGTGGCTCCATCCTTCTGACTTCTGGAGGCTCTGTACTGCTGAGGGCTGGGAAGAATCCAGGACAGATGGAATATTGTGTGGCTCTTGAGTGGGGACTACTCTCTTTACCTTCCCACAAACCTTATTGTCACTTCTCCCTCATGGGAGATGAACTAGTGCCCCCTGCTGAGATCAGGCTCTGAGAAGAAGTTAGGACAGACTGAGTTGTGTGGCTCTAGGATCAGGGCCTTACTTCCTCTGTATGCCTGACCAGTGCACAGCCCTCCATTTACATGGTCAAATCTTGGTCTCTTTGGGTCTGATGAACTCCAATGGCCTCACCCTGACAACTATAGCAAATTTACCTAACACATAGAAAGAAACACAGAGAGGCAGCCAAAGTGGGGAGACAAAGAAACATGTCCCAAATGAAAGAAAAAGAGAAATTTCCAGAAAAAAGACCTAAAAGAAATGGAAGTAAGCAACTTATCAGATATAGAATTTAGAAAAAATGGCTATAAGGATGCTCAAAGAAACTTAATAAGAACTACAAGGAACTTAGTGAGAACTACAGCATGATTTCCTTGAAAAAGGACACAGAAACCATAAAAACCAGTCAGAAATGAAGAATACTATATCTGAAATGAAGAATACACTAGACAGTAGGTTGGATAAAGTAGAAGACTGAATGAGCAATTTAGAAGATAAGGTAAAAAAAACAATCAGAGCAGCAAAAGAAAAAAAAAGAAGATAGTTTAAGGGATCTTTGGGACAACATGAAGTGAACAACATTCACATCACAGGGGTACCAGAAGAAGAAGAGAGAGAGCAAGGGATCAAGAACCTATTTGAAGAAAGAATTATCAAAACCTTCCCTAATTTGGTGAAGGAAAAAACATACAAGTCCATGGAGCACAGAGTTTGAAACAAGATGAACCCAAAGAGGCCCACACCAAGACACATCATAATTAAAATGGCACAGGTTAAAAACAAAGAGAAAATCTTAAAAGCAGCAAGAGAAAGACAGTTACTTACAAGGAGGCTCTCATAAGACTGACAGCTGATTTTTCAACAGAAACTTTTCAGGCCAGAAAAGATTGGCATGAAATATTCAAAGTGATGAAAAGCACTGACCTATGACCAAGACTACTTTACCCAGTAAGACTATCATTTAAAATTGAAGGAGAAATAAAGAGCTTTCCAGACAAGAAAAAGTTAAAGGAGTTTGTTACCACCAAACTAGTATTATAAGAAATGTTAAAGGAAGAAGGAGGAGGAGGAAAAAAAAACACAACAGAGGAACATAATTAAAAGAGTAACATGGCAATAGATATGTACCTGTCAATAGTCACTTTAAATGTAGATAGCTTAAATGCTGCAATCAAAAGACACAGGGGAGCTGAATGGAAAAGAAAATAAGATCCATATATATGCTGACCATAAGAGACCCATCTCAGAAAAAAACATACACACAGACTAAAATAAAAGGATGGATAAAGATATTTCATGCAAATGGGGAGAAAAACAAAGCTGGGGTAGCAACATTTATATCTGACAAAATAGACTTTAAAACACACACTATAGTAAGAGAGAAAGAATACCATATAATGATAAAAGGAGCAATTTAACAAGAAGATATAAACCTTATAAACATTTATACACCCAACATACAAGCAAACATAAACAAAATGAAGGATAAAAATCACATAATCATATCAATAGATGCAGAAAAATATTTGATAAAATCCAGTATCCATTTATGATAAAAACTCTCAGCAAAGTGGAAATAGAGAGTACATACCTCAACGTAATAAAGGTTACATATGACAAACCCACAGCTAATATATTCAAAGGGGAAACACTAAAACATTTCTCTTAAGATCAGGAACAAGGCAGGATTTCTGCTTTCACCTCTCTTATTCAACATATGACTGGAAGTCATAGACACAGGAATTAGACAAGAAGAGAAATAAAAGGCGTTCAGAATGGAAAGCAAAAGTTAAACAATCAGGAAGATGACGGCATGGTAGGAGGGAGCACACGCCACCTCCCTCTTCAAATGGCAGGAAAACCTAGCCATACTACAGAGGACTAGAGCAAATCCTACGGAGGATCATTGCAGCATACATGAAAATAGGAAATCAAAATTGTAGCGGACATTGAAAGACCAGACAGTAGGGAGACTACTGCAGAATAATAATGGCCCAGGGATCAGCTTGGGGAGCAGGGAGGTTGCAGCCCCAGCCCCAGAGCTCCGGGGGCTGCCGCAGGGCTCTCGGGGTGGGGGAGCTGGGTCAACCACTCCCTCCCTGGCCAAACAAGGACTGAACAGCGCTGATCCAGGGGACTGCGGAGTGGGCTTTGGGGAAGATCAGGGCCCAGCCAGTGGAGCCAAAGACAGCCGGGCCTTGCATGGGCGCCCCAACCCGGAGAGAGTTATTTTTTGGGTAAATGGCTTGGTGGCTATAGCGGTGAGCACGGAAAAGCACGGGCATTCTGTGGGATCCCCCGTGCCCAGGCCGGGAATTTGGGGGAGGTTCGAGCCCCCCAAAATCCACAGCGTAAACACCCGTGAACCTGGAAGGGGTGCGCGCACACACACTCTGCAGTGGAGAGCCCGAAGCCCGCACCCTGGTGAGAGGCGTCTGAAAGCTTTGGAGAGATCGCGGCCCAGCCAATGGGTCTGGGGACCACCGGGTCTTACACCGGCGCCCCAACCCAGAGAGAGTTATTTTTTTGAGTAAAAGGCTTGGTGCCTACAGCTGTGAGCATGGAAAAAGCGCGGGCATGCTGTGGGATCATCGGTGCTCAGGCCGGGAATTCAGAGGAAGTTCAAGCCCCTCAGAATCCACAGAGTACATACCCGTGAACCTGGAAGGGGCTCTGCGTGGTGGGCTCCAGAGGGAGTGCTTAGGAGTTCACAAACTGGTGCCTGGGGTGTTGGGCCCCTGAGGCTGGACCTGGGGACAGTGCACCAGAGGCTGACTGAGCTCTGAACAGGAAGGGGAAAAAAAGCCACAGCATTCGCCCCTAAGTCTGCTGCAGCCAGCAAAACCAGGAACACTGGTTTGGCCAGTTTGAAACCAACACAGTGCTTTTTTTGTTTTTGTTTTTTGTTTTTTCTTTTTTTTGCTTGTTTTTTTTTATTAAGTAACTTTTCATTTTTTAATTCTTATTGTTGTTATTTCATTCAATTCCTTATGTTTCTATTTCTTTCTAGTGTTGATCCTTCTCCCTTTCTTTCCAAATTAATCTCTT
The DNA here is from genome assembly GCA_028533065.1 of Trachops cirrhosus. Lineage (NCBI taxonomy): Eukaryota > Metazoa > Chordata > Mammalia > Chiroptera > Phyllostomidae > Trachops > Trachops cirrhosus. Next base: position 47,153,514 of record CM052548.1, read on the forward strand.
CATTCCATCTCCTGCTTATTGCCTTCATTTTTTTAATTTTTTTGGACCTGCAAGTAATAGCATATCTGTATTGTTATTTCATTTTCCTTACACTTTTTATTGAAACTATTTTAGTATTCCTCTTCTTTCTGTATAGTCTTCTTTGCTTGGCTAGTTATAATATATCATTTAATAGGTTTCCCCTGTTATCTCATTCATAGTGTATAGCTAATTAACTGTCCTTCATTTGTGTTCCATTAGTACACTTCTCAAGGCTCCATACTTCCTATTCTTGTTATCTAGATCTAGTAGATACTGTCATATGATTGTTGCTCTAATATTACTGTAAATAATAGCTATTCCATACAATTCTAAATGCTACGCAACATCCCTCCCAGACCTTAGCACACTTCTCAGTTTCCTG
>CM052548.1:47154416-47259619 GCA_028533065.1 Trachops cirrhosus
AGGAACAAATATAGAGGACACATGGACAAATCTAGGGGTGTTGGAAAGGGGAGGGAGGAACGGTGGAATGGGTGGGTGGGCTGGAATGGGAATAAAGGATAGAAACTGCACTGAATAAACTAAAATAAAAAATTAAAAAAAAAAAAGAAAAATGGTAAAGAAGTTTGGCCAAAAAGTTCATTTGTGTTTTTTCCATAAGATGGCTCTAGTAGCACTTAGTTGTCTTTAACTTCACTTGAAAAAATTTTGTTAGATTGTATTGTGACAGCTGTCATATCAGTGTGTATTTTTTTTAAACTTATCAAAATTGGTGAATTTTTGTGCAGCCATTTTAATATTGTAGATAGGAGAAAATACACAACATTTTTGCATATCATGCTTTTTTTCCAAGAAAGGTAAACACACAACTGAAACACAAAGATTTGTGCAGTGTATGGAGAAGGTGCTGTGACTGATTGAAAGTGTCAAAAGTGGTTTGCAAAGTTTTGTGCTGGAGATTTCTCCCTGGATGATGCTCCACACTTTGGTAGACTGGTTGAAGTTGATAACAATCAAATCAAAACATTAACTGAGAACAATCAATGTTATACCACACAGGAGATAGCTGACATACTCAAAATATCCAAATCAATAAAGTTATTGGTGAAAATAAAAAATGTGTCTTTTATTTTAAGGAAAAAACTACATGGACTTTTTGGCCAACTCGATCTTTAGCTTGCTTTTTTTATATGAACTGTACTGAGGACTAATGGAATGGCATATGAAGGGCAGTTTTTCTTATTAGAAGTATTCCAGTTAGGAAACAAAAAACATCACTATTTTGCAATCTCTAATTAATTAATGGAATTGAATTCTTAACAGCCACACAAGACATTATGTACCTCGGATGGAAGAATACACTACCACCTACAAAATAATCTTGCTAAAAAAAAATCCAGTTCTGAAATTGATCAAGCCTCTGGATCCCAGTTCCCACTGATGGGCAATACAAAGGATAGAACACATTAAGAGACATTGTAGGGATGCAATCTGGAAACTCTAGCAGGAAATTCCACAGGAAAAATGACCTGCTTTCTTCAACACGTAAATTTCAAGGAACTAAAAGGTAGAGGGGAAAGCTATTAATGAAAAAGGCTCAAAAGAAATGTCTACTTCTTGAAATGTGGATATCAATAAAAATATTTTGAGAAAGTATGACATTAGTGAGACAACTGGAAATAACACTGACTAGATATTTGATGATATTAAGGGATAATTGTTAATGTTAAGGTATAATAATGGTATTTTCATCTTTTAGAGATACATTCTGAAATACCTGGGGATGAAGTGAGATGTGTTGGGGATTTGCTTCTAATTAGCACAAGACAGGGAAGTGGTGAGGGTGAAGGTGAAACAAGGTTGGCAGTGAGTTAGTTGGTCATTGGGGATGGGTTCATGGGGAGTCATTGCACTGGTTTGTCTCTTTTGTATTCATTTGAAATTTTCTATGATGAAAAAGTAAAAAATAAATACAGGTGAGGGCAAAAGTAGGTTTACATTTGTAATACAAGGAAATAATACAATAATTAATAAGTAAAAATACAAGAATAAACTCTCTGTTTTGTGTACTCACAACTCTAAACCTACTTCTGCCCACCCTTGTACATCAGAGTCAAGTATTTATAAAAACCTTAGGCTCCAAAGGAAGGGATGTCTTTGCCTTTGTGTTGTGTTTCCTTTCAGGCTCTATCACTATTCAGTACCAGCTGCCTGATCTGTAACCTGGGCCTGCATGCAGCCTTAAGGATCCTTAGTGATGGCTCTAATTTGCAGAATAGCAGGATGGTGATGAGCATGGACTCGGGAGCCAAGTGCATAACTTCAAACTCCAGCTCTGCTATTCCCTAGCTATATAACCTCGCATCCTTTCTTCCTTTCAGTTCCCTCATCTGTGAAATGGGGCTAATAGAAATACCACTGCAGAGGTTGTTGGGCAGATTAAATAAGCTCACATTTGTCAGTCACCAAGACAGTGCCTGCCACATACTAAGTGCTAAATGCATGTTAGCTTACCCTCTTTGCTATTTCACTATTTCTTCAGTACCAGCTCAGGGCTCAGAGTGGAATAAAAGAGGGTTAATTAAGAAGCACAGAGCACCATGAGGGTGCTGCCTCTGCTTAGGGGTATGGGCCATGCCCCCAAGGACGTAACAGCTAATCAGCACCCACATTATGGAAGATTGGCCCATGAAGAGGGGTGTGGTGGGGCCAGGGCATCCAGGCCAATGTTATTTCATGTGCAAAGATGCAGAACTCTGCAACTTTGGGGCAGGTTGAAGCAACAATGAATGGTTCATTGGGCAACAGTTCCATGGGTCCCCAGGATGTTTCTGAAACTGCAACCTCTGCACAGTGCAGGGACAGGATGGAAAGGCACCTTTCCTAAGAACTAACTATGTGCCAGACCCTGCTCATGCAGGATTGGATCCTTGCAACAGTCCTCTGATGTTGGCAGGGTAAGGGAGCATGAGTCACCTGCCCAAAGTCATGTTGTTAGTCAGTAGATAAGCTAGTATTTGAGCACACCAGCCTGTGTGGTTCCAAAAGCCCTTTAGAAATCTGACTTCTACCAGATTCTCCTTGGCTCTGGGAAAGTAAAAGTAAAGCAGGGTATGTATATAAAACCCCATTTCCTTACACATACCTCATTTTCATTTGGCAGTACTATCAACTGGGCCAAGAAAGGCTTTCAGTGATGACTACTTTGACTTGGCACCTTTAAATTACAAATTCTAATCCATTTCCAAGTGGGGCTGTCAAGTACACAGTTAAGTAGAGAGCCTGGATTTTGGAGAAGTCTGTACTGGAGACATGTGGAAGCCATCATACAGAGGATAGAAGTAATCATATAATCAGCATGTAAAGGGGATCAGTCAATATCACCAAGGGAACAACTGAAGGCAAACAAAAGAAGTGATGTTGAGTGCTAGGGCACTCTGAAAAGAAAAAGTTGGAGAGTAGCAAAGGCACCTGAGGAGCAACCATGAGACAGGAGGAAGGCAAGAGAGGGTTGTGTCTTAGAAGCCAAGTGAAGACGGTGAATCAAGGAGTGACTGTTGTATCCAATGCCACTGGTGATCAGGCAAGGTGAGGACTGAGGGTTGTCCAAGGGATTTGGCAACATGAAAGGCATAGGAGGATTTTACAAGAGAGGTTTTGGTGGAGTGGTGGTAACCTGTACCTCAGGCCTAAAGCATCCCTTATGACAGCTCTGACCTGGTAGGAGATTATGGTGGTTAGGTGTATCTCCAAGGAGCTTTGCAAAACAACTCACTTTGTGCTAGAGGAGAGTAGACCTGAGGTCACAGGAACATAGCTGGAACTGGGGTACCTTCTTGACAGGACCCCCAGGACAGGCTAGATTCTTGGGTGATTTTGCTGGGCCTAATGGTCTTTTGCCAATTGCACCCACTGCTACTATTGTCGGGTGGAGTGGCCTAGACAGGTACAGTCTTGGTGGTGCTGTGGGAACTGAAGGGATCTGCATTCTGCGCCATGGCCAACCCCTGCCCTCCACTAGGCTGAGGTAGATGCTTGTTCTCGGGGCAGAGGTCTCCAAGAGGCCCAGGCTGTAACCCCAGGGGAGTACATGGTGACCCAGGAGGGCAACTGCCATGTGGACAACTCAGGATGAATGGGAGAGCTCAGTCTCCCTCTATCTGGCAGACACTAAAGGATGATGACACTTGAAAGAGACCAGGGGAAAGAGGTTGGCCTAAGGGTTCTATGGAACTAGGGACCTATCCTGACAACAAAGAGAAACAGGCAGGGCCACTGACACCTCTCAGCATCTAGTGCCTCCAAGGGCTACAGGATGCTCTCTGCAGAGCCAGAGAGGGTTGCTTTCCTCAGATCATAAATGACTTCTCTTACTCCCTCCAACAAGCCTTCCCTCCCCTTAGTGCAGTTAGTATCACACGGGAAAAGAAAAATCATGGATTGACACAATTATCACAAAGACTGGTAATCAGTTTATCTTGGAGTGGGATTTTTAAATGCCATGTGTTAATTTGTATGACTCTCCTGTTGGTGGGATTTAAAACAGTGAAACAAAAAGGGGCAAAGAAACTATCAGCAGGGGTGTCCAAACCTTTGGTGTCTCTGGGCCACACTGGAAGAAGAAGAATTGTCTTGGGCCACACATTAAATACACAAACAATAATGAAAACAAAACAATCTCATGTTTTAAGGAAATTTACGATTTTGTGTTGGGCCACATTTGTAGCCATCTTGGGCCACTACAGGTTGGACACCCCTGAATTATGGTGATGGATGTTAACTAGACTTATTGTGGTGATCATTTTGCAATATATACAAATATCAGATCATTATGTTGTGCACCTGAAACTAATATAATGTTATGTGAATTATAACTCAATTAAATAGGAAAATAAGGGGCAAGAAAATTCAGATTGATGAAGACTTTTTTTTAATGGAATGGGATCATGAGGAGTCCTTTCTCAAAGCCCACTCTGCTTCCAGGTAAATTTTACCAAGAAAATAAAAATATTGGGCAAAAGAAGTTAATAGTAGCTTAGAACTAGGTTTCCCACTAGACTGAGGTCTCTTACAATTGACACAAAGAACCCTTTTGGAGTGGGAATTGGTTGAACTGAGTATCACGATGAGATGTCCACAACTCTACCCTGTGGAGGCAGCTGATGCCTTGAGGTCCTCAGGTGGGATGAGGTAAGCTGGCACCAGGGACAGACTGCTCAGTTTTGTTTTAAAGGAAATGAGCTCCAAGTCCAGGAGAGGTTGAGAAGCTGGTAATATTAGGTGCTCCTACACAATGTTTACCCTGGAACAAAAACTTCTAAGGTTGAGGCAAGCCAAAATCTGTAGGTCAAGAATAACTGGGAGATCAAAAAACATAGGGAAAATATTGGAATTAAGTCAACTGAAATGTTGATGAGAGTTATCTGGAAGGGAAAGAGCAGGGAGGATGGATATTTTGATTCTTATTTATAGTTTTCAGTATTTTGTATATTTTATACTATGAGCAAGTATTGCTTTCATAATTAGAAAAAAAGAATAAGTACTATTTTTATAGAGGAGAAAAAAGTTTATTGGATTTTCCTAGAATATGAGACTGACTGTGAAGAGATTAGTGATAAAGTCATCTATTCTAGACTTTCTAGAAATGTAGGAAATTTGAGTTTAGAACCTGGTGGATGGATTCTTCATGTTTTGAACCTGCACATTCAAATAAAACTATTATTATTTTTAATCATCACCTGAAGACTTTTTTCACTGCTTTTTTAGAAAGAGGAAGGGGTAGAGAGAGAGAAACAGTGGTGTGAGAGAGAAACATTGACCAGCTGCTCTGTGCACGGGCTCTGACTGGGGACCTAATGTGCAATCTAAGTATGTGTCCTGACTGGGAATTGAACCTGCAGCCTTTGGCTTATGGGATGATGCTCCAACCAAATAAGCCACACTGGCCAGGGCATAAAACTACCATTTTATATACCATGTAATGCTTTACTTTTTAAAAAGAGTACAGTAACTGAAAAAGCAGTATCTTAAACTTAATAGTTTTTCCTATTTTTCAAAGTGTTTTTACTTTTTCCCTTGGATGGTCAAAGATAAATTTTGGGCTTAGTCTATATTTCATACTACAGACATACCTTGGAGATATTACAGGTTTTGTTTCAGACCACTGCAATAAAGCAAGTATTGTAATAAAGTGAGTCATAATATTTTTGCTAGTGGAGGGTCTTGCCTTTAATTTGTAAAAATATGTAACATCTGTGAAGCTCAGTAAAGTGCGACAAAACGAGATATGCCTATAGTACAACCATCTGTTCCTTGACTTCCATTATTTTATGGTCACTTAGATGACTCTATTTAATATATCTTTAAAACAAGTTCCCTACCATCCTTTTGGGGAGGGTGTGGAACATAATATTAATGAATGACCTTGTTTGAGAGAAAATCTCTGTGACGTCAAGAAGAACCAGGACTTTTCTCATTTACAGATGATGAGACTAATGCTCACAAATGGTGAATATGGCTCCAAACTTGATGTACCTGAACTAGAACCCAACTTTTCAGACTCCTCATCCAGTGTTTCTTTCACTGTGCCAAGCTAAGTAGTGGGGCATTAGGATGGCTCTCTGTGACACTTGCCAGGGATGGTGACAGGTAGGCCCTATTGCCTACCAATCCTGGTGACCCCCCCCCATCTAGAAAGGTACAGAGTAGTTAACAGGTTGTTCATCTATTCGTAGGAAGCACATTAAGAACCAGTCAAACAAGGCTGCCAAATTCAACGGTGACAATATTTCCCAATACTGGTTTCAGAGTAAGGGTTAGTCCCTCCAAAGACTTGCTGTCCTCATTTCTGTCCTGGTTTGGTGACATTTTTTTGTTTGTTTGTTTAAAATGTTGTCCCTGTGAGCATCCTGAGTCCCTGTACATGACCCTGGGGAAGTCTTTGCCCTGTCTTCCCTCATCGACAAGAATCTTGTTGTGGTAGGTTCTTGGGGTCACCATAACAAGTGCCACAGACTGGGGGCTTAAGCGACAGAGATTTATTTTCTCACAGTTCTGGAGGCTGGAGTCCTAGATCAAGATACCAGCAGGATTAGTTCTTTCTGTGGTCCCTCTCCTTGGCTCATAGATGCCATCTTCTCCCTATGTCTTCACATAGTCTTCTTTCTGTGCATGTCTGTGTCCAAATTTCCTCTCCTTATGAGGACACCCATTATACTGGATTAGGGCACACCCTAGTAACCTCATTTTAACTTGATTACCTCTGTAAAAGAGGTCACATTCTGAGGTACTGGGGGTTAGGACTTCAACATAAGAGTATTGGGGGGGACATAAGTCAGCCCATAACACTTAACCTTTGGAGGTTTGTGCCACAGCTTCTGCAGAGGCCTATGTTGCTAGGTCGACCCAGGCATCCAGGCTAGCCAGGGCATACCCATTTTTCTTAGATAGCAGCTGACCAGACTTCCAGGTCAGACAAATCTTAACTAGAACCTCAGATCCACCATTCACGTGTGACCTTTGGCAATATCCTCCACCTCTCTGAGGTTTGGTTTCTTCATATGAAACCACCACCTACTTAACAGGATTGTTATTAGGATTAAGAGTGACAACATCTATAAAGTGCTGTCATCTGGGAGGAGCTCCTGAGACAAAGCTATGGTTGACACTTAAGCAAACTGCCAGCTTTTGCAAGGGATGCCATACTTGTTCTACTTCTGAGCTGATGGATCAGTCACACCTAGGAAAAATTTTGCCCGGAAGTTTTTGGGTCTCCTCAATGAATGACATCCTCCTCCACTGAGCAACTTTCAGAGCTCAGCTCAATGTCTTGTGTCCAAAGAAAGAAAGAAATTCTCTTTCAACTTCTCCCGTGCCTAGTGACTTCAACATTCTAATAGTGGGCTTGGGCCTCAAATCAGGTATAATGCTGCTCAAATACCTAAGGCTTAGTTAGCAATTCAACGTAATTTCTCCACATGGTTCCCTTTATAAAGCACGGATCATAGGTGTAACTAGGCCATAGGACACCCAGATATTTGGTCTAACATTATCCTGATTGTTTCTATAAGGGTGTTTTTGGATGAGATTAACATTTAAATCAGTAGACTAATGTGAGTGGGCCTCATTCAATCACTTGAAGTCCTGAGTAGTACAAAATATTGACCCCCTGACCCTTGAATAAGAGAGAATTCTTCCTTCCTGACAGCTTTTGAACTGGGACATAGGCTTTTTTCCTGCCTCTGGACTCAAAGTAAAACATTGGATCTTCCTTGAGTCTTGAGCCTGCTGACCTTCAGACTAGAACTACATCATCGACTCTCCTTGGTCTCATGCTAGGTGACTCATCCTACAGATCTTGGGACTTCCCAGCTTCCATAATCATGTGAGCCAGTTCCTTAAAATAAACCTTTATACTTACACACACACACACACATCCTATTATTGGTTCTGTTTTTCTAGAGAAACCCAATACAATAACCTCCAGTAAACCTGTATGTGACACCACCCCCATCTCATCCAGTGAGTCTACATTCCAGCAACTTCTAATTGACAAAGACAAGAGGAGGGTGTTCCTTCTCAGCCTTGATGATCCTCCCTATAATATGCATACCACCCCCATCTGATGTAGGAGATGACATGGCTTTAGCCTTGACTTGTAGAGGGAGGTACAGAGAGTGAAAGATGAATTTGCTGAAGTCACATGCAGACAAGGAAGGAGCATGCTCCAGATTTTGGTTCCAAACTTTTTGCTCTTTGATGTCTGTTCAGCGTGACAAGCCCTAGACCCTTGCGGGGTATCAGGCTGATCTGTGACATGCCACTTCATACATCAAGAGGGCTTGGCTGATCCGGCAGAGCAGCCTTACCCTTCTCCAGTCAATGTGTGTCCTACCTCACTGCATGGGCCAAGGGGAGCAGCACATGGTTGCTCAGGTACAGGAGGTGACTGCTGCATTTGTGCTCCTAGCTGGAGTCGAAACAAGTATGTCAGAGCCACTTCTCTACACAGAACTGGGAGAGAAAGCAGGGCAGAGAATGATCTCATGTGGTCTAAAGGAGCAGTCCCAGAGTACTAAAGGTATAACCTTTGATATCACCAGCTGGTGAAGAAGGGAATGGGAAATGATGGGCATGCTGGTCAAGGGAATTATATGGTTGACAGTAGGACTCAAGGCCAGGTTCTCAGGCTCTGTCCCAAGGTGGGCATTACTCAAAGAAATCTGCAAGGTCAGATTGCACTGACATGGATGAAAACTATGAGAGTGCCAAGAGAAATGACAAATGTGAACTCCAAACTCTGTGGGGAACTCCCTTTCAGACTTGTCACCATGGGGTTAAGTCACATAAGAGAATGGGGACATGCATAGTTATGAGGAAGAGGACCAGAGAGTGAGTCAGGAAAAGGGAATTTCATTATTTTCATACCACATGAGACCAGCTTGCTTCAAATGGCATTGCCCTTCACTGAATCATCTGGCAGGTATTTATGTCCCGAACTCTAACCCAAGCCCAGTCACATGTTCTCTGCTTGATGCTCAGCTGTGGTGTTGGCTCCAACAACTCCCCTAATGGCAGCCAGCACAGGCCATCCCAGCAGTAAGAGCATTTGGCTGGCAGGAGACAGGACAGGCAGCAGGAAGGAAGCTTCAGGGATCCTTCACGCTTCCCTTTCACAGCCCCCAACTTCCCTCCAACCTCCTCTTTAATCCCTGCCAACCAGTAATCTGGTATCCATTTCTATAATTCTGTCATTTCAAGAATGTTATGTAAATAGAATCATACCATATGTAACCTTTTAGGACTGGCTTTTCTCACTCAGCATAATTCCCCAGAGTGTTACAGGTCCTTGTGAGTGTCACTAGTTCATTGCTTTACTGCTGAGTAGCACTCTGTGGCCTGGACGTACCAGTCATCTCTTTACCTGTTGAACAGTGTCTAGGTTGTTTCCGATGGGGGCTATTATATTTATTGTATATAAAGTTGCTATAAACATTTCTGTATAGGTTTTTGTATGAATATGAATTTTCATTTCTCTGGGACAAGTGACCAAGAGTGCAATTTCTGGGTGATATGGTCTTTACATACTTAGCTTTTTAAGAACATTTTGCAGAGCAGCTGTGCCATTTTACTTTCTACCAGCAATAGATGAGTGATCCTGTCTCTCACCAGTATTTGGTGTTGTCTCTATGTGTGACTTCAGTCACCCTGGCCAGTTGTGTAGTGACCTCTCATCGTGGCTCTGATTTGCATTACCCTCATGGCTAATGATGCTGAGTATCTTTTCTTTATTTGGGCATCTGTCTACCCTTTCCAGTGAAATGTCATGTTCTAAGAGGATTGCCTAGGGAATTAGAGTGAGAAGAGCCAGTCCTAAAAGTAAAAACTTCTGCTCTTAAGACGCTGTTAAGAGGATGAAAATGCAAGCTACAGACTGGGAGAAAATACTTGCAAACCAACATACCCAACAGAGGACTAGTTACCATTTTAACCATTTTAATGCATACAGTTCTGTGGCATCAAGTATATTAATATTATTGTGCAACCATCACCACCACCCATCCCTAAACTTTTATCTTACCTAACTGAAACTGTGTACCAGTTAAACACTAACTCCCCAGTTTTCCTCTTCAAAGACCCTGGCAACCACCTTGCTACTTTCTATGAATTTGACTGCTTTAGGTACCTCATATGAGTAGGATCATCCTTTTGTGTCTGGCTTATTTCACTAAGCATAATGTCCTCAAGGTTCATTAGTATTGTGGTGTGCTAGAATTTCCTTCTTTTAAGGCAGAATAATATTGTTGTATTATATGCCACATTTTGCTTAGCCTTTCATCCATCAATGAACATTAGGTTGTTTCCATCTTTTGGCTGCTGTGAATAATGCTTCTATGAACATGGGTGTACAAATATGATTCACTTCCCACTTTCATTGCTTTTGGGCATAGCACCAAAAGTGGAATTGCTAGATCATATGGTAATTCTATGGGTAATTTTTGAAAAAATCACACCATTTTCCACAGTAGCTACACAATCTCATTCCCACAGCAATGCACAGGGGTTCTAATTTCCTCACATCCTCACTACTTTGTTTTTTTAGATTCTTAAAATTTATTTTCAGAGGGGAAGGGAGGGGGAAAGAGAGGGAGAGAAACATCAATGTGTGGCTGCCTCTTACATGCCCCCAGCTGGGGACCTGGTGGGCAACCCAGGCATGTGCCCTAACTGGGAATCAAACTGGCAACCCTTTGGTTTTCAGGTTGGCACTCAATCCACTGAGCCACAGCAGCCAGGGCATCTTCCCTCTCCCTCTCCCTCTCCCTCCCCCCTCCCTCTCCCTCTTCCTCCCCTCTCATTTCCCTTCTCCTTCCCTTTTCTTTTAAGAATAGCCATTATACTGGGTGTGAAGTGGTATTGGTCTTTTAGGTCTGTGCCTGTAGGCATTTTCTTGTTGCTGGCTTCTTCTGCTCCAAGTATGGGATATATGAGGCAACAAGAAAAACGGGAACTTCCCCGTGTCATTCTTTGGGTCCCAAGGCCCCTATTTGGTCTGCTTTCTTCACTCTGTCAGAACCTTCTTCTTCTTTTTTAAATGTATAATGGCCAGGGTTTAAATTATATTTAGTAAAAGGGATAGGAAAAGTATATCTGCTTTACGTAGTATACAGATATACCATATCAAGAGAACCTTGAATCTTATATAATATATAGGTGCCTTCTCTGTTTTTTTTAAATATACTGAATAGAACCAGGTTGTTTGTTCTACAGAGCTTTCCACAGAACTGAACTTTGCTGATTGCATTTACTTGGTATCATTTAACATGTTCCTCTGTGCCCTGTATTTCCCGGGGAATTAATTGGTAGTTAGATTTAGAGACAATCAGATTCAGGTTAAGTTTTGGCAAGACTCTGCCATAGGTGGTGGCGTCTACTTCTATCACGAGGCACAGGATGTTAGTCTTTCTTGGTAATTCTACTTCAATAGTTACCAGTTTTCTTTTTCTGGTAATATCATGAACTTGAGAATTTAATTATATAGTTTCAATCTATTGCTATTATTATTCTTGTTGATGTGCATCCCATGTCTGTCTGAAAGGAACTTCTTTAAATTCTGTTGACAGGGCCCCAGGTGTATTTGCCAGTCCCCTGGATATCTGGTAAGAAAAAATGCTCTAGACTCATTTTGGACACCTTTTGCCCTGAATTTGGAATCAGCCTTTCCCCAGGGAGCCCTGGATACTTTTGGTAGAAAAGGCATTTAGAGAACAGGCTTTTGGCATTTAGGGGTGATTACTAGCTACTGTCTTGGTCATTGTTTTTAGGCCTTTTCGGTGAACCAACTTAAGAAATAAGCATGTACGTTTAAGAAAAATCTATCATAAGTTCAAATTGGTATTTCCATATCAAATTCAGAACTAACGGGTTTCATTTAACTTCTTTGTTCTTAGAGATGCAACTTTTTTTCTCCCATGACAAAAGCTTTATTCCCAATGATTTCAACATTTATTTACTTTCTCCAGCAATAAACAAACAAGACTCAGAAAAGCAATACAATCTCATAAAAAATAATACACTGCTTCCACAAGCAAAACAATTACTGAAAATGGTTTTTATTACCAATCATTTATTTATTGCCACTATTTTTGTTAGGTATATCCCAGTGAAACTCCTATAGTCATTTGAAATAATTCTTATGGATTTGTCACCAACCTATTTCTTTGTTTATTTCATTTGCCTTCAACTTTTAGAAATTAAAAATATCATTTAAATAATTATGTAAATACATGATTCTAAAGCCAAATATATAAAGCAAATTATATTTGCACAGGTTTATCTTCCAACTGTTCCCTATATATTATTCTCTCTCTCCCCCATAGGTAGTAACTTAAAACACTGTTTTTGGTTTACATATAAAAAAAACCAAGTATGTGTTTATGTATCTCTCTTTTCTTAAATAATGGGTAGTATACTATTCACACTTTTCTCTATCTTAGGTTTTTCACTTACAGTATCCTGAAGATCAGGCCATACACCATAGTTTATGTAACATACCCCCATTGATGGGAAACAAGTATTTTTTTGAATGGAGTTTCTATATAGAGTACCTCTGTCACATGATTAAACAAGTACTCATGGTTATTTCTAAGTTACCTTTCAATTTTCCATGCTTAGTCTCAGTAGCTTTCTCCATGCAAGGGACTGGCTCTATTTATGTGTACTACCTAGGTAGCAAATATGCCTGAGAAAGTACTAACTGGAGTTTTAATTTCTAGGTTACTTCAAAAACAATTTTCCCAAAGAGGGAATATGCAGTTAATTGGTTAATAAGTACAGAGTTTCTGTTTGGAATATGAAAAAGTTTTGTGGATGGATGGTGGTGATGGGTGCACAACAATGAAAATATACTTAATGCCACTGAACTGTACAACTAAAAATAGTTAAAATGGTAAAGTTTGTTATATACTTATTTCAAAGAATAAGTAAGATTTATGGGAAACACTAAAAAAATTTACTGAAAAACTGTAATAAAGATTCTTTAATGTTAAAAATTTCTCCAATAAATTGCTACTTTAATATATAACTTTATATTGAAATTACATTTAGATACAAAAAACTAAATGAGGTTTCTAATTGATATGCATTTGTGTCATTGAAGGGTCAATAGCCACTGTCCTCAACTTAGAGATGGCTCCTTTCTCCACTGTTGTAATAAATGAGGGTTGGTCACCTGCCAAGCTGAATCTTATCTGACATTTGCATTGGTACAGATTACTCTCCAAGTTTAAAGATGAGATAGCAGGTTAGCTCTTTCTAGACTTGTATTTATATTTCTACATGGTGACTTGAATTTTATGGCATCTAAATGAGGCATTTACAAGTAGGAAACCCAGTTCGGTGACAAAGGAGACAATACCCATTCCTGCTGATGAGAGTCAAGGGCTGGGGATGTCAGACCCTCACCAAACTTATACAGAAAAATTTCTTAAGCCCTAAATCTGGATCCGCTAATGAATGGGCTGTGGACTCTGATGAGTTTCCATAACACTTCCCCATCTCTTCATGACCTGTCTCCCTCTGTAAAAAGATAGCCTTACTACTGATATGGAACATTTCAAAGACATCAAAAGATCCTTGGCATCTGGGTGCTCAAGATGTACACACTATCACATTTTCTTTCCTCAACTGGTTATATAAAAGGACAACCTTTAAAACCCTTCAAGTAGAAAACCAGCTATTTTATTTCTTGTGGGAAGACTTCTTCCACCACTGGAACTGTATGGGGCTGAGTGACAATGAACTGACACCTGCTGGGTCACTGGGCACACTAGAGGCAGGACTGGCACCTACAATTTGAACCATCACTTGACTTGGGTTCAGTGTTTGTGATACCATAGGGCACAGGGAGTGTGTACACACAAGGCCACCAATGCATTGCTGGAATAAATAATGACTTTGTCTCACAGTATTCATCTCAAAGCAAGCAAGAGTGATGAAAAAAGTGGAAGCCTTGATACAGTTGAAAAGCAAAAGTGGGAGGTAATACAGTGTCTGCATATTCTTGGGGAACAATAGTAGAATTCAGAGCCAGACCACGGTGCAGCAAAGCAGTTATCCAATTTCTCTGGAAGATCTGATCCCTACACCTGCCTGTTGATATTTGTATCATGGAAACTTACAAAAGACAGAAAAACTGATACAATGCTTCCCTTGTACCCAGCTTTAGCTTTAAGAATTAATGAACTAATTTAGAATTAATGAATTAATTAAGAACCAACGTTTGTCAATCTTGTTTCATCTACCTACCTTTTTCCTCAAGTATTTTAAAGCAAATTTCATATATCATGTTTTTTCATTCTTGAGTATTTCAATATCCTGTCCCTCTCAGGACAATTAAACAATAAATACCCAATATTCACTACCAGAAAATTAGCAATATTTTTAATACAGATGTGGTACAGAATATTTAATTACAGCAGGGCAGAGAATCTAGTTAAATAAAATTTAAAACCTTTATTTTCCCCAATATAAAACTACTAAATTAATGTCTCCAAAGAATATAATATGGTGAAAGCTTTAAATCACACCATTTTCACCACAGGATTTATGTTTTACCAGTTACATACTCCACCACTTTGGCAAAAGGATGAACTTTTTAGAAGTTTATAAACCTAACATAGCAAAGACTGTGTACATCTCCATATTGCACTTTTTATTTACAAGAATAAAACAGTAAAGTCAAATGTCTTGCATATGCTAGGAACAGCACAAATTTGTCACAATAAAACTTAATGCAGAAGCTGATGTGAGGAGTATTAAAAATGTAAAAATGTAACACATGTATGTACAGAATGCTGAGACTGTATTAACAAACTTTATGTACACAACAATATACTGTATTACTTTAAACTTTCTAACATAGTTATGTTATAAAGGTCTATTAACATAGGCCTTTGCTTCTAAACTGCTTGACTAGTTTTAAGCTCACATAGTTTCTTAAGCCTTCCTGTTTTTTAGATGAAGTAAATATGTATAAAAGCAGTAAACCTCCTTGATCACTAGTACAAAAATTACGATGGTCAGTTCCCTTAGGTCATCAAAAACTAGTCACAAAAAATAGTTATTGTACTCAACCTGAATGTGCCACAGGAAAAAAAAATATTTTCAAGATTTTCCAGCTTAGCCCAGAGGCGAAGGGTTACCCCAGCCTCAGTTTCAGTGCTACTGTCCCTGCTATATTTATTTCAGAACACTTGTTTTCTCTAGGCCATTTATTTTAATACTAATCTGTATGGAAAATAAAATCTAACTTCAGTTTATTAGTGTCCACCACACACACTTCTGTTAAGACAGAATGAAAACTTTGAATATTGACAGTGAGATTTAAAAAAAATGTGTCCTCTTATGACTCCTCTAGAAAATCTGCTATGAAATAACACAGTTCATTACTTTTCTCTCCTATTCCCCTGATTTCTCCTTGTGCTTGGTTTCCCAGTGTCTTGCACCAGCCCTGTGATTAGCTCTGAAAATCATCCTGAGTTTGCAAATGACAAAGCAAGTCCCCACACGCGGTCCATGAGACGAATCACAGAACTGAGGACGAGCTGGTCATTCCGTGAACCATTGTGCCTGTTGGAGTCCCACTGATGGCATTGAAGATATGAAGGGAATTTGGTAAAACGCTTGTTTTCTCCTCCAGAGGGCAAATCTGGAGGCACAGAAACATAACATTACCAAAGTGTAATGCCCTGAGTAACATTTCTTAAAACGGTATGTTTCATTAAACACACACGATTTATCATCCAATGGTAACTGTTACTGGGAATGATGGTCTGCTCGGATAGATAGTTTGGCTTTGGTGACTTGCAGAAGGATTGTGTTGGCTTATCTAGTAAATGACATTTTTCAGATCAGGATTATAAGGAGGAAATCCAGAACAAGTTTTGTTTCCTTTACAAACCAGTGAGTAGAGAGCCTTCTAGACTTACCAGATTGTAAGTTGTCTTCAAGTCTATGTTACACATACTTGATGGGAACATGACCTAGCTTTGTCCCTTAGAAAACTCTTAAAATGAACCTGGGGCATCTATGTTTCTCTACTGGCTCCTTTCTCAGGGTCTTACAGATTTCCATCCTGGGACAGAGACAGTGGTTGCCCCTTTGACACTGAACAAGTCTCTTTTTGCATTCAGTAAAGCAGGAAAGGATTCTAAGGCAGAAACGGAGAAGAACATACACACTCAGAGGCTCCCCTAGAAAAGCCAAAAGCAAGTCTACTCCAGGTTATGACCCTTTTTCCTTAAGGGTTCAAAGGAGTTTAATCTTCATAGTTGCTGAGATAACAGAAAGTTCAAGTTTAGAGCACAGCACTGCATCAAATGTCCATACAATCTGGGAGTTTATTTTAATATTTTCAGCCCATAATTCTTTTTCTACTTTCACCTTTTCTAGTGCCAAATGCTGGTACCCACTGGTCACTCTCTCCATTCTACAGGAATCTGAAGGTCCCATGGAAAAGACCTTCAGTGTTCTCCAAACACTTGTTCTCCACGAGGCCCTCATGATCTGGTTAAGTATTCACACGTTAATATCTTTAGTCATTTCAATTTTTTTCTACTTTTCTAAGTGCCCAGAAGAGGGATACATTCTTTTGCACATGCATTTGTCATTATGCCAATGTCTGAAGTTGCCCAAACTCAGGAATAACTTTATGAGTCAGGTTATCAAATTTCAGAAAAAATAAAATTAAAAAATGACATTACCATCCCATCTGAATGTGTCAGCATGAAGGAGAAAAAAAGTAGGCAAATTAAAGCTTAGGCATTTACTTTCCTACAGCAGAAATTCCTAACTAAATCATCACATGATAGTTAATTGACACAAATGGTACTGGCTTCCATTTTGCAAGTCTGAAAGGCAGTATTGCAGGGAAGAGAAAAACTAGTTCTGTGTTATCAAGGTACTAACACTAATTATTAAGACTGGCACTATGACTTGGAAGGCGTGAATATGGTTGATGGAGAACAGACCTCTCTGAAATTATATGGAAGCTGCCCTGTGACATGTATTGGGTTCCCTGGGCATCTGTCCCCTCTGATGACTACTTAGCCCACATATGTGATTCTACTAAAAGGAATTCTTACAGGAAGGTGATAGTAGCAGTATAATCAGACAACATGCCATAATGACAAGGAATATAGAAGTAGCCAAGAAGAATACGCTGGGGCACCCAGGTCAGCTGTAAATAATTAAAAATTGAACAACCCTGTTTTTGTAAATAGCAAAAGAAATTTAATACAACAAAATTTAAGGACATAACTCCTTAAACAGGCTGGTAAACCTGTTCTTTCAAAGGAGCGGGTGAATAAAGAAAATTCTGGGAACAGTATGGGTATTTCTTTTTTATATGAGTTTTCTTTTAAAACTAGATTGGAGTGGGAAGGGCCACTTCTAAGAGTGTTGAAGAGGAGGTGGAAGCTGCTCTCTTCTGGTCAGACTGGGTAAACACAGGTGGGCAATTTGTTAGTTGTTTCCCAAGTAAACTGTGGTTAGATGGTAGCAGCAGTGTAGTGGGCTATATTATTCTCAAAATTGTGGAAGGATGTCAGAAGGTATAGGCCATTACAGGGTATACCTAAGACCCCAACTAACACATGCTCCCTAAAAATGGGTAGAACTCCACTGTGGCACTTACCTGCTCGTGCATGATTTCAGAAAGCTCTTTTGCCATTTCCCTGTAGTTGGCCTTCATTTCTTCCTGATACTCGAACTGGTCTTCTTTAATGAGACGTTCATTTACTGCTAAGGCTTGACCACAAGCTTCCACAAATTGCCTGAAATGGTATGGGGGAGGGAAATAAAGGCATGTTGAGAACAAAAAATGAGTCCAAGTGTATCTTCCTTGACTGAGCACAGAAACTGTTAACACTTGAAGAGAAAAAGACGTTTCCCTTGTGTTTTACCTGAAAACTTCTTTAAGCAACTTCACTTTATTGTCAGGATATCTTTTTGTGTTTGTGTCATCTAAGAAAGCTCGGGCATATGCTAGTGGACCAGCATTGACCTAGAAAAAGAACAAAGATTTAAAATTATGTTATTAAAAAAATGATCTTATCAATGATTTAGTTTCAGTAGGTGTGTGCTGAAAATGATGTCTGAGTTAGTCATGAACCCTGTCCTCCAGGAACTTACAACCCAAAAGAGGGAACCATGATGAAAGCTTCTACTGTTACATGTCATTTGATTTTACTATTTCAGCCATCCTCAGGGCAATTGTGATGATGGTTTATTTTATGTAGGAAGAACCAAAGCTTGGAAAATGTAAGGACCTATTCAAAGTCAAACATCCAGTAAGTGAAACACCTTAGATCAGAGCCCAAGTCTTCCAAATGATATTTGTGCCACGTTACATTCAACCTGGTGAGTTCAGGGAAAAACTGAAAAGAATATAGTATGTATGCCAATTTTTAAAACATCTCATTGAATTGTGTAGACAGCCATGGCAAACTGATCTGTTATCTTCGAATGAAGTAACCATCTGAGGTGTGCTGGAAGGCCAAAGAATTGGGGGCATTTAGCAACAGGGTATGTGAATCAGAACCCTGCATGTCTCAATTAACCATGAAAAGTTATCTGAAGTTGGTTGGGTAAGTCAGGTAATGTGGAAATAGAGATAAAAAGAAAGTTAGACACACTGAATGGGAAGGAGAAAATTCCAGACATCTGAGATAGCTTGGGAAAGGACTTTACCCCATGATTACTGCATAATTTTTCCTGGAAGGTCCGGTGGGCTTAGAAGGTAAGTAAGTAGGGAAAGCCATCTGTCTTTTTTGTTGCTGTTTATTGCTGTGGGCTTTGGTTCTGATCCATGGTGTGCACGACTTACACAGCAATGGCAGGAAATCTGAGGTATGGGAATTCATACCAGAGGTGGGCCCTTGAGACAGGAACAACTAGCTAACCTTCTATGATGACTGAATGTGTCATCAAACTGGATATGTGTGTGTGAAACTATGTTAAAAACTATGTTAAGCCCTGGCTGGTGTAGCTCAGTGGATTGAGTGCGGGCTGCAAACCAAAGGGTCGCCAATTAGATTCCCAGTCAGGGCACATGCCTGGATTACGGGCCAGGTTCCCAGTTGGGGGAGCGTGAGAGGCAACCATGCATTGATGTTTGTCTCCCTCTTTCTCCATTCCTTGCCCTCTCTCTAAATAAAATCAAATCTTTAAAAACAATAATAACTATGTTTTAAAAACAAAAAAAAAACTATGTTAAAAGATGAGCCAAATGACCAATTCTCCAAAATGATACATATGCAGTTGGCTCTGTATCTGAAAGCTCTGCATCTGCAGACTAACCATGGGTCAAAAATATATTTTTTTAAAAAGTTACATTGTTGCTGACATGTACTATGTAGTTAGACCTAAGACAGGTGTTTCTGTTCTGAACATGTACAGACTTTTTTCTTGCCATTTTATCCTAAATACATATAACAACTACTTATAATAGTATTAGGCATTATAAATAATCTACAGATGATTTAAAGTATGCTGGAGGATGTATGTAGGTTAATATGCAAATACTATGCCATTTTATGTAAGGGACTTGAGCACCCATGGATTTTGGTATCCCCAGGGGTTACTGGAACCAATTCCCCACAGATGCCAAAGGATGACTGTATTCAATTTTAAGAAAATGCAAAGGGGAAAGTTGCTGAAACTCATAAATTCTAATATAACAGGATCTTGGAGCACAGCCCCTTGAAGCCACCCTGATAGCTCTGTCCTACACAATAGCAACCCCAGTGAGGCTCTTGGTGAAAGAACTACAGAAATCACAGATAAAGTGATAAAGCTAATTTCCTCTGGCTGTAACTTTGTGTTGACCTTGGTGGGTACAGACGTATAAACTTAATCTTACTTCATCATGCAATTCTTTGCTTTTTAAGATACTGCACATTTATAAAAGTCTAAGGTCACAGTCCAATGGCAGGGCACATTTTGCCCTTTAGAAAGCTCAACCTGCCCAGCCCCACATTTTACTGCCACCCACACCCTTCTGCAGGCCTTTTGATAGAGGCTGGATGTTCCCAGGTCATGTTACTGAGTGGTTTTGTTTTCAGTTGAAGAAAATTGTGGCCCCTGGACTCACCTTGCTGAAATAATTATCACATTCACTTGATAACTCATTTTGACACCTAAGTCTTTGGGCCATAAGAAAATAGGCTGAAAACATCTATAAATACTTTTCTGGCAAATGACATTTAGAAAAATGTCATGCAGCAACTCAGCATGAATCTGATAAAAAGTTGACAAAAACTGATTTCAGAAAATGAACCAAGGAAACCTCTACATCTATGCATTACAATCTACATGTAACTTCCATAAACATCCTTCTTGAAAGAGAAAAAAATTGGAAATACACATAAACACACACACACAAACATGTGCTAGAATTACTTACATACATTTAAAAATACAAATAAAGTAAGAGGCATACTGGTCACTGGAAGGAGGTGATTTAACATTTACCAATTTCTTAGGAAATCACACAAGAAACCTTGTAAAAATGTATTTTTGAAGTGTAGTATATAAACAGAAAAGTGCACATAACGTACATGCATAGCTTGATAAACTTTCATAAACAGAACATATTTATATAATCATTACCTAGATCAATGGTAACCCTTTCTATAAATGGTACACATCACTTGGATGGCTATATGGAAAAAAATGTGGCTATCTACTACCACATGCAAAAATCAATTCTAGATGGACTGCAATCTACATAGGACTGTTAAACAAAGAAGGAAAACATACATATGTTTCAAAGATATTCTCTTAAGAACAGACTTTTTTAAAGTAGACTAGAAAAATGCTACCAGCAAAGAAAAAAACTGATCTATTGGGCTATATTAAAAGTAAAGAATTATGTTAATCAAAATATACCCTTAAGAGAGTAAAACTTGAGGTACTTTTTCAGATAACAATTTTTAGAGAAACAATAAAACAATAGTTTTATAAGAGAACCTACAGCTACCCACACTTCTTTATATTTAGAAGGGTCTTAGTGCTCCTAGTTAGGCACCCCAAATCCCTCAAATTACCAAAAAAATCAGGTGACCATGGAGAGCGGTCTCCTGCCTCTGGCAAACAGTTTAGTGAGAATGACATTTTTGCAGGTGGTGGGGAAGAAGGGGTCCCTAAGGCTACTGCCACTCTGGTATGAGGAGAAACTGCACAGACACTGGGGGTAGGTAAGGGGATCACTGGTAAAACCAGAGATCTACACCTGATCCTGCTGGTGTGATTGGCCTGAATTTTTCCAACAAGTTAAATCAGGAGTCTTTCACTCGGGTGCCCTGTGGTTTGCTTTGATTGGTGCCTGGCTTACCTGAACACTCACGCTGCCCTGGAGTTTCAGCTGTAGTTTGATCATGTCCACGTCAGTTGAGGAGCACAGCTGCCGAAGCTCAGCCACCTTCTTACTCATTTCATCAATGGCCACTTCAATGGGGTTCAGGTCTGTGTGGTGTTGGTACATGACAGGGATACGCTTCTTCACGTAAGGGAAGCAGTGTATTGCTGTGGAGGAATGGGTCCCAGAATTATTCCACAGTTTGCATGATCTTTATTCTTATTGAGGTAGAAGTAATTATTATTAATATTTTGCAGATAAGGAACTAAAGTCATAGGCCAGTATTTCATGGATGCATAATACTTTTTAATTTTTATTTTAATTGCTGTTCAAGTACAGTTTTCTGTCTTTTACTTCCATCCCAGCCTACCCCCACAGCCCTCCCCACTCCCCTCCCATTTCTACTCCCCCCTAGTTTTTGCCCATGTGTCCTTCATCCTTGTTCTTGTAAATCCTTCCCCTTTTCCCCTGAAATTCCCTCCCCTCTCCCCTCTGGTCACCATCAGCCTGTTCTCTAGTTCAGTGTCTTTGGTTACATTTTGCTTGTTTGTTTTGTTGTTTAGGTTCCTGTTAAAGGTGAGATCATATGGTATTGTCTTTTTTAATCATTGTGTATGTTTAATGACAGTTTCCTTGTTAACGTTTAATGTAAGAAGTGTATCTTTGAAGACATCACTTTACTGTTCCCTCCTAAATTTTCTCACTCATGACTGCCTTGCCTTCCTTGGAGGTTGTGAGCTTTGAATGAGCTAGTAGATACAAGATGGCTTTGGAAATGCAAAAAAAGTCTAAATAGTTTTAAGATATCATATACATATTAAGTCCAGAGAAAATATGAAAAAGTCAATTTTATCCACAGAATAACTTTGAATCACATGCTAATGTCTGCACAAACCAGAAAAATTAATGAAAAGAAGTGAGAATATAATTCCAAGCAAAGTATTCTGTGAACCACAAATGCCCAACTGTTGAAGTCACAATAATAGAGATATTTTGAAATAATGTAATGAAAAATATTCACTTTTTCTTATATGTAAACTTTTAATTATATTTTGACTATGCTATTACAGTTGTTCCAATTTTTCCCCTTTTGTCCCCCTGTCCACCCAGCAACTCAACTGCCCCAGGCAATTCCCACACCATTGTTTATGTCAATGGGTCATGCGTGTAAGTTCTTTGGCTACTCCACTTCCTATACTGTACATTGCTATGGCTATTCTGTCACTACTTATTGTGTATCTTATTCCCCCACCTCTTTAACCATTGTCCCTATGCATACCTCCGATCTAGCAACCATCAAAATGCTTCCCATATTCATGATTCTGTCTCTGATCTAGTTTCTTTAATTTGTTTTTTAGATTCATTGATAGATTTGTATTTATTGCCATTTTATTGTTCCTAGTTTTGATATTCTTCTTTTTCTTAGGTAAGTCCCTTTAACATTTCATATAATAATGGTTTGGTGATGATGAACTCCTTTAGTTTTTTCTTGTCTTGGAAGCTCTTTATCTGCCCTTCGATTATAAATGATAGCTTTGCTGGGTACAGCAATCTTGGCTGTAAGTCCCTGCTTTTCATCACTTTGAATATTTTTTGCCAATCTCTTCTAGCCTGCAAAGTTTCTCTTGAGAAATCAGCTGACAGTTTTATGGGAACACCCACAACTGTAGGTAACTAACTTCTTTTCTCTAGCTGCTTTTAAGATTCTCTCTTTATCTTTAATCTTTGGCATTATTTAATTATGATGCATCTAGGTGTGGGCCTCTTTGCATCTGTCTTGCTGGGGGCTCTGTGCTTAATGGACTTGCATGTCTATTTCTTTCATCAAATTAGGGAAGTTTTTTTTCATTATTTTTTCAAATAGAGTTCCAATTTCTTGCTCTTCCTCTTCTCCTTCTGATACCCCTATGATTGAATGTTGGACCTTTTGAAGTTGTCCCAGAGGATCCTTAAACTATCATTGTTTTGGGGGCGGGGGTTTGGATTCTTTTTTCTTCTTGTTGTTCTGATTGGTTGTTTTTTGCTTCCTTATGTTCCGAATCATTGTTTGATTCTTGGCTTCAATCACTGTATTGTTGTTTCTCTATAATTTGTTCTTTATTTCAATTAGTGTATTCTTTGTTTCTGACTGGATCTTTTTAATGGTGTTGAGGTCCTCACTAGTAAGTTCCTTCAGTGTCCTTGTAAGCAGTGTTCTAAACTCTGCATCTGAGAGATTTCTTATCTCCATTTTGTTTAGCTCTTTTTATGGAGTTTTAATCTGTTCTTTTATTTGGGCCATGTTTCTTTGTGTCCTTGTTTTGGCAGCCTCCCTGTGTTTGTTTCTATATATTAGGTAGAACTGCTATGACTCCCTGTCTTGGCAGTGTGGCATAATATAGTAGGTGTCATGTAGGGTCCAGTGGCACAGCCTTGCCTATTACCCAACCTGGGTACTCAAAGTGAGCCCTTTGTGTTGGCTGAATGTAGTCTGTAGTTGAGCATTGGCTGCTGTGGGCAGGTCAATGGGAGGGATTTACCATGGCCAGTCATTTGCAAGGATTGTCTGTGACCACTTATCACCAACCTCTGTCCTCCATGGAGGATTAGCTGTGCAAGGGCAGGATTGTGGTGCTCTGACATGGTCTGTAGCATCAACTGGGTGCACAGGCCCTGGGGTTTCCTGGGTGGTACAGGCCAAGGTTGGCCACCACTTGTATTCTGCCTGAGCTATAAAGCAATCTAAGATAGCTGCTACTTGTGCTGGGCTTGGAGATTCCCAGTCAAAGCCAAGCTGTGAATCTAGGCTGGCTGCTGCTAGTGCTGTGCCTGGGGCCACTTAGCAAGAGGTACAGGGGCTGGGGGTTCACTGAGGCCGGTTCTTGTTTGTTTGACAGGATTTAGGAAGTTGTGAAGCCTGAGCCAAGACCAGTCATTCATATGGAAAAGCCACTGTTAACAGACATAAGTTGGATAGGATGGAACTACAGGGGATCTCCAGGGTAGGGCAAAGTGTTAGCCAGGTTGATGGAGTCTCAGATATAGCACCAACCTGCTGGCTCTATGAGAGAAGGGTTCAGAAAAGGAACAATGGCCTCTGCCCACCTTTCTGTCTCAGAGAAAGCTGTCCGCCAGTTCGCACCTTGATGTCAGACATTTCAGTTCCTCCCTATATGCCACTGGTGCCTTTCAAGCTGCTACTCCAGTGCTGGAGCTCTGAGGCAATGAATCTGAGGAAGTTCACGTGTGAGTTCTTTAAGGGGATCTGCTTTGTACTCCAGCAGGTTTTTCCACTGACTCAACCCTGCTGGTTTTTGTAGCCAGAAGTTATGGGGACATATCTTCCTGACATTGGAACTCTGGGCTGCGGGACTTGGTGTAGGGCTGGGACTCCTCACTCCTTGAGATATTCCTCCTGAATTTTGACCCACCACACGTGGATGTGGGACCAGCCCATTCTGCACCTCCGCCCCTCCTACCAGTCTGGATGGACGTGGTTTCTTTTAATTCTGTAGTTGTCAGACTCCCATTCAACTCCATTTCTGATGGTTCTGAGTGATGACTGTTCTATAATTTAGTTGTAATTTTTATGTGGTTGTGTAAGGAGGAAAGCCATGTTTACCTATGCTGCCATCTTGGCCACAAGTCTCTTATATGTTTTTAACCCCCCCAAAAAAATCAGTATTATTTTATCATAATAAGACATCTGAACATATCAACACCAAAGAGTTAAGTTTAAAAATGAACAGAGAAACAGTTGGTTCTAATTTGGATCTGTTTCACATTTCTACATTGTTGCTTTATATGGTATATAAATACCTGTAATATTCTCATTTAACACCTATTTACTAATTGACCTTTAGGTATATGCTTAACAGCTATTTTTAAACAAGCAAAAATAAGATGGGAGTGTGAGTATGGATTTGTTACTACTTAGTAAGTGGCTGGGGTGGGATGTTACTCAGAAAGGACTTACCACAAGATGAGAAAACAGGCCAGCCCCAAAGAACACAGAGTTCCACTGGGCCACTCAAAGTCTGGATAAAGCTGGAGGAATGTTCAACTTGATGCATCCTCATTTGTAACACACTCACTGGCCTGTCTCAGTCTCTAAAAATTTTATCAACGTGAAGTCAGGCTCTGTGTCTCATGTTTCTTTTGTATTCCTTGTGGAGTTTTTAAGTGACAACACTGGGATCAATAAATCCTAGTCTCCCTTGAAAATGTGACGACAAGACCTGGGCACTGCTGCTTACTAGCCAGGGAAATGGGGAAAGGACCTGCAGACCAGAAGAGTACCTGGATGGGAAAGACTGACGTGCTTTATGGAGAAGCATGACAACTTTCCCATTTATAATGAAGAAGCGCCTATGGAAACGTTCCATGAGGTTGACAGCCAAGTTAAAACACATACAATTAGTTTTATCATAGTATTGAGTGCTATGGTGCAGTCCCACCTCTACTATGGAGAGAAAAACCAACTCCAAGGATGTTTATGAGATGTCCATGGATAATACTGATTTCACTTGCCAAAGAAGTCCTGAGTTACTGCTTCTTGTGATGATAACTGGCGATTTAAAGAGGCAGGGTGGGGCAAAAGTAGGTTTACAGTTGTGAATATGTGAAATATAGAGTTTATTCTTATACAGCTTCTTCTCCCTATACATATTTTCCCAACCTACTCCCTCTTTCAAGTCTGAACTCAAATGTCACCTCTTCAATGAAGTCTACCCTAGTCACCCTATTTAGACTGCAACCCTCACATTCAACTCCACATTTCCAATCTCCTCATGCTTTTGTTTAGAACATATATTATCTTCTAACACAGGTACATTTATACATTATATTTACTGTTTATCATTTATCTCCTTCTGCTAGTATCTAAGGTGCACAAGCCAGAGAGTTTTGTTTTGCTAGTATGTTAAGTTGGAACACTGCCTGTGCTCAAGAAATTTTGCTGAATTAATAAATGTATTACTGCACAAATGGCTAGATGAAGGATCAAAGTGGGTTGGAAGGTGAAAAATTAGGTGATAGACTCAGTGAGCTATCACCTTATTCATAAATGGCCTGCACTAGTGATGTGCAGCTCTTTAAGAAGAAGGTTGGGGAAGAGATGGCTGAGGAGTGATTATATGGTCTGATTAGACTGAATACAAAATGAAGGGAGGAGAGTATTTCCAACCTGAGTGGGAGTCTGGGCATGATTTGGAAGACTCTGGGAGACAGACTAGGAAGAAACCCCAGATCAGAGGTTCTATATGAAAGAAGAAATGGAGGGGATCATGTTGGGAGATAGGGTCAGAACTGTCTTGTACACCAAAGGGGTCAGGAGGGTAATTACTAGGTTTTTAAATGATTACAAATTGAAGCTGACTGAACTATCCAGGATAGTGAGCATTTGCTGGATTCAGAAGGCTCGGGCTCCCCCACATCTTGGGGTGACCAAAGGTCAGGTTTGAAGCAATTCAATGAAGAACCTGAGGTATTAATAACATGAGGAAAAACTCTCAAGTTCAAAGTTTATAGAATATCCTGGTCTGTGTATCTTTAACCATAAAGGTTGATAATAGTTTTTAGTAGCATTTTTATAACTCTCTCGCTAAATATTTACACTGCCCAGTAACTTATCCTTTCGATACACACCCTTGTTTTTGTGTTGTACTACAATCTCCTTTTGGTTATCATCAACCTCAGGGGCAAGGTGCTCAATAGTAGGTGAGATTTAGCAAAATGATGTACATTCTTTCCCCTCCAGGGTATGATTCACAAAGTTCTTTAATAGGAGATGGAAAGTAACTCTTTTACATATAAGGAAATTAAGGCACAGAGAGGTTAAGTGACCTGTCCAAGATCACAAAGTGAGTGTGACCCAGGTCTCTAAGACCCAGGCCCAAGCTTTGCACTGCCCACACTTTCTCAGCCTCCCAGCTGTGTAAGGTGGTTATTTTCCAAGCCAACAACACATGTCTATTTTGCCTCTCCTGGAGTGGAGTTACTCTTGGTCTTCTATGTTCTTGCAAGTACAGAGCTTTGCTCATGTTGTTTATCTAATCTAAATATTTCTGTGACAAAATGGTAAATAGTAACCCTGACAGAAACATGCCTAGGGAAAATACCCTATAGTAATGAATCAGTTCATGAATCAGTATGGTACCTGAGTAAAATAATCATAATAAAAAATCCTGGCCCTGATTCATCAGTGTGTGGAGTTTATTTAAAGCAGCAGTTCTCCAACTTGAGTGGCATCAGAATCACTTGAAGGGCTTGTGAACAACTCACTGCCCCTCCTACCCCTGGTATCTGATTCATAGGTCTGGGTTGGGCTGGAGAAATTGCATTTCTAACAAGTTTCCAGATGCTGATGCTGCAGATCCAGGAACAACCTTGGATAAGCACTGGTTTAAGGTCATCACTACTATAGTGATGAACACTGTAAGCTGACAGTTCTCATTAAATGACCCCATTTGAAAATGTAGCTATCTTGCCTCATTAAAGAAGAATGGGCTACTGTGTCCATTAGAAGAACAATTCATGACATATAGGGGAGAGACAATACTGTTTGTGCTTTACATGTTACTTTATTATTTTAAGAGCAGGAGTAGGAACCATTTCTTTAAGAATTTAAGTTTTTGCCCTGGCCAGGTGGCTCAACTAGTTGGAGCATAATCCAATACACCAAAAGGTTGCAGGTTTGATTCCCAGTCAGGGCACATACCTAGGTAGTGGATTTGATCCCAGGTCAGGGTGTGTATGGGAGGCAACTGGTCGATGTTTCTCTCTCACAGCAATGTTTCTCTCTCTCTCTATTCCTCTCTCTCTAAAATCAATGAACATATCCTCAGGTGAGGATTAAAAAAAAGAATGTAGGTTTTTTTAAATACAGTTTTTACCTTTTATCCCAGTTCCCTCATAGAAAGGGTGAAAATTCTCTGTAATATGCTGTTCTGAGCTATTTTATAATGAGCCATACTTTCTTTGTTAACAGCTTTATTGAGATATAAATCATATCCCATAGAATTCACCCCTTTGAAGTATACAATTGTGAGAGCAGAGCCTCACCTGAAATGCTGTACCTTAGCAGTGCTCATTTATTATTATAATGTGTCATGTGATCGCCCCAATAGAACACTGACAACATTGACTCCTAGACTAGTACTGGTTACCTCCTGGTTCAATCTAACTATCGCCACTCTTTGAAAAATGTGTCTAGGTTGTGCATATAGACACACCAGGCCTTCTGAATAGGTTTCTCCACTGATTTTTTTAAAGTCAAAGTGTTTTATTTTAGGTTACCCTTTCCATGTGGCTGACCTCCCAGAGAAGGTAAAAATCACTCCTAATGTGGTTCTGCACTTATTAGGAACTGGGAAATAGTGCAAAACATAGTTTTGAGAATGGATGATTGATGGCTAAACAGTACCAAAAAATAATTAAAACCCTGCAACAGTTGTATAGGTGGCCTCTGAATGCAGTGAGCTTCCTGGTACTGGATGTATTCAAGCTGAGGTTGACCAACCGCTCTCAGAGACCAGGTAGAAGGGATCCAGCATCATGTTCTATTTATTCACTCAGCTTAAAATCTCTGAGCATGTTCATGATGGGACCTGAGATCATAAACAGTCTCTTCCTGTGAGGAAGATACAGTACTGCATGTAGGGGTTCTTGACCTGATGGTCACAGGTTTAAGAGGGGTCCATGTGGGTTTCAGAAGGAGTCTGTAAATCACCTGAAATTGTGTGCAGAAGCATTCTGAGGAGGTAAATGCCCGCTGTTCTCATCAGATTCTAAGAACGGTAAGTGACCTGACATTGAATATGAACTTCTGGTCTGGTAGAAGAAAATGCAAACAGAGAACTAGAAAAATGTCATGACTATTCCAAAGCAAGCATTTGATAAAATGTTAAACTGAAATGGATTTGTGAGGCAAGTTAACTAAGCTTGAAGGAAACGTCCAATTCTATAAGCTTCTGGATCCCTTCTAGAGAGCTCTATGTTTGGTGTCCAGGCTGCCATCTAGATGTGATTCTGAAAGGGTGGAGCCGGGGAAACCATACCTGTCAATATCGTGCGCCGTTTGCACTGCTCCTCGACTCCACCTTGCCTCTTCCCAGTCTGAGTGAAAGGCATCTCAAACATGAAGCGGCGAATGTTGTGAGATCTTTCAAACTCCGTTTTCCTTTCTTGCAATTCTTTTTCATCAAAGAATGGGATAACGTGAGTCACCTGGATATATGCATACTTGGAATCCAAGTCCTTAGGGTTAACCTTTAAATAAATAAATAAATAAATAAATAAATAAATAAATAAAACAGAAGATTGGTGCTAGCTGAAATACTCTCTCAAAGCATGCCTAAACTATGTTTTTCCACTTTTTATTAGTAAAAGTTTTGGACAAATTCAGAAAAGTTGAAAAAAATAGTACAAAGAACATACCCATCACTTAAAACAACAGCTAATATTTTGCTGTATTTGTTTCAAATACATACACACAAAGTATTTTTAGCTGAACCATTTCAAAGTAAGCAGTATATATTATGACACTTCAGTCAGCATCTCCTAAATATGAGGACATTCTCTTCCATAATCAAAATACATTATCATACCTAAGAAAATTAACACTATTTCCCTAATATACCCCAATACCTAGCCTGTACTAAAATTTCTCAAATGTCCCCAGAATGTTATTTATAGCTATTTGTGTTTGAACCAAAAACTATCAATGATCACATTTTATATTTACTTGTGGTATTCTTAGTCTTGTTTAATCTGGAATTTTAATTCCCTACTATGTTTTCATAACATTGAAATGTTTATTTCAGTAAAAATGTTCAAAACCACGGTCCCCAAATTATAATTAATCTGTAGGCAGATTAGATGTAAACAGATGTAGATGAATTAATTAAACACAGGTACAACCTAATAATCTAAAACTAATGTAAGCATAAATTTAGTTCCTGATTAACTCAGCACAATATGCTTTTAAAAGAACATTTCTGGAATTACTGGTGCTTTAACTTCTGGGACATGCTGAAAAATTAAACATAGGTATTTTCCATACCAAACTCAAAGCTAATTTATTAGGGAGACAAATCAATTTTGCACATATGAATTATATTCAAGCTTCCAGAACAATAAAAGGGGACATGAAAGAAATTCAGAGAGCTTGGAGAGTAGACTGGCATCAACACAGGCAAATAAACATAGCCAAGACAGTTTTACTGGTCTCAAATTATCATGCACTACTGTTCTCTTAGAGATGTTCGTGAAGAAAAATGAAAACAGAGGTGAAAATGCCTTAACCTTTCAAAGTTAAGAAAATACATATTCATGAGTTATTTTTATTTTAGAAAAGGCCACCTGGCCAATCACTGTAATTGTATTCAAACCTATTAAACTTAACTTTCTTTAGCAGAAACAATTTAAAGCAGTGGAAATGAACATTCCTCCCTATTATTTTAGTGGTATTTCCCTAGTCTTCATTTTCAAAGTTGTACCTGTGTCTCAGTAGATGGAAGGGAGGGCTGGTGATTAGGAGAAAAGAAGGTCTAGGAAGTCTTTCAGCTGCTACATCAAGGACTACATATGAAAAGGGGAAGAAGAATACATTCGAGTCTTGAGAATAGGCTATAATTTTCAAGCCACAACTTGACCCAGACAAAGGTTTCAGTTTCAGAGAGAAAGGCAAATTGGACCTGAGTAATTTATCTAGGAAGAAAGTAGGTATTAATACAGTTGTATTGAGGTTCCTGGTTAAACACAGACCAATGACATGCGTTTATCCCTTTTCCTTTGTGTGAATCTGTTAAAATGGCAATATAGAATTTATGTGCAAGGACCAAGAAAAGAGGACAGAAGGCAGCTGTGGATGAGAGACTTTAATGAATTTCTGGAAGACAGGTGAATGGAGGTGTGTTATTTGATTTGGCAGAGAGAAGAAGTTCTAATCCAAGTTCTGACAGAGAGGGGTAATAAGTGAGTCAGAGCATCCCTGAGAAGCCTGATGCTATAGACTGAATGTCTGTTCCCCCCAAATTCACAGGTTGAAGTATTAACCTCCAATATGGTAGTATTAGAAGGTGTGAGGTGATTAGGTCATGAGGGTGGAACCCTTAGGATGGAATTAGTACCCTTCAGAAGAGACACCAAAGAGCTCCCTTATCCCTTCTACCGTGTGAGGATACAGAGAGAAGACAGGTGCCTATGAATCAGGAAGAAGGACCTCACCACATACTGAATCTGCTAGCACCTTGATCTTGAACTTCCTATCCTCCGAAACTAAGAAATAAATCTCCGTTGTTTATAAATGAGCCAGTCTATGGTGTTTGTTAGAGCAGCCTGAATGGACTGTTATCTCTAGAGCACCAGCACTAGGATTAGGTTGACCAGGAGAGGTGCTGGGCGGAAACCAGGGCAAATGGCCTAAAGTCTATCTGAAGCAGCAGAACCTCAGATTCCCTTCCCTAGTCCTCGCCCATAAGAGAATAGAATGTTCATTGGAGAAACTGGTCTGGAGAAAGTCTAAGTGCGGTCACCAGTGTCAGTAGAAAATAGGAATGAGGTACAGAGTGAAACATAAGGTGAGTAGGTGAAAGGCTGCAGGCCAAACATGAGATCTTCAGCCCCTGCCTGTCTCCTACATCCAGAATCCAGAATCACCCCTTTCTTTGTCTCCTCCCTACCACTTAGGCAGGAGACTAGAAGATTCTTCTCTAGAGGAAATGAAGGGCTCCAAGGAGCCAGATTCCAGACACTGGGGACTCCAAAGCAGGGCTCAGGACAAAAGTGAACCTCCTCAAAGAGTCTCCTAAAGGGCAGACTTTGAAAGAGTGAGAGCTTATCATTGCTGGAAACTGAGCAGGGGAAGCATTTTTTTTTTAAAGATTCTATTTATTTATCTTTAGAGGGGAAGGGAAGGAGAGAGGGAGAGAAATATCAATGTATGGTTGCTTCCTGTGCATTCCCTGCTGGGAACTGGCCTGCAACCCAGGCATGTGCCCTGACTGGGAATCGAACCGTGATCTCTTGGTTCACAGGCCCGCGCTTAATCTACTAAGCTACACCAGCCAGGGCAGGGGAAGCATTTTTAATGCAAAGAACAGGAGCTCTATTTTGGCCTGAGTTTCAAGAAGCAAAGGGATATCCAACTTTCTGGAGACATCCTGAAGACAGTGAGATGGACACACACTCGTAAATGTATAGGAAAAACAAGGCAGGTTTAGAAATGGTCTTCATGAGAGCAATACAGTCTCTCTATATGGAAGGTAGATCTCATTTCTACAAATGTGTGCTGGCTAGTTTACTTCCTGATGTGTCCATCTGCTGGTCCCTCTGTCCATATATCCAACAGTCAGTCCCAGTGTCAGGTAAATATGCCTGTGCTAAGAGCAAGGGAGAAGTGCTACGAGAAACAGAACCTTGGACACTCCTCACAGAGTTTCTAAGTATCTGGACTAAAAAAAGGTATATTCTTTCAGACATTAATTTGTAAATGAATGCCTTTTTTAAATTATAAAATAAAAATCTGCTTAATGAAGGACATCTGGAAAGCATAGAAAGAAAAGATATTAAGAAGAAAAATACACACTTGCCACTCAAAGCCAACCATTTTTTATTTTTTTCCTGGGTCTTTGTTTTTTTCTATGCACATTTATGAATATATATGGTCACTTGTGAATAATCAAAATGATATTATATTGCCATAATATGTTTCCAAACATAGTCATACCTTGCCAGAATCTTGTATCATTTTGACATTTTCAGAACCAAATTTATCTGAGTAAAGTTTAAGGAGTCTCTGAGAAATTTCTGACAGAGGTGTGAGCTTGGGTTCTTTGTAAATATACTCCTTTCCATCTTCATCTTCAAAGAATCCCTGTGACATAGAGCACAATTAGAGAACTATCACCAAATACAAGCCCAAGGCTACCACCCAGGAAGGGTATTATAAGGGTTAAAAAATGAGAAATGACTCTAACATAAAATCCTAACTAAACAGGCTTTTGAAATAGGAAGGAAAATGATAATAACATGAAGTCTGGGTACAAAGATAAAGGAAAAACGCACAATTGCAAACTCATTCAAAAATGCTGTCATTAAGTGTTGAGTGAAATGAAAGATTGGAGATTTAAGACTGTGTTCTCTCGGTGAAGTCTGATAATGGGATTCAAGCCTGTTTCACATTCCCAAGAAACAGAACTCAGCAGCCTGCTCGAGACAGGCCTCAGGAATACACACACATCCCTTCTTCTGAATGTTCCCACTTATAGAGGATTTTATGGCATAAATGGATCTGGAAAAGGTTCAGCAAAAGCTATGTAAAGTTTGTATAAATTCTATTTTTCTATACTGATGAGATATTCAAGGGCTGTAGCATAATATCAGAAAATATTTTCATTATTACTAGTCATATCTGGTGTCACATCACCAACATTTTCATTATCATCATGCTTTAGCACCAATCATGTCTGAATAAATACAAGGCTTAGAACTGCATGGGAAGTGAAAAAGGTTGAAAATTTATAAGTGCAGATTGGGGTTAATATTTGAAATAAGTTAAAACAAAACATTTCTCATCTAAAATGGAAGAGGAAAAATGGTGCCAAAACTACAGTATGTGCTTTAAAAAAGCAGGCTAATATGAAACAAAAAAAACCCACATCAAAATAGGAGTTTAGATGCAGTAATTTCACTACATTATTTGCTTATTAATCATTTACTGTAATTACCTCCACATCTGTTTCACTGTCTGTAAACTGGTATTGCTATGAAGTTATAAAAGACAATAACAGGATAAATTTAAGGTTACATATTGCTCATAGAAAACCACACATTCTAAATAAATGGATTATAATTTATATCATTTAGTTATGTTAGAGACTTGGAGGTTAAACATTCAGTTAAATTTAAATTAACGCTCTCATTTAGGGTTTCTGAAATATTACAATGGTAAATATACTTGTGGAGATATTATATTACAAGACATAGAAATGCACAGGGATAAAAAAAAACCAGACAGTCTTAATTTCAGTTTAAAACATGTGGTATAGATGTATGAGGACATGGATGATTTATTTCTGTAAATGAAATAAACTGTTAATTATTTTGGAGTCTAATGACTGGACAGATATACATACAGACTTGGAAAAGAAACTTGCAAACCACATGAAGTATCAAAGATGCTGCTAAGAAAGTCTTATGAAGGGAGAACTTACCGCTGCCTTAAGAAAGTAGTAAAGAAAAGACAGGAAGAAAAAAAAGCAGAAAGTTTACTACTGAGGAAGATAAGAGTCATACTAAATATGACAAATTCATCAAATTAGCATTTATTGGTAGAGGAAAATTTACAAAATACAATTTTATGGAGTTAAAAAAATAAAAAAGAACTTGGGACAGCCTACAGAGCAGAGAGGAGGCTCACCTGTCCAAAGAAGGCCACTCGGAAGTAGGTCCCCAGGAGCCTGCGGCCTGAGTGCATGACCTCAGTTACTTTGCTGTAGGCCTGGTGTAGAGTGTCATACAGATGGGCTAGCCTCTGGAAAGCAGAACAAAACCCATATCTTCCTACTTGTAACTAGTAAAATCAATTTAAAAATAACAAATGAGATCATGTGGGTGAAAAATCCTAGGACTTGAGTTTTTAAAAAAACCAAGAATATATTTTGATTGCACAAATGTTAATGATCATCTCGAGTTGTAATGTTTCCCATCGAAAGGGCCAGCTTGCATATAAGGACCCGTCAAATTTGCACAATGTGGTAAGCAAATTTTGCTTTCAAGTTAACATGAAATGTTAGAGATGATAAAGTCTTACCATGATGTTCTTAGTCCTTTATTTTCCCATGGCATTTAATATGCTAAGAGAAACTGGAAGACCTCCCAGCCCAGGAAGACTACTATTTTCCCATGGAGGGAAGGGACACTATTTTCCCATGGAGGCAGAGCAACAAAGCGTTACAAGAAAACAAGGCACCTGGTGATTAGAAAATTGTTCCTGGCCACCTTTCAAAAGTGGAGTGCCAAAACTACCAATCTTTGTTGTTTGAGATTTGGGGTCTATGTAGAGGTGGGGCCTGTGTGTACAATGCCTGATGGCTCTGAGGTTGGTGACCACCATCACCAAGTGGATAGTCAGAGACCACTTGCTCATCTCTGACAGTGGTCTGTCTGCTCTCTTGCATGTAAGAAAGTCTGGGGATATATGTCACTCCACTGTCCTATAAACTGGAAAAAACAAACCACTCAGATACCTCAAAATCTCTCTGCTTCTCATAAATGGGGATGATGAGTTTATAGATGTCAGCAATCAGCTCATAGCGTTCAGCCTTCCAGAGTCCATCTGCACACTGTTCTAGGAGCTCCATGAGCACATCCTAATCAAAGAAGAAGGCCATTAGCCAGAAAAGAGTGTTATATAAGGAACATGACATTGTATTCCTTACAGAATGCATAACTGATTAAGATGGCTAGGAGAAAATTTCAAAATATGGAGTATTTTTTAAATTAATTTCCACACTTGTTAACAACTCATCACTATGTTCTTTTATTTAAATTTAATTTTGATTTTTGATTTTTAGAGAGAAGGGAAGGGAGAAAGAGGAGAGAAGCATCAATGTGAGAGAAACATCGATTGGCTGCCTTCCTTACGTGCCCCAGTTAGGGACTGAACCTGTAACCCAAGCATGTGTCCTGACAGGGAATAGAACTAGCTACATTTTGCTTTGTAGGATGACACCCAACTAACTGAGCCATACCAGTCAGGGCTCTATGTTCTTTTTTTAATGAGCCATTTTCCAAACATGTTTGCAAGCAGAAATGAAGGGTCACAATGTACAAGTCTGTAGTAGTTAACTGCAAGGAAAAAACTGACACTGATAGCCTCATGTAGGCTCTCAATATTTGATCTTAGTTCTCTTTTTATAAATATAATTAGGAAAACAATTTTTTCCTTTCTGAGGAATGATCACAATGCTGAGACATGAAGAGTTACTAAGCATGACTTTAATGCAAATTATAAATCTCAGAATAATTCAGTGATGGTGTGTGGTAGGCATTAGGCCTGCCTCACCAATATCCTTTTCACCTTCCCTTGGAGATTTCTATTTACTGAAGTTTGGGTAGTCAGCCTGCCTCTGTTAAAATCCTTAAACTAGATCTGGCCAAAATGGACGTGTAGGTAGATAACGTTCCACCTCCTCGAATAGCTAAAAGAAAGACAACAACAAATAAAAAACAAAAAACAACCAGAACTGCCAGAAAATCAAATGGTATGGAAGTCCGACAATCAAGGAATTAAAGAAGAAATATTCATCCAGACTGGTAGGAGAGGTGGAGACAGGCAGCCAGGGAGGAGAGGCTGACCAGCAAGAGGAGCTGGTGGACCAGGCAGGCAAGATGGCAGCTGATGGACTGGGAGGTCCCATATTTTTGTGCGGATAAACTGGGAGGAACAACTGCAGAGAGAGATAGACTATGCAACCTAGAGTTCCAGTGTGGGTAAAATAAAGTCCTAGAACCTTTGGCTGTAGAAACCTGTACGGTTGTGATAGTGGGAGAAACTGCTAGTCTCTTTAAAGCAGGGCAAGAGCCAAGTGAGCAGCTTTGTTCCCTCTGACCCCACCCCACATACAGCGTCACAACCCAGTAACGTGGGTTACCCCGCTCTGGTGAATACCTAAGGTTCACCCCTTACAACATAACAGGTGAGCTGAGACAAAGAAAGATTGCCCAAATGAGAGAACACATCAAAACTCCAGAAAAGAATCTAAGTGAAGAGGAGACAACTTATCAGATGCAGAGTTCAAAATAATGGTAATCAGGATGCTCACAGAAATGACTGAGTATGGTTGCAAAAAAAAAAAAAAGGTAGAAGTGAAGGCTATACAAAGTGAAATAAAGGAAAATATGCAGGTAACAAACGGTGAAGGAAAGGAAACCAGGACTCAAATCAACAATTTGGAACAAAAGGAAGAAATAAACATTCAATTAGAACAGAATGAAGAAACCAGAATTCCAAAAAATGAGGAGAGACTTAGGAACCTCCAGGATAACTTCAAACATTCTAACATCTGAATCATAGGGGTGCCAGAAGGAGAAGAGGAATAGCAAGAAATTGAAAATTTATTTGAAAAAATAATGAAAGAAAACTTCCCCAATCTAGCAAAGGAAATTGACATATAAGTCCAGGAAGCTCAGAAAGTCCCAAAGAAGCTGGACCCAAACAGGACCACACAAAGACACATCATAATTAAACTCCCCAAGATTAAAGATAAGGAGAGAATCTTAAAAGCAGCAAGAGAAAAGGAGACAGTTACCTACAAAGAAGTTCCCATAAGTCTATCAGTTGATTTCTTTCTCATAAGAAACCTTACAGGCAAGAAGGGCTGGAAAGAAGTATTCAAAGTCATGAAAAGCAAGAACCTAGATTAATCCAAGATTAATCTATCCAGAAAAGTTATCATTTAGAATGGAAGGGCAGATAAAGTGCTTCCCAGATAAGGTCAAGTTAAAGGAGTTCATCATTACGTGGCCCCTATTATATGAAATGTTAAAGGGATTTATCTAAGCAAAAGAAGATAAAAAATATGAACGGTAAAATGACAACAAACTGCAGTTATTAACAACCAAACCTAAAATGAAAACAAAAACACAAACTAAACAAACAACTAGAACAGAAACAGAATCACAGAAATGGGGATCACATGGTGGGTTATTAGTGGGGAGGGGGAAGGGAGAAAATGGGGGAAAAGTTACAGGGAATAAGAAGCATACTTGGTGGGTACAAAATAGATAGGAGGAGGTTATGAATAGTATAGGAGTCCTGGCTGGTGTGGCTCAGTGGATTGAGTGCCAGCCTGTGAACCAAAGAGTCACTGCTTTGATTCCCAGTCAGGGCACATGTCTGGGTTGTTGGTCAGGGCACATGCCTGGGTTGTTGGCTAGGTCCCCCAGTGCAGGGCATGTGAGAGGTAACCACACACTGATGTTTCTCTCCTTCTCTTTCTCCCTCCCTTCCCCCCTCTCTAAAAATAAATAAATAAATAAAATCTTTTAGTTAAAAGAATAGTATAGGAAATGGAGAAGCCAAAGAACTTATATGTATGACCTATGGATATGAACTAAGAGGGGGGAGGATGCAGGGAGCATGGGGATAAAGGGGAGAAAAATAATGGGACAACTGTAATAGCATAATCAATAAAAAATACTTAAAATAAGTAAAATCCTTAAACTTTGGAGGAAGCTAACATTATCTATGACTCAAGGGTTGGAGCATGTGGCTCAGGTTTAAAGTAATCAGCATAAATCTATTTACTGGCCACTGGCATTGTTTCATCATGGGTGGACACATGATCTAAACAGGCAATCAGGGTAATTTTTGGACCTCAGCTTGGAATTCAGGGACAGAAGTGCTGTCGCTAGACTGGACCTAAGAGAGGCAGCATGTAGCTTGCCTGGAGCTGGCATCCATCTTATTAATAGCCAGGGGCCTGTCTGCCCTCCCTCCCAAAGCAACTGTATCATTAAATGTTTGGACTGACCATTGTCAATCTCTCTGGAATTTCCTAATGAGAACTCATTTATTTGACCTTTCTGTTTAAGCCCGTATGAGTGGGGTTTCACTAATGATGCTGAGTCGATTTTCATGTGACTACTTGCCATCTGTATAGCTCTGGTGAAGTGTCTATTCAAATCTTTTGCTCATTTTTCTACTGGATAGTTGATTTTCTTATTATTGGGTTTTAAGAGTTCTTTATATATTTTATACAAAAGTCCTTTACCAGACATGTGAGTTGTAATTTCCTTCCAATTTGTAGCTTGTCGCTAGAGTTTAACATTGTTTTTTGAAGAGAGAAGTTTTTGATTTTGATGAATTTCAGTATATCAGGTTTTTATTTTCTGGATTGTGCTTTATAAATTATATCTAAGAAATCTTTATTTAATCCGAGCTCACAAAGACTTTCTCCTATGTTTTCTTCCAGAAATTTCAGTTTCACATTTTATATTTAAGTCTATAGTTCATTACTTTTAAATATAGTATAAAGTATGGGTCAACATCTACTTTTTCCATATGTATGCCCAATTGTTCCATCACCATTTGATGAAAGACTGTCCTTTTTTCATGGCATTGTCTTTGAATCATATTCAAAAATAAACTGACCGTATGTGTGCAGGTCTATTTCTGGCTTCTCTATTTTTTTCCATCTACATATACCTTGATCCTTGTGCCAATATCACACTGTCTTCATTACTACTGTATATTTATAGAAGGGTTTCTCTGCAGTGACATTTCTAATTTGTTGGGGCAAATAACTCTTTGTTTGGGGGGTCTGTCCTGTGCATTACAGAATGTCTAGCAGCATCCTTGGCCTCTACCAAGTAGATGCCAGTAGCAGGAGCATCCCCAACCCCCCAAATGGTGACAATAAAAAACATTTCCAGATGTTGCTAAAGGTCCCCTGGGTGGGAAAATTATCCTCAGTGAGGACAACTGCTTTATAGTAATCTTGTAATTAGGCAGTGTGACTCTTCCAACTTTTTCAAAATTACTTTGGCTAGTCTAGTTCCTTTGCCTTTCTATTTAGAGTCAGTTTGTCAATTTCTACCAAAAGTCCAGATGGGAGTTTGACTGGGCCTGCTTTGAATCAATATATCAATCTAGATAATTGACATCTTACATCCTGTGATCTTGCCAAACTCACGTATTAGTTTTAGTTGTTTCTTCTGTAAATTCCTTGAGATTTTCAGTCACAAAAGACAACTGCATCTGGTGTTAATACAGACAGTATTATTTCTTTTTCGTGCCTTACAGCATTTTCTGGACCTTCTAGCACACTGTTGAATAGGTATGGTGAAAACAGATATTCCTGTCTTGTTCCCAGTTTTAGGGTGGAAGTACTCAGTTTTTCACCATTAAGTGTAATATTAGCTGTAGATTTTTTGTAGATAATCTTTCTCAGGTTGAGGGAGTTCCTTTCTATTCTTAGTTTTTCAACATGAAAGGATGTTGAATTTTTTCAAATGATTTTTCTGCATGTACTGAGATGGTCATATGTTTTTTCTTATTTATTCTGTTAATATATGTTGAATTGTATTTGTTGGCTTTCCAATGTTGAACCAACAGTGCAGTTCCAGGGAAAACCCTACTTGGTCATGTTGCATTTCTCTTTTTCATATACTATTATATTCAATTTGCTAATATATTTTTTAAGGCTTTTTCTAGTTGCCTTTAAACATGTTTGATCCTCTGTCATACTGTAAATGAAGACTAGGGCCTGTCACAAAGGTAAATACTCTGAATTAAGAGCAGCAGGGATTTATTTATTTAACAGTAGTCAGTAGATCTCTGGGTGAGTACTGGGGAGGCCAATGATCAAGTGAAAAAAAGCACTTCCTGCTCTCACAGAGCTGAGATTGTGGAGACAGATCCATAAGGAGATTATAAAAGATGGTGGTAAGTGTGCTGATGAAGAAATGTATAGGGAATCAGGGATGCAAAGGAGTGGCATCCATCAGTGATGAGGAAAGGGGGCGGGCATAGAAGGCTGAAGAAGGTGATGACTCAGTGAGTCTTAAAAATGATCAGGATTTAGGAGGTGAAGGTAAAAGGTAGAAGTGGCTGCGGGAAAGATGAGAGGGGAGATAATCCAGGGAGAGAGAACAGCATAGGCAGATATGGGGAAGATGGTAGCATGATGTGGAGGGGATTTGCAAGTAGTTTGAGGGATTGGATTATAAAATTTGAATCAGAGAGTGGCAAGAGATGAGGTTGGGGATGTGAAAACAGTGAAAAAAGTACTACATCATCACACTCAAAGTTTCCTATGTGTCAAACATAAATTAGTAATTAAATGTTGATAATTTTATGAGGTATGAAAATGCATAAAGACATATAACTATCACAACAATGAAGTAATATATAAGACAGATGTTAGTTGATTTTAAAATAATGTTCTGAGACTTCTAGTCAAGATGACAGTGTAGGTAGACATGGCTTACTTCTTTGCACAACCACATAAAAATTACAACTAAAATATAGAACAACCATCACTCAGAACTGTCAGAAATCAAGTTGAATGGAAGTCTGACAACTATGGAATAAAAGAAACCATATCCATTCAGACTGGTAGGAGGGACGCAGAAATGGAACAGGCTGGTCCCACACACGTGTGGTGGATAAAAATTCAGGAAGGACATCTTCAGAGCAAGGGGTCCCAGCCCCATACCAGATCACCAGTGTCCCACCAGGGTTCCTGTGTCAGGAAGATAAGTCCCCACAAAAACCAGCAGAGACTGAGTTGGTGGAAGAAACTGTGGGAACCCTAAGCAGTTCCTCTTAAAGAACCCACACATGGACTCACCTACTCAGATTCCCTCCGAGCTACAGCAATGGGTTGACAGCTTGAAGGGCACCAGTGGCATACTGGGAGAGATTGAAGTCAGTCTAGCATTGGGGCAAGCAGAGACTACTGTCCCTTTTCTGAGCCCTTCCCCCAGACAGCCACAGCACTATAGTGCTGGCAAGCTGGTGCCATATCTGACACTCCATAAACCTGGCTAATACTGTGCATCCCTCTTTGGAGATCCCAACAGACTCTGCCACACCCAACTTATGGGCCAGACTCTGGCCCACCCAAGCTGCTTTTTTTATGAATAGCTGGTCTTGGCTCATGCTTCACATCTTCCTAAATCCTATCAAATAAACAATAGCTGGCCTCAGTGAGGCCCAGGACCAGCACTAGTGGCAGCCAGATTAGTTTCATAGCATGGCTTCACCTGGATATCTCCAAGCCCAGCACAAGTAGCATTCATCTCAGATTGCTTTATAGCTCAGGCAGGGTGGCCCAGGGCAAAACACAGGTGGGGGCTGACTTTGGCCTGCACCACCCAGGAAATCCTAGGGCCAGCATACCCAGTGGACAGCTACAGACTGTGTCAGAGCACCAACACCTGCCCTTGTACAGCTGATCCTCAACAGAAGGCAGAGGTTGGTGGTAAGTGGTCACAGCCAGTCCTTGCAAATGACTGGCTGGGGTAAATCCCTCCCATTGATCTGCCAACAGCAACTAATGCTCAACTACAAGAGGAGGGCGTACTAAGCCCACATGAAGGGTGTACTTCAAGAACCCAGCTTGGGTGATAGGGGAGGCTGTGCCACTGGACCCTACAGGGCACATAATACATTAGACCACACTACCAAGACATGGACTTAAAGCAGCTCTACCTAATACATAGAAACAAACACAGGGAGGCTGCCAAAACAAGAACACAAAGAAACATTGCCCAAATAAAAGAACAGCTCAAAACTCCAGGAAAAGAACTAAAGGAAATGGACATAAGCAATCTAGTAGATGCAGAGTTCAAAACACTGGTTATAAGGATGCTCAAGGAACTTATTAGTGAGAACCTCAACAGCATAAAAAAGATCAGAAATGAAGAATACACTAATTGAAATAAAGAACAATTTATGGGGAAACAACAGTACAGTGATTGAAGTTAAGAATCAAATCAATGATTCAGAACATAAGGAAGCAAAAAACAACCCATCAGAACAACAAGAAGAAAAAAGAATCCAACTCCCACCCCCTCCAAAACAATGATAGTTTAAGGTGATTCTGGGACAACTTCAAGAGGGCCAACATTCACATCATAGGGGTGCCAGAAGAAGAGAAAAAGCAAGAAATTGGAACTCTATTTGAAAAAATAATGAAAGAAAACTTTCCTAATTTGGTGAAGGAAATAGACATGTAAGTCCAGGAAGTAGAGAGAGTCCCAAACAAGATGGATGCAAAGAGGCCGACACCAAGACACATCATAATTAAAATGCCAAAGGTTAAAGATAAAGAGAGAATCTTAAAAGCAGCAAGAGAAAAGACATTAGTTACCTGCAGGGTAGTTCCCATAAGACTGTCAGGTGATTTCTCAAAAGAAACTTTGAGGGGTAGAAGGGATTGCCAAGAAATATTCAAAGTGATGAAAAGCAAAGACCTATAGCCAAGATTGTTCCACCAAGGAAAGCTATCATTTAGAATCAAAGAGCAGCCCTGGCTGGTGTAGCTCAGTGGATTAAGTGTGGGCTGCGAACCAAAGGGTCGCCAGTTTGATTCCCAATCAGGGCACATGCCTGGGTTGTGGACCAGGTCCCAGTGGGGGCCACATGGGAGGCCACCACACACGGATGTCTCTCTCTCTCTCCCTCCCTTCCCCTCTCTCTAAAAATAAATAAATAAAACCTTAAAAAAAAAGAATCGAAGGGCAGATAAAGCACTTCCCAAACAAGAAAATACTAAAGGAGTTCATCACCACCAAACTGTTATTATATGAACTGTTAAAGGGACTTATTTATGAAAAAAAGATCAAAACTATGAACAATAAAATGGCAAAAATAAATATCTATCAACAATTGAATCTAAAAAATAAACTAAGCAAACAAGAAGAACAGAGACAGAATTATGGATACAGATAGTATTTTAATATTTGCCTGATGGGAGGGGTTATGGAAAAACAGGTGAAGAGGTAAGAGGATTAACAAGTACAAATAGGTAGTTACAGAATAGCCACAAATATAAAGTACAGTATAGGAAATGGAGTAGCCAAGGAATTTCTACACATGACCCATGGTCATGAACACTGGTGGGGGGAGTGGTTGCCTGAGGGAGCTGGTGGTGCTGGATGGAGAGAGGCAAAGGGGGAAAAAAAATCAAGAAAACTGTAATAGCATAATCAATAAAATATAATAAAAAATGATGTTCTGTCTATCCATGTAAGGAATCTGTGTATGGCAGCCTTTCAGGTAAATTTTTAAATGATCCTGAATTTTACTCACTTAATGAATATATATAAAATAGAGTTTATGAGTAATTTCCTGGGCCAAATGCTCTTAAAGGGGAGACTAAAATTTGAATATTATTTTTACTCTTGCTTAGTCAAACCAAAACCACATCGAAAGTTTAATAAAGTGAGCCTGAATTCAAGTAGCATGTCACTACTATAGATAATTAAGGTCATTATGAAAAAATCTGTTGTATTTACTACAAAATGATGGACTTCGACCAGAAAGGTTGGGAAATGGGAAAATTTGATGAACTGAACTGAATTTTATAAATAATTATGCAATAAATATTATAATTTGGGAGGAGA
The DNA here is from genome assembly GCA_028533065.1 of Trachops cirrhosus. Lineage (NCBI taxonomy): Eukaryota > Metazoa > Chordata > Mammalia > Chiroptera > Phyllostomidae > Trachops > Trachops cirrhosus. Next base: position 47,198,986 of record CM052548.1, read on the forward strand.
GAAGATGGCGGCGAGATAGGTGGGAGCAGAGTCCACTTCCCCCTGTGCACAGGTGGAACACCTAGCCGATTTTCTGAGAAAAAGAGTGAACAGCAAATGGTATCCCAGCTTATATGAAGATTGGAGGCCAAAACTGCAGAGGGCATCGAAAAATCAGACAGTAAGGAGAGTGCTTTGGGACAATAAGGTCCCAGGGACCTGTGCAGCCCCAGGCCTGGCGCCCACCTTGTCTGCTGCAGGATTCTAGGGAGAGAGCCAGGTCAACGGCTCCCTCCCCTGCCAAACAAGGTTTGAGCAGCACCAGGATGGATCTGGATGCTTGAAGTCACAGGAGGGGAAAAAGGACGAAGTGGCAAACACACAGGGGAGGTGTGCTGGCTGGGAAGAATTGTGCAGTGACAGACCCTGACCCTGTCAGTCCCCGGTCTGGTTGAAGAATTGGGCTGAGAGGCCAGGTGCTTGTTTGGAGGGGCAGGCTTGAATAGGAGGATTTTTTCAAAAAGAGAAAAAAGAGGCACTTGGCAGCTGTTTGGGGAATTCTCTGCAGCAGATGCCCTGTCTCCTGCGCCCAAACCCCAGCCCTGTGGTGAGCTCACACACAAAGCCCAAGGGATGGTGCTCACCTGACCTTACTGCCCAGAGGCACCTCCTACCTGGCCCCTGCACCCAGGGCCCTGCAGGGCTGACTGGCTCTCTAAGAGGAAGGCAGAGATGCTTCCACAGAGGAGAGATGCAGGGCTCAGGGAGTTAGCAATCCCCAGAAAGACTTAACTCAGTGGGGGGCTGAACTACCTTGAAGGGACTCTCAGAGTCCCCAGCATCTAGGACAGCAAATAATGAGAAGCTGGTGTGTGAGTTGCCCCTAACTGGTACACGTCAAGGACAGTGCAACTGGTGGACTGAAGGCATAGGCCACGTGCAAAAGGAGACTGGGGGCCTGCCAGCGAACTGAGCAACTGGGCTGGTGGCTGGGCAACCTCTAAGAGTATGGTTCAGGAAGTGAAAAAAGCAAACCAATCCCTCCTCAGACTGCTACAGCCAGGAAGACCAGCACAACTGGCTTGGCTGGTTTAAGGCCAGCAGGCAGCTTTTTTTTTTTTTAAATAAATTTTTTAAATTCCTTCTTCCTTCCATCCTTTTTAAAAAAAAATTCCCACAAGTGAATTCAATAATTATTGACAATAAAACATGGAGCTGTGAGAAGCCCAGAGTTAGACCAAAGGGGTCATCTCAACAACTGAGACAGTGAAACTAATTTCACTTTGCTCCTCCAGAGAACTTGCAAGTTATTGTATATTTGTATTATTACTTTTCATTATTCTCACTTCTTTTATTAGTATCTTTTTCTTTTCTTAATATATTTTATTGATATTATGCTATTTCAGTTGTCCTATTATCCCCCCTTCATTCCCCTCCACCCTTTACACCCTCTCCCACCCACATTTCCCCACTTTAGTTCATGTCCATGGGTCATAAGTTCTTTAGCTTCTACATTTCCCCTACTATTCTTGCCCTTCCCCCTGTCTATTTTCTACCTACCATCTATGCTACTTATTCTCTGTACCTTTTCCCCTTCTCTCCTCCTCCTACACCCCTGTTGCTAACCCTCCATGTGATCTCCATTTCTGTGGTTCTGTTCCTGTTCTAGTTCATTGCTTAGTTTGTTTTCATTTTTGTTTTAGGTGTGGTTGTTAATAATTGTGAGTTTGCTGTCATTTTTACTGTACATGTTTTTTATCTTGTTTTTCTGAGGTAAGTCCCTTTAACATTTCATAAAATAAGGGCTAGGTGATGATGAACTCCTTTAACTCGACCTTAGCTGAGAAGCACTTGATCTGCCCTTCCATTCTAAATGGAAGCTTTGCTGGATAGAACAATCTGGGATGTAGGTCCTTGCCATTCAGGACTTGGAATACTTCTTCCCAGCCCCTTCTTGCCTGTCAGGTCTCTTTGGAGAAATCAGCAGACAGTCTTATGGGAACTCCTTTGTAGGTTGCTGTCCCCTTATCTCTTGCTGCTTCTAGGATTCTCTCCTCCATTTTTACCTTGGCTAATGTAATTATGATGTGCCTTGGTGTGTTCTTCCTTGGGTCCAACTTCTTTGGGACTCTCTGAGCTCTATGGGCTTCCTGGAAGTGTATTTCCATTGTCAGATTGGGGAAGTTTTCCTTTATTATTTGTTCAAATAACTTTTCCACTTGTTGCTCTTCCTCTTCTCCTTCTGGTATCCCTATAATTCAGATGTTGGAATGTTTAAAGATGTCCTGGAGGTTCCTAAGCTTCTCCACATTTTTTTTGAATTCTTATTTCTCCATTCTTTTCTGTTTGGTTGTTTCTTTCTTCCTTCTGGTCCACTCCATTGTTCTAAGTCCCAGTTTCTTTCCCATCACTATTGGTTCCCTGTGTATTTTTCTTCATTTCTCTTATTGTAGCCTGCATTTTTTCATCTAATTTGAGACCAAAATCAACCAATCTGTGAGCATCCTGATCACCAGTGCTTTGAACTGTGCATCTGACAGGTTGGCTATCTCTTGGTCGCTTGAAAGTATTGGCTCTGAGGCTTTGATTTATACTTCCATTTGAGCCATGTTTGGGAGGGGGGTCAGGTTGTGCCTGTTATGTAGTGAGACAAATTTCACTTTGCTACTCCTGAGAACTTGCAAGTTATTGTATATTTGTATTACTAGTTTTCATTATTCTCACATCTTTTATTGTATTAGTATTTTTTCTCTCTTCTTTCTGTTTAGTCTTCTTCACTTGGTTTGTTAAATTATATAGTTTGACTGGTTTCCCTTGATGACTCTTTCATAGTGTATTTTTACTTTTCCATCTTTCACTTCACTTGTGTTCCAATAGCACACTAATCTAGGTCCTGTATTTCCTATTCTTGTTATTCAGATCACATAGATTCTGTCATATGATTATTGCTCTGTTGCTATTGTAAATAACTGCTGTTCCATACAATGGTAAATACTACACAGTACCCATCCTGAATCTTAGCTCATGTCATTGTTTCTTGAACTTTATTACTGTAGTGCTTAACTCTATCCTCTTGCAAACTACACCTATTTTCTATCCTTTACTCTCACTTTACCTCATAATCTGACCTCCACAAGCTCATTGCTTTCTAGATCCAACTCACAATCATTCCCCACCCATAATAAGAGTCTTATCTTTTTTCTGCCCTTTCTAAAAAGTGGCTAGTTGGGTGAAATATCATGGTTAAAACTATACATGTCCAAAGGATCTCCTATCTCTTCTCTACGGGTTGGTATATTAGATACCACAGAATACATTCCCGCTGTGTTAAACCATTTTCCCTTCCTCCTCCAACTGATCACAATAAAGAACAGGTGGGAGCTGTGAACACCAGTATACCTGCTGGAAGAGGAAACCCACCAACAAAGGAATGACCAACAGATAACAATGGAAGAAGGTGAAGGAGGGAGTGGAAGCCACATAAACCTCACCCCAGGATCAATCCGGAAACACAACTAAATGGTAGAGAAATTACCCAGAACAAACAACTGAACAACAGTGAGAGAAAAATCTCAAAACTACATACAGACAGAAGAACCAGCTTCAACACAACCTGTCCACACCTGCACAACAGAACACAACATGTGGTGGACAGAGTGACTCTCAGTTAACCAGCTGGAGGGAAGGACCCACCAAAGAGAGACCCAATAACAATCAAAACATAAAGACATACACAGAGCCAACATAAATGACAGCCCAAAACCAGCAAGCTCAAGAGATCAAGGAGATTGCACCAATGGATCTCACAGGTCTTCTACCACAGAAGTTCACACCATAAACCCAGGGAGTCAAATAGAACAATTTAAGAAGCAGAAGCTAACAAGAAGAATCTCAAAAACAATGGGAAGATAAAGAAACAATCCCCAAATTAAAGGAAAGGAGGAAACTCAGAAAGAATGCTAAATGAAACAGAGGCAAGTAAACTATCAGATATTGAGTTCAAAGCAATGGTTATCAGGAAGCTCAATGATCTCACTGAGAATTACCAAAAACTGTAGGGAAACTACAATGAACTCACTGCAACATGAAAAAGGAAACAGAAACTATCAACAAGGGCCAAGAGGAAATAAGGAATACAATTTCTGAACTGAAGAACATAGTAGAAGGAATTAGAAGCAGGCTTGATGAAGCAGAGGATCGAATCAGCAGGCTGGAGGACAAGGCAGGAAAAAAGCACCCAGAAAGAGCAAGAAAAGGAAAAGAGGCTCAGAAACAATAAAGAGGGGTTAAGGGGAATGCAGAACAACATGAAACAAAATCATTATCTGTATAACAGGGATACCAGAAGGAGAAGAAGAACAAAGATAGAAAACCTGTTTCGAAAAGGAATGATGGAAAACTTCCCTAATTTGATGAGAGAAAAAGTCACAGGAATCCAGGAAACATAGAGAATCCGAGTGAAGAGGAAACCAGAGAAATCCATTTTAAGACACATCAAAATTAAAATGGCAAAATTCCAAGACAAAGAAAGAATCTCAAAGGCAGCAAGGGAGAGAAAGTAACATACAAGGGAGATCTAATAAGACTAGCAGCTAAATTCTCAACGGAAATGCTCCAAGCCAGAAGAGAATGGCAAGAAATATTCTAAGTAGTGAGAACCAGAGGCCTGCAACCAAGGCTACTTTAGCCAGCAAGTCTCTCAATCAAGATACAAGTCTAAATAAGGAGGTTTCCAGACACCAGAAGTCCAAAAGAATATATCCCCACCAAACCACCTCTGCAAGAGATGCTAAAGGGACTGCTTTAAGGAAAGGAGGGAAAACAGTGAGAGAAAGAGGAGCACAGGTATGAAAAAATCACAATGAATAAACACCTTTCAATAATAACCTTTAACGTAAACAGTTTAAATGCTCCAATCAAAAGACACAGGGTAGCTGAATGGATAAGAAAGCATGACCCACACATATGGTGCCTACAAGAGACCCACCTCAGAACAAAACACCTACACAGGCTGAAAGTGAAGGGCTGGAAACAAATTTTCCAAGCCAAAAGACAGGAAAAAAAAAAAAAAAAACAACCGGGGTAGCAATACTTGTATCAGACAAAACAGACTTCAAAAAAAGGGTCATAAAAAGAGACCCAGAAGGTCACTTCATAATACTCAAGGGAAGAATACATCAAGAAGACATAAACATTGTAAATATATATGCAACCATATAAAATATATATGTTACCAATGGTAACAATACCATTTGGTATTGTTAAATACCAAATAAATATGGTATTTAACAATGAATGGGTCAAGAATGAGATTAGGGAAGAAATCATTAAGTTTCTGGAAAAAAATGAACATGAACTCACAACAACCCAAAAATTATGGGACACAGCAAAGGCAGTCCTGAGAGGGAAGTTCCTAATACAGGACTACCTAAAAAAAAAGAAACATTTCAAATGAACAACTTAACCCTACGCCTATAAGAACTTGAAGAACAACAACAAAGACAGCCCGGAGGAAATAGAAGGAAAGAAATAACCAAGATCAAAGCAGAATTAAATGACATAGACACCAAAAGCACAATTCAAAGGACCAATAAATCCAGGAGCTGGTCTTGGAAAAGATAAACAAAATCGACAAGCCTTTTAAGCAGACTCATCAAGAAAAAAAGAGAGGACCCAAATAAACACAATCAGAAATGAAAGAGGAGAGACTACAACGGATACCACAGAAATACAAATGATTGTAAGAAATTATTATGAAGAACCATATGCCACGAAATTTGGAAACCTATGTGAAATGAACAGATTTCTAGAAAAATATAATCTTTCAAAACTTAATGAAGAAGCAGGAAGCCTGAACAGACCAATAACAGCTTACAAAATTGCAGCAGTAATCAAAAAGCTTCTGACAACCAAAAGCCCTGGACCAGACGGTTTCACAGGAAAATTTTCCAAAGCATTTAAAGTACAGCTAACCCCTACGCTTCACAGAATATTCCAAAAAACCCAAGAAGATGGAAGACTCCCAAACTCTTTCTATGAAGCCAGCATCATCCTACTCTAAAACCAGATAAAGACATAAAGAAAGAAAACTTCAGGCCATTATCGCTGATGAACATAGATGCTAGAATCCTCAACAAAGTATTCACAAACCGCATTCAACAATTCATTAGAAAGATCATACACCATGACCAAGTGGGATTCATCCTAGGGATGCAAGGATGGTTCAATATTTGCAAATCAGTAAATGTAATTCATTACATAAACAAAAGCAAATACAAAAATCACATGATCATATCCATAGATGTGGAAAAAGCATTTGATAAGGTACAGCACCCATTTATGATAAAAATACGCAGCAAAGTGAGACTAGGGGGAGCATTCCTCAACATAATAAAGGCCATGTATGAGAGACCTACAGCCAAGATTATACTCAATGGACAGAAACTTAGAGCTTTCCCACTAAAATCAGGAAGAAGACAAGGATGTCCACTTTCAGCACTCCTATTCACCATAGTATTGGAAGTCCTAGCCACAGCAATCAGACAAGAAAGAGAAATAAAAGGAATCCAAATTGGAAAGGAGAAAGCAAAACTGTCATTGTTTGTAGATGACATGAGAGTATACATAGAAAATCCTACACACTCCAACAAAAAACTGGTCAACCTCATAAGTGAATTTGGAAAAACAGCAGTATACAAAGTCAATACTCAGAAATTAATGGCATTTGTGTATACCCACAATGAAACATCAGAAACAGAAATCAGGGAAAAAATCCCATTTGATAAAGCAACAAGAAATATAAAGTACCTAGGAATTAACCTAACCTAGGAGGTAAAAGACCTGTACTCAGAAAACTACACAACACTGAAGAAATAAATTAAGGAAGACTCAAACAAATGGAAACATATACTGTGTTCATGGATCGGAAGAAATAACATCATCGTAATATCCATACTACCCACAGCAATTTATAGATTCAATGCAATACCTATTTAAGTACCAATGGCATATTTCACAGATATAGAATAAACACTTCAAAAACTTATATGGACAACCCTAAATAGCTGCAGCAATTTTGATAAAGAAGAGGAAAGTAGGAGGGATCACAGTACCTGATATCAAACTGTATTTCAGGGCCACTGTAATCAAAACAGCCTGGTACTGACATAAGAACAGACACATGGACCAATGGAACAGAACAGAGAGCCCAGAAATAAATCCAAGTCTCTATAGTCAATTAATATTTGACAAAGGGGGCAGCAACATAAAATGGAGTAAAAATAGCCTCTTCAACAAACAGTGTTGGGAGATCTGGACAGCTACATGCAAAAAAAAAAAAAAAAAAAGAAACTCAAGCACCAACTTACATCAAACACAAAAATAAATTCAAGGTGGATAAGAGACTTAAATATAAGTCTTGACACCATTAAAGTCCTAGAGGAGAACATAGGCAGGAAAATCTCAGATATTCCACACAGCAATATTTTCACTGACACATCCCCTAGAGCAAGGGACATAAAGGAAAGAATAAACAAATGGGACCTCATCAAATTAAAAAGATTATGCATGACTAAAGAACACAGCATTAAAATGAAAAGAGAACCAACCACATGGGAAAACATATTTGCCAATGATACCTCAGACAAGGGTTTGAACTCCAAAATATATGAAGAACTCATATGACTCCACTCTAGGAACACAAAAAACCCAATTAAAAAATGGGCAAAAGACTTGAACAGACACTTCTCCAAGGAGGACACACAGAGGGCCCAGAGACCTATGAAAAGGTGCTCAGCATCACTAGCCCTCAAAGAGATGCAGATTAAAACCATAATAAGATACCACCTCACAGCGGTCAGAATGGCCATCATAAATAAACAAAGCAACAAACATGTGTTGGAAAGGATGTGCAAGAAAAGGAACCCTAGTGCACTGTTGTTGGGAATGCAGACTGGTGCAGCCACTATGGAAAACAGTATGGAATTTCCTCAGAAAACTAAAAATGGAACTGCCTTTTGACCCAGCAATTCCACTGCTAGGATTATACTCTAAGAACACTGAAACACCAATCCAAAAGAACCTATGCACCCCAAAGGTCATAGCAGCACAATTTATAATAGCCAAGTGCCGGAATCAACCTAAGTGCCCATCAGTAAATGAGCAGATCAAAAACTACATTTACACAATGTAATTCTATGCAGCTGAAAGAAACAAGGAGCTCCTACACTTTGCAACAGCATGGATGGAACTGGAGAACATTATGCTAAGTGAAATAAACCAGGCGGTGAGGGACAAATACCATATGATCTCACCTTTAACTGGAACCTAATCAACAAAAGAAAAAAGGAAGTAAACTATAACCAGAGAAATTGAAATTAAGAACAATGTGACAACATCCAGAGGGGAGTGGGGAGCGGTCAATGGGGGAAGGGTTTTCAGGAACTGCTATAAAGGACTCATGGACAAAACCAGGGAGAGGGTGGAAGCAAGGGAGGGAGGTCAGTTTGGCTGGGGTGGGGGGAGTAGAGCAGGGAAAATGCAGACAACTGTAACTGAACAATAATAAAGTAATTATTTAAAAGAAAGGAAAAATAAATATTATAACTTGATCATAATAAAAACTTAGGAAATAACACATCATCAAATTTTATACTCTACTGGACTTTATCTTTTTTCTGATTCAGGAGGCATTTATAGAATCTATAGTTTATCAGTCTAAAATCACTTTTTATAAAGAAATGACAATATATAATATTAACAGCAGAGTCCATGCAGATTTTATCCAATAATACATTAAAAATGGCTTTTATGAAAGATAAATTCTTTTCTCAGAAAAGTAGAGTATAGATTACTGAACATCTGAGCTAAATTTGCAAAGGTATATTATTCAAGATAATGTCAACTCCATACCTAGACCTTTACAGCTGGTGCATCAAGTAATGATTGTGTGAAAAGAAAAAAAAAACAAAAACAAAACGGTGACTATAGGTAGTTAAGTTTGAGAAAACATACATCAAAGACACAAAATTATATAGTGTCATGAAAACTAAGACATCACAGTAACTAAATATTGGAGCATATAAATCAGTAGAAACTCCACGTGTTAATTAACTTAGAATTCTCAGGAAGCATCAAAACCAGACCTAATCCAGACAATGGTCAGATAGTAGTGACTTTGAAAGGCAACATACAGAAAACCTCATGGTTTTACCACTCTGTTTAAAATTTAAATGCCAAGATATCTTTTTCTAAATTGTTGATATACACAAGGAACTCTAAGTAATTATTGGTTGGGGAAAAAACCCTCAATGAAATTTATGTATCTGAAAAATACACATTTTATGAGTAGTCTTAAAAAGCTCTCAGTGCATTAGGCTCATAAACCATTGAGGAAGCTGTTTAAAATGTAATTAGCCAGTGCTAGTTTTAAGGGTGCCACAATGAGCGTACTTAGCACCTGTCTGTGGAAACAGCACACTGATGCTGTGCTATGCAGGATATTTAAAATGTTTTCATTTAAATGCCATTTGCTCCATTTCAGGATTAATTTAATTTCACCTTTATAGTATAAAGCTAGACATTGTCTCTATTATCTGCCATTTGGGAATAACTATAAATGTGCAACCTGGCTTGGGCAAATGCTATACTTCATGGCATAATCCAAATTACTACCAGTGTTTCTCAAGACACATCTGAGAATCCCTGGCATTAAAATAAGCACCTGGGATGCTTGTTAAAATTCAGATTCTTAGGTGCCACACCCACCCAAATGAATCTGGGGATGTAGGTGTTTGTGTGTGTGTTGTAGGGAGAATGGTAATCTATACTTGTAACAAGAATACAAGTAATTTCTAAGCGCACTGAAGTTTGAGGACTACTGCACTAAGTGAAACTTTCTGAGGCAGGCACCTCATTTATACAACCTAAGTTGGCACATGACACATGGCTAGTTCATGAAATGCATCAACTTATGTGAGTATAGAAATCTCCAGGTCACAAAGAGCTCAGATAACTTGGAATTCATATTCAAAGAGACAGTGGTTTATGTGTTTCTCCTCGAAGGGAAGAAAGAATCAAAAGCAGTATAGCTTGCTAGGACAGTGACAACATCTTGCACATCCTTGTATTTCCAGCACCTACCTCAGGGCCAAAGAAGCTTAGCAAATATTTGCAAAATGAAGCAGGGGATATGTCCTGATATGAGCCAAGGTGGAGCATTAGATAAGTTCCATACTGCTCTTGTTTTGGGGAATCATTCTAATAGTGAGAATACACTACATAACTCTCGGTCAAGGAAAAGTGGATGGTTAGACAACTTTATTGATTTTGTTGATACAAAACTTTATTGATTACAGACAATCATCAAACTTGGATGAGATGTAAACAGAAGAATCATCCAATATATTCTGCTACTACATCTATCTCTTGAGATGTTCTGCAGATGTAAACATTTTATGTTTGTTACTGGCAGCTGTTTCTAAATAGAAACAATTTGGCTAACATAAGCGAGAATTGCCTGGTTAACTTCATGTATTTGCTATATGCAATTGTGATAGTTGCTACTTTGTGAAATAACAGTTGAGTGTGCTTGACACAATTGATTCTTATTCTCATGATTCATGGTAGTTACATTGTACAAAGTCACCATGAACAATAAATTGATGACTACTGAACCACTCCTCCTTGGGGAAATAGAGGGTTAGGTTCCTGAGAGCCTCTTGTTACAAAATTATGGCAGACCAATGTATATAACTTTGTTTTAAATGTGTTTCTGTTTAAGGAAACTTAATTTAGTATATATTGTTGATTCACTAACATTGAACCCATGGCCAAAAGCACTCATGACTAAACGAAGCTTATCTAACACAAGTATTTTCTCTGTAAGGTGCATCACAGACTTCCTGTGCTTAGAAACACTAGACAACACTATACTTGGGGGCCATTTGAAACAGCAAAATCACTAGCTTGAAAGTGCAATGATGTGAAAAAACATGGCACTAAATAGAAAAGGACACCTGTTTGTAGCATGAGAGCTGAACCAAGAAGGCAGAATGTTACCCAGTTCCACCTCAGTTAGGAATAGGTGAGCTCATGTTTTTTGCCATTCTGTGCATGTCCCCAGTGATCACAAAAGTACCTTGATGAGTGCTGATTTGGGGGGTTACAAAGAAATTTTAGCAAGTGGGCAGATAATGAGGATGGACTGCATTTTCCAATTTCCCCTCTAGAGTCCGTCTCAGCCCTGTTGTCCCTCACTCTATGCTTTGGGAGGCAGATGCTCAGGACCACTGGCGTGCTCCCTGTCCTCTAACTCCTGGCTGAGTTGGCCAATGGAAGGCCCAGGGCAAGTCTGGGGGTCAGGAGGAGAGTGAGGGTAGGGTGGTTACTTGATGGCTCCCTCCTTACAAGGGTGCTAGGATTGCACTCTCCCCTAAATAAAGCCCACAGGTCCTATCAGGCTGTGCCTCTGTGTACTTTCTCTCTCTCCCCAACCTGAGTCCAGAGGTTGAAGGGTAGTAACCCAGCTGCTGTAAACCTCAAGGAAATTGCAATATTCCTTGTTGGTTTCCCCAAGCCCTATCCAAACTTTTAAAAATAGTCTCTTGTTAGGGATTTGTCACTTTCCCGAGGATGACACCTATTTCCTCCTAGAACCCTGACTGTCTGGCATAATGAGGGAGGGATCTCAAACTACTTGGGCTGTGTAGAATTTTTATACCACAGCAGACTCAGAGTTCTTCTGTCTGCACAGGATCCAACTTGTGAAACAAAATTGCAAACGGAAATGGAATGTTTCTTTTTTTTTAAATCCTCACCCTAGGATGTTTTTTTAACTGATTTTGGAGAGAGAAGAAGGGAGAGAGAGACCAGGAGAGAGAGACAGAATGAAATATCAATTGGTTGCCTCCCATATGCACCCCGACCACAAATCAAACACCTAACCTAGGTACAGGCCCTGACTGGGAATTGAACTGCAACCTTTTGGTATATGGGATGATGCTGTAACCAACAGAGCCTCCTGGCCTGGGAGGGATGTTCCTTTTCATCTAATCAAAAGTAGTTGGAGGGAGTCTGCCCTTCAGATCAGAGTTAGGAAAGATAAACTGAAGCCAATACAAACTCACTGAGGTCTGCTGAGAGAAGAATTGTATATTTTGGGGTAGCTTCTCTAAAATCATTTAGGGGAATATTAAAGGCATTTAAATATATCTAAAAATGCAGATTAAATGGATAATGATTTTTATTAATCTTTGTGTATTCCCTTCTCTGGCAGAGATTTTCAACCTTCTCTTTTTCTTAAAACATCCTGACAGCTAAAACAAAAAAGTACATGACAATTTCTGTTTTCCTGGCTTTTAGAACACATGTTATTCTTTTCATTCCTGGCTGGTTTCAATCTTGATGTGCAGGGCTTGCTCAGGACTTTATAATCCTGCTGTGGAACACCCTAATCATTATAGATTGTCATGTACTATGGACCTGGTTAAAGATTTTCCAACTTTATGCTTCAAAGTCAGGGTGGAAAATCCATATTCTGAAAATAACTGATAAAGTTAATCTCTATCACACATTTAGTTATTGCTCAGAATGGGTGCCATTCACAAATTTCCCAATTAAATTGGCACGTGATTTCACAGACTAAATCTCTAGGCTGTAGTGATTATTCCAGGCTATTATTTAATCAGACGAGCAAACTTGAGCTTCATTTTATGATCCCTGTGGGACAGGTTCCTGCAAACTGTTTACTTTCAAATCTTTAATTGTTCTTGACATCACTGGTTTTTTCCTAATGGAATTCTAAACAAAGTGCTGTACTCCAAAGGTCTGAGTTGGCATGGAGGACAAAGATGGTTTTTGCGAGGAGAAGATCCATCAAGCCTCTTCTCAAGAAAAAAACCCAGTTACAACTGGCCTTGAAGTGAGGGGTTCAAAGCCAAGAGCATGTGTGCTCTGTTGCTTTACCTCAGTGGCAGGTTTCACATTTCACAGTAAAAAACAAAAAAACTACCACCTGTCCAGGCGTTTCAAGGTGAGGAGACTGCTAAACTCTTAATGCCATGTAATAAATAACTTGCACTTTTTTTAGGATACAAAGAAAACTTTACTGATTTTGGTTAAAATTATTTTAACATTTAAATCAAAAAACACTCAATATATTACCCTCTTTTCTCATGTTTTAATTTAGAGCATCACTGAGGTCAGACATTTTATGACAGGGGTATTTAAACTTTTGGGGCTTAAGACCCTTTTATACATCATAAAAATTATTTAATACCTTAAAAATTACTAAGATCCTCTATGTATGTGAGTATTATCACTCAATATTTACAATATGAGGAATGAAAACTGAAAAAAGTGAAAATACTTATTTATTAATTTCATTTAAATAACAATAGTAAACTTAATGCATGTTAACAAAATAACATTTAAAAATTTCATTTCCAAAAAAATTAAGAGAAGAGTGTTATTGTTTTATGTTTTTGTGATTCTTTAATGTCTGACTTTATCATGGGAGAAACCTGGATTCTCATAGCTGCTTTCTCCATTCAATCTGTTCTATGTGCTGTTTTGAATGACCTGTATATACAAAGAAAATCCAGCCTCACACAGACACTCAGTTGAAAAAGTAAGGACCTCAAAGACTTCTTTATCCCAGGGCAGGATGTCTGCGCATAGGCGCCACCTATCTATTGGCAAGAACGTGATCAAAAGTCTTCATATTAATTGTAGGACTCCACAACATAAAAACAAGTATAACAGAGGCAATAGATAATTACTCCTTTCTCTGTTCTTTCTTTCAACATGAAGAAAAAGACAATTTCATTTTCTCTAAAAGAAGGGCAGGATTGAAAAGTTTTCCCGTGACTGTCCCATTCTGTCCTGAGTTGAGGGGAGTCAGGCACGCATGAAAAACCATTCTGGCATATATTCAAGGAAGAGGAAATTCAGAGAATATAAGCAGATAACTGTCATTTATTCAAATTTCTAGCTTTATTTCAAAACTCTCTCGTTATCGATAGGTAAACTGCAAGGTGATCCTGTTTTGGCAAAATACAGAAATTGCTTCGAAGATCTAATGTCAAACTTTTCGTTCTCTACTGGGGGTGGGACAAGGTGATCTCATTTCTTAGTGGTGCCAGAACCTGGGCTACACAGCACAAGTGGAGGCAGGAACCAGAGCCCAATGGGCTGTCCTGTTCCAAACCCAGTCTGGCCTCCCATGTGTTTGACTGTTTGGGGACACTGGGAATACATCTAGTGTCAGACACACTGACTTAAAAGTCAGGTGAAAATAGCAACAAAACCCAAGAACTGGAGAATAAATTGCTGGAAAGAATGAGATTTTATGGCCAAAATACTAGGCCTTTCACCACAAGAGTTTGAACTTTCAGCCTCACTTCACTACTAAGTAGCTCCTCAAACTCTCTTTCCAGAGTATAGAAGGGATTCCTGGAAAGGGAGAAGGGCAGTATCTTTGGCTGCTCTGTTTCAGTTGTCTGGAGCATTATTTTAACTAGACAAAGTGTGTCAAAGGTGCAGAGAGAAAAGCCTTTGTTTGATACACTGGCAGGGTAAACAGTGGATTCTGAGATATTGAAGTAACTGAAAACCTATAGGGGCTGGAGCACTCACCTCGTTGAAATGGACATCCTGCATTCCAACATCTTCCATCATGGAAGCCTCCTCATCTATGTTTGGGGTAATCATCCTGAAGGCTGTGCATCCTTGTCTAAACATGCCTAGAATCAAAAGAAAAAGGATAGTTATTAACCTGTGAGTAGATCAACCTTGAGGGTTCCTCGTGCCCTGTATGTATTTGTATTACATGAAATAACTGATTTTGAAATCCCCTATTTCTCAGGCCAGAATTCTCATGGGAGCCTGGGGACCACTGTGTGCTTTTCTTCATTCGCTTCCTCATATGTAACCTTTGCTTCCCTCAATTCGTTTCTTTTTCTCACTCCTCTTCATTCACCCACCTTTATTAAAATGTATGCAATCTTTAAACTGTAAATGAAGTGAAATGGGTACTGAGTCAAATGAATTATAAAACAGCCAATAAACAATAATTTGATTTGGTTAGATAACATTCTTTGCTCAGACACAAAGAAAAATAAAGAAGCAAAAGCCAATCAAAGCAAAATATAGGACTCAAAAATAACTCTGTTTCCTTCAAGGTGTCATCTCACCCACTCTGGCTAGGGTTAATCCAGAACTCAGATTAGAATTTGCCCTTTTCCTTCATGAAGCAGTCTACAAAACCAAGATGCACTCAACAACCACTGCGATGAACTGAGAGGGCACCTTAGCTGGTTCTAACGGGCTGTCTAAGGTAAAGAGAGGCTTCTGTCCTCCCTACAGCTGTAGAGTCGGAGCATAGAAAGCATGAAAAGTTCAGGGGCACAGGATCTCAGTTCTCTAGGGGGGGAATGGTGTAAGGTTGGAACTGAGACAAATACCTGGTATAAGATATTAACAATAATGGTCAATTTGGGGCCTCTACACATCTTGGAGACCCTGGGAAAAGTTTTATGTTAGCTGGATAATTTCAGCTGGGAAAAAATAATCAAATGAAGGACTTGAAATATCTTGTTACTTTATTTTGTGACCATTATTTTCAATAATATAAAACAGACATCAAAATTTGAATTGAGACCTCCCAGATTTTTGGAAAAAGGAACACAGTGAATTTTAATACCAAGTCTTAAAGGAGTAGGTCCCAAAGGCAGAGATTTTCCTGCTGAATATTGGTCAAGGTTTCCAAGCCTATTGTGGGTTGTCTAATGTCTCTGCCACTGTCCTAGTTTAGCCTTGCTTTTGTTTTATGCAGACAAATAAAAAGCATTAATTTAGGAGCTTGACATTAATGTATACAAAGCAAGATTATAAAATCCAACCACTAATTTTAGGCTACAGAGTACATTTAAATATACAGCTTAACTCTAGTGGAACAACTGCAAGGGTGGCCAAAGTGCTTTTCTCTCATTGCCCACTGAACCAGAGGGGCAAGGAAATGAAGGGAGGAAGAAGAGTCAAGGCCAAGGCCATCCATGCAGAGCTGAAAAAGAAAATCCCCACATCTCTGAGTGTCATGTGGATGGGGCAGCCGGGGCCCGTGGGCCCTCCTCTGGCAGGTGCTGTGGCTGCAGGGGAAGAGTGTTGGCTCCCTTTGGGGGGCTTTGTCTGCTTCTAAACATGAGGGAATGTATTACCTGATAATATAGGTCTTAACAGGAAATTACGGTGGTAGTGAAAGATTATGGAGCCCTTTCTGAATTTCTTCCTCTTTAAGTCTCTGATGTATGACAAGCCCAGACTCCCTTAAATTTCACTCCAAATAGGCAGCTGTACCAGGATACAGACATTCCCTGGTCTGGGCACCTGTGACTTTCTATCATTTCTCACTTTGTAAAAGTGCTACTCATTAGCCAGATCTGGTGCTGCCGTGCTCCAGTCCATATGTGCACATGGGCCAGCTTTTCTAAGAACTCCATGTTCCAAAAAGAAATGCTCTTTCAGCCTGTACTGATTTTGAAATGGAAATGAGCAACTGGTGTTCAACCAAAAGGTTCCTGTGACGAGTTCATGGCCTGCTAATTTGTGAAATGCACAAACAGGCACCATTCACTCCCTGGCCTCTCCTTCCACTGGAAGGCAAGTTTTCCAGCCAGCGAGGCTGCCTTCTCACAAAATAAATCCAATTAGGTTGCATTCCAGGAAATGCTGTCTGATGATCTGTTATAACTGTCTTTTGATTAATAAACAGTTTTAGTGGGAGCTATCATAAGGGAAAAGTAAAATCTTTTCAGCTTGAGACTGGCTGGTCAGGGACCCAGATGCAAAGCTCATTAACTAATTCTTGGGAGAGGGAGCCATCAGTAAGAGGTTATATGACAACGTGCCATTCATTTTTCTTTTTGATATTGGCATTTCTGCTGTGCCTACAAGTCAAGCAAATGTCATGCCAGTGAACAAAACAATGACTATAGTACACAAGTATTTTTGTACACACACAAAATCCCCCACCTCCAAATCTTTCTCAATGGCTCTTGCTTGTGTTTGCTGCTTTGTACAGTTTTATATTCATTTCACAAAACACAGGAACCATTCCTCACCTTTACGTGTGAGATATTCTGCCACCAGGGCTGTGACATGGACATAGCACATTGCTGCCTATAATAAAAGACACATGCCTCAGAATCACCATTTATAAAGCTTGTCAAAACATTACAGAAATCTAATGGCTGTATGTACTTACATTAATCTCAAGGAACCAACTAGTGTTTCTAATAGTTGACATCATACCTTTTGAAAAAAGTGGAACAATTCACATAAACTGAAATTTTTAAATAAACTGCAGACATCTGGTCAAGATGGCACTGTAGGTAAACATGGCTTGTATCCTTGCACAACCACATAAAAATTATAACTAAGCTATAGAATAACCATCATTCAAAACTGTCAGAAATCAAGCTGAATAGAAGTCCGACAACTACAGAAAAAGTAAATTAGAAACCACACTGAGACTGGTAGGAGGGGTGGATATGCAGAATGGGCTGGATCCACACCCACATGTGGCAGATAAAAATCAGGGGAGATATCTATGAATGAGAGGTCCCAGCCATACACTAGGCTTTCTAAGCCCAGGGTTCAAGCCAGGAAGAGAAGTCCCCACAACTTCTGGCTATAAAAACCAGTGGGAATTGAGGCTGTGGAAGAAAGTGCTAGAGTCCTAGGCATTTCCTCTTAAAGGGCCCATACACGACTTATTCAGACTCACTTCCTCTGAGCTCCAGCATAGGGGCAGCAGACTGAAAGACATCAGAGACATGGCGGGGCGGGACTGAAATGTCTAGCATCAGGGCAAGAGCTAGGGGACAGCTTTCTCCCAGAAAGAAGCCCTGGAAGAGGTCATTCTTCTTTTTGTGAGCCCTCCCCCGACAGAGCCAAAGAAGTAGCAGACAGGGATCATATCTGACACTCCATCAACCTAGCTTACACTGTTTGCCCCACCCTGGTTTCCCTGAGGCCCTGCTCACCAAACTTACAGATGCACCCAAGGTGTTTCCAGAGGCTTTTCCATACAAATGGCTTGTCTTATCCCATGATTCACATTTCTCTAAATTCTCTCAAACAAGCAGCATCTGGTTTCAGTGAGTCCTGTATCTCTCACTAAGAACCCCAAGGCCTGGCACTAGTAGCAACTGGCCTTAGTTCATAGCATGTATTCGTGTGGGCACTTCCAAGCCCAGCACAAGTAGCAGCCATCTGCAGATTGCTTTGTAGCTTATGCTGTGTGATCAGACAGTCAATGGCTGACCTTGGATGTGCCAAGAGCAATCAAGGGTCAACTACAACACAGCCTACATGGTGGGTGCACCTTGTGTACCCAGTGTGAGTAAAAGGGGAGACTGTGCCACTGGACTCTATAGGACACCTACCACATGCACCACACTACCAAGTCTAGGAGGTGTAGTAGCTCCACATAAAAACATACACAGGGAGGCTGCCAAAATGAGGAGAGAAACAAACATGGCCCAAATGAAAGAACACAAAATTCCAGAAAATGAACTAAATAAAATGGAGACAAGCAATTTACTAGATGCAGAGTTCAAAACACTGGTTATAAGGATGCTCAAGGAACTTAGTGAGGACCTCAAGAGCATAAAGATAATCCAATCAGAAATAAAGGACATGCTTATTGAAATAAGAACAATTTACAGGGAATCAACAGTAGAATGGATGAAGCTGAGAATCAGATCAGTGATTTGGAATATAGGAAGCAAAAAACAACCAATCAGAACAGCAAGAAGGAAAAGGAATCCAAAGAAATGAGGATAGTGAGCCTCTGAACAACTACAAGCATATCAACATTTGCATCATGGGGATGTGAGGCGAGAAACAGTGCAAGGAACTAGAAACCTATTTGAAAAACATAATGACAGATAACTTCCCTAACTTGGTGAAGAAAATAGACATAAAAGTCCAAGAAGTGCAGAGAGTCCCAAACAAGATAAACCCAAAAGGCCAACACTAAGTCACATCATAATTAAAATGCCAAAGGTTAGATACAAAGAGAGAACCTTAAAAGCTGCAGGAGAAAAGGAGGTGGCTACCTACAGAGGAGTTCTCATAAAACAGTCAGCTTATTTCTCAAAAGAAACTTCAGGCTAGAAGGGATTGGCAAGAAATACTCAAAGTTATGAAAAGCAAGGACCTATAATCAAGATTATTCTACCCAGGAAAGCAATGATTTAGAATTGAAGGACAGATAAAGAGTTTCCCAAACAAGAAAAAGCTAAAGGAGTTCATCAACACCAAACTATAGTATTATATAAAATGTTAAAGGGTCTTCTTTAAGAAGAAGAATCGGGGTGGGAGGTGGGGATGGCTGGGGTGGGAGGGATGGGGTGGGGAATTGGAGACAACTGTACTTGAACAACAATAAAAATTTTTTTTTCTTAAAAGATAAAAAATATGAATAATAAAAGGGCAGCAAATACATATCTATCAACAATTGATTCTAAAAAACAAAATAAACAAGCAGAACAGAACAGCAATCTTGGATACAAAGAATATTTTGATGGCTGCCAGGTAGGAGGGGTCAGGGGAATGGGTGGAAAAAGGTGAAGAATTAAGTACAAGTTGGTAGTTACAGAACAGCCATGCGGCTGTAAGGTATAGCACAGGGAATAGAGTAGCAAAAGAACATATACCCATGACCCATGGATATGGACAAGAGTGTGGGATTTGCCTGAGGGATTGTGGAGGGGGCACTGGGTAGAGGTGGGCAAAGGGGAAAGACTGGTGCAACTGTAATAGCATAAAGAAGAAAATATAATTAAAAAGAAGAAAAAAACTGCAAATTGAGATAAATGGCAATAAATTTGCTAAGGTTCATTTCTATTTAGAGTTATTAAATTTTGATGTAAAAGGAAAAAAAACATTTTTCTTACTCTTAGATTTCCACATCATAAAGTGAAAAGAAAACCATTTAAAGAAAAGGCATGTGCCTTTCTAGATTCTGAGAGAACAACTCAAATTTCAGGGACTAATATAGTTTTCTCTGGATTTGAAAATGAAGTTGTAACTTTTCCAAACATAAAATTATAAATCAAAATTATAATTCATTTTGAAAGGATAACATTATGAACACCTTAAAATGAAAGAAAAAATAAAGTCACCATAGTCTTATAAAACTCAGATAGCTGTTGGCAATGAACCTACTATAAGTTCTAATGCGTGAGTTCCTGGTTCTTGTCAGAATTAGAGAAAAATTACTTCTAATAATAATATGTAGTTCATTTTTTATTACCGCTAACATACAGTGAAAGTTATGGTTAAACAGAATGGACTCCATGAATAATCAATATGTAAAAATAGTTACATAAATTTTTCAGATGTAGAGCATAATTTTACTAATTTAAGCAGTTATAGAAGTTTAAAAGTAAAAGCATGCTTTTTTGGTAACACTGTTGATCATGCCTAAATGCCTTAGGCACAGACCCTGGACAGAGTTTTCATGGGAACCCAGAATTGCCTTACAGCCTGCTGTTTTCCTTATTTCCCCCAGTTTACAGATAAAAACTGGCTCAGTGTCACAAAGTTAGTAAATGTTGGATCTAGGATTCAGTGCGTCTCTGGAGCCCACACACCCAACTCTTTCCTACGCTGCCACCTCCTGAAACATGGCAGCTCTGTACACAAATGGCACTCTGACATCTACCACGTCCACAGATGGAGATGGATGACATCAAAAGGAAAAAGCTAAGCCCTATCATTACTTTAATAACAGAAAAATCTAACTGTATCATAAGCAGAGGAATTTTAGAACCAGAGAGAATTTTTGTTGCAGAAACTAAGTGCACCTCAATTAGCAGGCATTTATATGAACATGAATGTTTTCTAAGAGCTTTCAAACAGTACTCTTAGAAAATATAAATATCTGACATAAATATCCCCTTACAGTTTGATAAATTATTAAAATGATTTGATGACTACAAAGAAACTCTGAGCCTAACACTGTTTAAAGTATCATATACTTTTAATTGGCTTCTTTTAATTACTGGGAAATTCTTCTTAAAACTGACTGCTAGTGAATGGGGTGCGGTTTTCTAAAAAACCTTGCTGAGTAGGCTAGCAGGACTACCTCCGAGAGATCCCCATTTTTGACGTGGATCCTGGCCATGCTGTCCAGCCACGTCTTCCTGAGCTCAGGGGTGCTGGCATAGGACTTGGCCAGACTGTACTGCAGGTCCACCAGCATCTCCGGGTCGTTTTCATGTTCCTTCATCTGGGCAGTGGCCATCAGAACAGTGCGTATCCTTTTGGTCAAGTCCTTCACATCCGAGGAGAATGTGGTGTGCTAAAACAAGGGTGTAAGAAGGACACATGGCTTTCAGCTGTGTTCTGCCTGTCCACAACATAGCAGATGTGAGGCAGAGTCTCAGGGATGAAAAAGAAAATGGGGCCAGGCCACCCACCTTGATGAGCCTGTCACTGTTGGCACAGTTGTTGATGATAGACAAAGACTGCTGGAATCTGGTTCCCCCGATCCCCACAACGTCTGCTATCAGCTGGCTGACAGAAATAATGACCTTGGGGAAACACAAATGTGAGCAAATCAGTTCACTTTCAAATGACTCCTCTGGCTCGGTTCCTAACTTCAGTTAGGACGTGCGCGAAGGCAAAGAGGAAGTTTTGAGCAGGGATCACTCCAATATTTGGAAACAATGTACAAGTCATTTTTCTTCCCTTCAAGAACTATTCCACAAGGTAATTATGCTATTTTTAAGTGTTTTATTCACATAGGAAAATGGTAATTGGAGAGTGCAGAAGAATGAAAATCAGAGTAAGCCTGTATCAATTGGATAGTTATTTATCTATTGCTTTCTCTAACAAAAAGAGAGACCTTATTATTTACCTCCTTGGTTTTTGGTTTGAACTTTCAATAAGTGGACTGTCCTTTGCATTTTTTGTTAAGATGCATACACATTAACTCTGCAATGAGGGGACTTTTTCTTTTTTAGGGGTCAGAGAACAGCACTGTCTTTACCCAGTTACTCAAGCTAAAATGTATGGGTGCTATTCTATTCCCTTTTTTTCCTTCATCAAACCCAAGTGCAACCAGTCACAAAGTACTGTCAACTCAACCTCTTCTTCCTTCTAATCTTACCATGACCGGTCCAGAATACCATCTTCTCTGATCTACATTTGACTGTGGTTTCCCCAAGGTCTCCCTAGATAAGGTCTCAACTACCGCAATCTATTCTCAGCACTGGAGTCCAGGCAATCCTTCCAAATAGGCACTGATGCCTCCTCAACTTGTTTTCATGCATGTTCTCAACTCCATTATAAGGATCTTCTCTGGTTCCCTGCATGGGCCCTTTCCTATGGGTTGCTAAGCGCCATTCATCCTTCACATCCTCTGAAAGGCCTCCTTGGCCCCTCAGCCAGATGCCCCTTCTTGGTGCAAAAAAGTTCCTCTATTACAGCCCTGGGCACACTGCATCACAAGAGCTGCAGGGTTTGTCTCTTCTCCACTTGGATATACACTCCATGGGGGCCAAGAGAAAGTTCTGTTTTGTTCACGGTTTGATCCACGGATCCTAATATGTAGTTTGCAAAAAAATAAATACTTGTTAAAAAATTACTAGTATGAAAAAGGTGCTCTTATACATATTTGCAGAAGAGTCTATAAAAATACATATGACTTTTCAGTATCTTGCATGGTTCCCAGAGCAGAGAGCTTGGGACATTTTAACTCTGGAGAGATACGTGTGTACCAGTAGATGGAAGATGGAAAAGAACCACTCTGGACTTTTTGTGTCTCACCTATAATATTTACGATGAGGCAGCCTTACACAGATTCTAATATATCTTGAATCAATGGAATTTTAGTCAGTCCCATATTAAATCAATATGTAAATGTTAATTTACCAATAGAAACACATCCAGGGCCTAAATCTTACAAGGTGGAGGATGAAATAAACCAAACCAGTCAATGTGACTTTTGATTTTCCACCTCGATGCCAGATCTTGTAGTATTCATGCAGAGGTGAATTAGTAAATGTAACACTCAAAGTTTTCCTGCTAAAACATAATTTCAAAGAAATTATGTTTGGAAAACTGAACTACACTCACTTGCAAATGTGTCCGGACAAAGGACTTCTTTCCAGTGTAGTCGAAGTTGTTCCTCATCAGGAAGTAGAGTAGCTGGGAGGCCTCACTTCTGATGGAGCTCAGTTTGGAGTTACAGAACTTCAGAATCTCATAGCACAGTGCAGCACACATGTCAGCTCTCCCTTCATAGAATGTTGAGGGAAACTAAATAAAACACAAGAAAGCAAATAACCAAATAAAGGTCAGTGCTCCCTTCAACTCCAGGTGCAAAGAGGAAACATGACAATCAATGATGACCTTCCCTGATGAAACAACTTACCTTATAAATTAATGACCTTAAGGCAGTGAAGACATTTTTTAAAGCTGTCTCAGACTGATGTTTTTGAAGAAAACACAGGTAGACGTCAAAAACTTTTTTCATGAGAGGATTATGTCCATGGTCAGTCAGGAGCTGGTTCTTAAAACACACAAGGATGGCTTGATTCGTGAGACACACTGGAGGCTTGTATATAATACGTTTCACACAATTTTGAAGCTCAAAGGTTAAATTTTCCAGGTACTAAATAAGACAACTTATAACGTAAACAAATTCTGCCATGAATCCTCTAGGAAAGCAACAGAATCCTCTTGTATTACAAATAAGCCTAATAATAAATTTTTGCTTTGGAGACTGTACTTTTTCCTATAAAAGAGGGACTAATTATAAAACCTCCCAGCAAACTGTAAGATGGTTTAAAAGGCCACTGTTCCCCATTATTGATTTGGCTATTTATTTCCTTATTCTTACTGTATACCAGCAACTAATACAAAGGTAATGTTTGTCACACCTTAATTCCAACAAAGAAGTGTCATTATAGGTGTTGGCTAATTTAAGGGCTGGAAAAAATATTGACATGATGTATATGAAACTGGTCTTCTAAAAGTGAGGTTCCTCCGCCCCCACGCTTCTCAGGCACTCTGTTAAGCTATAAATAATCAGTTTGGTAAGGTGGAAAACGTACAGGCTTTGCTCAGGCACCATTTATCATGTGTATGGGTTTGGCAAGTAAACCGAGTCTCACCATTCTCACCTGTAAAACAGATGGCCCTAAAATTGACCTTGCACAGCTGCTGTGAAGACCTGAGGTCAAGTATAGGAAACATCTGACACATACTTTGGTCTAGCTCAGTAAGTGGTTGCTAGAAGGATTTTAACATGCCAGGGATTTTTACTTGATAAAAAAATAAAAATAAGAGGGTCACAATTAATTACTTCTCTTCATTCTTCAAGACTTCCTCACACCAGCAGCAAATGCACACTTATTAAACACATTGTAAGTCTGGTTGGTTAAAATGCCCATTGACTGCTGTTCACACACAGTAGACAGAGGTGTTGTCCAGCTGGAGGCCAGCATACAGCCATCGCATTTAAACATGTGTGACAATAAAGACCTGCATCTTCAAATACAGACAAGCCTCAGTTCTGAACAAAGGTGTGTGTTTGGGAGAGAGCAATTGGTACAAGTAGGCAAAAATGACTATAATAAAAAAATGTCAGGAGGCCAGTATCTCAAACCAATCTTAGAATTTAGCCAAATGAACAAAGATAACATATATACAAATAATTTTGTTACATAGCAAGTTATGGCTGGAGTAATAGTAATAAGAGTTACTGCATCTTATTGTTGGGAAAAAATTTACTCAAGGAGTAAGTTTTGTTTTTTTAGTGATTCACAGATGTGTTCACAGCTGGTCAGACACCTGGAATCCACAGTAACTTTTATATCATGAAACACTGAGGTACAGTATTGAATTCCACCATGTGAAAGAGAAGAAATTTAATGAGCAGAAAATATGATTAAAATAAATAAATAATTCTCAACCACGAGCAGCTGTTCAGCAACCAAAAAAAGGGAGGGAGCTGTTTCCAGTGTTTTGGGAACTGCCAACATGTTTTGTTGTCTGTGAACACCACTTTCCCAGAAACCATAGTCCTTCCTAATTATGAATGGATTAAGGTTTGGCTGAATCTGGGATGTAAGCTTTTATTTTTCTTAGAGCTCTTTGCTGGAGAGATCCAGAAGACACGATTCACAAAATTGTGAACCCCTGGTCCTGCCATCTGAATTGACCTGTCCCTTAAGTTCTTCCCTCTGGAATTGAATTCTTCTTTCTACCTCTCTGGGCAAGGTTTCATTTCTCATTTTCAGGACTTAGCCTCTTAGGCTCTGATCTCAAAATCTGCTTCCAAGAATGGAGTTAGCACTCACTTACACTGAGAGATAAATAAGCTCTCATTTAAAGAGGTAAAGGAACTTTAATCCTGGGTGCATCCCAATTTACCAACTAACTTCCTTAATTTTCTAATCAATTTGCTCTGTGTGTGTGTGTGTGTCTCTCTCTCTCATTAACTAGAAAGTCATAGACACTAAACGTAAAAAAACTTTTAAACACTCACTAAGGACCACAGGGGAGAAAAAAGAAAAACAAATATCACCCTTCACTTTTGCACTCAGAAATAACCACAGGTAACCATGGAGTGTTGATTATTTCCACTTTTTTTTCTTTATAGACTTTTTTTTAAAGGAAGAGATACTTTTTAAATTTTTATTTATCTTTAGAGAGAGGGGAAAAGAGGAAGACATGGAAAGAAATATCAATGTGAGATATATACATACATCAATCAGTTGTCTCTTGCACTCCCCCAACCGGGGACCTGGCTGGCAACTCAGACACGTGCCCTAACTGGGAATTGAACCGGTGACCTTTCAGTACACAAGGTGGCACCCAATCCTCTGAATCACACCAGCCAGGGTTCTTTATAGACTTTTACTGAGTATGGAAGAATTTCATTCAGGAAATTAAGACAGAATAATATGAAAGGCATGACATTTCAATCAATAAGATAGAGAACAGGTTATATATAACTCTCAGGAACTGTCTGGCGTGGATTCAGGCTTGACTGCTGAACATGGCCTCCTCAGGAAATGGGTCTTTCAGAGAAAAGCACACAATATAAGTAATTTTTAAAGATCCAGGAACAAGAGAAAAACTTACATCTTGGGTGCCAAAGTAAGATATCTGGAGCTACACTATTCAAGACAGCTACACGTTTCCTAGGCATATGGCATTTATTTTTATTTAGGCACTGATTTAAAAATAACTAAAAGTTTAGTTTAAAAGAGCTATTTCAGTTGTAGATGCTCACCCATTGCTAAGATGATCTAAACCTCGTGTGTCTTTGCAGATCAGGCTCATGGTTGTATAAACCAGATCAAAGACTACTTAATAAGACCCCAAGTATCCGAGTGCTCCTCACTCTGCTCATTTCTAGCTCTTTATCATCATGTCCTGATTCTAACCACACAGCTCAAATCAAGAAAAGGCACTACATGGAATTGCTACATTTTCAGGTTAAATTTGTGGACACATTAAAAATATTATCAGCTATTTAAAGGCCAGCATTGTTTTGGGGTGGTGTTGATAGGCATTAGAAAACAGCCAGAGAAGAACTGTATTTTTCTGAATGTTACTATCTTGGTTTACAAACACAACCTTAATTTATTAAATGAGATAACATATGTGAAAACGCCTAGCATGGTACCAGCATCTGGTGAGTACTTGGTAATTTTCTTTTTTTTCTCCTATGAGAGATTGTTCAACTACCTTCACACACACACACCCCCTCCTTAACAGAGAACAAGGGTTTTGATAGGCCAGTTATATAGTGATCTTGGGCAAATTTTGTAACCTGTCCCAGTTTCAATCTCATCGACAACACGAGAGGTAAGAATATCTACTAGGCCAGACTGTTGTAAAGATTCATGCTTGAGCCTTGGAAGGTACTCAATAAATAGTAGGAAGTTACTATAATAATAACAGCCAGAATTCAGGGATTGTTTTTTCAAATATTTTCACTCATTAAGAATGCAATTTCTGACTGCCTTTGGTAACTTCTTATATGTTAAGAAACATATGAGAAAATAAACATATAAAAATTAAGAAACTCAGAAATGATGGGGCAATATCTGTGGAAGACGATTTTTCTGCAAACAATTATGTCAGCTAACTTAATGTTATAATTTAATTTTTCTGATATGCTCCAATTGATGCCTCAGCTGACTAAAGAGCTGCAAAGATCCCAGTGGCTGCTGTGCCAATGAGTGTCATGAACCTGTGAATCCAGGATAGGTGAGCCTACAGTTTGGTGTGACTTCCGCTGATGCCATGACATTTGCCCATCTTCCCACTTTTTAATGGGGTAGGGGTGTTAAGCTTTAAACATCAAATATTTTTGCACACAGACATATAGACTTTGACACAGAATCAATCCATGACACAGTAGGCATAATTGCCATGTTCTACATAAGGAAATCAGGGCTTAGAGATGTCAAATTGACCTGCCCAAGGCTTAAAACCTGGCTAATGGTGGAGTTGGATCTTAAGCCTATGGTATATCTGTACACATGGCTGTCTCCCATGTGTACTGGAGCTGGTGGTAGGCCCTTTCAAGGGTCATTTCACTTAAAAAAATTTTTTTCACTGTTATTCTACGTCACCTCACTTTAAACTAGCAACAGCCCTGTGAGGCAGATACTATTCTTCCAATCTTACAAATGAGAAATCTTAGGTATGGAGACATGAAGGAAATAATCTTCCTAAAGATATTCAGCTAATAAATGTTACAACCAGTTTATCAGATGTTTCTCCCTCAAGAGTCAGAACCTATTTAGTGGCCAGTCATTGAATATCTAGGAACTCTGACCAATACTCTTCTTTACTATGAAGCAAACAATTTAAAGGGGGGCGGATAAGAACTAGAGGCTGCTTAGTAAGGAAGCTATCTATCACTATTCTCATGGTACTGCCAAACCACGCCTGTGCTGCATGTGCCCTTCCCCTGTCTGTCAGGACAGGTCTGCACCTGCCTTGTAGCTCCAGGGCTTCCTGCTCAGTTACATGGTGAGGCCCAGGCAGAGAGGGGAAGAAAAGTGTTGCAATTACTGTTCTGAACTTATGGATTCATGGTTAGCGGTGATGCAGGTACAACTTCTCACATGAAAAACTTGACTGCCAGGTGGGGTGAGATGGGGGTAAAATGCAGAAAACTGTACTTGAACAACAATTAAAAACAAACAAACAAATGACTGAACAAAACTTGACTGCCTATTTACATAAGCATTTTTAACTAAAAATATCCAAAAGAACACAGAAAGGTGTTCCAAACATGGTTCCAGTAGAGCAACAGTGTTCAGACCTCATCCTGAGTTTGATTCAGTCCATCTGGGGTAGGGCCTGAGAACTGGTGTTTATAACAAATTCCCAGAGTCTGCAGTTCTGGGAGCCTGGGGAACCACACTCAGTGCCACCAGAACAGAGACTCTTTGCAGTAGGACACTGCTGCCCTCACACTCACTGTATTAAGATCTGTATTTCCTCGTCTCTCAGCAGGTTCCTAGTATAATAGTTCAGGTCACATGAGTATAGCTTGGCTTCTATAAAGAATGAAGGTATATTATAATAAAGTGACATGAGACCAGGGCAAATATTTTTAGTCTAATAAAGAAATGTGCTTTATTAGTGGAGATGAACAAGGCAGAGAGTGACTTAGGTTATGTTTTCCAAATACCCTTACAAATAAACATACTGTTTCAATATTCATAGCACATTAATACTCATTCAAGTTCTCCTTTCTATGCTAGATATGGAGGAAATCATTTAGCAAGAATGATCTGCATTAGGTTCCTAAAAACAAGGGAGTGCCTAAAAAGGCCATCTCCACCTATCTGAATATTTCCTAAAAGCTAAAATAAGACCAAAACAACTTTTTTATTTTCTATCCCTGAAATGCTTCTACCATTTAATTTAATAACAGATTTTTAAAAATTTAAAAAGGTGAGTGTGTTTGTACTTAATGCTTCTCTATGGATAAATATCTAATTTCAATTGCTATCACATTTAGACATGTTTAAAGAGAGTAGAGGCAGAAATATCTGATTACATTCTCATATTTATCACCCTTGAGGGCATAACAAAGCCTTTTTTTTCCAGTTAAATACCATCTTCTAGCCAAGAGTTAACCACCCTGAGAGACTGTTTTCACCACTTACACGCTTGTGGCTCACCCTGACCTGTTAAGCTTTCTTATATTTCAGGGAATGTAAGTTGGTAACTGTTAAGTAATTTCATTAAGGAAATTTAAGGAATAATGGTTTCCTTACAGGGGCAAAAACAACTGCCATAGTAAAAAGAAAACACAAGAAGTTCTCTCTGGTTCAGCTGAAAAAGCAGGATGAATTCAAAAGGTAAAGCTCTAACCACGAACAGATGCTCAATACTAACCTTAAATGCCAGTGTAAATAGAGAGAGAGTATCCAGAACCGTGAGGCACACCTCAGTGGCAATGTTGGCTTCAAGTAATGACTGGTGAAGAACATCTGCGTCCGAGTGGCCATAGCCTGCATGAATTATAACACCAGGTTACTGCCGAGTGGCTGCAGACAGAGAGGCCGACTGCATGGTAGAGTCACAGTCAACTTTTGATTATTAATAGAAGGCTTACTTTTTTGGCGGGGGGAGGGGTTGGTAGCTAATAAGGTTTCCATTCATATTATGATTATTTTTTAACCTTAGAAGGCAAGTAATAGCAGCAAACATTTATTGTGTGCTTGCTATGTACCAGACATAATTCTATGAACTTTACATGTATTACTTCATTTAACCCCTCAACAGCCCTATGAAATATGTACATTATTAGCCCCTCTTTGCAGATGAGGAAATAGAGGAACAGAAAGACTAAACAATTTATCTTAAGTCACACAGTTAGTAAACAGTGGCGCTAGGAAGGCACCTGGACGGGAGTCACTCAATCTAGCCACTTGGCCAAGCTATTAGGATGGTGAGAGTGGTGAAGCAGGTTGAGATTTCCAAAGCTTCCCACACAGAAAGAGGCAGCAGCACAGCACAGGGGTTACGAAGATGAGCCGAGCGAAGGTCACGCTGCTGGTCACTGAATCCAGACTGGCCACCTACTAGCTGTGTGACAGAGGGCAAGTCATTTGACCTCTTTATATCTGTTTCCTAATCTGGAGAAGGGGGATAATAATAGTATCTATCTCAGAGGCTTTATTGAGTATTAAATCATTAATATTTGTGAAGCTCCTAAAACAGTGCCTTGTACATAATAATGCTACGTACCCGGTAAGTCTTAAGTCAATAATGTGAAGAACTGTAATATCACCTAGAATTATGAATGATAATCAAGAGTTGACTGTACTGATAATAATATTCTACTGGCTTTAATAAAAGCACAAAGCCAGTATATCACAAAGAAATGTTTAAGAAAAAGAAAGAACTTGAAGTATCATAATTTAAGTACAAACTGGCATCTTCTTATGTGGCTGTAAAATCAATTTAGTACTAAGAAAAATGTAGCTTGACATACAATTTGAAATGTTAAATTATGAAATGGTATGCATTAGCAAAAATTCATATAGGGATGCAAAGATGTTACAGTATTGATCTAGATTACAAAGAAAGATGGCATTATAATAAAACATCATGTAATGTCTTTCTCCAAGGAGCAAAAACAAATCAACACTTACTATGCAGGTAATTTTCTTAATACTCCAGAGAGGAGGACATTTTGTACATAGATCATGAAAATGAAGTACAGAAAACATAAGAGAATTTTCTTGAGGCCAGAAGTGGGGAAAAAACAGAAACTACACACCAAATTTCTTATTTGGGTCACTGCATCATACTACCTATTATTAGGACAAAAGAAAGTAATTAGTATGAATCTATTTTGACTAATAAATGTCAGTTACAAGAGGATTTTTAAAAGGCTATAAAAAGTTGCTTTACTCAGTTGCTTTTTAAAATATGATAAGAACCCTATTATGTGTTTTCATACAATTTTGTTTGGCTTTTAGAAGTTGGTTCTGAAGCTCTGTGTTTGTGGACTGTGGATTTTCACACTGTGACAGTCCATGTACATAGTCCATGTACATGTGAGAGTCCTTGTGACCAAGGGTACATAATGAATGCTACATATTTTAGTGATGCACGTAACACATTTGGCATCATGCTAGTTCTATTTCTTTTTATTTCAGTTTTGGTAAAAAAAAATCTCTTAGAGGAAAGATGGATATTTTTGGTACTAATATTCATTGTACTGCCTTTGTAAGCCAAGACATTTCCTCATTCAGTGAGGTTTGTTTGGTAAGAAACAGAGACAACAAAAGAGGAAAACAGATTTATGATTATTGTTACCCTGAACACAAAATAGAGCAAGGGGCAAAAAACATACCTTTTATTAGACCAACCAAAACTATCACACAGGCGGAAGGACCCTTTACTGAGGACGGCCATTTACACCAAATGTAAAGTTTTAGAGTCTGGGTTAAATTGTAACAATGAACTTGCTTTGGTGATTATTTTAATTTTTTCTCTGCACGAAATTGCCCTTTCTTTCTCTCTCTTTTTTTTAAAGGCAGAGATACAATATTCAAATGGTATGTTAATATTTACATTTAGACTTAAATTCTACAGAAAAGTAGTAATCACACTAAAGATAAGTGGCACATTGTCTCATTGATGTATGCCCCCAAATGAACTAAGTTACAATTATTTCGTAAAAGTCATCATTTTTAATTTAATTTTTTATTGAATTTATTGGTGTCCTTTCTCTTTCTAGATAACTTACTGGCAAAGTGTACCCAGGTGATTATTATAGATAAGATGGCTTATACACTGAGAGTCCCCACAGAATTTACCTGATTTTGGAAACACTGGTGAACGTGCAAACTGTTATTTCTAAACAAGGAAACATGTCTGAGAATCAAGGAAATGTGGCTTTACAGCATTTTTAATTACTATCTTGAGTACAGACATTTAAAGCTACAAGCCTACTTCACCTATTTTAAAACATACAGTACATGCTTAAACTTTTGAAAAATATTAATTTTACTTCAGAGAATACATGCATTCTCTACATTTTTCATATTAACTCAGCAGTATGTACAATAAAGGAATTTAATCATCACCTATATTAACTTTCTTACTCTTGATTCACAGACATGAAAGAATTTCTGAGCGAGATGGGGTTGTACAAGCCATCTCTTCCAACTCCTTATACCATTTGTCAGTGACCCAGATAACAGCCCCACCGGTCCTCGTCCAGTCTGTTTTCACAACTCTAGCTACATGTGCCTGCACCAGCTAGTGGGCATTTCATGTAGAAAATGCCTCCCCACATTGACCTGAAATCTAATTCTTTGCAACTTAATTCAGTGATCTTGAAGTCTTATATTGAATTATATGAAATACAGGTTTTCTTCAAGCATATTTACCTCTTGGCTGGTTTTTCCCACACCAGTGGGAAATATGAATTGCCATGCAAATTAATTTAATATATTCCTAGATAATGCATAACATCAAAATAATACAAAGTGTTAATGTTATATTTTGGGGGGAATGTATCACTTATTTGCAAACATGTTTCACATAGTTTCCCCCTCATAACTTGGTTTATATAAAATATTCTGCATGAAGCTATTTCTCAACGTGTCACTTGGCACAGATCCCTTCTAATGATACACAGTGAGTACACTTCACAGTAAATAAGTCATTGTCTTAATGTTTTACACATTTACTTTTCATATAATTCCTGGGCAATGACCCAAAAAACAAGCCTCTACCCTCTGAATGTTTTTGAAATGGATAAAAATATTGGCCATGGGGAGAACTGTCATTTTCATTATTTCCTATTAAAATCTGAGAGTACAGCTAAGTCCCTGCTAGAGTACCCTATGTAGTGCATATGATGTCTTTTGCCACATTCTATTAATGGGTGATGGGGATGGTATAGCTTAGCCCACATTGGATTAAGTTCCTTATAGTCCTCTGCTGCTCCCTGCTGGTTAAGATAAGGTCTGACAAAGCCTTTCCTACTGAGACAGAAGAGAAAATAAAAAATGTAGGGGACTCTTCCTATTTTGATTCTTCTCAAAAATAAATTCATTTTAAAGTCTGGCATCCCAGAAAATATCTCATACATTAGATCTATGTCATATTGGTTGAGCTAACAGAAGGTATTGTATTCATAGTTAAATAGGAATTTTTTGAAAGAGACATATATGGCTATAAATTTCCCATAAAATGCCTAGATACAGATGTAAACAATCATGTGTGTATACATACATATATATGATCATGCACATACATGCATACACACAGTATACACTTCTTTCCCTGTGGTTTTTGGCTGAGTTGACAATTTGAAGCTCAAAATGCTAACAAAGGGAAGGGCTGAAGCCACCCAAATATACATAATGAGAATTAGAGCTGTAAATTAAGACTTACTTCTAGGGGAAGATGCAAGGACTACGAGACATCAAGACCAATTTGGAATGGTCAGGAATTGTAGAATCACAGGAGAAGGCTAAAAGAATCAGTTATGCACTGTTTACAGGGAAGGCAGAAGGAGAAACTTTGATTGAGGACAGTGCCACAGAAAACTGACTAAAGAAAAAAAAACCCTCCAGGATGAAGGAGGAGAAAGGCAAGAAGGATGGTTCTCTGTGTAGGTAGCAGGAATACAGAATGGAAATCAACCACATAAACAAATGGTTTTTTGGCAGTGGAACACAGCCAGCTGTCTCTCTCCTCCAATTCAAGGCGCCACCACAAAATCCATTTGCAGTGGGAGGGGCTGCTGCATATCTTAGTGGATTAAGGTTATTAATTCGGCTGTTGATCATTTATTTTATTTTTCTTTGTTTTCTGTGTTTCCTAAATAACTTTGGAGGTGGGGCCTTGGTCTACTTATTTTTTTTAAGTGCTTTAAAGTTTAAGCATTTGTGTCAATTGATAGTGAGACAGTTCCTGTGTTACAAATTATCTGGGTTAAGGCAGTGTAGCAGGTCCTGCAGCTTTGTGGGACTTTAATTTCTGTTTGTTAATCAGGGAATGAAAACTAAAAATAACAAAACTCCTTGTTTTGTTTGTTTCAACTCCTTACCTGCAGAACTAGAAAAAGCCTTAACAGAGAAGATGTTGAAAAATCAAGTATGTTAGCCTTAGATGTGTCACTAATACACACTTTACAGCTGAGTATACAACTCAGAACTAGCATCTGCAAGCTACCAATTCAGTATGTGGCAGACATAATATTGATTTAAATTAATCCTAGAATTTTATAAAGAGAGACTATGCCCATTCCATTTAATGTTGTTGGGGTGGAAGAATGAGAAGCTGCTGTATTTTGATTCCTCAGCTTTCTTCCTGTGAATTACAGTTGACTCTTGAATAACACGGGCTTGAACTGTATGGGTTCACTTATAGGCAGGTTTTTTTCAGTAAATACTATAAATGTATTTTTCTTTGCCTATGATTTTAATATTGATAACATTTCCTTTCTCTAGATAACCTCCTGTAAGAATATAGTATATACTACATGTAACATACAAAACATCAGTAATCAACTGTTTGTGTTACTAATAAGGCTTCCAGTCAACCATGGGCTATTTGTAGTTAAATTATGGGGTCAGAAGTTATATGTGAATTTCTTACTGCAAGGGTGGTTGGTGGTCCTAGCCCCTGTGTTGTTCAAGGGTCAACTGTATTACTAACTTAATATGATGGGAATATTGTCTTTACTCTTGGCCTACATTAAGAAAGAGGTACAGAAATCACAGTGAATGGAGTTCTTATGATTAGAAATGATGAAATATTAATAATCATGTATTAAAGACATTACTTAAAATGAGAATGACTAATTTTCTAGACAGAACAATAACTACTATGTCATGCTTGGAGAAAAGGTGGAACAATTAGAGAACACACCACTAACAAAAATGGTATTTATCATAAATGATCACATTAGTTTTCAAAGTGCTGTATGATTGATATCTTTTAGGTTTCCTACTTGAGAAACCCGTAAGAAGATGAAACACTTAGATTTTAGGAACAGCACACGATGCCACATCCCCTCTGGTGACTGCAAAAAGCCAATTAAAAATATGCACCAACATTTTGGCAGAATCTCTACTGTGAAGTTAGAAAGCACCAAAGTTAGGAAGGCAAGATGAACAAAAGGTCTTGATTTGCAAGTGAAGCAGCCTCATAAAGCAGACTTCAACCTGATTAAATCTTACCATTGTCTACAGAAATTCCAAGCACACTTGATATCTTTCTCACACTGAAAACACAGAAAAAGTCACTTTGTTATTGGCTTTTCCACACCCTCACAAATTAATTCATGGGCTTTATGTTTTCACAACAGTTTAACATACATTCTAAGCTTGAATGTCAGAATATGGACTATGGTCAATTACATGCATGGGATCAGGGCGAAGAAGTCTGTCCCAGATGTTCTCAGAAGTTGCAAGGGGAAAATCAATGAGAATTTGGTGCCAGGCAATGAATCTAAATATTAAATTAAAAATATCAGAGACTGTTTGGCTAGCAATTGAGCCTGCCAAATTTTGTTTTAAAAATATCAAGCAGAGAAGTTGGGAGAAAAGGTCTAACACTTTAGGTCTGGTATTGTAGTTGACTATGGTCCACATTATGTCATTCTCCTCCAGGAAGGGGAACTGCTCCATGAGTTCTTCATCCTACTTGATTTGAGCTGGAAGAAAAGTCAAGTTGGTGAAGTGGTGTGGTGTGGCCTGGGGCTCTCCCCTCTGAGATGTCACATGAGATGGCTGGCTGTTACGATGGTATGTCATGGGACTTACTGTGGTTAAAAGTGAGAGAGTTATCCAGGCTGCCCAGCTGCTGCAATCTGGCATGCATCATTCCTGTTCTGATATGGGAAACAGGCAATGTCTGAGACTTTCGATCATGAACTATGGATCCCAACCCTTCCTGGTTCCTGCAACATGAGTGAAATGGGATAGAAGCAAAAGTTAGACTTGTTACACTGCAGAGAAACAGGGAGCGTTAGTGAGGAGAGGACACAGCACAGAGGAGACTGGCCACATGAGGACCAAGCATAGGAGCCTGTCTGTGAGCCAGAGACATACAGGCAGCAAAGCACTGGCAATGACACAGAAGCAAAGATGAAGCCAAAGCAGAGAACTTTTCAGGTTTAGAAAATACTTTAGAGATGCTACTTAAAAAAAAAATTTGAGCATCAGTCCAATGTGGTGCTTAAGTTAGCATTTTGACAACTGACAAAACACCACGCATCCTTTTGAATTATATATGTTATTAAAGAGCAAAAAAAATTTAAATTAAAATAATGCATTGGAAGAAACAGAGAACAAACATGCAATGGGAGGGATTATATGAAGTGGTTTTAACACCTTTATTCTTACCCAGGCAGGAAGGAGAAGAGCCATATACTTTGTTAAACTTGTCAGCAGTCAAGTAAAGAAAATAGAAAAGTGATCTGGGTTAGCAATCAAACAGCTAACTTCCTATCATGTACCACCACCAGAGCAGATGAAAAATGAGGCCAGTGCTGGAAAAACACCTGTCCCCATCCCTTGGCCAACCACCTCCTCCTTGCGTTATTTATTGTGTGGAGTAGAACAGGGCATGCATGAAATATCATCTGGCAACATGCTGCTGGCTGTTTTCAAAGTGACACAATGAGAAGGCGCAGTATTCATAAAACTGAACCACTATAAATGGCAAACTCTGACAATGTTTGAATTATCATTCAGAATCTTTTTCACATGCAGCAGAGACCATGACAATTTTCTATAAAGCATGGCGTGACTTCCATAGCGCACATAACACAGAAACATCACCCTCTACTCCCACTTTCCTATGCTCATCTATTTTTAAGGTGGTCAAAGGATGTATAGTTTTATGTGCAAATACATTTAAGGCACTTATAAAGATGGAAGATTTCCTTTTAAAAAATTAAATGTATAGTCGTTAAAAAGTGAGTTAAGTTTCACAAAACCCAATTTTAAAATATTTTGAGCAGAAAACTTCAGCTTCCCACATATACCATGTTCAGCTCTGTGGCATTTTATTCTACTTTGCACACTTTCCAAATGCCATCTTGTGATATAGGTGACCATTCCTGTAAGAAGGGTGTAAAGCTTGCCCAGTTTAGTGTATTTCTATTACAAACACAGTTTGCCCATCTTCACAGGACAAAGTCAAAGGGAATATATCCTATAAGGATACCTTGTGTATAGTTGTATTTGGTACTCAAAATCTCAAATGTAAAAATTACTGACAAAAATAAAAAAATTAAGATCAGAGAACTTTAAGTGCCACCACATTTCAATTAAAAATAGAAAATATTAATAGGAGGAAAGCATAAAAGTCTTTCTAAATTTGCTCTTTTTGAAAGAAAACATATACTTTTATTTAACATAAAATATAATTCTGACAATTTCTCAAATAGCCCAAGAACAATATTAACATAAAAAGCAAAATCTTCACATTCAAACAGAAAGTGTATTAAAAATCTTTTCCTATTTCATTGCTATAAAACAAAATTATAGGTAAGAGAAAAATCTCAATTACAACTAAATGAAGTTTTTCTTAAAACCAATGTTTACTTATAATGACACTATTAAAAACAATAGCATTAGAAAAATATATCTAGACCAGGACCCCATAAACACATTATCACGGAATACACAACATGGAAAAAAACAAATACAGACACACTAAATGGCTACAGAGCAGGAGTAGGTACTTGGTGAGGACATGATATGCTCTGGGGAAATACCTCCAAAGAAGGAGCTGCTTGGGTGCCCATCAGCAATGAGTTTTTAACTCTCCTCAAACTCAATGCAGGATCAAGAGTATACTGTGGGACAGGGTAGTGTGGATTTATGATACTCCACAAAGAGTTCTGGTCAGATAAAAACAAAGGGCATGGATAGATTACTTAGAAGTGGAGGAGAAAAAGCTAAATTTCAGAGGTTTTGTGTAAGTCCAAACTTGAGATGGACTAAAAACATTCTTTCATTAAGGAAGAAGAAAAATGGTTAGACGAGAAATTAGTATCTCTGTAGCTGGGAGGTAAAATGGGTAAAAATGAACTTTCAAAGTAAAATAGGGAAAGAGAAATAACTGGGGAAGGAGAAAAGAGCCAGAAGACACATCAAGAGGAAGAGAAGAGAAAGACAGAAGGAACAGATCATGAGGGAGAATTTAGAAGCAAAGGTAGAAGGGTAGCAATGGGAAGATCTGTCCAACAGATATGCATGAGACAAAAAAGACAGAATTGTAGGCAAAAGATGCTAACAAATTTTATGGTAGCAATCCAAAGACCTGCCAACTGTCTTCATGGCTGTTTATGAGAATTCCAATTGCCAATCACCGCAGATGACAATTCCCCCACATTTAGATCCAAGTAATGCAGAAAATGACACAACACTTTAAGATAAAATCCCCACAGTACCTGGCTATATAGCGCTTCCCCATGTACTGGAACTGGTGCAAGCAGACTCTGCAGACAGGATGAAGGGTTATTAGGGAAACATGAAGATAAAATTATTTCAATGCATTGTTTTGTATAAACCCATGAACAATAAAATAAAACATTCAATAAATTCTTACTAGCCCCTTCTTGTTTTCAGAAATTCTCTGGAAGGCCCCTCTAAACCAAGAGAAAATTACTTATGTGCAAAGGAGGCCCCATATTATGTGCCTGTCAGTACTGTGGTGGGCAGTTAAAGCCACACAGAAGAAAGGCCTAGGAACCATAGGACTCAGGGTTTAGACACTGACTCTAGGCAGTTTGCCTTGGAAACCACGATGGAAACCGTATGCACTGCTGCACTATTCTGAGTTGCTTATTCATCTTCATTCAAATCTATTTAATAAGGAGCTCTCTCTTTTGGCTTAAGTAAAAAGACTGGTCCCAAGTATGTAGTTTTCTGTTTTGTTTTAGAGTATCCATAACATTGATTTCTTTTTTGGTAAAAAACAAACAAACCCAGCATATATTTAATAAGAGGCAGTTAAAATAATGTCCAGTAAGTTCTTCTGATGCTGAATCTCACCTCACCATGTGACAACTCCCACCTTTAACTCAGCAGAGAGCAGTCATGAGGCTATGAACTGAATGCACAAAGCTCAGAACATCACAGGTTTCCACCCAAGTTTGTGCAAATATATTTGGCAGCAAATGATGACCCCGCTAACAAATATAAAACTACTTATAGTTAGGATTTACCCGATGACTGTGAACAATCATAGTACTACAGAAATAATTTTTTTACTGCAGAAACAATAATGTGCTTGACTATGGAGTGTTGCCTGAGAACCTGCTGAGGTCTTATGGATTTACTTAATATGTTATTTTTCAAAAATCCAAAAAATTCTGAATTTGGAAAATCATCTGGCCCCAGCAGTTTTGGGTAATGGATTGTGGATTTTAAAACCAATGAGCTTAAAGGAAATAAGAACCTTAACCTGAAGAGATAAAATAAGATAGTACAGGTAACATGTAAAATTTTACTTATTATAGCAATTTTTCCATCTCAGTTTCTGCATCTACTTGAGTTAAGTTAGAATTAACTTAGGAATGCAGGATCCACCCAATTCAGCTAATACATTTTCTATTATTTTATTAAAATGGCTTGTATACATAAGTAGTTACCTCTCATAACAACCATATATCTAATAATTTAAGGTTGGTCACTGACCACTAAGTCACAAGCTCCTGAGAGCAGGTGCTGGTCCAGGAAAAACAGTTTAAGAGTGGTATGGATGTGAATATTGCTACTTTCCTGGTTCAACCACATAGTATTCTTCATATCTCTTGACTAGCCAAGAAAAATCAAGAGACAATTAGCAAAACAAAACTACTCACTCAGATATTGTAAAAAAATCCATAAGTTCAGATGTTGAAGCCTTGTTCCAATATGTAAACAAAGCATCTAGAAAGTAAACATTTATCTGGTCAGAATCATGATGTACCTTCTGTACATTATAACATGAGATCTTACAGTGTAGTCCTCCAAACCGTGCTCCCTTTTATAGCTAATGAAAGAACAAACTACAGTGACCAATCTATAGTGGATAACAAATACAACAGTCTTATTCAATTTATTTTTTTTAAGTTTTTAATACATTTTATTGATTATTATACAATTGTCCCAATTTTTCCCCATTTGACCCCCTTCACCCATTACCTCCAGTCTTATTCAATTTAAAGAAGCTACATTTGAACACCTGAACTTTAATTTTGTCATACAGCATCCAGTGCTATATAATACATATTTTACATATATAATGTGCTCTTAAGTGGACTAGAATGTTCAAAGAATAAAAGTGGGCATAAAATTTAAAGTCAGGTTCTCTCTTTACCTACCACAGAATCCATTACCAGTAGGAAATCTGAAAAGTCTTGCATGTGCATAATTACTCCCTTCCTGACACAGAGGCACATGCACATACCTCAAAATGGAAGCATGCATACTATACACACTGTTTTGCGCTTTGAGTTTTAATTCAACAATGCAGCTTAGCTCTCTCTCAATCTTTTTCAAGCTACATAATACCCCACTCCATGGATGCACTATTATTTACCAGTAGTCAGTCCCTTACTGATAGACATTTCCTTGTTTTACCCCTAATCTTTTGCTATTATGAATTATGCTTTGATGAACATCCTTTTACATGGGTCTTTGCACACCTATCCAACTACATCTACAGGATAAATTCTTGAAGTGAAATAGTTGTGTCAAATGGTATGTACTTTTAAAATTTTCACAGATAAGGCCAAATAGCTCTCCAAACAAGCAGTGTGGGAGTGCCTGTTTCCCCACATGATGAAAAACTCACACTTGCTCTTCATCAAAAGGATGTAGCATATTTATAGTTAAAGCAAATCCTACAAATTTATTTATAGGAAGAATGTTCTGTGTATGACCCTTCACCATTTAGCACACTGCACAACTGTTATCACTTCATAAACATTTCTGCATTCATACAGTATTTTACATTGAGGTTGAGAAACAGGCAAAGAGATTTCTATCAGAGAAAAAGTCATTGACTTTGGGGGCCTGAGGTTGAGTGAGAAGGTGGCTGCAGAGGTGCTTCTGGCTTGTGAAGATGCACAGCCAGAAACTTTTACTCTATGCTGTCAAGAATGGTGACATACGGGGAAGCGAGGGGGTATATACCAAGAATCTGTTATGTGTGGGCACTGTGCTAGGTGGTCTCATGATGTCACATATAGCATGCCATTGAATTCTCACCAAAATCAGAGGCAGAGAGTTTCAATTTACAGAGAAGCTAATGAAGGCTCAGGGAAGTTAAGTAATTCTCCAAGTTAACAGTCTAAAGAATCATGGTGGAATGGTGATTTAAATGAAGTACACCTGATTTTTAAAGCCACATTTAGCCTATTAGGCCACTAAAAAGGGTGGTTCAGGGAACTTTCCATATTTTAGGGACTCTGAGTTTAGATTCCAAATGGACAAACTGTGGTTACTTGAGGCTGGTCACCCAGGTGTGCTGAGAACCCAGGAGCAAATGAATGCTGGTGGGCCTCTCTGGGTCAACTTACAGACATCTGTGGTCACTCCAGCCCAAGCCAGATAGATCCAGCCAGCCAGCAGTCATCTGAGAGGCACCAAGTTGGCCTTTCCTTACTTGGAGCTCAGGCTACTTGAATGAGACAAGGGGAAAAACAGAGCTATTCTCTATGAATAAGTGAGGCACAGAGGGTAAAGGCCCAGTGTGTAGAAGGTGCTCATTAAATGTGGGATAAAGGAAAAGGCAGCCACAGAGTTACACAAACAAGACTAGCATCTGTCCGGTAAACTAGGCTGAAGGCAACTTCTCCACCCCATTCCATGCACAAAAATCCATTCTAGGTATATAGTAGGATTTAAATATGAAAATTTAAATAACATAACCTTTAAAGAAAATATAGGAAAATATCTTCATGATCCTGGGGATAGGCAAAGATTTCTTAAACATGACAAGCAAAAAATTCTAATTATGAAGGGAAGAAATTAGTAAGTTCAGGTAATTTTTTAAAAGTTATAAAACTCTCTTGAAGAGGTTGTTATAGTCTTAAAATATGTGCACAACCTTCTGAAGGGCTGATTTTAAAGGATAACTTTCATCTGGATGTAAAATTCCTGATATTTGTCTTTAAAAAGCAATTATGTTCTAGTTATAAATCATATTTATTATTTGAAACTTAAAATACTAAAAAAATTTTTCAATAAAGTAAACAGGATCATAATGCTGGCTTTAAGTAACTACCATAACATGAAGTTTAGAACTTCTGACTTAATGGAAAGAATTTCAATTTTATAAACCAAATATCAGAAAAAGTGTCCAGTCCTTATGCATTTGGTCATTATCATTCAAAGAAAATCCTGTTTTTTGTAAATAGGTATTGTAAAGTAACAGACTGACAGAAGACTAAAATAACCCAGTCCTGAAGCACTGTCGGGATAGGTATGCTGCTCCTAACATCTGAGTCATAAGGTTGGGGCTGTTTTGCTGCTCAAATGGAAATTCAATATAAAAGAAACACTATTTACAGGCAGAAATGCCTTCAAGAGTGCTCAATGACCACACTTACTCCTCCAGACACAGGCAGCACAAGAGGTCTTCAGGTTCTCAAAAAATGGCATTTTGTTTTCAAAAGTGAGTTCATCTTTACTCATTTGACCTTAACAAAGCTCACAGTACACTTTCTAATTTTTTGCAGGGAAAATAAGACAAGATTTTTGACCAAAATAGGAAATGAGACAATTGTACGATGGCACAATTTCACATGACTGGTTATATAACAAAACCAGAGTTGGAAGTATTCTGTTATGGATGTTTACAAGCTTTATGTGGTGCTGATAAAGCACTAATGATTGTGGTGCTTTCTATTAAAAAATGTGGTTGTCAAATCCTTAATCAGAAACTTGATCTACTATGGCACTACTGTTTCCATTAGAAAATAAAAATAACACACTTTGCTCCCAGTTAAAGCCAGGGATGTCACACACTCTACATGGAAGAGATGCTGAGATTCTCCAACACTGTATTTTCTAATTCAAGAGACAGACTAATAAAGTCATGCAAGTTATCAGTAAGTTTGTTTAGAGAAATGAAATTTAAAACAAAATCAAAAGCTACCTTATTTATCTGTGTCTGCCTCCTTTGGTTAATATGGTAGGTCTGAGTTTAATATAAATTTAGAAAATAGGCCCATTCACATTTTAGAACTTGTTTTCTAGATTATAGTAATTAATAAATATACTTTTCCAAACTAAAAACTTTATTTCTACTTCATTTAGAAAATTAACATGTTTTTAAAACAAGGAAGAAAAGCCCCTTTAAACCCTTATATATAGCCTTTCAACCAATTACAATTTTAAAACAATAAACCAAATACTGAAATGAGGAAAGTAAAACAGATATCTTCACTTTTACCTACCATCAGACATGCTTTTTAAGATGTAGAGGAAACACATCAGCAGGCTCTTAATCTCAGATTGGTCAAGTTTGTCACAACGGACCACAGAGTTTCCCAAAGTGCCACTTTGTTGGTGCTAAAAAAGGAAATAGAGGTGGATTTTTCTCCTTCAATAACATGTAAAAGAAAATTAGTTTCACTTTCTCCCTTGGAAGAAAAACATTCTTAGAATTGAGTCCAATCACTCAAACTGGAAAGTATAAATAATTTGTAGATAAACTATAAGCACGCCTTCACCAAATACACAAGCTGTTCCACAGAAACTCTGGCTTATCTCCTGTGCACACTTTTCTAAGGGACAAACCAGAAGGCACAAACCTTTCAAACTGGATAACCATCGTTTTAGTTACCAGCTTAGTTCTGAAATGTCAAGTAATACCTCATGCAGAAAAGTATGTGTGCTGGGATCAAACACAGAAATGATGGTTCAGAAGACAAAGCAGAACCAACCATATCCTCAGGAAAACATCAGTGGCTGAAACAGCAAATGAAATCTATGGTGCTTCTGAGTACCAGTCACAAAAACCTGGAGCTGAGTCACTGTCATTCAGTTACATTGTGGGGTGAAAACAATGGGCAGGTGCCCTATAGGGGCAACTAGGGACACCTCAGCACAGCATTGCCAAAGACCCTAAACTGATGAGGTCATTCCATCATCAGCTTAGCTCAACACAGCAAAGTCAGAAAGCTCAGGGTGCAGGGTGAGGGCAGTTTTGCCACTACAG
Organism: Trachops cirrhosus; assembly: GCA_028533065.1. Classification (NCBI taxonomy): domain Eukaryota; kingdom Metazoa; phylum Chordata; class Mammalia; order Chiroptera; family Phyllostomidae; genus Trachops; species Trachops cirrhosus. The sequence continues at coordinate 47,243,212 of CM052548.1, forward strand.
AGCAGGTTCACATATTCAAAAGGTTAACTTAAAAAAACAAAACAAAACAAGAATCTCATCTCATGATAAAAACACAAGAGATTTAAAAATCCAAAGTTATATTTTCAACTGAGATCAGGGAAAAATTATCTTTCCTTCAAGGTATTAGAGGCCAATTGGAAAAATATATAATAAACAGATTTAATAACATCTGTGAATATTTGTATTTAAGGAACAAATACAGGAGCAATTAGTGGCAAAACTGGTGCAGATGCATCACCGGGCTCACGCACTTCATCAGAGCCAGTAGGAGAACTCAGCACTTCCCGCAGCGGGGGGGAAGGTGCAGCATGCAATGTTTCCTCTGGCAAAGCTGGAATTGTTAGAAGGCAAAAATCCACAGTGACCCGGTTTTTCCTGGCTGACTGGCAGCTCTCCTCCTCCTCAGCACTGCGTATGACACAAGTGGAGTGCCTTCTGAGCAGCTTCTCCCTCTATACACGAAGGCATGTCAGGGTCAAGGGAAAAGTTCAACATGTCATGACACACACACACACTGTGATACACGCAACTCAAAAGATCTGGCAGTTAAGGATAATCATGTCAATGCCAGCCATGGAAAAGCATGATAAGATGACAAACCTGGTACCGAGGAAAGACGTTTTCCATATTTCTGAGTACTAGGGATATATCCCTAAATGGTTCACCTGTTTATTCATACATGTGCTTGCCTATACCTTGAAATAAATTAGGACAACAGTGGCCAAGGTGAGACCAACATGTCATGGTTCCAGGTTTAAATCCAAGCCTTATCCATTCCCCCACAAAGTGCCAAATAATCTGAGCCTTAGTTATTTCAAGACAGAAGGTTAAATATGAAGAAGATTTGTTGGACCAGGGTTGGAGGCGCAGTGAGAACAGAATGATTTCAAATAAAGCTTTATCCCTGAATCAATCTGTGTGCTCAATTAATCTTTTCTGGAACTGGCTTTGGACCCTACGCCCATTTGTATGGAGAGCTATGTTATAAATGGTGTTTTCCAGCATACAGACCACAGGGATTTTAAATGAGTGGCATTTTTATTTCCTTAACTGTCCAACCTACCACTCAAACTGTAAACACTGCCTTGATCTGGAATTCTGGAAACAAGAATCAGGGGGTTTCAGGGAATGGGCCCCAACCTTAGTTGATACCCTGATTATGTAACCCAGGTTAACTGAACTTTTTATTTTTAAGGTCACATAATGAACACTAGAACATGAAGCATGTTAACTTTTGGCTAAATCTACTTATTAAAAGAAACACAAGTTATATGAAAAAAATTTTACCTTATCCAGGGAATTGCTTTTCTCACTATTCCTTTCTGGAAGGCTGTTCCCCGAATCTGTGCTTATGAGGGATCCTCTTGAATCAGTGTTTCTCACACTGTTGATATTTGGAGTTGAAGTGGTATATGGAGAAGCTACAGGGAAATTAAGCCAAGACCAAAGATTAGGTGAGAGAACAAAATAAAGATAAGTACTGGACTTAAAAAATTACTTTCATGGCACTTATTTTTTCTGTTAGGAATGTGGATCAAGAGTTGCATTTAATAACCTGTAGCATAGTTAAAAATAAACTTTAATAAAAAACATTCAGATATAGCTACCAATTAACTTATAAGACACCACTTTGCTAAAATTAAAGGAGCACACAGTATTTCAGAGAGGGATAGAATGAAGACTTAAAATTTTTTTTAGAGATAAAACCACCTACAACTATTAAATAAAAATTAAACCATGCAACAAACCTGCAGGATTCAAACTGTATGCTGAGGTGCCTTAGAAAACTCAAGAGGGGTATCATGGGATACTTTACATTTTCAAGAAAACACAATGATACTTGACATCTGTTGGAAACTGTAGTTTCAACATTAGATTGTGCTACATTCCTGTTGATGGTGTCATATCTTTGTAAAACTGGGCATTTGGTGGTTGCTATGATATAAAGTTGGGCAAAACTCAATGTGGAACAAAATGAAAAAGGCCGTGAGCAACCTGATTCCAAACTGGAAAAGCCAATATGCACACATATTCTATTACTAAGAGTTCTGGTTACTAAAAAATAAAATACAAATGTTTTTCTTTAAATTAATGTATTTTTCAAATGCTTCCCAAGTTGTTAGAATATAAGCACGTAAGTTATTTGGCCCTAAGTACCTAATAAACAGAGCTGACAGGTGTTACTTTTGGCCTGGGGACTTGATGAAAAAACTGCTGGGACAATAATGAGTGATGTGAACCAAGTTTGGGAAGTGCTGCAGTAAGCAGTTACAAGCAGAAAGGAAATCTAACATGGACATAAAATTTGTGATATCTGTGAATAAATAGCATTTGAAGGCAGAAATCAGTGCCTACCCTGGTACTGTGGAATTTTTCAATGTAACAGATTTACTTCCTGCTTATGTAAGTTGTACGTAAATCACATGATTAAAAATGACTCTCAGACTTGTACATTTTGTGCTGAACCAAAAACACATGCCTCCAACAGAAAGGCCTGGCTGGTTGCACAAATGGCACAGGACGACTTTGGCATGTGCTCTAGCAAGCTATAAGTACAGCCTCCCATACCTAAGCTGAAGGTGCCTTTACCTGGCACCTCACAACAGAACAGGTGGGCCATTTTCAGGTTTCAGCATGCACATTAGCTGCCATGGGCCAAGACAATTCTAAATTAATCCCTCCCCCTACCTAATATTCAGGTTATCCACCACTATCCCTGAAACCAATTCAGTGTATTAAAACCAAGAAAAGAAGAGCCTGAGGAATTTGAAAATATAAGTAAAGGATGGAACATGTAAACTATTGGCCATATGCTGCATTTCCTAGAATAGAAACTATGTGATAAGACTGTCACAAGGACCAGGTATAAACCATATGAAAAAACTATGAGCTTTTTTCTATACTCAGAAAAGAAACACATATTATGAGCAAATTATAATTATCTAATTATCTATAATTATCTCCTAATAATCATGGACTTCATATTTAACATAGAACACAGAGCTCAAGAAAAAGAGGTCCTTTAGTAAAATTTGATCCTAAATTCTCAGGGTTGTAGGCTCAATTCCAAAACTGTGGGCCCAATCCAAGGCAAACAGATAGACATGAAATAAATCAAAATCAACACACTTAGTAGAATTACATTCCTATATACTCTGTGTGTTTATATTTAATATCCTGGCCTACTGTATACCCTTAAAAATATTATACAAGATGTAAGTAAAATAAGAAGCCTAGTTCACCTCTTTTTCTCTCATTGGGATGTGTTAGACATCCCAACACAATATACTGTGTAGATGATATAGGAACTCTGAGTCTAAGAATGTGTGACTTTTAAAATGAATGTAATCTGTATCCAGCAATAAATCAGTTTTATAAATTTTCATGTACCTTGTTCCAAAGACACTTAAAAAAACCCGCTGAGGGCACATTCTCAATATGCAGCAAAACAGGATTTCTTCTAAATGGAGACATAAGGAGAAAGTCTGTTCTTAAAGGATAAGCACTGGGACTAAAGTTAACTAAAAACTCCTTGCTGAATAAAACAAGAGTTGCTACCAGAAAAACAACTAGTAAACTCACTTCCAGGTAGAGCTTCCCTGAAAAGCATTCCTAAAAAGGAATAAGGATCTAAGTCTTTAAAGATGAGGGGAAACACAGATAAAGCCTGGGTATAAATGTCTGTTGTGGTGAATTCCTATGAAAAGTGTATTCAGGTCTGGAAATTCAAGAAAGTGAAAAGACACTAAGTCAGTCTTAAGCACTTTTCATGACTTCACCATGAACAATGGAGTATTGAAGGTCATGCCATTCAAGTCATGCTGAATGGTTCATCTTTATATTCTCAGTGCATCCCAAACACTAACAAGGTGAAAGGGGAACTGGGGAATAAAGGAACAACCAAAAACATCACCTCATTCTATTGGGTTGGCCAAAAAATTCATTTGGTTTTTTTCCATTAGAAGGCTCTAGTAGCACTTAGTTGTGTTTAACATCATTCAAAAAAAATTTGTTAAATTGTATTGTGACAGCTGTCATATCAGTGTGAATTAAAAAAAACTTATCAAAATTGGTGAATTTTCATGTAGCCATTTTAATACTGAACATGGAAGAAAATAAGCATCATTTCCAGCACACTATGTTTTATTATTTTGAGAAAGATAAAAATGCAACTGAAACACACACACACACAAAAAAAGATTTGTACAGTGTATGGAAAAGGTGCTGTGACTGATAAAACATGTCAAAAGTGGTTTGCAAAGTTTCATCCTGGAAATTTCTTGCAGGACAATGATCCACTGTTGGCTAGACCACTTGAAGTTGATGGCAATCAAATCAAGACATTGGGAACAATCAACATTACACCATGTGGGGGGGAATAGCTGACACATTCAAAATATCGAAATCAACAGTTACTAGTGAAAATGAAGTGTCTTTTATTTTATGAAAAAAAAATGGACATTTGCCCTATGTCGAAAACGGTAGGAGCTTCTTTCACTCTACTGGGTAGTATTCCACTGTGTAAATGTACCAAAGTTTCTTGATCCACTCATTTACTGATGGGAACTTAGGCTCCTTCTAGCACTTGGCTATTGTAAATTGTGCTGCTATGAACATTAGGGTGCATAGGTTCTTTTGGATTGGTGTTTCAGAGTTCCTAGGGTATAATCCTAGCAGTGAAATTGCAGGGTCAAAAGGCAGTTTAATTTCTGAGGAAATTCCATACTTTTTTCCATAGTGGCTGCACCAGTCTGCATTCCCACCAATAAAGCACTAGGGTTTCCTTTTCACCATAACCTCTCCTACACGTGTTTGCTGCTTTGTTTATGATGACCATTCTGACCAGTGTGAAGTGGCATCTCATTGTGGATTTAATTTGCATCTCTCTGATGGCTAGCAATGCTGAGCATCTTTTCATGTGTCTCTGGACCTGCTGTATGTCCTCCTTGGAGGTGTCTGTTCAAATCCTTTGCCCATTTTTTAATTGGGTTGTTTGTCTTCCTAGAATGGTGTTGTGTGAGTTATTTATATATTTTGGAGATCAAACCATTGTTTGAAGTATCAATGGCAAATCTGTTTTCCCATAGGTTGGTTCTCTTTTCATTTTAATGCTATTTCCTTTAGCCATGAAGAAGCTTTTTATTTTGATGGAATCCCATTTCTTTATTCTTTTGTTTATGTTCCTTGCTCTAGGGAACATATCAGTGAAAATACTGCTGTGAGGGACAGCTAAGATTTTCCTGCCTATGTTTTCCTGAAGAACTTTCATGGTGTCAGGACTTAATTAAGTCTTTTATCCACCTTGAATTTATTTTTGTGTATGGTGTAAGTTGGTGATTGAGTTTTATTTTTTTCCATGTAGCTGTCCAGCTCTCCCAACACCATTTGTTGAAGAGGCTACTTTTATTCAACTTTATGTTGCTGCCCACTTTGTGAAGTATTAATTGACCATAGACACTCAGGTTTATTTCTGGGCTCTCTATTCTGTTCCATGGGTCCACGTGTCTGTTCTTATGCCAATATTAGGCAGTATTGATTACAATGACCTTGTAATACAGTTTGATATCAGGAATTGTGATCCCTCCTGTTTTGTTCTTCTTTCTCAAAATTGCTGCAGCTATTTGGGGTTGTGTATGGTTCCATAAAAATCTCTGGACATGTTTATTCTATATCTGTGAAATATGCCATTGGCACTTCAATAGTTTTGCACTGAATCTATAAATTGTGTTGCGTAGTATGGACATCTTGATGATGTTAATTCTTCCACTCTGTGAACACAGTACATGCTTCCATTTATTTGTGTCTTAATTTCTTTCTTCGGTGTTGTTTAGTTTTCCAAGCACAGGTCACACTTTACCTCCTTGGTTAGCTTTATTCCTAGGTACTTTATTTATCTTTTTGCTACAACAAATGGGATTTTTTCCTGATTTCTGTTTCTGGTATGTCATTGTTAGTGTACAAGAATGCTTTTGATTTCTGGATATTGATTTGTATCCTGCTGTTCTGACAAATTCATTTATTAGGTTGACCAGTTTTTTGGTAGAATCTATAGGATTTTCTAGATACCCTATCATGTCTGCAACCACTGACAGTTTTCTTTCCTCTTTTCCAATTTGGATGACTTTTATTTCCTTTCCTGGTCTGATTGCTGTGGCTAGGACTTCCAATACTATGTTGAACAGAAGTGGTGGAAGTGGACAACCTTGTCTTGTTCCTGATCTTAGTGGGAAAGCTCTAAGTTTTTGCCTACTGAGTATGATGTTGCCTGTAGATCTCTCATATATGGCCTTTATTATGTTGAGGAATGATCTCTCTATTCCTACTTTGCTGAGTGTTTTTATCATAAATGGGTGCTGTACCTTATCAAATGTTTTTTCCACATGTATTGATATGGTCATGTGATTTTTGTATTTGCTTTTGTTTATGTGATGCATTATATTTATTGATTTGTGAATATTGTACCAACCTTGCATCCCTGGGATGAATCCCACTTGATCATGGTGTATGATCTTTTTGAATGTGTTGCTGGATGCAGTTTGCTAATATTTTGTTGAGGATTTTAGCATCTATGTTCATTAGCGATATTGGCCTCCAGTTTTCTGTCTTTTGTTGTGTCTTTACCTGGTTTTGAGATTAGGATGGTGCTGCCTTCATAAAAAAAGTTCAGGAGATTCCCATCTTCTTGGATTTTTTGGAATAATCTGTGAAGGATATGAATTAGCTATTCTTTAAATCCTTTGGAAAATTCTCCTGTGAAAGCATCTAGTCCAGAGCTTTTGTGAGTTGGAGGCTATTTGATTATGGCTTCAATTTTGTAAGCTGTTATTGGTCTGTTCAGGCTTCCTGCTTCTTCTTCATTAAGTTTTGGAAGATTATATTTTGCTAGAAATCTGTCCATTTCACCTAGGTTTTCAAATTTTTGGCATACAGCTCATCATAGTAATTTCTTACAATCCTTTGTATTTCTGTGGTGGCAGCTGCAATCTCTCTTCTTTCATTTCTCATTGTGTTTCTTTGGGTCCTCTCTCTTTTTTTCTTGATGAGCCTGCTTAAAGGCTTGTCAATTTTGTTTATCTTTTCAAAAAACCAGCTCCTGCATTCATTGGTTGATCTTTAGAATTGTGCGTTTAGTCTCTATGTCATTTAATTTTGCTGTGATCTTGGTTATTTCCTTCCTTCTACTTGCTCTGGGCTGTCTTTGTTGTTGTTCCTCAAGTTCTTGTAGGTGTAGGGTTAGGTTGTTTATTTGAAATGTTTCTATCTTTTTTAGGCAGGCCTGTATCACTAGGAACTTCCCTCTAGAACTGCCTTCACTGTGTCCCTTCGGGTTTGGATTGTTGTGAGTTCATGTTCATTTGTTTCCAGAAACTTTTTGATTTCTTCCTTCGTCTCATTCTTGACCCATTCATTGGTTAATGGCATGCTATTTAATCCCCATGATTTTGAGCATTTTGGGGTTTTTTCCTTGTGGTTGGTTTCTAGTTTCAGTCCCTTGGGGTCAGAGAAAATGCTTGATATGATTTCAATTTTCTTGAATTTGTTGAGGCTTGTTTTGTGTCCTATCATGTGGTCTATCTTTGAAAATGTTACATGTGCAATGGAAAAGAATGTGTATTGTGCTTCTTTGGGATTTAAGGCTCTCTATATATATCAGTTAAGTCCATTTCATCTAGGGCATTGTTCAATACCACAATATCTTTGTTGTTATTTTGTTTGGAAGATCTATCCATTTTTGACAGTGGGTTGTTAAACACCTCTACTATAATTGTGTTGCTGTCAGTATCTTTCTTGAAGTCTTCTAAGATTTTCTTTATGTATTTGGGTGCTCCTATGTTGGGTGCATATATATTTACAATGTTGATGTCTTTTTGATGGATTCTTCCCTTGAGTATTATGAAGTGACCTTCTGGGTCTCTTATTATGGCCCTTTTTTTGAAGTATATTTTTTCTGGTATGAGTATTGCTACCATGGATTTTTTTCCCTGTCCATTTGCTTGGAATATATTATCCAACCTTTCACTTTCATTCTGTGTATGTCTTTTGTTCTGAGGTGGGTCTCTTGTAGACAGCATATGTGTGGGTCATGATTTCTTATCCATTTAGCCAGTCTATGTCTTTTGATTAGAACATTTAATCTATTTACGTTAAAGGTTATTATTGATAGGTATTTATGCATTGCTGTATTTTTGCACTCATGTTCCTCTCTCTCTCTCTCTCACTCTTTTCTTTTTTCCCTTTTCTTAAAGCAGACCCTTCAGCATCTCTTGCAGAGGTGGTTTAGAGGAGGTATATTCTTTGAGGCTTCTTTTGTCTGGGAAACTCACTTCACCTTCCATTTTAATTGAGAGCCTTGCTTGGATGGAGTAGTCTCACTTTCAGGCCCTTGTTTTCATTACCTGGAATATTCCTTGGCATTCTCTTCTGGCTGGGAGTGTTTCCATTGAGAAGTCAGCTGCTAGTCTTATAGGGGCTCCCTTTTATGTTGCTTCCTGTTTCTCTCTTGCTGCCTTTAAGATTCTATCTTTGTCTTGGAATTTTGCCATTTTAATTTTGATATGTCTTGAAGTAGGTCTCTTTGAGTTCCTCCTGATTGGGACTCTTTGTGTTTCCTGGATTTGTGTGACTTTCTCTCATGAAATTAGGGAAATTTTCCATCATTACTTTTTCAAACAGGTTTTCTATCCCTTGCTCTTCTTCTTCTCCTGCTGGTGTCCCTATTATATGGATATTATTAGGTTTCATGTTGTTCTGCAGTTGCCTTAACACTTCTTCACTCTTTCTGAGCCTCTTTTCCATTTCTTGCTCTTTTTGGGTGTTTTTTTCTACCTTGTGCTGCAGCTCGCTGATTCAATCCTGTGTTCCATCCAGCCTGCTTCTAATTCCTTCTACTGTGTTCTTCAACTCAGAAATTGTGTTCTTCATTTCTTCCTGGTTTTTGTTTATAGTTTCTATTTCCTTTTTCATACTGTTGTAGTTCTCACTCAGTTCCTTGTAGCTGTCTGTGAGTTCCTTGAGCATCTTTATAACAATTAATTTGAATTCTGTATCTGATAATTTGCTTACCTTCATTTCCTTTAGGTCTTTCAGTGGGGAGTCTTCCCTTCCTTTTGACTGCATGTTCTTTTTTTGTCTCCCCATTTTAGGTGAGTCTTTCTGTGTGTTTCTGCACTTCCTGATGTTTTGCTTTGCTAGCTATCTTTGTAGGGTGACTTTCTATGGTAGGAATTCTGTGGGGTTCAGTGTTGTGGTCTCTTTGATCTCTTTGTCTGGACACTCTGGGTTTGCCCCTTCTTCTGTTTGAGTGAGTTCTCTTGATGTACTTGGGTTTTTACCTTTTGGTGGTTCCTTTGTTGGTGGGTTCTCTCCTCCAGTGGGTATACTGATGTTCACAGCTCCTACCTAATCTTGTATGTGATCAGTGGTAGGGGTTAGGCAAAATGGATTAAGACAGAAGGAGAGTATTTTATAGGATTTAAAGTACCAACAAGTAAAGAAGAGATAGGAGATCCTTTGGATAACTATAGCATTAACTGTGTTATTTCACCCAACTAGCAACTTTTTATGGAAGGTGAAAGAAAGATAAGATTCTTGTTAGAGGGGAAGAAGACTGTGAGCTGAATCCAGAAAACAGAGTGCTTGTGCAAGGTTAGATATGACATATAGTGAGAGTAAAGGATAGAAAGTAGACCTAATGTGCAAGAGAACAGAGTTAACCACAACAGTAATAAAGCTCAGGAATGAAGTGGAGTGGGCTACGATCAGGGAGGGTTGCTGTGTGGTATGTACAACTGTATTGAACAACAATTATTTACAATAACACTGGAACAACAATAATATGACAAGAAATATATGATTTGGATAATCAGAATAAAAAGTACATTTTTGGATGGATAATCAGAATAAAAGGACCAAGAGTAGTGTGTTACTGGAACAGGAGTGACGTGAAAGAAGGAAAATTAAAATACAATACAGAGAGAATAAGGAAAACCGGTCAAACAATGCAATTAAATAGAGAAATAAAATGAAGAAAATTAAACATAAGGAAGAGACATAAGAAAAATACTAATAAAATAAAAGCGGGAAAATAATGAAAAAATACTAATACATATAAAGAATAAAATGCCAGCTCTGTGGGACAGTAAAGTGGCATTTGTCTCAGTTTCTCAGTTTTTGGGGTTAGCCTTGTGCTCCCACTTTGGATCTGTTTCTAGACCTCTCATAACTCCATGTCCTATTGTCTCACTTGGGCATTTCCACAGTCTTGAATCCTACAGGTAACTTGGTTAGGGAGTTAATATTTCAACACATTCCTACACTCTGGGACCTGTTTAATTGGCAACTGAGAGTATACTACAAACATGAACAATGCTAATTATGCTTTTTATAATACCAGTCAAATATTAACACTGAGTGTTTACCAAGCCAAATACTGAATACATCATATTAGCTTTTTGTCTCTCACTGTGACTTATTTTTGGCAATGTGGACACAGGTTGAAGAGGAGAGAAATTCTGCTTATGCCAATTAGTAAATGGTGGAGTCTGGATTTAAAGCCATATCTGTCTGACTTAAAAGCACTGCTGTGAATCATTACAGACTAGATCCTAGAAGATAGTCCCTTCTCTAATCCCACAGCAGAGGTGGGACACATGAGCAGGGCAAGACAAAGAAGACAGAGCAAAGATCCCAGGAGAATGGCTAATGCAAACACTGTATGAGCACTGTGTATGAATTAACTCATTTAATCTTCATGACACAAAATTAAGTAGGTATAACTCTGAAAAATACATAGGAACGTAAGTAAGACTGGTATTGGTATAGTGGGATAAATTCAGGCATTAAAATATGAGATTTCCAGTTTTGTATTCTGCCCAGTGTCATCACTTACATGAAATAACATGTTAACAACAAGAACAACACAAAAAGTTAAGGACATAAACAATATGAATAACAGTTCTGTAAACTAATCAGCTAAGAGGACTGCCCTTTATTCTGTCCTGATTTCATTTATTCTAAGTGTTGTTTAAGAGAAAGGGATAAAGACAGAATAAAAATATTTTTGTGATAATTCTATGAAGACATTTTTTGTTATCATTTTCTTTACCAAGGAGTTGGCACAGGGACTCAATTACGTAGGAAACTAATAAGCATATTTCTCAGGCATTTTCTTTTGAAAACCACTCCATTTGGATTTTGATTTATGCCATCTGTTTTTCTCCTCATGGAGGCTGCTCTTACTTTATTTCAGATACATAAAAATATTCCAGGAAAGAAGATTTTAGAAAATCAATTTTAGGATTGCACTCTAGCCATAAACCACTACCCCCTTCAGGAATTACTTTGTCACATTTCATCTAAATTGCTAACACTACAAATACATCCTACCATACTCCTCCCACACACCTGCAAAGATATTCCTTTTCTAAAAGCATAAGCACTCCAATTTATAGATTTAAAATGATAAATTAACTTATGCATTAACAAAAAGCCAACAGTACAAATATGGGATTAAGAGTGCTATATTCAGAATTCCTGAGAACCTAGGAGTCTTTATTTCAGTGAAGAGTTGAGGGATTCTGGTTGTTAACTATCAATATCAGGAAAGCAACAGTCCAAGCAGAAACTCAGACTTCAAAATTTGAGAGCTACAAACTATCAGATTCAAGACACTTCCAGAATTAAACTACAAACAAGCAGATAAGGTCCCAAAGCATTACCAATGCCAGAAATAGCACCAAAGAGATCTTTATGCAGGTTGTTATCCAGCATGTTTCCAGACTTCTGTGGTGTCACCAATGGATTTACAGCTGGCAAAATAAGTGATTCCTCCTTCACAGTCTGCCAAAGGGGAGAAAAAGAAACAATCAAAGATGATTTTAAAAAAGTGATCAGTTAATGAAGTGTGAGGGCAAGTGTTAGAACAAGACAGAACAGCCTGACAATTTAAATGTGCCTGAGTGGGAGAAGCAGCCACAGGATATGAGAGGGAGGAAGATGGCAGGTGAATCAGAGGAAGAGTAAGGAGAAGGGAGCATAGATATTTAAAGTGGGGATAGGGTGGGCAGAGAAATCTTGGCCATAAAGTCATTTCTTTCCCCAGAAAATCTGGCACCTCCTCCTTTCCAGAGCTCTGACGTCCAACATTGCTTTAAATTATTTTGGTATGTTTTTTTCCTTCAGAAAAAGTTCTAACAGGAACACTAGTTTTTCTCTCACATCAGAAACCCTCTTACATGAGCAATAGTGATTTATAAGAGCAGCAGTGAAAAATTTCTGCAAATTTGGAGCTTCATAAAGAACTCCCAGTGAAGAAACCATGTTAATTTTGAAGTGATGTCACAAAAAAGATTTAACTTGGTGTAAAGCCAAGGAAAGAACTTTGTTCCTTTTTCTCAGGACTGAAGCAGTACAGATAAGTAGCATTATGCCTTGAATTACTTTTCCTGATTACAAAAGGTTTAGAGAATACACATGTGAAACACAGTGTTGTACAGGGTGAGATTAATGTGGGGCAGTTCATTTAAGGACAGTGAAACTTTATGCCCTTTGGAATGAAAAAAAAATTCTATAAATATGACTCATCTCAGTATATTACTATTTAGACATATTCGGAGGTAGAGAGTAAAAAAATGGAATAATGCATCTCAATTTCTGGAAAAGGGACAGAAAGATAAAAAGAAACTCCCCAAATGTACAGTAGATGACAAAGTGGCAAGAATAACAGCTGAGCTGGTTCACGGATCCAAAATGAAAGGGAAAAGGAAATTGCTGAGCTGGTAACATCTATCCAAATTAATGGCAGGTGGTTCCTAATTTTAAAGTTTTGAGATAATTTCTGGGATCACCCTTTAAGTCAACTTAATTTCCAAAACATTTTTAAATGACTGCATGAAGATAATATAAATTAAGGTGCTCAGTTCTTGAAGGTGGGGCCTATGTCACTCACCTTGGCTCTCTGACATCCAGCTTGATTTTCTACTTTTACAGAGAAACTTTAGCCCAAAGAGGTGGTTTTTCTAAGACTGTGTTGTATGTTACAACCAGAAGTGGGCCTAAAGATTTGTAGACTACATAAAGAAGATCCTGATATTTTACAAGATATTGGGGCATTAGAAAACCATGATTTTATAATGATTTTTAACAAGAGTTGAAGTTTACTGATTGACCTCACCTTAGCCAGAAATACAGTTTACTAGTACTGTGCAATATTATTGTTTTAGTGGTGAGAGACACACACACACAGAGGGAAAGAGGGAGAGAGAGAGAGAGAAAGAAAGAATAGGTATGTACTGTGTTAAATAGTGCCCCCCAGCCCCTGCCCAATTTATATCCATCTGGAACCTCAGAATGTGATCTCTGGAAATAGGGTCTTTGCAGATACAATTAGGATGTAAGGTGAGATGTGGTCACCCTGGATCCCAAATCCAATCAATTACTGGTGTCTTTAAAAGAAAAGGAGAGTACATCAGACACCAAAGGAGTACATCAGACACACAAGGGAGAGAAGGTCATGTGAAGACAAAGGCCAAGGTCAGAATGATGCAGCCACAAGTTGAACAATGTGAGTATTTCAGGCAACCACCAGAAGCTAGGAGAAAGGCAGGGAACAGACCTAGAGCCTCCAGAAGGAACCAATGCTGCTGACACTTTCATTTTGGACGTACAACCTCCTAACTGAGAGAAGAAATTTCTGTTGTTTTGGCCACCTAGTTTGTGGTACTGTTAGGGCAGCCCCAGGAAACAAATACAGGCTGTATATACGTGAACATGCTTACGTACACTGCCAGCGTTCACAGGAAAGGGTGATATATCTCTCACATTGATCCGCTGGACATTTTCAATCAGCAGACCAAACAGAGGCAGGTAGAGAGTGGCTATCCTGGCTTGATGGCTCTGAAACAAAGGCACACATTATAAGTTTATCCCAGGCTCTGAGAATTTAATGACAGACTGAGCCAGCACTAGCCATCTCCAGTATTCAGATACGTCCTATACAGACTATTAGATTTTATTGCATAAAGAAAGAAAAGTCTTAGTGCTGTCACCACTAATTTTCTAATTGTTACTTTCTTTATATTACTCGAAATAAAGGACATTTATCAAACTCTATTTCCTTGCATTGGGGACCACTTACTCTTGAAGCATATCTGTCATCAAAAGAATGTTTTATCAGCAGATTCTTGAGCATGCTGATGGCGATCAGTCGAACCTCCCTGAACTCCTGGAGGGCAGTTCCCACCTCCCTCAGTAACAGTCCTACCAAGAAGTGGTTTCTGCAGAACTCATCTGTTAATGAGTAGTCAAGCTGGAGATCTGAAATGAGGATAAAAACTACTTTAGTTAAAGAGAATGTACCATTCTTTAAATAATATAAAAACAAAACCCACCCTGGGTATATCAACAGATGATAAGACTTGGCTTCCAACTGGAAAAGTCTGACTATCTAAAATAGCTCTACTTAACACATGGAGCGCTTAATGAAAACAAAATTTAAATACAAATAATTGCAGTGGATATTAAAGCATATTACATCCTATATAATTAAGTCAGTGAATAGTTTTAGTACCAATTTTTAGAATATAGAACATATATTACATTACAAATATAATTTTGCTATTGAAATGAAATTTAGACAGTTATCATACTAACTGACAGTATTACAGAGAGAAGTGGCCTATGGATAACAAACACGTAATAAAAGAAAGAATAAAAATACATGGTCTAGTGAAATGTTCTTTACTAATTGAGTTCATTACCTGGTCATTAATGCCTATATATGTACATTAAAAACAGTATGTTTAAAATTAACAAGTTAGCATAAAACCTATTCACTTCATTATCGCTGAATAAAAAAACTTAATGTAGACTTTTAAAAAATATAATCTTAATACTTCTGCACCTCTAAAAGCGAATAAAAAAACTAATATAAACTAAAATGAAAATGGGGAAAACACCAACCCAAATTAGTAAATAACCATCAAACTAAATGACAAAATTTAAGCTCTTCTGGAGAAGAGATACAAGTAAATGCAAAATCTACTTAGAGAAGGCAAATAAAAACAGCTAAAAATCACTCTGAAGCTGAAATAAACCTTTTTAGTAAGCTGTAACAAGGATTTTAATTCTATTTTAAAAATTTTTAATTTTTTTGGTGGTTGTGAGATTTCAAAACAGTTTATTTATTTAAATATATTTTATTTATTATGCTATTACATTTGTCACATTTTCTTCCTCCCTTTTATTCCTCTCTGCCCTGTACTCCACCTCCCACCAGCATTCTCCCCCTTTAGGTTCATGTCCATGGGTTGTACATGTAAGTTCTTTGGCTTCTCCATTTCCTATACTATTCTTAACCTACCACTCTCTATTTTGTACCTACCATTTATGCTTCTTAACCCTGTACCTTTCCCCCATTCTTCCCCCTCCCCGGCCCCACTGATAACCCTCCATGTGATCTCCATTTATGTGATTCTGTTCCTGTTCTAGTTGTTTACTTAGTTGGCTTTTTTTTCTTTTAGGTTCAGTTGTTGACACTTGTGAGTTTGTTGTCATTTTGCTGCTCATATATTTTATCATCTTCTTTTTCTTAGATAAGTCCCTTTAACATTTCATATAATAAGGATTGGTGACGATGAACTCCTTTAACTTGACCTTATCTGGGAAGCACTGTAGCTGCCCTTCCATTCTAAATGATAGCTTTGCTGGATAGAGTCATCTTGGATGTAGGCCCTTGCCTTTCATAATTTTGAATACTTTTTTCCAGCCCCTTCTTGTCTACAAGGTTTCTTTTCAGAAATCAGCTGATAGTCTTATGGGAACTCCTTTGTAGGTAACTGTCTCCTTTTCTCTCGCTGCTTTTAAGATTCTCTCATATTTAATCTTGGGTAACTTCATTATGATGTTCCTTGGTGTGTGCTTCCTTGGGTCCAAAGTGGGTCCAACTTCTCTGGGACTCTCTGAGCTTCCTGGACTTCCTGGAAGTCTATTTCCTTTGCATTACCAGATTGGGGAAGTTCTCCCTTATTTTTTCAAATAAGTTTTCAATTTCTTGCTCTTCCTGTTCTCCTGACACTCCTGTGATTTGGATCTTGGAACATTTCAAGTTGTCCCAGAGGTTCCTAAGCCTCTCCTTATTGTTTTGAATTCTTGTTTCTTCATGCTTCTGGTTGAATGTTTATTTCTTCCTTCTATTTGAAATCACTGATTTGAGTCCCAGCTTCCTTCCCATCACTGTTGGCTCCCTGCATATTTTTCTTTATACCCTTCACTTTTTCCTCTATTTTGCGACCATACTGAACCATTTCTGTGAGCATCCTGATTACCAGTGTTTTGAACTGTGCATATGATAGGTTGGCTCTCTCTTCATTACTTAGATGTATTTTTGGAG